>JARFIW010000089.1:22836593-23475752 GCA_036346225.1 Platerodrilus igneus | reverse complement strand
AGCTCTATCAAATTCCTCTCTTAATATTGAGAACCCTATTTCTACATCCTCTTCTTGGTCGTTCTCTAACTAATCCATATCCTCTCCCTTATATAAATCTTCTAAATATCTTTTCCATCTATCTGCTACCTCAACTTTATTTATCAGAAGTTCATTATTCTCATCTTTAATACCATTATATTTTTTTATCTTCCCCGAAAAACTTTTTAACTGTCCTGTAAGCCCTGTCTTTCTTACCTACTCTCAAATCATCTTGTATTCCCTTACAATTCTCCTCTATCCATTTATTTCTAGTTTTTCTACACTAATGTACTATCTTATTTCGAACTCTATTATATTTTTGCTTACTTTCACTATCCAATTCTCTGAAAGGTTTAAGCTTTCTTCTATTCTCTATTACATCTAATATCCCCTTTGTTACTCAGGGTTTTCTCGCTTCTACTTTTTTCTTACCTATAGTCTGTGTTGCTGTATCATGTACAGCCCTTTATATTTCTTTCCATCTATTTTCTACGTTCCCTCATATAGCTATCTCTTTGATCATATTATCTAATACTTGTTTATATTCCTCTTTTACCTCACTATCATTACGCTTACTTAGATCCCATCCCATCAAGGTATGAATTTCTAATTAATTATAGTTTATCCATTCAGAATAGAGATATTTTTCAAAGAAGAATTAAAATTAACTAATTTACTATTAAAAGTTAAATTATAAAAGTATACTTAAGGTTTTTTTGTGATGATGCGTTTTAAAACGGTTCAAACGAAACCTATATGTAACGGTGACGTCGCGATTGTCGCAGATTTTAATGATTTTAAACCGTTTTCCGTCGGTGGTTCAATTCTGGTTTATATATGTTCCATTTGGATGAGCGACCCATACTGTCAATTTTAACACTAATACTTATCTCTTTCTCTCTCTCTAGCTAAGTGTAAAGCTTCCTCAGTATAAACATAAAAAATCAAGGGAGATAGTATACAACCCTGTCTAGCAGCATTTCTAATCTTCGCTTCTTTTTCAATTTCATCAAATCTAATTACTACGCTTTGGTTTAGGGCGACTGCCGGTTGCGGCTGGCGCAATGTTATACAGTAATTAATACAGTTAAAAGATTATCAACACAGTCAAATACGAAGTAGGGTTTACTTTCTCAAAGTTCAAAGACTTAATACTTACAGTTTTATAATACAATATCTGGTGCCAATGCAGTCATAAATTACGACAATGCTTATCATTGTAAAATCTGGTGCCTTAAAAACTCTTTTGTAATGAAATTGTTGGTGACTGCTTTTTCTCTTAGTTCAACGAAGGAATTAAACACAAAACACTTCTCATAGCATCCCTGCCAAAAAGCGTCATAATATGTAAACAAAATATAACTTGTCAGAAATAGAATATGAACAAACAAAGCAACCGTTATAAGGTGTCCGTCTTATTTAGTGTTTTGTCCATATGCCGTCTTTGTCTGTATGGCACTTGGTACTTTAGATTTCATTTTATACAAACCGCATTTGACTGCTTGAGTTAGATATTGTTTATTAAGTATTAAGATATAATTGAACTTAGTAATTAGTTTTAGTGTGGAAATTATATTGTATAGGGTACCGTTCATTTACATTTCCAATGCTCCACCAGAAGGTACTACATTGGCCAGAAGGCGAGTTTTTTGTTGCCTGGAAATTTAGAATTTTGCCGAACCCTTGCCGTTTCAGGCAATATAGGAATCTTTTACGTGCGTGACAGCACTCACACACGGGACCTCCATTTAACCTCTCATCCGAACGAGGGCGTAATTTTTGTGAAAAATGCTCACCTGCCATTTTTCAAGCAGTCGGCCGTGTCGGGATTTGAACCCAGGACCTTGGGATCCGTAGTCTTACGCTTACTACATTGATCCACGGTGACGCCTGTATAGGGTACCGTTACCGATTGGCGGGGGAGCGCAAAGGAAAGAAGCTACGTCAAATGCCACTATTCATGCATGATACAATAACTATCAAGTGTGTTGACTTTGCAATTTCATTGAACTGACACTGGATAAAGCTACAATAACCGCCCTCGAATCCTTGAACAGAGCCGAGGCTGTCGGCTTCGGTTTATGGCGCGGCGCGGCACAGCACTTACTGAACCAAATGTTCTAATTTTTAATAATTATTCATCTTGCGAGTAAAACATCTAATTTATTTTGTATATTGTTTGGTATATTTAAAAAATATACTGATCATTTTTTGTAAGTTTGTTATAAATTTTATGATTTTGTTGCGGTTATAAATACAGGAGCGGGACGCATATAACAATTCAGGTGTGGAGGGAGACACGTTCCCCTCTCCCTTTGGATCAGCACGGGCGTGTTTGGTCTCTCGTTGCCTTCCACATCGCGGTAGTGTGTCTTAGAATGCCATACCGACCCCTATGGTCTCTGCCACTCTAAGTAACAAAAAAGCTGCTGCCCTCTTTCGGAGACTTGTCTTAGTCTGGTTCCTCTCTAACGACCCTACTAATTTGGTTGGACCTATAGTTTGGCTCTTTAGCTCATTAGAACACGCAAGCCATTTTACCTGTACTAGTAATCTAGAACTTCGGCAAGGTGCAGGTCCATTCGAAATGGGAATGCAACGAACTAAGTAAAAATGAGGAAGCGTCTTAAAGACGACGAAAGTAGGGTTATGACGGAAGTGAGGCTATATTATTATTACCACCGAATTCAGGATACGAATCTAGCCGGTTAAACGTCTGTATATATTAAACAAGTTCTGACTTTGCTTTACTTCTATGCAGCACAAAGTAATTACTTATAAATATTATTGAAGTACAGGTAAAATTTATTCGCTATCTTTATTATATCCGTTAGGAAATTGGTATACTTTCGAATGTATATACGTATATTCTAAATTCAAGTAAGTCACGTGGTGGACTTTTTCGTGGTTCCGCTTGTATGTTTATCTCAAGCACAATTCATAAAATGACGGAAGGCAAAAATTTGTAATACCCTTACAACCCCATTTTCCTCGTGTTTGATAGACTTTCAGCAAAACCAGATACTAAAAACGAAAACTTTTAGGGACATTTGCCATTATACAAACTTTATAATAAAAATAATAATAAGCCGAATGTTATAGGAAAATAAAGGAGTTTTATTAATCGTTATATTCTGCATTAATGGCAATCAAACCGCGCGCGTGTTTGTGTTTACTTGCAATCTTTTAGTATTGGTTCATAAAATTTTATGAGTTAGTTTTATAGACCACTTTACTCGAGCGTGTAATATCGAACAGATACATTTTTTATATTGCGGAACTCTAAATAACGTTTTAATGAAGTTTCAACTACTTGCAGACACCTGTTATGTCTTTCTTATTATGTGTTGTTCAATACTATAAGACTAAATCGTGTATTGCATGATATTGGAATGCGATTAGCAATCTTGCATACATGTATATGTTTCATAAAGTGTGCAAACCGATTCTGTACGATAACTTCTTACGTAAATAAATTTAGTTTTATAGTGTGTCAGTGAGACGGCCCTCACCAGTAGTCGGCAATTTCGCTTTGTTTTAATTATAACTTGAGGTGCAAAGGAGTGTTGCGCCGAACCATTTGAGGCGAGTGGGACATAACTATCTTGGAGACGCAACTCGTATTCATAGTGCATCAGTGCATCGAAATAAAATAAGATCTTAAACCAAACATTCTTTAATATCGACGTAATAAAAACATACTACTAACAGAACTACAAAACAAAAATACAGAAAATTATCACAATTGAGCTGCCAATGTCTATCTTAGTGACATTCTTCTTGTTTTATACTTTTGAACATATTCAAAACTACTTCTAGGTCTATATTTTTGACGTAGTCAGAATCAATTAATAGCAAAGCTAAACTATTCAGTATCTCCTCACCCATTGTTGTTCGATTATAAGTTTTAATGAGATTCGACACACCGAATGTTCTTTCTGCAGAAGCGCTACTAACACCTATAGTCAAGTAAATCCTAAAAGGAATGGCCTGTTTCGGGAATTCAGACTCTAAATCATTTTTTATAATAAATAGCAGTGTCTCTTCTATATCAATGCTATTTTCTGTTTAAACCTTTTTATAAAACTGACAAATGATTTATACTCTTCTGTTATATTTGATTACAAATAGAAAGCATGTAGATCCATTGCATTTGATATTTTGCTCTGACACCACAAGCTTTTCTTAACCTACGAATTTGCATGTCATAGTAAAAGATTCTCAAATCTGCGCTCCAGTGTTTGAATAAATATGTTCAGAGTTGTATAATACACAATGATATGAAATTGATCTTTTGTATCTTTGTGAACTGCGTCTTCAGCAACTTCATCGTGAAGTGTTTTCTTTCTGTTTATTCTTTTTGTCTTAAACTCCTGTGTGTTGCCACAAGCTTCAGATTCATTCTAATCTGTGTTTCATAGTCTAAAAAAGTTTTATCATTTTGCAATGCTACTAAATCTTTTATGGTCGATGTTATAATGGTGGAAGCGGAACCTAAATGAGTTTTTGATTATTATAAATAGTCTGATAATGAAAATAGTTAAAATATCGTTCCACAATATTAATAATAATTTGAACTTAAAAGTGTTGAATGTCATTGGTCATACCGGTAGCTTCTGCCAACTGTTTGGTAATTCCCCCTCGCATATTTGTGTAGGTGTCTCAGTAATTGCTTTGATGTTTCTCTTTATCGATTGCACCGCTTGTTTATGACTTGCACATCGAGTAGTATTTAACATTTGGACGATTAAATTTTGCCCTTCCTGCTGCATCTGGTCCTGCTCCTGCATATTTTGAAATAGTTTAAGCGTCGACAGGATGCCCTCGTGGCTGAATTTGAGTCACTTGCCATTAATTCTTTTTTATTTTATATATATATACAGGGTGTTTTTTTAAGTGGGAGGTCACCTGTATATGGAAGACCAATGGTAGAAGGAAGCTGAAAATTTGCACTAGGAGGTTATCGAATGTGCCCTACACGTCTAAAATAATTTCGGCACGATAGCACTTCCGGTTATACCGGAAGTCGGTATTACTATCGTTATTTTAAATAGAACACCCTGTATATTTATGCATTTTCAAATTTCTTGTCGAATTTTATGTGAACTTTTATAACACAACCATACCCCTATCTAATGCCGTTTTTTGAGATATTTTGACTTTTAGTAGATTTTTGACATTTGCACGCAGTCACATAAATTGAAATAACTCGAAAGTGAACGAACATACAGAATTGTTTTTTTGCAATCACATTAATAATACCTGATGTTATTTCTACGTGCAAAGAAAATCTGATTGCAATGTACAGGGTGCTAGAAAATTCATTTTATAATTTGACTAATAAAATGTCAAATATTCCCTTTTTTTTAAATGGAACCTACCATATTTTGTTATATTAATCGATTTTATGGAAAAAAATACCTTAGGTATGTAATTACAACCATCCATTTATTGTAAGCCGTTTTTGAGTTATTTGCATTAAAAGAGAAAATGCACTAGTTCAGTAACCATATAACATTTGCTACTATCAAGTAGCTTTTGTCCGATACATTAACAAAAGAATAATTGGTTATGTTTACAAAACGTCAAATGTAGATAATTCTACGCAGGTTGCAATTCTTGTACTCTAAATGCTCCCTGTATGTTTGTTGTGGTTTGTTTAGCATTCTTCTTAAGCTTCTTTGGGAATTAAACCACTCATAGTTTTTAAAATGATCTTTATTTACGTTTTGATCCATGACCTAGGA
Organism: Platerodrilus igneus; assembly: GCA_036346225.1. NCBI lineage: Eukaryota > Metazoa > Arthropoda > Insecta > Coleoptera > Lycidae > Platerodrilus > Platerodrilus igneus. Next base: position 23,469,984 of record JARFIW010000089.1, on the reverse strand, counting down.
TCGTTGTCAAAATAATAAAAACTTCAAGTTTGACGTTTATGACATAAATTGAAGGTTACTTTGATTTATTGATGTTTGAAATATTTGGTTTGAATACACTAAGCAAAAATTTTTAAAGCTTAAAAGAATGATTGCCTTCAATTTGTGTTGCGACCTGGGATCGACTTTCCTAAGGTAGCCAATACGCTTAACGTGAAATCAGCTGATTAATTTTGATTGGTGAATTTTATATAAATTCAAATTTGGGAATTGGAAAACAATTTTTAACATGTTTCTATTTATACAATTGAGAGATTTCTAATTTTATGTCTTATTTTACCGAGATTCAGTGAAGGGGGTTATGCAACCTGTGGCTACCAAGATCCCCCAACATTTATAATTTGCCGAAATAATGGTTTTCTAGTTAATATGCTTATTGTTATGTAATTAGTTATTGTATGTATAAATAGAAATCATGTATGTAGGCTGTATTTCATGTTAATATCGCAAGGAAAACCCAGGAAAAACTTGCAATGCTACCTAGATATTGTGGGCATTTGATCTTCATTTGTTATTTCTTTTGTTATTTCTTTTAGTAATGGAATCGATTGTTTACTGAAAGTCACGGATTCGTTTGCAACGCAGTTATTTTTATGTAGGGTTATATAGGCAGCTTCTTTGATTTTGCGTTTTTGGTGGTTTTCTTCTTTGTCGATAATTTTTGCGTCTTCCCATTTTATTTTATGACTGGAGTCCCATGCATGTTGGCAAATCATGGATTTTTCAAATTTCCTATTTTTTATATATGATTTATGTTTTCTTAATCGAACTTCAAATGGTCTGGAACTTTCCCCTATATAAAACTTATTACATTCGCACGGTATTTTGTAGATACAGTTTTTTGAACTTTGTATTGCGTTTTTGGGTTTTGTTTTTGTTAATTGTGCTCTTAGTGTATTGTTGGTTCTAAATACTGTTTTAATTCTAAATTTGTTTTCTATTCTTTGAATTTTTTTGGAGAATCCTTTTATGTATGGTATTGAGAGCATTTTGTGTTGTGTATCGTTGTTTTTGTTTTCTTTTTCTTTATTTTTAGGGTTTTTATTCATTTCTTTCTCTATTATTCTTTTAGGATATTTGTTTTTTATTAGTGTACATCTGATTAGGTCTTTCTCTTTCTTTAAAATTTCTTCGTTTGATGATATTAATTTTGCTCTATCATACATGGTTTTGATAATTCCTCGTTTGACACATTGTGGGTGGTGTGAATCGAAGTTTAAGTATCTGTTTGTGTGCGATATTAACATGAAATACAGCCTACATACATGATTTCTATTTATACATACAATAACTAATTACATAACAATAAGCATATTAACTAGAAAACCATTATTTCGGCAAATTATAAATGTTGGGGGATCTTGGTAGCCACAGGTTGCATAACCCCCTTCACTGAATCTCGGTAAAATAAGACATAAAATTAGAAATCTCTCAATTGTATAAATAGAAACATGTTAAAAATTGTTTTCCAATTCCCAAATTTGAATTTATATAAAATTCACCAATCAAAATTAATCAGCTGATTTCACGTTAAGCGTATTGGCTACCTTAGGAAAGTCGATCCCAGGTCGCAACACAAATTGAAGGCAATCATTCTTTTAAGCTTTAAAAATTTTTGCTTAGTGTACTCAAACCAAATATTTCAAACATCAATAAATGAAAGTAACCTTCAATTTATGTCATAAACGTCAAACTTGAAGTTTTTATTATTTTGACAACGATCCTAGGTCATGGATCGAAACGTAAATAAAGATCATTTTAAAAACTATGAGTGGTTTAATTCCCAAAGAAGCTTAAGAAGAATCCTGTACTCTAGTTATTTGTAATGGCTAATCGAAACTTTACAAATCAAGATTATCTCGAAATGATAATTATTTATAGCGAATGCAACAGAATTCTTCAAAGAACTTGCGATGTCTTTCATTAAAAATTTCCTAAAAAGCCAGCGCCGAATGTTAGGCTTCTTAAAACTATTTTTGAAAACTGTGCAAATAATGGATCATTTATTACAAAGAAGAACAGGAACAGCACCGTGACGGAGGAAGTAATTGGAGTTACTAATGTATTGGCATATTTTTATACAGCAGAGCTTCACTAAATAATGCTGTACAGGATATAGGAATGAGCGGTGGTTCCATATACAATATTGTGAAGACAAATAATTTTAAAAGTTGATCACTTTATTATGTTCAGCAACTTAAGGAAACCGATTTCGAAAGAAGGATGTTGTTTAGCGAATTTGTATTACTTAGAACGCAAGAGGATGAACAGTTTTTGAAAAATATTATTTGGAGCGATGAAGCAAAGTTTACGAAAAACGGAGTGTTTAACCGACATAATTCACACCATTGTTCCACAGAAAATCCTCACCAAGCATACATAACAAATTTTCAGGAAAGATGGTCTTTTAACGTTTATTGTGCTATTAGAGATTCGCGAATTGTATGTGTACTCTTTTACCAGGAAAATTTAAACGGTAAAGTACATATTGTTTTAGTAATTCTTTTTCTTCTCGATGAACACTTTTTACAGGGGAGCGATATTTAAAAATTGTGCGTGGAGAAATTGTAGCATATTTAAACATCCTCGCACCTAATGAAGTACGCAAAATATTTTACCAGCACGACGGTGCTCCTGCCCACAATGGAAACATTGTAACCGAGTACTACATGCCTTGTTTGAAGACCAATTTATAGCTAATATCGGACCTCACTTATGGCCACCCCGATCACCCGATCTCACTCCTTGGATTTTTTTCTATGGGGTATGTAAAAGATACGGTCTTCTCCTACGCTCCTACTACTGAAGAAGATTGCAAAAGACGAGTATTAAATGCTCTAAATTCTTTAACTCCAGAGCAAATACAAAAGGCAACAAATGAAGAGTTTAAAAGACGCATTTTAAAATGCTTGGATCAAAATTGCCGCCAAATAGAACATTTATAAACAACCTCTTATGTTTTTATTAATTTTTCTTTAGGTAAAATATTGTTAGATGAAATATATTGTTCCATGTTTGTGTAGCTTTTAAACATTATTTTTCAAAAAATTTTCTTGCGCTGCCATTTTTGGCAACTAAAATGTGCAAAAGCATATCCTGCTTTCTAAGTACAAAGATATTAATTTCATAGAATTGATTAATATAACAAAATATTTGATGAAAAATATCGCCAGTTCTGCGAAGAAATCTATTACATTCACCATAAATAATTATTTCGAGATAATCTTGATTTGTAATGTTTCGATTAGGCATTACAAATAACTAGAGTACAGGAATTGCAACCTGCGTAGAATTATCTACATTTGACGTTTCGTAAAAATAACCAATTATTCTTTTGTTAATGTATCGGACAAAAGCTACTTGATAGTAGCAAATGTTATTATGTTACTGAACTAGTGCATTTTCTCTTTTAATGCAAATAACTCAAAAACGGCTTACAATAAATGGATGGTGGTAATTACATACCTAAGGTATTTTTTTCCATAAAATCGATTAATATAACAAAATATGGTAGGTTCCATTAAAAAAAAAGGGAATATTTGACATTTTATTAGTCAAATTATAAAATGAATTTTCTAGCACCCTGTACATTGCAATCAGATTTTTTTTGCACGTAGAAATAACATCAAGTATTATTAATGTGATTGCAAAAAAAACCATTTTGTAAGTTCGTTCACTTTCTAGTTATTCCAATTTATGTGACTGCGTGCAAATGTCAAAAATCTACTAAAAGTCAAAATATCTCAAAAACGGCATTAGATAGGGGTATGGTTGTGTTATAAAAGTTCACATAAAATTCGACAAGAAATTCGAAAATGCATAAATATACAGGGTGTTCTATTTAAAATAACGATAGTAATACCGACTTCCGGTATAACCGGAAGTGCTATCGTATCGAAATTATTTTAGACGTGTAGGGCACATTCGATAACCATCTAGTACAAATTTTCAGCTTCCTTCATCCATTGGTCTTCGATATACAGGTGACCTCCCACTTAAAAAAAACACCCTGTATATATATATTTCTCGACTATTGACTCTTTAAGTACCTCACTTCTATACTTTTCTCTACCTGTTTCACTTCTATTGAAGTTTTTTCTATTTATGTCCAACTTTATATTTAACCTTACCTATTACTATCACTATCTATTTATTATACTGACTATACACACTTAACTCTATATCTATATCTAACTATCTTCCCTTATTTATACTATATCTAACTCTATTTTTCTATGTACACCTATCTATATCTCTATCTATTTAAATTCTACTCTACTAGTCACCTATCTCTATATTTTTATCTATTAAGTCTCATTTCCCTCATTCTGTCTCTCCTCAGGTGTATAGGGAAACAACAGGCTCACATGGAATTTTCCCCTTTCTACCTGTGTTCCCACATCATTTAATATATAAGTACACTCCCCTACGACCTCCCCAATTTGAAATGGTCCTTCGTAGGGCAAGTGTAGCTTAGCACACGTCTACCTAAACCCCTAAAAAACACAAGTGATAGTGCATACGTAACACGTCCAATAAATCGCCTAACAATCCAGTTCGTTGAAAAGTAGGAAGGACACTTACAACAATAGAATAACGCGCAGGTAAGTCGATATATAAAATTATAAGATTCCTCGCGCATTAAATAGTAAGTCTTCACTTATATTCTAAACGACGAGCCGCCACTGAATCAAAGGAAGGTTTTTTAAAAGTCACTTGTTCGTTGTTTGCTTCCAAATCAAACAGTACTGATTAAAATGAATGAAGATATGTTTTTACATGGGCTGCAGAGAAGTTAATAAACAATTTAGAATAACCATCAATAATCCAGTAAGATAATGCATCTTCTTAAGTTATACATTATATCCGGGGTCAGGATGTGGGTGGGGGCAAACGTTGTCGAGTAAGTCGGATGAAACGAGTAGTCCAAGATAGGAAGTATATGGAAATGGCTGTTAAGAGAAGTGGAAAACTTTAAAAAAATAAACTATATGGGATCAACCCAGCTGGGCGATGAGACTAGGGCAGGTATGGATAATCAGAGAAAAAATGCGCGCCACCACGCCTGGAAGATTAAAACTTAAGTAAGCGAACGAATGACAATTGGGGAAGACACCACCAAACTAACGGAATACAAAAAGTGTACAAAAAGCTTGAGAACGAATACTGATTTATAAAAATTAGTTGGCAGCTGCAAAGCCCTCTGGACACCTATACGAGCAGGTACGTAAACTAAAGGTTAGTAACTCAAAGATTAACCTTAACAATATATGTTGCTTATTGATTTTCTTCCAAATAATAGTAATAATTTTTAATCATTTTCAGGTAAATACTTCGGGCGGATGTAAGTTCGCACAAAAAAGTAATAGCTCAAGATGTTAGTGAGATTATATATTCACTCCCTTATTAAAAAAGATAATAACCTAACCTAAAACAGAATCTTAAGATTTTTTTAAGGAACAAAATAATGACAAAATAATTACAAAAATTGAAGTTATGCACCAACAGTACTGTAGGCTAACAGGCAAATTGCTCTGACATAAGCAGTAATAATTTAATCTAATTGCATATACTATAAGAGTTTTTATAAGAACTATGTGTTACATGATGCATGCAAATATTTGACATATTCTTAATTTCCAAAACAAAAATCATTTGCAAAGTTTTATTGTATAAAAACTTAAAGATTTTTATTTTTAGCATTTTTAGTAACTATTTGTTGCTAATCAATAAGTAAGAATTATATATTTAATTAAGATACTCATCTATTCGTTTATTCAAGATGTCTAGCTGCATGAGGTGTTACCAATGGTCACCAGAAAGGTCGAGCGCAAATCCTTAAACAAACATTACAAAACAACAGCTGCGAAACTGACACACCAATACGTGCCCATCATACGTTTTGACTAAAACTGGGGGGTCTCTAGTTATGCTTGTTTGAGGTCTTCTATAAGTAATTAAAGCGTAAATCACGAGACGTTGAAATTTAAATCCCAATACAACATCAAATTGAACATACTCAGTTTATTAAATGTAATCTCATAAATAAAATGGCCTGCCAGTCTGCGATCATCATAAGTGGTTAAATACATTAACTCCTAGAACTAATAACTCGTTTGTGCAACTACACACCTTAAATCGTAAGAATGTAAATATCGTAAGTTATTGAGTAAATTGTAGATGTAATAAAAATTGCGTGGTATCGGTCGTGCTACGGATAACACTAAAATATATTTTTGGAAATACAAATATGGGAATATTTATTATTGTTATCATTTCAAAATTAACCAAACATTAGTTAGAGTGAAAAAACCCTAATTAAATACTAGCTGCTCTTCCCAAATTATTCTCAATAGACAAGACCAGACTACACCGTGCATCGTGGGCGAGACCACATCTGATACGTGTTAGTAAACTGATCTCCAAGGCAAGAATGACCCGCGTCAATCACTAAACAAGTCTATGCCATAACAGCAGATGGCGTAATTTAACCCTGCTAAACACCGAGGTATAGTATAAAAGTGAGTTTAACAATGAACAACGGCTTTATAAACAGAGTAGAACGCTAAGTAATTTTAGCTAAGGAAGGAAGATTAAACTGTTACACAGCCTCCTTTTAAGAGAAAAAAAGTTTTTATAGATGGTGAAAAACTATTGGAATGAGAATCTTTTTTGAAATACAAAAACTTAAAGCTTTAAATAAATAATAAACCCAAATTAAGAGAGTTTTAGACAAACATCTATTGATAACATACAGCAATTAAATACTAAAGACACAACGAAATAAATTTATAAACTAAAAGTGTCATAATTCTGTCAATTCAAAAAAGTTAGATCCATTCGAGGATCAGTAAGTATGGCAGTAACTACGCGTACAAAACGCCCAGAAAAGGGCTAAAAATCGGTAAACCATAAATCGAGAAAAGTCTAAATCGAAAAACCTTAGCAACTGATGTTCCAAAACTCAAACATAAATTAACGCATATGGCAACAAAAGGGTAAGAAGGGATGGTATTAACACCACTATAACTAAAGAAAGTAATAACGTAAACTCTAAATAAAAAATTAATCAGCAAGATCTAGCTTTGATTTCAAACTTGCATAAATTTAATCAAATAAGATGCTCAAACAAAATACTAAAGGCAAATACAAGGATTTCTAGTTTTGATAATCCTACAAGATCACAAAGGCATGGTAATTTACTTACATACTAACAGCAAACAACCACAATGCAAAACAAAACGAAAGAGTGATTACAATGCAAAACCAAAACCACAATCAAAACTTCCTAAAAAAAAGAAAAAAGTTTTAAAAAAATTTTACTAATTAAAAATTTTTCCAAAGCTCTTATTCATCATTGGAATCATCGTCAGAAGCAAAATATGCTGTCAAATCTTTATCTTACCACTTGCCAGCACTAGAGCCATGTATATGTTTTAGGTTATAAACCAAAAGTAAAAATTAGAACGGTCTGTAAATTAAATAGGCGGTAAATTTACAAATACGAAATGGAACGTAACAAATTCCCCTCTATCAAAATTAAAGTGTTGGAGAAAGAAGAAAAACAAGAACTAAGCAACGAAACAACAGTACGAACAGAATGAAAACTTGTATTGGACAAACACAACAGGACTAAAAAGAAAAATAAAAGAAAAAAATGTATCCGATACAAGACAAAGCCAAAAATGAAGAAAACTGTAAGAAAAGGAAAGGAATAGGGTAGCAATCAACGAGGTCGAGGATGTAATGGCATCAACACTGCAAAAATAGTTGAAAGAACTAATAATAAAACAACTAAGAAGTTTTCAAACGTTAAAGAAAGAATTGCTTTCTCCCAAAAGGACCAAAAGAATCGTATCAAACTAACAATTGAAAATAAAAAATAGCTAAATAAACCGAAAACTCAACTAAGTAATAGTTTCCGAAGAAAAAAAAGGGGTTAAAAAGCGCATACCACGGGAAGAGGATTGAAAATTAAGCAAAGCCAGTATGAAAACTGACAGTGAGCAAGACCTGCCAAAGAAAAAAAGCGAAGAATGAGGAACGAAATTTATAAGAAGCAAAAGCCAAAACTCAGAAAAACTAATAAACAGCACACCATTTGAGGGAAGAGGACAAAAAATGAAACCAAGTGTAGTTGTGGTTGTATGAGTGTGTGTTTGTGTCTACACGTGCACGCGCGTGCGTGTATGAAAATTGTTTTGGACCGCTTTAGTCGCTCCTTACAAGAGGTAGATCGTACCGTGAGAATATTCCAATCTGGACCAATAATTTGGAGTGAAACAAAATCTACAAAAGATCGGCATGTAACGGAAAAGAAACAATAAAGTGAATGCAAAGAAATTTATTATCGGGACGAAAGGGTGTTTGTAAAAAAAAATCGTGATCTTACATTGGGTATACCAAAATTTGATACCTATAGGACGAGCGGCTGACAAGAAAAGCACGAACTTATTGACGGAATGCTCGCCCGAGCGACATAAACATACATATACTAAATACTTAAGTACTTACAGTACTGATAAACCGAATTCATTCTAAATGGAAGCTACTGAAACATAAAGGTACTCAAAAATACATATCTAAAGTAGTACGTTTAAGTACAAGTCCTCAAATTGTTGGACATATCTTATAGATTATAGTATTCCTCTTAACATTTCTAGTACGTCGGGTATGCACATACCGTCAAGGAGTAAAGTAAACAGCTCTCGGTCAACGAATAATAAAATTTCTTTATGCATGCTGTGAATGGTATGGGTAACTGCAATCTCATTACAACTTAATCCGTATATAAATTGACAAAGCAAAACTTTTTGTGTCACGGCCAAAAAATCGTGGGTTTAAGGAACCTGAAAAATAGAGTGTAAAATCTTAATAATATTTGTTGCAAACCACGCTAAGGATATTTAAATTTTTATTAAAGAATCGCAAGCTTTCGGTTACCTACAAGTCACTGTAACTTGTACTTGCGGGTAACGTTCACTTGCTTGTAACGTGTGCATGAATGACCCTCGACTATTGTATTTATTTAATCTTTCTTAATAAAGATTTTCTTTCTTACTTAAATCTCCAGAGGGATCTTATCATCAGGACTAAACAGTGGGTAGAATACACGTGGAAATAATTTACCTAACAAGTGCTTTACTGATTCAGTTTTGAATAAGACAACAGCATGTGATATAATTACGTATAATAATTGTAATTAAACTAACAAAAGTAATTAAACTTTGAATTACCTTAGTAAAATAAAAATAAATCTTTAACCAATTTTAATTCTTTTAAGACTAACAAAACATGTAAATTTTACTTCAGTAAAGTTTCTTTCTTTTCTTTTTAATAACTACAGAGTATCAGATAGTTAACAAAATAAACCTACCTGATATGAGCTCGTGTTTCGGGATTTTACAGTATAAAATTACAACGTATCTAATTCAAACATTAATTAATGCATTGCATCTTCACAGTGCTATTAGCATTTAAACATTAGTGAAACAAACAATTATTATAAGTTTTTTTTTTATAAAAGTTTAAACGGATATATACATAAATACCTGAATAAAGTATTATCAAAGTCCTTGACCTCGCCCCCACGTCAAAACAAAATGCAATTAGTTGAACCTTATTTTAAAATCTTTGTATAATAAATAAAATCAGCTTACTCCTAGCCGGTGATTTAATATATTTTAAGTGGAAAAGCTTCCCACAACCAAACCAACATTTGGAAAATATCACGCTTCCTCGCGTTTATCTTCCACCAAAAGTTGAATAAGATAGCCCGACCTTAATAAGTGGGATTGCGCAGAATACCACAATACACCTTTTGATCCCTATTCAACAGAATTTCAACTAGTAAGACACAGAAGACTGCCTCTCCGTTTAATTTATAACCCAAATGCAGGTAAACAAATTGCCTAACTTCTAGATTCGTATCAGTAAAAACGATCTGTTACATCACGTAAAAAGAAAAAGCACATTTTCGTCATAAGAATTTTGTAACTCATAAAAGAAGCTACGCAGACTAACACTAAAAATATAGTAAACTCATTCAACCAATGTACTTACAAAATGGTTTTCTAAAGAAATAATCACGCAATTTCCATATTGAATAGAAATAAGTTTGAGGATATGATTATCTTTCAAGAATAACACAGCCGATTTACATAACTACAATTAAATTAACAAAACATGCCGGAAATGCTTATGACACATATGCCTAGATAAGAAAGAATTAAATAATGGACGAATACAGTTGGTTGCCTAACTGAGCTAAATTGAAATAATAAGAGTGTTGCAAACCCGTATCTTCAAATAAGTAGAAATTGAATTGCTTTTAAATTAAGAAGGCAGTAAATTTACAAATACGAAATGGAACGTAACAAATTGCCATTCAGAAATATGTTAAACTTGCGCCTTTGCTAAGTTATATATAACAGAGTTAAAATGCCAATACAATTTTTATGTATTTAAGGTTTACAATTTCCTTGCAAATATTTATTAATATACGTATGTATTTCTTTAAGAACAAACCTTGAGTTATAGGCATGTTATATATTGCTGTTATTATAATTTTAGATTGACTAATTAAACAAAACATATTAGTTATGAGCACTAAATTCTACAACAATCAAAATGTTTGGCATTAAAATTGAATTGGCAATGTTGCTTTTCCTATAAAACTTCTCGTTAAATGTAAGTGGGCGGCCAGTTGACTTCAAAAATTCATATTGACACAGACGAATATAAATGATCACGTGATGGTCTTCTTTCCTGGTCCCGACTATATATTAATTAATTAATGTTTTTTAGAAAGAAATATACATCTGGTTAAATTAATATTAAGATTGCGATATAACGCTAAAATTCATTACACTTATAAGTTCTTCAGACTGAATTCAACAGAAATTAAGAGATAACACTTAGATAAAATCCAAGTCTTCAGAATAATTAATAAAAGCAATAAACGTCAAACGTTGAACGTGTACAATTCTTTATTAAAACCAACCCACTTTCAACCTTATAAGATCTTTATCAACGGTCTAAAATCTTGATTTACATTATATAAATATATAGCTTACCCACGGTGAGAATCTTTATAACTAAATTCTAAAACAAAATAAGAGGTATGCTCGCTTACCAACTAATGTGCTAAAACGGAGGTGATACATCTAAAAGATTACGATTAAAAGTTAAAATTGCCCAAGCAAACGCTGATGGTAGGAGTAAAACTACAGTTGTCAATGTTATAAAACTATTTACCAAAAGACATGAGTGAAAAAGAAATAAAGTTAGAAGCTTCTGTTCATTAAAAAAATCACAACAGCAGTTTTTGTTTAAAGTAATTTGTATAATTAAAACGTTGTGGGTTTCATTGTATTTCTCCTTCGATCTTCATAACCGCAGTGAATCTATCTAGTTTCAAAAAAATTATTGAAGAAATGCTATACAGAATTTTTTAGTTTAATGGAGGGATGGTGTGAATTACACTCGCATGGTGTCACAAAATTCCTCTTCATTATATTATTTAAAAAATAAGAACTGCTTCTTAGCACCCTAATTATACAATGATAACAACATACTAAACCTGACGATTCTCCCGATCTTGAAAACGCAACAAGTTGTCGTTTTCAGCAAGATACACATCAGCCTTAGAAAGTAAGATGAGCACAAATGTCAACATTTGAATTATACAATAAATATCACAATACACTCAAACATTCAACAACCTACATCTTCCACCTCATCCAATTCTACAGCGGTAAAATATACTTTTTGAATAGCGTTTCTAGCCAAAAGGCACTTTGTTCTTATTAAGGAAAGGGATTGATCCTCTCAACAGGCCTATCCAAACCGGTCAGAAGGTAAGTTGTTATCGAACCACTGTTGAACCTGTAAGTATACTCTAAACGAGTGTTGCTCAGCTATGCTTGTAATTGGAGTTGAGGAGAGATCACCTTGGCATTGGTTGAAGATTTGATAAAAGATGAATAACGGTGCTTATTCGAATTATGATCGTTAGCATTGGGAGTATTTACAACTAAGAATATCTTCTCACCAGCTTGTGATTCAGCACCAGGAGTTGGTAAGTGGTTGTAAAATACTTCAGTAATGTATCTCGTCTCTTTAGGCTATTTTCTAAACAATGTGACGCTTTGCTCCTTCTATAAATTGCTGAAGTTGTATCGTACTCGCTGAAGGCGTGATGAAGAAGGTTGGATTAAGAAAAGCAAAGTTTTTGCACTTGCTGTGTTGAAAATGATTTAGATTTTACCTTTCCTCTGTCGGGATTCAAGAAGTATACGTTAGTATATGGCGGTGTCATACCAATTAGTAGCACTACCCCTATTGCAGCAAAAGTAGGATTAGGTTTTGCTGTTTCTAGGCCACATCTAACGATGGTAATATCAGCAACACCTGTAGCAACCTTAGTTTCAAGTTTCCGCGGTGCCTCATTACATCTGCTCCACTCACTTTGTGCTACTGACATCTCTACAGCCACTCTTTGTTTTGAGTTAAACTTCAATAATCACATATAATGAAGAAAGTAGACATATAAATATGAACAAATAATATGAGCTTATTCACCTATACAAATCGAGCTATTAGTTGTATAGCCATTAACAAAAACAATAGCCTAATTATTTCACAAGGGGAGGGGACTCCACTTACCGGTTTCAGCTTTATTAAGCTTCGTCAGAGCAGATTAGTTTCCAACAACCCTATGAAGTAATCGAAGCTATTATAGTGATATAATTTTGAAGGAATCTTTATACTATGGCAAAAGTAAATAATATCGCCATCAGGTGGTAAAACACCAACACTACTAAGCGTGGAAGTACAAAAATTGATCCGAAACTACATCGTGATTCTATAGATGGCTATACAAGTAAGTTTGGACTTTGAGATTTCCGGAATGTTAGAGCAAAATTTATTTACAAAAATAACAATCCTTCTCGTGGCGACACCCGTTTCTTGCCCCATAGGCAAATCGTAATATTAACAAGACAAGTTATTTGCAGTCCGCAATAAGGAATTTGTGTAGAACACAATAAAAAATAAGATGTATCTGTAAAGAAACTCGTATGAAAATAATAAGAGCTTATTCACCTATACAGATTGAGCTATTAGTTGTATAGACATTAACAAAACAATAGCCTTATTATTTCACAAGGGGAGGATACATCCACTTACTGGTTTCTGTGTAATTAGGCTTCGCCAGAGCAGATTAGCTTCCAACAATACCATGAAGCTGAAACCGGTAGGTGGATGTTTCCTCGTCTTGTGAAATAATAAAGATATTGTTGTGGATAAAATGGTTGTTGACCAAATGATTTCTCTAACATCGCAAATCTAGGCCAAAACTGTATACTTATAGTGATACCACGATGTTTTCGGATCAAATTCTTGTACTTCGCGCTTAGTAGTGTTGTGTTTACCACCTGTATGTGCGATATATTTACTTGCCATAGTATAAAGATTCCTTCGAAATTATATCAGTATAATAGCTTCGATTACTTTATAGGTTGTTGGAAAATAACATGCTCTAACAAAACTTAATGAAGCTGAAACCGGTACGTGGATGTTTCCTCCCCTTGTGAAATAATAAGGCTATTGCTTTGTTAACGGCTATAATACTAATAGCTCGATTTGTAAAGGTGAATAAACTCTTATTATTTTCATGAGTTGATTTACAAATACACCTTTACTTTTATATATATACACACAAACACACACACACACACACACACACATATATATATATATATATATATATATATATATATTGCTGTGATACGTCTACGACTTGGGGTCCCAAATTGTATTAATAAATATGCAATAGTAAATATGAAATTACTATCAAAACAGTTTACAGTTTAAGTTCATACAGAATATTACTTTTAGCTTACCTATTAACTAAAATAATCCTAACCTAATCTTTGTTAATAGTTACAATGTGTTACAGAAATTCGCCTTAATTTGGTTCTGGATATTTTACCTATCTTTCATTACCCCGTTTGTAAATGTAATTGGCCAACAACGCTTCACAAATAATTTATTAAAGGTCAAGATGCTGTGTACTCGGACCTAGAAATTTGCTGGGAATTATTGTTATTAAAAATAAAATTTTGTTATAAAATTAAGAACTTATTCTAGCTTATATTATTCACATTTAAATATTCTTCCAAATAAAGAACAAAAATTTATACTCTTTCTATTATCATTAAATACTTTTTGCTTTCATTTCAAATCTCCATTTAGAATATGAGTTTACAAAAGTACATTTTGTATTTTCCATCAATTAAACTCAGCAGTAGCTCTTGTATCGAAGAACGTTCAATCTTCATTATATTTTACAAAACAATTATGCTTTAGCAAATAATTGCGATTTAGAACTTCTATGTTACTCGTGAAATGCTAATAAAATAGATATCATTGTTACTCAAAACGCATAAATTTCAAGTATGCTGATTGATTTAGTAAGGAATGAATCTTGAATGCTGAATGAAATATTACATGACGAATATCGAAACAAATCTCGAATAATAAATTTTATATGTTATTTGACTTTAGAAAGAGTGATCTCTTTACTCAAACGTACATGGTCGATCTCGTAAAAATGAATAAATCCGAAATCTGAATTACTTCCCTGTATATGCAACAATTTTAACTACGTTATTTTTTTCATACAATAACAGATTTATTTTGAAGGATAATATACCCGGGTGATCTAATATTTAGGAGATTGTCGGCGTTTAATGATTTAATTGATGTAAAGCTATGATATATATTTATCATAAAACGCGTAGCTTATCGTTTTCTAATGCACACAGTAAAGGTTTGTGTTCTCCATCTTTCTTACTGTAATGTGTAAGACTATTAAAACTCGCTTGTCTTAGCTCGGTTTTTTATGCCTTTCCTGATAGCGCGTTCTTTGTATTGTTTTTTCATAAAGTGTTATTTTAAATAAGAATGAATATTTTAATTTTGATATTATCTACACACGGAAGTCAATTACATAATTAATTAAAGTTCGCAACGGCATCCTTTGTGCTTTGCAAGTGCAATAAGATTTACTTTTACGGTGAATGAAGTGAATATTTTACACACAAAAAATTATATAGTACCTTTAATAAAGGTTTCGTTCTTATGAATGCAATAAAATGAAATTGTTTTTATACGCTTGTCTTAAATTGATATTATTTTATGCAATGAAATGAAAGATAATTGATTTGCATTCTAACAGGTTACGGTTGTATATTTTACATAAGATAACTTACAATCTAAATTATTTTTAAAATAGGTAGCGGCTCATTTTCAGTCTACACAAATTCTTAATTCGTCCTTATGTTTTGTAATAGCGCGAATGAAATGAATGGCTTTGTATTTATATCTTAAAATGTCCGATTTGCGTTCTAACAGGTTACGGATTTTGGTTTCGCATATTTTAGATAGCTTACAATTTAATTTAAAAATACTTCATCAAATAATTACACGCTTGATATTTATACATCATCATCATCATTTTGTTTCAACCTTACTTAAGGTCCGTTTTGACGCAGTTCTAACTTCTTTTCTATTCTGTGCTAATCTTAAAAGTTCTACATACCCTTCACAACCTACATTTCTAATAATTTGACGAATACAGCTTGGTCTAGGTGTTCTTACACTCTTCTACCTTTTTCTTATCTACCTGACTCTTATTAGCAACCTGATGGTTGTTAAAGAACTCCAACATGTTTACATGATTCTCATTTATAATGAAATGAAATATTACCTAGTTATCCCCTCCAAAAAAGGAAAAGTGTTAAATTATAAGTTATAATAAGGCTTAAGCAACGAATCGCTGTCAACATGCCAGACGGCTAACTAATTGTGATTTATGTCATGAAGACGTTCATTAAGTTATATGTTATGGTAAGGCTTAAGCAACCAATCGCTACCAACATGCCAGACCGCTAACTAATTGTGAGTTATGTCATAGTGACATTTAGTTAACTGATTTTTATTTATTTATTTTTTTGTTTTGTTTTCGAACTTAAGGTGGATTTGATGCAGCTTTAAATTCTTTTCTATTCTGAGCTAGTCTAAAAAAGGCCTACATACCCTTCACAACCTAAATCTGTAATAATTTGACTAATATAGCTTTGTCTAGGTCTTCCTATTCTATTTTTATTTGGTAGTCTATAATCTAAGATCTTACTATATAGTCGCTCATGTCTTAACTGCTGTCCTATCATTCTATCTCTCCTGACCTTTAATTGTTTTCACATACAGGGTTCCTCGCCTATTCTTCTATAAACTTCCCCATTTGTTACTCTATCTGTCCAACTAATATTTAACATTCTCCTATAACACCAAGTTTCAAACGGTTCTATCTTTTTTTATCTACCTCTTTAATTGTCCAAGTCTCACTACCGCATAATAGAACGCACCATACGTACGACTTTAAAAAACTTTTTCTATTATCTAAACTATTACTATTAGCTACTAGTAAGTCTTTCTTTTTTAAAAACATTTTTCTAGCTTGAGCTATTCTAGCTATTCTGCTATTCTGCTATGTCCGTCCTTTGTAATTATACTACCTAAATAGCAAAATTCTCTATCTCCTCTAACTCGGTATTACCTATTTTTAATTTTGGTTCAGAACTAGGCTGTAACTCACTTGTCATTATTCTTGTCTTTCCTGAGTTAATTTTCATACTATAGTTGCTCTGTAGTATCTGCAAAGCGTAACATGTCTCTTTTCTGTCCCTGTTCACTAATACCTAACTCCTTTATCTCTCTCTCTAGCTAAGTTTAAAGCCTCCTCAGTATAAACATAAAAAATCAAGGGGGATAGTATACAGCCCTGTCTAGCAGCATTTCTAATCTTCGCTTCTTTTTCTATTTCATCAAATCTAATTACTACGCTTTGGTTTTATATTGACTGTAAGTAATTTTTCTATCCCTATAAGAGATTCCTATTTTTCGCAAAACCATGAACATAAAAATCCAATTAACCCTATTAAATGCTTTTTCTAAATCTACAAACGCGAAATGAATCTTTTTATTTTTTTGTAACCTTTTTTTGATAATTATCCTAAGTATTGGTATCAGTTCTCTAATCCCTCTGTTTCTACGAAAATCATATTGGTCTTCGCCTAAATAATTCTCAGTTAAAGCTTCTACTCTATTTTTAATTATTATTGTTAGTATTTTTGAAAAATGGAACCTAACCGTTCTAAAATTCTCACACCTATCAGCTCCTGAGTTTTTTGGGATTGGGATAATAATATTTTTTTCGAAATCTATTGGGACCTCACCTGTGTAATATATTACTTTTACTAGTTCATATAATCCGTCTAAAGTTTTCTCACTTGCATATTTTATTAATTCTGTGGGTATATCGTCTATCCTCGGCGCTTTATTTAGGTTAAGATCTTTAACAGCTCTATCAAATTCCTCTCTTAATATTGAGAACCCTATTTCTACATCCCCTTCTTGGTCGTTCTCTAACTAATCCATATCGTCTCCCTTATATAAATCTTCTAAATATCTTTTCCATCTATCTGCTACCTCAACTTTATTTATTAGAAGCTAATTATTCTCATCTTTAATACCTTTATATTTTTTTTATCTTTCCCAAAAAACTTTTTAACTATCCTGTAAGCCCTGTCTGTCTTACCTACTCTCAAATCATCTTGTATTCCCTTACAATTCTTCTCTATCCATTTATTTCTAGTTTTTCTACACTTATGTACTATCTTATTTCTAACTCTATTATATTTTTGCTTACTTTCACTATCCAATTCTCTGAAAGGTTTAAACTTTCTTCTATTCTCTATTAAATCTAATATCTCCTTTGTTACTCAGGGTTTTCTCGCTTCTACTTTTTTCTTACCTATAGTCTGTGTTGCTGTATCATGTACAGCCCTTTCTATTTCTTTCCATCTATTTTCTACGTTCCCTCCTATAGCTATCTCTTTGATCATATTATCTAATACTTGTTTATATTCCTCTTTTACTTCACTATCATTAAGCTTACTTAGATCCTATCCCATCAAGGTCTGTATTTCTAATTAATTACAGTGTATCTATTTAGAATAGAGATATTTTTCAAAGAAGAATTAAAATTAACTAATTTACTGTTAAAAGTTAAATTATAAAAGTATACTTAAAGTTTTTTTGTGATGATGCGTTTTAAAACGGTTTAAACGAAACCTATATGTAACGGTGACGTCGCGTTTGTCGCAGATTCTAATGATTTTAAACCGTTTTCCGGCGGTGGTTCAATTCTGGTTTATTTATGTTCCATTTGGATGAGCCACCCATCCTGTCAATTTTAAAATCTTTCATTTCTGTGACTAAATATATTATGACGTGATAAATGAAAACGCATTGAAAACAAGTATAAATACGGCTGAACACAAAAAAAACACTTTTAGATATAATTTTTTAAATCACGATATACCCGGTGTGTCCTTTTCAAAGTAAACGAAAAAATTGCATACTAAATTCTCTAATGCTGGTATTTTAACCTTTCTACGTTGCTTTAGCGTTTGCTATAAGCGGAGCTCTGAGACGAGCTAAATTAACCAATGTCAAAATCTGTGACCTAAATGACGTAACGTCTGCATTAATAGTCAATATTCCAAACACCAAAAATAATATTGCACGAATCTTTACTCTAACTGGAAAATTCTATGAATTTTTAAGAAATACGCTAATCTGAGACCCAAAAGTATGGTGGATAAGAATGCTAGATTTTCATTAATTACCAGAAAGGTCAATGTACCTCCCAGTTTGTAGGAATGTACAAATTTGGTGCAATGGCCAAACAAATCGCCGCAATATAGAAATTACCTAGTCCCGAAAGTTACACTGGTTATTCATTTACGCGTTCTTCAGCCACAATATTGGTGGACAGTGACAGTGACCTATTGGCTTTAAAAAGACACGGTGGTTGGAAAAGCACGAATCTTTACTCTAACTGGAAAATTTTATGAAATTTATAAGACATACACTAATCTGAGACCCAAAAGTATGGTGGATAAAAATACTAGATTTTTTATTAATAACCTGAAAGGTAAATGTTCCTCCCAGTTTGTAGGAATATACAAATTTGGTGCAATGGCCAAACAAATCGCAGCATTCTTGAAATTACCTAACCCCGAAAGTAACACTGGCTATTCATTTAGGCATTCTTCAGCCACAATATTGGTGGACAGTGGCAGTGACCTATTGACTTTAAGAAGACATGGCGGTTGGAAAAGCAGCACAGTCGCAGAGAGTTTATTAATGAATCAATAAAAAAAAATCCAAATACCAATCAAATAATCCAGTCAGTAGAACATGCAGGAACCTCCACAGTGAAGCTGTCAAGGGTTGCATCCGGCTCAGAATCACAATCAATATCTACTACGAGACCATCCTACTCCACAACTGAATTGGAAACTAATAATATTAGGAAAATAATAATCATACAACAATTAATAGTATAAAAAGAAGATCAACACATTCCATTAGTATTAAGCAATTGTTCAAATATTACAGTAAATAATTATTAGGGTTATAGTTCTTGAATAGACCAACCATTCCTATTGTTACATATGTTTAATAAAATTCGTTGTGTTTGTGCAATTTAACTGTCATAAATGTACTCTTTTAATCCATTATTTTGCCATTATGGGCAAGTGGTATAAAACACACTCAATTCTAGAACAAGATTTTCCTGTAAAAGTGATTTTTATACAATCCTGTTTATTTTTTAGCTAAGTCGTCGAAAAGTATAGTGTACAACTCGTCTGGAAACTGGATATTTCATACTCGTGTGGCAAGATGATAAACCACTCGCTTACGGCTCTTGTCACACGAGTATGAAATATTCTATTTTCCGCACTGGTTGCACAATATACATTTCAAGTCACTTTTCAATTCGTGTAGTGCGCAAATAATTTTAACCTTGAATAAATTTTTCGTTGCTTGGCAACGACTAGACATATGGAACTAAAGATCTATTCTTCAAGAAATTTGAGCAGAAATGTCAACATTTCTGAACGCTTTGCGGAAAAAGTATTTTTTAAAAATAATTTTATATTTTTTGTTTCAAGTGGCCGATTTAGTAAAATGCCATATCATTGAAGTAAACGCTGCAGTGGTAAAGTAGCCTTAATTTTTTTATTATTTATTTTATGATAATGTTAGATCTAAAATTTGGTTTCTGTTTTTTATTAGTAATAATTGAGTTTCGTTTATTTGAAAGGAAACACTTCTCATATGACCATAAAATTGTATCGATCTCTGTACATTTTCATTTTCCATAGTAAATATTTGTTCTATAATTTTATTTTGCTTGGGCCAACTTCACCAAAACGGGATTTGTATATATGTTATTCTTTATTCACCTCTAAATTCAAAATTATTAATCCTACAAATACATGAGAGCGATCATTTTTGTAGGAAATATTATGTAGATTAATTTTGCACATAAAGTGTTTTTTTTTCAAAACTCATAGTTTTCGAAATATTTATGAAAACTAATAAAAATAACGTAAAAACCCCTCCCCCCCCCTTAGCACAAGCCCTGCCATCGGGGATTCTTAGTAGGTTGTTTCGGGCACTTACCACCACAACTCTGCCAAATTTCAAAACTACGCGATTTACTTTCCCTAATCTGTAATTTTTGGCCTTTATTGCTTGGACTACAAGAAGATAACGTGATCGAGCGCTTCTTCAGTATCAATTCCAATTAGAATATCATCAGTCCCCTAACAAAGCTCAGACACAAACACACCTTGATCCGAACCCCGATTGTAAAGCGAAAATTTTGTATTGATTAACATTTCTGTTGCTGGTAGTGTATTATTCTTTGTAAAAGTTTAAACAGTACCAAGTGAACATTTATAGTAGCCAGACTTACGAAAATCGGCTAAGTTAAACATATTAGAAGCTAACATTTTTGCTACTTTTTACATATTCAGCATTGTATGCGTAGGACATTATTGAAACTATTCTAAATCTTTGATAAAAAAATAAGTCTCCGCAATAAATTTTGCTATTTTTACGTCAACTTCTTGTTAAACAATCATAAATGTTATAAGTTTAAATAAATACGAAACTTTTTGTTTCTTTACTAATTTTAAATTGTATTAAAAGCTTTACTTCTCCAAGTTCTCCTGTCTTCATGTTACTTTTAAGCAAAATTTCGCTGTACACTTCTATTAAAAAAAAACATTTAAATCCTAACAAGGCGCTTCTCAGCTTCTTGCATAAGTTTAATTAACCGAAATAATATTCTTAAGTATACTGTTACTCTTGGGAAATTCTGAGTAAGTGGGGCCATAGGTTTATCTAAGTGACGACGAAATTTTGCTTCTGCAGACATATGATAGTAATTATTCCAGATCAGGGTCTATGTGACTAGCAGTTAGGCCAAAGATCATCTCTCAACATTTCTTGTTGCATACAAGATGACCAATTACGTGGTTTAATACTCAAGTTCCGGATAGTTTATATATAGAAGGTAATTATGAAACCAGAACACTTAGAAAGATGCAAATATTAAAAATGGTTTTAATTAAGTGCTTATATAAGATGGGCATGTAACTTCGATGTTACAGCAAACTTGTGCTAATAACAACATTAAATGGAGATGCAGTAGAAATTCAGAATCTCTATTTATGGGAGCTATCGTTTTAGCTGTATACCTGTATGCTAAAATCCTATTAAAAATTAAAACTTTGCGCCATATATGAGGTAATATCTTGATGGTTGCAAAAGTAATTTCTCTATAAACACAAATCATAAAAACAGGGAATTAGCATTTTACAGTTTGGGGTACTATATATTTCTGAGAGAAACTTGTATTTGGCATTTAATTTTATAGATTGACCGGTAGTCTTCTCTTGAAGATTTGTTTCACGTATTTGGTGCCTGACACCGGAAGAATAGTGCTAAAACTTACTTGCCTAAATCCAAGGAGGCATACCCGTGCATGTAAAGCACTTTAGAGGAATAAATAACTGATAAATTAAAAATTAGGTGTTATTCCATTATGCGTGATACAAATAAAATGAAGTGTAATGTAAATAGAGATGTCAATTCAATCTTTTGGAACAAAAGTCTTTTTCAACACACAATTCCGAATTCTCGAGAAAGCTCTTTTCAAAATTAGGAACAAAGTACAGCGAAAGATTTACATTTGACTGACTGAAAAACGAATTGATTTATATTTATATATATATATATATATATATATATATATATATATATATATATAAATCTTATAACTTTTTTTATAAATAATAATGACCTTCTATTTCACAATATTTGTTTAATGTTGCAGGTTATAGGTCAGCTGGTGTATTGAAGAAAACTCTTTTTTATAGCCTAAATTTTCGCTTTTATTTAAAGCTTGATCACAGGCATAACTAAAACATAGATAAATTCTACATAAACTGGTGTTAAAATTAGTTACTTACATTGAGGTTACAAAATATTAGCTTTCATTATAATTATGTTTTACAAAGATAATATCTTTATAAAATTTAAGATAAACAGATGTAGTATATATAAAATTTTCATGTACATTTATATACACTACACGCATAAATATATATTTATAAAATATATTTATAATATATGTAACTATATTTGTGTATTTCTGTATGTTTATTGACATGAAATATTATCGATATATACACGCATACCTATAAATTAATTTAAAAACAAAGACATATATTAATCAAAATCTAAAATTTTTGTTTCTGTCAAGTCAACATTTTACCTCAATTTTATATATACTACATCTGTTTATCTTAAATTTTATAAAGATATTATCTTTGTAAAACATAATTATAATGAAAGCTAATATTTTGTAACCTCAATGTAAGTAACTAATTTTAACACCAGTTTATGTAGAATTTATCTATGTTTTAGTTATGCCTGTGATCAAGCTTTAAATAAAAGCGAAAATTTAGGCTATAAAAAAGAGTTTTCTTCAATACACCAGCTGACCTATAACCTGCAACATTAAACAAATATTATATATATATATATATATATATATATATATATATATATATATTTATATATATATATATATATATATATATTTTCGTGTAGGTTATATGTAAGGGAAAGATAAGTCAAGAAAGTAATTTTGTAAGGACCTTGTATATAAAAAACGGGAAGATATTAGTTACGCTTCAAATTAATTAGTTTTGACCTTAAAACAACGTATAATAGCATACACGTGTATCAATAAGTCGTAATTTTAAAGTTGCATAGTGTGGAAGCTTTGCAGTGCATAGAAAAACTCAAGGATAATGCGAAAACAATTAGGTTTAATATTCTAAGGTTGTAAATCGAACACATCTAATAATAGGGGGAAAGCTTTTGGATACAGTGTATAAAATCAATAATTTGAGCGTATTTTAATTCCATATAAGGAACGTGTAGTACGAAAAGCTTTACAGTATATAAAATCGATAATGTAAACGCGTATATTCATTTAACTAACAAAGCGAGTTAAGGTTCGGGCCTTTGGAGCGGTGTTTTTAAAAACAATGCCGAAGACTTAACAAATTTATTTTAACTTAAAACAGAAATTACAATGGAATTTTGAATAACTTGTAAAATAACTTTAATTCAAAAAATATTTAATTAATTGTATTAAGATGAGTAGCTTGAACAACGGAGTATGGAGTTCGAGGACTGACTGCCGGGCCTTGAGCTCCCGTGCTTTTTATAATAACCTGCCCCTCAGACGGCTATGGGAACTTGCAGATCTCATGTCTGCTTTACTCTTAATTGTACACTTTATTACATTGTAACAATCTTATTTCTAAGTAATTGCGGTATGTTAACCGCCTGTGACCTGCCACCTGCAGTATCACTGCCCTCTCGGATGCAAAGTTGTATGTCCGTTCTCATGAACTGTCGATAACCTCTCTGGGTTATCCTTGTATTACATTGTTGCAATGAACTTATACTTTATTTAACAATTTCTAATAATTCCTATTAGATTCAATATATTCAATACATATAGATAATTGGGGGATACATAACTCCTCCCACGGTAAATGAAAAATTAAGGTTTTACTTAATTTTTAAATACATAAAATTCATTATTCAATTTCATTTAAAATTCATTGTTTCTAAGGGTATACTTATCGTTTCTTTATTTCTCTTTGTTTTTTTAAATCTAGAACTGTTTCCTTCATTCTTATATCTAAGGTACATTTTGTAAAATACATATATAATTACAAAAATTATTAAAATGATTAACACAATTGTCTAAACGCTTATATTATCATAATGTAACTTTGGCGTTTTGAGTTCACTTAAATGTTCTATGTAACTTTCCACTAATTTCATGGCGTGGTTGAGGTCGTCTAAGTCTAGATGCTCTAGCTTCATGGGTTTCTTGACTATTTCTTCGTCTTCTTGTTGTTCTATCTTGAACTGTAGTTCTGGTAGGTTTGCAAGTTTCTTTGTTGCTATGGGATCTTGATAAACTCTGATCACTTCGTCTTTCAATTTCACATAACAGTCTTCTTTGAGGGTAATTAATTTGCTTCCGATTAATGCTTGGTTATTTTCATCTTGATTGCAGTGGATGGTTGCTACTACTTCTGTTGGGAAAATGGCTATCCATTTGTTTTCTGTAACTTTTTGAATTTTCATGTTAGTTATTTGCACTTGTTTGGCTTCGCAGTTTTCGTAATAATTTGAAAATTTTAATAGTTGTACTTCACAAGGGCTGTCTTCTTGAATGGTTGTTGTCGTCATTGATTGACATAGGTATTGGTTTGGTGTTACTTCAGTACATTTTTCGTTTGCATAACCATATCTCAGTTCATTTAGGGATAGGAATTTGGTTTTGGGTATGATTATTTGGTATGTGCTAGTAACTTTCGTTGGAAAAGCAAATAAATGATAATCATTATAGTTGTTACTTTCTACAATCGGGATTTCTATTAAAAATATTATTTCGTTATTCTTAATATAGCCTTTGACTATAGCTATCTTTTCAAATATTAGAATGTTTGATTCTGTTACATCAAAAGGTAATTTACTGTTAATTATAGGTGATCTAAATCTTATTAATTCTTTTAATAAATCGGTTGGTTCAATAATACTAGAGTGTATGGTATTTAATTTTGCAAATGTTACTGCGTTTTCTAATGTTGCTAAAATTTGTTGCATTAAAGTAAGGGTGGATATTATTTGAGTAAATATTGTATTAAATCTAATTAAATCTCGCATGCCTAACGAGGTAGTTTGCATGATGGTTTCAAGGGTTTGCATTTGGTTGGCTATACTGTCCTGATTTCTTACTAACTTTCTCAATGTTTCGTTGAACTTTATAATCGTTGATTGGGTTAATGATAGTTGGTTGCTGATTATGGTTTTTATGTCGTTTTTATTCTCAATTAATTGTTGTATTGCGTTGTCATAACGTTCTGCGTCTTGGTTATCTAAATTGCCTGTGATAGCTTTTATTATGTTACCTAATACGTTGGTTAGTCCTCTTTTTCGTCTCGTAGTTTGTTCGTTGAGTATTAGTCTATTAAGTTTATCTTCTATGTTTCTTAAAATGCTTTCTATTGTAGTGTTGGAATTCATCATTTCTATTGCGTATTCTTTTCCGAATTTTGCTGTGTCTATTGATTGTTTTAATCGGTCATAATTTTCTGTGATTGTTTGAAATTCTTGTTTTAATTCTGTTAGGTCGAATTTTTGTGCGAATGTCCAATAGTCGATTGTGTTTTGCATACTGCCTAATTAAATTGGTTGTATACCGGGGTTGTTTTTTATATCTTCTATTATTACTTGGTTGTCCGTTCTACCTGGGCGGAGGTTGACGGTAAGGGTGACGATTGTCCATCTGAAATTACAGGGTGTCTTAGGTTTTTCAAATGAATGTACTTTGTTATTTTGCCGTTGTCTACTACTGCTATATTTTTATCTGATATTTTCTTAATTTTAAATGGTCCTAAATTTCTGGGTGCCGTTTTATGTCGCTTGCTTTGAAAGTTTTTCTCAAACACGGTTTGTCCTATTGAAAATTTATTTGCGTCGGTATTTTTATTTCGGGTTGTGGTGATACGTTCCTTATCGTTCTCTAATTTATCTTTTACCTTGTCGTAAGTTATTTTTAGCTTTTCTTTGTGGTCTTTCGCATATTATTGATATACTTCCTTGTTGTAGTGTATGTCATAGGGATTTCGTGAATCTGAATGTCCTAAGGTTAATTCTAAGGGTGTAAAATTTGTTTATGAGTGAATTGTGTTATTATAGGCGATTAGTGCGTATGACATTAGATTGGTTATATGTTCCTTCTTATAATTTATTCTTAATAATCGAATTTGTTCTAACAGGGTTAAATGTAGCCGTTCAATTAGTCCGTTTGATTCAGGGTGGTTTTCCGTTATGAAATGAATTTTTATTTTGTGAAGTTCTAAAGTGTTTTGTATTGTTTCATTTTTAAATTCGCTACCATTGTCTAGAGTTATTGATTCAGGTGTTCCATATAATCTAAAATATTGTAAAAATCCTTGGGTCACGTCGATGCTATTTTTGGGTGTGATTGGTATTGCTTGGCCTATTTTTGTGAATGCATCTACAATTGTTAAATAGTTTTGCGCTTCTACTACTAGATGTATCGGCATGTCGTTTTTGAAATGGTTTGTCGGGTGTTTTGGTTAACATTAAGGGTATCTTTGGAGGTTTCCTATCGTATTTCGCTTTGTCACATAATTCACATTTATTAATGAAATCTGTGGTCAATTCCTTCATGTCTTTAAAATAATAACGTCTTACAAGTTGCTTTATTGTTTCGTTAATTCCGCGATGGTTGGTTTTTCCTTCGTGTTGATTCCTAATTTCATCGTTTATTTCGTCAGGGTGGTCTAATTTTATTAATTTTCTCGTACATCTGATGAGTTCAGGGCCAGAGTTATTGAATAGTTTGACGTATAATTCTGAAAATCTTTGGTATAAATGTTCGGTGTTGAAATAGAAATAAAATTGTTTTTTCTCGGGGCGTATTCTTTTAGAATTTTAATTATTTGTTCTTCATTGTCGTCTTTGGTTATTTGAATTTGGTATATCTTTTTGTTATCTACTTTTGTATATTTTACGGGATTGGGGTTATTTAAAACTTCGGTTATTATAAATTGGTTGGGTTTCATATCGATTGCTTCGTTTAAAATTTTAATCGCGTTTTTAGGTTCTTCGTTTTGTGTCGAATGTATCGTGTCGATCGCGTCTGGATCTTCCCTTATTTCTGCTTCGTCTACGTTTCCTATAATGGATTCCGTTTCTAATGCATTGAGTTGGATTCTACTTAAAGCGTCTGCGTTGTTGTTATAAATTCCTTTTTTATATATAATTTCGTAATCGTACTCTTCGAGTCTGATTCGCCATCGTTGTAATTTTGAATTCGGTTCTTTCAGTTTACATAGCCATACTAATGGTCTATGATCGGTGTATATGTAAAATTTTCTTCCGTATAAGTAAGGTCTAAAATATTTTGTTGCCCAAATTATGGCTAATAATTCTTTTTCTATGGTGCTATATTTCTGTTCGGTTTCATTTAGGGTTCTGGATACGTAGCTGATGGGTTTATCGCTACCTACTTTTTCTTGGCTCAATACTGCGCCTAATGCTACATTCGATGCGTCTGTCGTTAGTATAAATGGTTTTGAAAAGCCTGGGTATTCTAATACAGGGTGATTCGTTAATATGTTTTTAATTTTGTCTACGGTTTTAATGAATTCCGGGGTGTGTTCAATTTTGTTTCCCTTTTTTAAACAATTTGTCAGGGGCTTGGTTATCTGAGCGTAACCACTAAGTCCTACAAATCCATTAATTTCTTTGGTTGTTTTTGGTAATGGGTAATTTAGAACTGCATTTGTTTTGTCGGGATTTGGCATTACTTCTTGGGGTGTTATTATATGTCCTAAAAATGATACTTCCTTTTGTAAAAATTCACTTATGTCTAATTGTACTTTGAAATGTGCTTGTCTTAGTCTTTCAAATACTTCTTTCAATCTTTCTATGTGTTCTACTAATGATGTGGAATAAACTATGATGTCGTCAAGGTACACAAGGCATTTTTCATTGTGTATTGCTCGTAGTATATTGTCCATGACTCTCTGGAAAGTAGTGGGTGCGTTCTTTAATCCAAATGGCATTCGTTTGTACTCGTAATGTCCTCTAGGTGTGCTGAAGGCTGTTTTTGATATATCTTTTTCTTCTATCTCTACCTGATGGTATCCTTATGCTAGATCTAATGTTGAAAATATTGGCATTTGCCTAATTTGTCTAAAATTTCGGTTATATTTGGTAGTGGGTATTTGTGATCTACCGTTTTTTCATTTAACTTTCTATAGTCTATTACCATTCTGTACTATCTCTTTCCGGTTGCGTCTAATTTCTTAGGTACTATTAACACGTGGCTGCTCCATGGTGAGTTGGAGTGCTGGATTATGTCTTGTTCTAATAAGTCTGCTACTTGTCTGTCAGCTTCTTCTTGGCTTGCATGAGGTAGTCTATATGCTTTTGTAAAGATTGGCTTATTGTCTGTTAGCTCGATATTATGTTTTACTGTGTTGGTGAATGTTAATGGTATTTCTTCGCAGTGGAATATGTCGCGGTATTCAAAACATAAGTTTTTAATTGCTCTTTCTTCTTCTTGATTGATGTCGGTGTTAAAGTGGATGTTAGTTAAATTTTCTCTTAACATTTTATCATGTTCTATTGGGTTGTAATCGTTTTCTAAATTTTCGTCTATTTCCATTTCGTTAAAATTTAATTCTTCTACGTTAATTGGGTCTGTCAATGATAATTCTACGGGATAGTCGTTTGAATTTAATATCGTTGTGTTTGCATCATTATCTTTTATTTGTACTAAAGCGGTTGGGGTGTCTACTCCTTGTTGAAATGTCATATGATTTATTATTCCTACATTTTTGTTAGAATTTACTGGGATTTTTATTTTTCGTTCCGTTCGGGGTTCTATTGTATATTTTTGTTCGATTTGTGTGTTTTGAATTTTAATGGGGATTTTTCCGTATTTCGTTTTTGTTGTCAATGTTGGCTCCTAATTTTCTTAGAAGGTCCATTCCGATTAAGCCGTCATATCTGTCGTTAAATTCGAATACACAAAATTTATGTTTCATTTTAACATTAAATGTTCTCGGTAAGGGTATATTAGCTACGAATTGGTGTAGTATTGTTTGATGGGCTGTTTTAATTTTAAATGGTTTTCTTTCTACATAATCTAAATAATGTTTTTTCACAGTTCTGGGGCTAATTAATGTTTTTGAGGATCCGGTATCGATTAATAGTTTAAATTCGGTGTGGGGTATTTCTATGTATGGTAGTATTAAGTGATTTATGTTATTTAAGTTTATTAGGTTTGGTCGGTTATGAATTGGTCCATTTGAAAATTTGAGTTCGAGTTTTCGTCGTCGTACTCCTCGTAGGTTTCGTATTGTTCGTTGCGTTCATAAGTTTCTACATGGTTTGATTCATCGTTCGTACTTGTCTGAATGTAATTATTCTGGTCCGTGTCAAATTTTTCTACTTTTTGGTAAAATAGTTCTTCCGATGTAAAATTGCGTTTCTGATGAGGGTTTTGTCGGATATGTGTTATCTTTGTATTTTGTCTAGTGTTACCAGATGAGGTATCCATTGGTGTTGGTTTATAATAATTATTAGGGTTGTTATTATTCATTGGTGTATTTCTATTGATTATTAAAATTCGTAATGTTGAAACTTGGGTTATTAATTCGCGGTTGATTTGTTTGTGCGTTGAAGGGTGTGAATTATTGTTGAGGGATTGTTTGTCTTGTGACTTGTATAGTTTTTATTGGTGAATAACTTTTATTCGCGATGGGGTTGTATAGTCTGTTGCGGTAATACTTTACATTTTCTTCTTCTATTACTAGGTTCATGGCTTCTTCTAGATTTTGGGATTGCTGGAATCTGATCTTATCGGATAGTCGTTCTGGTAAAGCGTTTATATACGTGTCTAGTGCCATTTCGTTATACATTTTTGTTTTTAAATGTCGAACGTTTTGATCGGGTTCTTCGATTTTTAATTTTGTTAGGATTAAACTTTTCACGTCTTGGCATTTCATTCCGAATTGATAGGGGGATTGGTTGTGTTTCATTCTGAGGTTTATTAGGTCTTGTACCAGGCATTTTATGTTACGTTGGTCTCCAAAGAATGCAATTAGTGTCTGTTTAAATTCTTCCCATTCCTGTATTTCGTCTCTACTGGCGATTAAAGTTAGTGCCCTTCCGGTTAGTTTACTTATTATCAAGCATATAAGCAATGAATTGCTTTTGTTATCTCCGGGTTTGTAGAAGGTTTCCAGGAACATTTCGGATGCTCCAATAAAATTTGCAAGATGCGTTTGCGTGCCATCAAAGATTTGGATTGTTTCCAAATAAAGCTTCATGTCTGCGCTACTTATTTTGGTTAAGGGTTGCTTTCGCTTTTGGGTAATTTTCAAAAAAAAATATTTTT
Organism: Platerodrilus igneus; assembly: GCA_036346225.1. Classification (NCBI taxonomy): domain Eukaryota; kingdom Metazoa; phylum Arthropoda; class Insecta; order Coleoptera; family Lycidae; genus Platerodrilus; species Platerodrilus igneus. The sequence continues at coordinate 23,439,425 of JARFIW010000089.1, read as the reverse complement.
TTTTAATTGAGGTTTATTTCGCTATGTGCATCGTTATTTTTGCTTCGGATTTACTAATTTTCCCTTTAGGTAGTGTAATTTCAAATTTTGTAAAAATTGGGGTTGGTTTTGCTATTTGTAACGTTAATTTTGGTTTGGGTTTATTAATTTTCCTTTTAGATTGGATAATTTCAAATTTTGTAAAAATTGGGGTTAATTTTGGTATTTGTGACGTTAATTATGCTTTGGATGTATTAATTTTCCATTTAGATTGGGTAGTTTCGAATTTTGTAAAAATAGAGATTAATTTTGTAATTTTTATTGTTATTTTGGGTTTGGATTTGTTAATTTTCAGTTTAGACTGCGTCGGGTTATTTTTAGAATCGTAGTTGCTGTTATTTGTACTTAGTTACACGGTGCGGTAATGAATTTGTAAGATTTATACTCGATAATGTTGATTTAATTACTGTAGCCTTGAATTTGCCTGTTTCTATCTCGCGGTATTTTAATTTGTTTGAGTTTGCTTGAGTTTCTGCTTTCTGAAGAATCTGGAGTGGATAGATTTGTTCTCGCAATATTTACTTCGCTTTGTGTTAGTTCAGTTCTGTTAATTTGTAATTATATCCCTTTCCGTGAGTTTTAAATAAGTTGCATAAACGTATAGTTCTTCTGTCTTGTCTTCTTGTATTCTAAGTATAACTTGCAGGTTAATTACTTACTTGGTAATTTTAATCAGTAGAAGATGTAGTTTAGTTTCTTGGTAATTGCGTACGTGCATACGACTATACCTTACTCACAGGTGTTAATTTCAGTTTATAGGAATTAAATAATTCACTTCTGTACTCGCTAATTGCTTTGAATAAATGTTACGTCTGTTTATTTTTAGATATCTCCGTGATGCACGACTTGCAATTCAATCTCTCCGTATTGTAGGTTTTCAGGTTGCAATTATGGGCGTTTTAATTATAACTTTTTACGATGACCGTTTAGCTTTACTCAGCATTTGTACTGGGATAATGCAATTTATTTATAAATGATGAGTAATTTTAATTTAAAACGTTTAGCTTTTATTTCGTGTTTGTACTAAGATAATTAACTTTTCGTAATGCAGTTTTATTTATAGATCGTTGTGGTGAATAGTTTTCATTAAATGCTGGTTGTAATTTATGCGCTTTTATGATTAATTACTTGTGAATCTTAATGCAAAAATGCGTTGCTTTTATTCTACACAGAGGTTCTGAAAGTTATTGTTTTAAATGTGTAATAAATTATGCTTCCTTCGCGAACTTTGCTTATCTTAGGTGAGGTTTGCACGCTGGTTTCAGGTTACACTGGTTTCAGTTACTGATATGTTTGCAGAGTGTTTTGCTGTAATTTATACAGTATGATAGAGATAAATGGTTTAAATAATCTTTCCGTAATTGCTTGTTTGAAGAATTACCTTTATCTTTGGAATTAATTTGCGTTCTGCCTTTTTAGTTTACCGGATTAAACGTGCGTTTTGTATCGCGGTAGTTAATTTTTCGTATTTCGGTAATAATGGATGTGCGTCCGTTATTTTTGGTTTATTTTTGAGTTTGTTCTAATAATTGTGATAAGAATCTCTTAAACATCAAGTCTCTTTTGCTTTTAACATTCAAGTCTCATAAAATTTTATAAATTCTCGTTTGAAAATAATTCTCTTTGTAACTATTTTCAAAAAGTATTGGAATAAAATAACATTCATAAAATAATAATAAATGGTAATCAAATAATAAAATAATAAAACTAATATATATCAATTATAGTTTGTGAGATCAATTGGTATAAGTGGAAATGAACTTACATTAATTTCTTCATCTGTTTCTTTTTTGTGGGCTCGATCGATGCTGTATCTTGTCCACGTTGGTTTGTTGTTGTATTCGGACGATTTTTGTTCTTTCTCCAACCTGGTTTGGGTTCTGTCAAAATTGCGAATTGAAATTCTTGGTCGCCAATCTTCCGATTTTTGGATTTTCAGTGCCCTTTTAACATCCGTTACGACTGCGCCAGTTAAGGTTAGGGCCTTTGGAGCGGTGTTTTTAAAAACAATTCTGAAGACTTAACAAATTTATTTTAACTTAAAACAGAAATTACAATTGAATTTTGAATAACTTGTAAAATAACTTTAATTCAAAAACATTTAATTAATTAAAATAAGATGAGTAGCTTGAACAACGAAGTATGGAGTTCGAAGACTGACTGCCGGGCTTTGAGCTCCCGGGCTTTTTATAATAACCTGCCCCTCACACGGCTGTGGGAACTTGCAGATCTCATGTCTGCTTTTCTCTTAATTGTACACTTTATTACAATGTAACAATCTTATTTCTAAGTAATTGCGGTATGTTAACCGCCTGTGACCTGCCACCTGCAGTATCACTGCCCTCTCGGATGCAAAGTTGCATGTCCGTTCTCATGAACTGTCGATAACCTTTCTGGGTTATCCTTGTATTACATTGTTGCAATGAACTTATACTTTATTTAACAATTTCTAATGATTCCTATTAGATTCAATACATTCAATACATATAGATAATTGGGGGATACATAACTAGCGTCCGTTAAAACAAATCTCTAAGAAGGCTACAGGCTAAACAACTTGGGAAAATACAATTTCAAACTGGCAAACAGTTCATAGAAAGGACTTGCAGACAAATAAACAATTCGAGAAATCGTAATGTACGTTGAAAATAATTCTTTAAAAATTTGAGCTAACGACCGAAGTGAAGGTTGAAAAACATCAGGTAACTTTAAAACAAATCGGAGGCAAAGTATAAATAGCACAGGGTAAAGGAGGATGAGAGATAACAGACGTTGTATAACACAGCCATCTAAGGCACGCGATAATTTGTAGAGGCTAACGACAATATTGATTTTAAGTTGCTATAGTGGGATTTTAACAAAGACAAGGATGATAGAATTGGAAGATAGACCTTCAGCAGGGGAAATGTTTTTGATTGGTGGATTGCGATTGGGGTGAGAAACCTTTCTCAGAGTGGTGCGACCGTTGAGCACGCTAAACAGTATTTCGGACTAAAGCTACGGTGGAATGAGAAAATTCTGAGTGTTCAAAAATCGTTATGTTTTGAATTTTTAGAATCAGTGAAGGTAGAGGTGTATTTCGACGAAAATAGGGTACAGGAGGTAGGCTTGGACGCTTATAAATACACTAGGAGACGTAGCGAGGCTCTCTTATGTCTTCTGTTCGCTTCAGACCTACATGGTGTAACATCTAAGTTAAAAATTTGTAAATCGGCGAAAGTGCAGTCCGTTTAATTTAAATTACAAGTATTTAAAAGCACGAGTAGGTGCTATGTCATAAACGGAGCCGTAAGTTTAAATACGCATAAAAAACAAACGATGTTACAAAGGTAAGCGAGTCAAGTTATTTATTGGAACGAGGGTGCTGGTTGTATGGTATATTCAGAAGCCGACTAACATATTTGGACGATTATATGGGAAGCTGTATTGAAGGCGTCTAGTTAGAATTGGATGAACGAGTAGAAATGAGTTTGCTTTACATGTAGCAGAGGGAAGTTTGATGAAATGCAACGACGAGAATTGGTGGACGACGTCTACAGAGGTGATGGTTCTAGAGCATACACCAGGTAAAGAAATTTGTTTTTTTATTATTGTTTGAACATTTTGTGCTGGTATTTTGTGTTAGAGTGATTTAACGTATTTGGTGACTTCTTTTATTTACATAAAATTTATTTTGAAGGTTTTGGGAATTAAACCACTCATAGTTTTTAAAATTATCTTTATTTACGTTTCGATCCATGACCTAGGATCGTTGTCAAAATAATAAAAATTTCAAGTTTGGCATTTATGACATATATTGAAGGTGACTTTAATTTATTGATGTTAAAGTTTAAAAGAATGATTGCCTTCAATTTGTGTTGCGGCCTGGGACCGACTTTTTAGGTAGCCAATACGCTTAACGTAAAATCAGCTGATTAATTTTATTGGTAATTTCAAATAAATTGAATAATTTGAGGTTGGGAAAATATTTATTAACATGTTTCTATTTATACGGTTGAGAGGATGATTATTAAAAAAGTGTGTGATTACGTTACCGTAAGGCTTAAGAAGCCGGGGGCTGCTAATATAGTGGTTTAATTCCCAAAGAAGATTAAAAAAAATACTATACAAACAACAACAAACATACAGGGAGTATTTACATTCTCTCATGAACCGACGAATTTTCAAGCGATTCCACTTGAGCCACGTGACTGCTTTTCAAATAATCCTCCATAAATTTTTTATAATCGGAATACAATTCAGGAGTTTTATTAAACGACGTTCTAATGACAAAAATCTTTTAATAGCAATCGATCTCGTAGCCACGAATGAGGGTTTAGAAATTTTAACAGGTAAAGACATTACAAAACGACCGTCCTTGTTACGTCTATAATTTTCCACAAATTCTTTTTCACACTTTTCTTCTTCAGGAGAAACGTGTTTCTTGAAGGGATTATTTTGTAATTCACAAAATCGACGAATGTCGCTGTCTAACGGGCTCAACGAAAGCACACAACGACGTAATAGAATTATTTGGGGAAATGACCTTTCCCGTTAACACCCAACCAAAGGTTGTTTTAATAGCAACTGGTTCGTTAGCGACACCCCAACGAGATTCGTTCAACAAAACCTGAGCAAAGATTTCAGCTCCGAGTAGCATGTCAATCTTGCCAGGAATATTAAAATTAGTATTATCTAACGCCAAACCTCGAGTATGCGACCATTCCTTGACCCCTATAGACGACGAAGGGATTACAAATGTTAAGTAAAATATAACAATCAATTTCATATGCTGAAGATCTTGCTTTCGAGAGGCTGACTACACACGATAGTGTACCAGACACCAACGACGAATTCAAGCCAAGTCCTTGAACAGTGACATTGGCTCTCGGTTTCTTTAAACCTATTTTCTGAGGTAATAAAACTTTTCTTGGATCCGTTATCTAAAATTATACGAACAAGTTTCAATTTTCTTGTATAATCGAGCACCGACACCATTGCCGTAGCTAACAGCGTGGTTGTATGTTCTAATGACGTCGATATTAACGAACTAGTGGCAGGTTGTTCATGCACAACCGCAGACGGCAGAATGTCTTCACTAGGCCTACCAATAGAAACAAGTCTAGGCGCCGCTCTCCGAGAAGACGCTGATCTTTGACGATGAGTTTGTCTGCGTGGAGACACCGATTCTTCACGTTTATTGAAGTGAAGTAACGAATTGTGTGACTAATGACATTTTTATACGACCATTCTAACTTACAATTTTTCACCAAATGTGAAGTATATAAACATTTAATACAAAGACTTTTAACCTTTACCACCTCAAATCTTTCTTGAGGGGTTTTATCGATAAACTGCTTACATCTATAAATAGGATGCACAGCTTGACAGACTACAATTTTTACCATCATTGGTGGTACCAACTAAAGAAGTTTTAGCCGAAGTGCTAGCGAACTTTCCTATTTACCTTTGTTTCACGGAATCTCAAGCTCCTGAAGCAATGTCATTCAATTCCAAAACTTTACATTGTTTTTCAATGTACGACTTTAAATCTTTAAACGAGGGAATCTCGTCACTATTTTCTAGTTCGAAACGCTTTAAAACGTTTGTATATAATTTTTTCGATAACAGATTAAACAACATGAAATCTAATAGATCTATTTCCATCTGCTTTAGCAGGAATATATTTTCATCAAAACAACTAATCCATTGCCGAAGTTCCGTATGCGAGTCTGGAGAACTTACCTTAGGGCCTTTTTTGAGAGCATTAAAATATGTCGAAAATAATAACCTCTTGGACTGAAAACGATTAGTATTGATTTTATAGGCTTAACCGTATGCACAATCGTTTAATGGCAAATGTTTTATTAACGCACACGACGAATCATCTAGTGTATCTACGAGATAGCAAAATTTTTCCACAGAGGACAAACTGACATTATCATGAATCAATCGCTTATAAATTGCATGATAACTTTCAAAGTCCAAAATATAACCTGAGAAGCGCGAGGCCGATAGGTGTTTCAAGCTAATACCACTATTTATCGACAAAGGATTATTTATATTTTCCACCTGCGGCTTATTTTCTACGAGATCTAATTCACATTGTTCAGCGATAATACGAATATCTAATAGATAATCATTGATTTTCACCCTAAGAGCTGAGAATTCGTCCAATTGTTCACTTTCTTCATCAAAGAAAATATTCTTGCAAAAACACTTGAAATGAGTTTCAATTTGCTCGACACTTTTCATCGATGCTTTAATTATATCAATCGATACATTTTCCGGTTTATTAATTTTACTGTATGTATGATCCAATTGTTTTACTACAAACTTAGCTTCAAGAATAGCTTTATCAATTGATATAACCATATTTGATTAATAAACGATTATAAATTAACGTAAAAACAAAGCGTCCTCAAATACGCCACGACAACTAATTAATTTACAAAATTAAAGTATTAATCGACAAATGCAACTCATTACAATTCTCGCTCGACAAAACGTATAATGTTTTTTAAAAAATGCCAGTCAAATAACCCCTTGTTATACCGAAGTTTGTTAACCCAAGCGGTGCATCCAACTTGACGAAAATAAGGTAAAAATTTAAAATACATCCCCATAAATTTCTACAAAGTTTTCATAAAGTAAACCGACCGACCATTAATCCTTACGACAAAAAAGTATTATAAATTTACCGTTATACCCAAATGTTTCTATACTACTAAATGTGCGAACAAAGTGTTGGCCTTTTTGTAACACGCTCAAACATATTAAAACTACGACAATTATTAAATTAAAGTATAAAACAAGGAACGACAGGAATAGCAACTAATTAATTAATCAAATAAACCAGCGTAAGAAGGCCATTTTTGTTGCGCGAGGTGTCTTACAATTATGTATCAACTTACCTCAACGTTATTCTATTGTTCTATAAGTGTCGTTCCTACTTTTCAGCGAAGTGGACTGTATGGCGATTTATTGGACGTGTTACGTTTGTACTATCGCTGTGATTTTAGGGGTTTATCGATAAAATCACATTCGGAGACAATAACTTTACTCACTTTACCAAACGAGCAACCGTTCTTTTTCGATGTCTATGAGCAAGTGTCTATTACTACCCCTTTTGTCCAACTTAATTTCCATCGGCACAAACGAGGTTTATGACATGATATAACGGGACAACGATTGACAGCTCTACTATTTGATTTACAACTACGAATTTACAAAGACTTAAAATTAAACCCGAAAACGTGCGACAAAGAGACCAAACAAGTAATTTACAATTTTGTTTAACTACAGTAATATGATTTTCAATTATTCCAAAGAAAAGTTTAACATTTGTTATATTTGTGGGACAGATACGGTTTTAATTTTTACTTTAACATGAACAACAATGTTTTGATGGTACATGGAAGGTAGGTTTGGTCGTAACAAACTTAATGGTGAATTTTGAAAAAGTCGACTAACAACATCGAAAGCTGTTCGAAAAATTATATTAGATCTGCGCGTAACATATATGGAGATAGAGACACTTTGGCATTGAAAAGAAAAAAAAATCAACTAAATTTTATGGAGTCACTTAGGTGGAAAAAAATTATATTCGAAATACATTCCTCAAGGCCACAAAAGATTCCGTGTTAATTGAGGTTAAGAACTACTTAAAGGATTTGATTCAGGAGTGTGACATCGTCAGTGAAATAAAGTCAACAAAATTCCTATTGCCGCATTGTTCCCAAAGAGATGAGTGCTTAGTGCTTGTTTTATTTCAAAAATAATGAATGCGGCTACGATTCCTTTAGAGGATGGTAGAACTATAGATCTAGAATGGTGTACATCCACCTGTTTACCCCAAGCGTTCTCTAGAATGCGAAAAATAAACAAGATACGGAAGTATCATTCTGCATCAGGATAATGCAAGCTCACGCAACACAGCTACCACCGAATTATTTAACCAGTTAGATGGTGAAATTAATGTCTCATTCTCTGTACAGCTCTGATTTAGTCCTAATGATTTCATTACAGTTTCAAGGATCCTAAAGCAAGTTCGTGGTCAACGATATTCAGCAGCTGAAGTGTTTAAATATGAAATTTTTAATATTTCATCTTCCAAATGAAAAAAATGCTTTGTTGATTGGTACAATCGCATGAAAAAATGAATTGATTATGAACAGGAATGTTTTGAAAAACAACAAAATTCTAAATATTTTTGTCATCTTCTACCCCGAAATTTTAGCAACACCTCTCGATAAGCCGTAGTCCCGCTGTTGCAAAAATTTATAAAATGAGTCACATGAGAGAAGTCTGAATTTTGTAATCATTAAAGAAAGCTTCTGACTATTATTAAATTCCCTTTATTAACCCCTCGTATCCATACCAGCGGACAAAGACATTCAACCTTTTGGTTTACTATGCGTGCTAGTGAAATATTCCTCTATTCCTGTAATTAACACTATTCTGACGCATAAGTCGAAATGATGAATGATACAACAAATGGCGGCAACGACAGGAAGGTGGGTTACTTTGAGTGACCTCTGTCTCATGTCTCACACCCCGTTGTCGTGTGAAATATAGACTCCCTTCCTTACAACATAAAACTTCAAATACGTGCCTTATGCTGTAATTTTTACATTCAGGGGGATGATAAAATATACATTTCAATTGTGCATAAAATAAGATAAGCGTTTCATCTCGTGTAAAATTTTACGGCTGTCTTTACTACACCCTAAAGCAAATATACGACTTGTTGAATAGTTATTGAATTGTTTGGTTACAATTCGATATAAACTCGGTTGTGTATGGGAAAAATTTCAATTGAAAGTTAAGAATTGAAAAGGAAAAGTCTTTATACATTAGATCAAGTTAAATAATTGTAGACTAATGATGTTGAAGGGTCGTGTTACCTTTGAATTATAAAGCAGAAATAAAGTCATTGGTATGAAAAGGAGCAACCCCTTGAGCTTTTAATAGCTTTCCACTCATTCTTAAAGTTATTTTAACAAAATCTTGAACGACATTATGTCAGGTAGCTTACATAAAAGTGATGCATGATTTCAAAAAGAACAATCTCCTCATCAAACTAACCGGGTGGTAATCAACCAATTACTTGCTTTATTTTAAGCTTATTTAGGGTGTCGTTAGCAATAGGTACTATGCAATTTTTTTTGTACAAATTGTAATACTTCGCACAAGGCTTTCTAATAATATTGATAATCAAGCATTTTTGTGCTAAAAGAATGTTAGTTATTAATAACTACGACGAGGTAACCAATTATGTATAATTTGGTATGATATCAGGGTGGGTTGTGGTTAGCAGTGCACACTACTGCAATATATAATTTAGCAAGCAAAAAGACAATTGACAAAAACTATACTACACTATATATATATATATATATATATATATATATATATATATATATAATTTTGTGTTTGCCGTACTTTACAAATGTTAAAGTATTTGAAGTATATTAGTTGAAGTATAAGTGCCAAGACGTAAAACAATGACTTGATGACGTGAGAAAGCACAGTATTCAAGGATTTATACTAAGTTGTACGTTAATAAGCCAAAGAATGTACATTTGCTGATCGAAAAACCGGATGCGTCTGTAGAAGTTCCACTATTCACCACACAGAGCCAGGTTTATATGTGAAACATTTCGGCAATTATTTAGTAGAATCAACCTTTGGACAAACTTGTAGTATCAAAATTATAAGTGAAAATATTGTCAAAGCTGATTGAAGGGTGACGCGGTCTTATGAACCAATGATTGAACATTTAAGTATAAAATTGTAAAGTGTAAAAGATGAATTATAGGTATTAGTGACACAAACTAGTTGGGACGATTTAATTGGACAGGGGGATTTGTAAAATGTATAAAGAGTAGGCATAATTTAAAAGGTGGTAAACATAAATAACGGAGATTCGATTAAAATATTTTTGTAACAAGACGTGTTTTTTGTATACTGCGCTAATTTGAATATTAAAAAGAGTAAATAAATTATTTTGAAAAGTTCAAGTCTTTAATTGAAACAAAGAAGAGTATAGATAGGTGAGTGGAATAATAATAATAGTAAAGACGGGTGGAAAGTTGTAAGAGTGGATTGGAGCGACATTGAAACAGGCGGAATTAATAGTGGATATTTGGAACGAGTTGGATTAAGGCAGAAAGGAATTGGATTGGATTTATTAGACTGAAGGAGAAACTACTTGGAATGATTTGGATAGTGCATTGCGGATAGATTGGTATTGAGTGGAAACTAGAAAGGAGCATAGAATTGGAACGAGCAGATTAAAGAAAGGAAAGCATTGGATTAGCAGGAGTATTATACGGAAAGGAGGCATAACTATAGGAAAATTAGCGCGGGGGAAGTAAAATTGCAAGGTATTCAAAATTCTAAATTTGGTCATTATTTATAGATTTGGGGGATATCAAAATTAAGTATAACAAAACCTGGTGTCTGGAAAGCAGAGGAGCCATAGTGATAGTGCAACGCAGTGTGAAGACCCATCCGGTGATTGAGATTTTGAGCCAGATTTCAGAGAGGCCTACAGCGACGCGTAAATCGGGTGAGTACTGTTTTTTTGATACGTCAAAGTCAATTTGGTAAGAGTAATTGATTTGGCACAAGGCTACGTGGATCTGCTTATTAAAAATTTGGCATATACAAATATAAGGTTACATGTACTAAAATAAAGGTAGTGCAGTTTGGTTGGTGTAGTGACCATCTACCTATCACTGAACCCACGGTAGGTAGGTGTGGATACCCTGAGAAGGCGAGTTTCAATAGTCGAGGCATATTCATATAGTTTTGTTTTGTAGACCGACCAAACTTAGATAAAGCACTAAATATAAGAATCAAAATTTTCACACTGTCAAATATATAAAAAAATAGTTCAATAAATAAACCACAGTTAAAGTAAATATCATATTAAAAAGGGGGGGGCGAGCATAAGAAGGTGGCGCCCAACGTGGGGCTAGACAGCAGCAGTAGTAGAATAAGGGACACCGAGGTTAGGTGGGGCCCGTAGTTAAAATTTTACAGGAAAGAAAAGTTCGAAAAAGGCAGCAGAGATGACGGACGCGGACACCAGACGGATAACGAGGTCAGGAAGGATGTACGGAATCGACGCGGAATTTATAGCACAAGACGAGGAGCTAGATGCAGGGGGAGATGTCCAGGAAACGGAGGCGAGGCAGGTAGATCCAGAGGTAATAAATATAGAAGCGGACAAGGCGACGGTACATGAGGTCAAGGTAGCAGAAACGGCTGGAAATCAAGAGATTATGCGATTCCTGATGAGTTTAAGAGACGATTTTAAAACGTCACATACGGAACTAAAGACATCACACACGGAACTAAAAACGGATTTAACAAACAAAATTGCCGAGTCGCAGACGGAACTGAAAATTGATTTAACGAATAAAATTGAGGAGTCACAAGCCAAAATGACAGCAAAAATAGACAACGCTCATGCGTACTTACTGGCATCGATACAAAAGGTAAAGGACGAACTCAAGACTGAGTTACAAGAAAAGGTAGACCGCGTAGACGACAAAATTGAAAATACACGGGTACAATTTCAGGGAGAGTTGAACGCAACAAGGACGGAGCAGAAGTTAAGACACGTGTGGAAGCAGTTGAGGAGACCATGATCAGCGGATTTACAAATTTGAACGGTAAGATACAAGACAAGTTAGACGACCTAGAAAGGAGACGCGGAGGACTAGACTACGGACAGCAAATTAAACTAAACCGAGACGCGCTACCGAAATTTGAAGGACGACGGACAGAACAACCGATGGGGTTTTTGGACAGATTAGATGAAATTGTGGAGACAGAAAACGAACGGACGAAGTTACAAATAGTTGGGGCGACTTTGACGGGCAACGCGGAAAAATGGCACAACATCATACGAAAACAGTACGACACATACGCGGAATTCAGACGACTGTTCATTGAACAATTTTGGAGTAACACGCACCAGACGAACATAAGGACGAACTTAATCACAGGACATTATAGTAAAATAAACGGGTCACGCGAAGAATACGCTATAGACAAGTATAACCAGGCACAACATCTGACACCGAAATTGGGAAAGGACGACATAGTATTACTACTTGCGGGACATATGGAACCGGAGGTGACAAAGGTGGTTGTGGTACAAAATATAAAAACCCTACGAGAATTTCTAGGGGTAATGAGGAATTTTGACTTGGCGACGGCACTAGAGACAAAGACGCGTGGAGCTTACTGGGAACAGAATCGGGGGTATAAGGACGAACACCGACGACATGCATACCACAACGAGCACAGACCAAGCTACAGACAGGAAGGTTTCAACAACGGACATCGTAATTATTGGGGACACGACGGAAATAGACGACAGCATTTCAACAGAGAATACCGGGGAAACGAGTACAAGGAACAAAATAGGTACCAGCACGGCGACAACGCGGATGACGGCCGTACTACTGGAGGCGGAACGCGAGACGGATACAGCCGGACTGACAGGGACATAAACGTCCAACATATAACGACCAGCGCTGCGATAAAGGACACTGACAAGATCGAGGTGGTACAAGTGCACGAAGCACCACCGAGTCAAAAAAAAACGCCAATTTTCTGAAGACAGATTTGTTAGGTTTAGATATAGATTTAGGTTATAGTTTAAGTGATTTGTTGTTGAATAATTATACCGTTAATAAAAAGAATTTGTTGTTTATTAATATTAGATTAAGAGATTGTTTATATGTTGCTTTAGTTGATGGTGGTTCACAGTTGTCGCTGGTAAATGAAAACATTGTAATAAAACATACAGAATTTTTAAAAGGACGAATGGAAACTATTGATGGGGTTAATTTATGGTCGGCAATAAATAAGAAGTTAACGACGATTTATAAGGTAGTCCGTGTACCGATATTTGTAGGGAATAAAAAGGCAGGGTATGCTGAGTTCTTGATAACAAAGGGGTTACAGTTAGATTTTATATTAGGAATGGATTTTATAGAGGATTTTGGATTGAAAATAGATGGAAATCATAGATCGATTCGTATATTAGATAAAGATAAGTTATGGGTGGTGCCTACGGTTAGTTCGGAATATAGGGATGGTAATGATATGGATAAGTTAGGATTAGGAGTGAAAAGGGCAAGTAATTATAGACAGGTTGAAGTGAGATTATGTAATATGTTTGCGAGAATAATTGATGATAGACAGATAGGAAAAGTGAGTGTTGATATTAAAGAGAAGCTGGGGGAATTATTTAATAGATTTATAGGGTTATTTAATGAAGAGCCGAGATTTGCGAAGCGATATACGCACAAGTTAGAGGTCACGGAAGACAGCGGATTTTGTACCAAGGTGTATCCAATTCCGTTTGCAATTAGAAATAGGGTTAAAGCCGAGATTAGTAAAATTTTAAAAGAGGGAATCATCGAACCAGCGAAGACTCCATATGTGAACCCTGTAGTTATTGTACCTAAACCTAACAAAATATAGATATAAGAATTTGTTTGGACGCGAGGAGTTAAATTCAATTACAAAAGCGCGGTACGAACAACCACAAGGGTTGGATAATTTGTTATATAAGGTGTATGAGATGAAGATTTTTAGCAAGTTAGATTTAAAAAATTCATTTTGGTTGATTCCGTTGCATGAAGATAGTAAGAAATTTACGGGGTTTAGTATTGAAGGGGAGATTTATATGTTTTCTGTAGTTCCATTTGGGTTAAGTAGTTCTTCAGCAGCACTTGTTAGGGCCATGCAGAAGCTGTTAAACGAGTATGAAGGTTTCTGTTCGCACTATGTGGATGATCTATTGATCTTTTCTAGGAACGAGCAAGAACATATGGAGCATTTAGAAAAGATGATCCAAAGGTTGGACGAAGGAGGGTTGAAGTTGAACGTGGAGAAGTGTGAATTATTTAAGAGCCAGGTCACGTATTTAGGATTTGAAATTAGTGAGCATGGGATGAAAATTTGTAATAGAGGCTAGACGAGTTGAAAAATATTACTCAACCAAAGAATGTAAGAGGATTACGAGGATTTTTAGGGGTTTTAAATTATTATAAACGGTTTATACCGAAATATTCTGAGTTGTGTGTGCCGTTGGTGAGTTTGTTAAGGAAAAACGAAAGATGGAAATGGACTGCAGAACGGAAGAAGGCGTTTCAAGATTTAAAACGTGCATTTTATGAAGAGTTGTCGTTAAAGTATCCAAATTTCAAAGACGAATTTATTTTGAGGACGGACGCGTCGAAATATGCTATTGGGGCTGAGTTGGTGCAAATCCAGGACGGAGCTGAGGTACCAATTGTATTTATTTCAAGGGTGTTAAAAGACTGCGAAACCAGATATGCGACGGCAGAGAAGGAGATGTTGGCGATAGTGTATGCAGTAAAAAGTTACGATTTTATCTGCTAGGAAAGAAATTTTTGATAGAATCCGACAACACGGTTGTAACATTCATGAAAAAAAAGGAGTTTTTGAACAGTAGGTTGTATAGGTGGGCACTAGGATTGCAAGAGTACGATTTTGAAATTAAACATAAACCAGGAAAGGAAAATGTGACGGCGGATTTTCTAAGCAGACAGCAGGTAGAGGCGAGTAAAGAAGACGTAAAGGATTGTTTAGTTGCTTTGCAGGAGTTCAGGGATGTTGGTCGGTGGACAAACGCCAAGCTTATGGAGACCCAGAAGCACAGTGAGGTGAGCTCGATACGCGAGAAATTAACGATGGAAAATGTGGAGGAGTACCGTGGATTTACAATTGTAGGCCAGTTTGTGGTAAAGAGGATAGGGGATGCAGAACTGTTGGTGTTATCCAGAGACACGGCTGTGGAAATTATAGACGAAATTCATCTAAAATTTGGACATATCGGCATTAGAAAAACATTTTTGGTATTTAGAGAGGCATTTTATACAAGAAACGATATCACGGTGGTTAAAGAACGGATTAATCGTTGTAAGATTTGCATTTTAGGGAAAGACAAAAACATAGTGTTGCAGAACATACCGATGAATGTGAGCGTGAGTGGACCGTTAAAATTGGTAGCTATTGATTACTTGAGCAACCTAATTACTAGTGAACAGGGGTATCGGCACATATTGGTAATGGTGGACGTTTTTTCGAAATTTGTTAAGTTATTTCCGGCAAGACGAAGTATATGCTTTACAGTCAATTAGAGAATTTGGAAGTCAGGTTGGGAAAATGGATAGGATTTTGGTAGACAACGCGACATATTTCAATAACCAAAGATTCAGAAACGGGTTAAATAGAGAACATATTAAAGTATCATTTAGCAGAATACGGCATCCGAAAGCAAATCCATGCGAACGTTTTATAAGAGAAGTCATAAAATATCTACGGTTGGCAACGCAAGAGCACCACGATAGATGGGTTAGATATCTGCCACAGATCGAAAACTTTATGAATTGCGTACCGAGTTCTGTTACAAAAACATGTCCAATAACATTGATTAGAAAGATTATACCAGCTAGGCCATGGAGGGGAGAAGTCGAGGTGCAAGACATCACAGAGTTGTTGGGTAGCGTTAGGCGTAGAATTGAAAGGATGCAGCGTAGGGACATCGAGCGAAGGCGTAGTAGGATTAAAAAAAAGACGATTTTTGAAATAGGAGATATGGTGGTAGTAAAAAGATTAAGGGTTTCAAACCGCGAAAAGAACATTTGCGCGAAGTTGCTGTTTCCTTACGAAGGGCCGTACAAAATCACGCGTATTTTTGCTGAAGGAAATACGTTCGAATTAGATACTATAACAGGGGAACGTCGTGGCGTTTTCACTTAGAAAATTTATATCCATATAAAAAAACTTGTAGTATCAAAATTATAAGTGAAAATATTGTCAAAGCTGATTGAAGGGTGACGCGGTCTTATGAACCAATGATTGAACATTTAAGTATAAAATTGTAAAGTGTAAAAGATGAATTATAGGTATTAGTGACACAAACTAGTTGGGACGATTTAATTGGATAGGAGGATTTGTAAAATGTATAAAGAGTAGGCATAATTTAAAAGGTGGTATCACCTAGGTAAGCATAAATAACGGAGATTCGATTAAAATATTTTTGTAACAAGACGTGTTTTTTGTATACTGCGCTAATTTGAATATTAAAAAGAGTAAATAAATTATTTTGAAAAGTTCAAGTCTTTAATTGAAACAAAGAAGAGTATAGATAAGTGAGTGGAATAATAATAATAGTAAAGACGGGTGGAAAGTTGGAAGAGTGGATTGGAGCGACATTGAAACAGGCGGAATTAATAGTGGATATTTGGAATGAGTTGGATTAAGGCAGAAAGGAATTGGATTGGATTTATTAGACTGAAGGAGAAACTACTTGGAATGATTTGGATAGTGCATTGCGGATAGATTGGTATTGAGTGGAAACTAGAAAGGAGCATAGAATTGGAACGAGCAGATTAAAGAAAGGAAAGCATTGGATTAGCAGGAGTATTATACGGAAAGGAGGCATAACTATAGGAAAATTAGCGCGGGGGAAGTAAAATTGCAAGGTATTCAAAATTCTAAATTTGGTCATTATTTATAGATTTGGGGGATATCAAAATTAAGTATAACAAAATCTGGTGTCTGGAAAGCAGAGGAGCCATAGTGATAGTGCAACGCAGTGTGAAGACCCATCCGGTGATTGAGATTTTGAGCCAGATTTCAGAGAGGCCTACAGCGACGCGTAAATCGGGTGAGTACTGTGTTTTTGATACGTCAAAGTCAATTTGGTAAGAGTAATTGATTTGGCACAAGGCTACGTGGATCTGCTTATTAAAAATTTGGCATTTACGAATATAAGGTTACATGTACTAAAATAAAGGTAGTGCAGTTTGGTTGGTGTAGTGACCATCTACCTATCACTGAACCCACGGTAGGTAGGTGTGGATACCCTGAGAAGGCGAGTTTCAATAGTCGAGGCATATTCATATAGTTTTGTTTTGTAGACCGACCAAACTTAGATAAAGCACGACATATAAGCATCAAAATTTTCACACTGTCAAATATATAAAGAAAAGGTAAATAAATAAACCACAGTTAAAGTAAATATCATATTAAAAGGGGGGGGGGTGAGCATAAGAATATATATATAATATTTATATTTTTTTGCATTTTCGTAGTTACTTAAGTGTGAGTAACAATTTTTGTTGTTAGGGTTTTGCAGGTAGTTGGTAATAATGTTCGTAACTTTTGCCCTAAGAATATTTTTTTGTTTATTATCTAACTTATGTGAGTCTATAATGCCTTCAACACTTGCTAATATTTTACCTATGTGAACGTCTTTAGAAGATACTGGTAAATTAAATTTAGGCCTTAAGGATAACACATCTAAAATTTTTTTTGGAATTACACTATTGCTAATGTTAACAATCCATTTGCTATTGTCATTGAATAAGACTTTGTAGTTGTTTTAATTATGTTTTAATTTATCAAACTTCTTTTGGTTAATATTTTTAACTAATATGTATTTCTTATTATATGAGTCTTTTTGTCTTCGTTCAAATTCGTTGAATATGTAAATTGGTAAGCTTTCTTGTAAAGAAGCTTTTACTAATTTTAGGGATTTATATAATGATTTTAATTTGGTATGTGTTATTTCTATTTCAAAATTTAGTATGGATTTCTCTAACCTGTGGTTGAATCTGTTAATTCTATTGTTAATCTTCATATTTCGGACTTGCAATAACGATAAAATTTGTTTGTTATTATTGTAGATATGTGTAGGTACAATTTTTTCTCTTCTGCAACGTTCTAAAATAGTTTTCGGTTCTCCATGTTTGCCAATTTGTGGGTGGTGTTTGCCCATTTCTTCATGTTTTTGACCATATGCCAACCATAAGTATTGTTAATTCGGTTATAAAATCCCATAATTATAATATAGTAATGAGTTTCTTTTTCTTTTTTCGAACGTATAATACAATTGGAATAATAGAGAATGTCAAATAATTTTTGGGATGAATTTCGTTCGGATGGTTTTTTTAATATTTAAATGAAAATCATTTTTTGATAATCAACGTTTCGGACTTTATTTAGACCTTAATCTTGATTCTAAAAGTATAATACATTAATAGCTAGAATAATGGTTGAGTACTTACAAAAACTTGATTTCTTAAAGACTCCTATAATAAGAAATACATATTAGTTAAAAAAATTAACCAAAAGAAGTTTGATAAATTAAAACATAATCAAAACAACTACAAAGTCTTATTCAATGACAATAGCAAATGGATTGTTAACATTAGCAATAGTGTAATTCCAAAAAAAATATTAGATGTGTTATCCTTAGGGCCTAAATTTAATTTACCAGTATCTTCTAAAGACCTTCACATAGGTAAATTATTAGCAAGTGTTGAAGGCATTATAGACTCACATAAGTTAGATAATAAACAAAAAAATATTCTTAGGGCAAAAGTTACGAACATTATTACCAACTACCTACAAAACCCTAACAACAAAAATTGTTACTCACACTTAAGTAACTACGAAAATGCAAAAAAATATAAATATTATATATATATTCTTATGCTCACCCCCCCCCCCTTTTAATATGATATTTACTTTACCATTCAAAAAAAAGTCAATGATCATTTAAAGCTACTAAAAAATAAAAATCACCTAACCAAAATAGAAAAACAAAATCTCACTATTAATAATTCAATCCCTGGAAAATACTATGGTTTACCTAAAATCCATAAACCAACTTTATCTTTACGTCCTATAATCTCTTCTATCAACACTCCTACTTATAAATTGTCACTACACATATCCAAAATTTTATCACTTTCATTCCTCTAGAAGGATACAACACAAAGACACTTTCTCCTTCACTGATAAGTATAGAAATTTTCGTTTACCTAAAATCATATATTAATATCATTGGATGTTACATCCTTTTCACTAATATACCATTACAATTAGTTCTAGATCTAATAACAGAAAAATGGAATATGATTGAACCACACTGCAAATTTTCTAAAGATTCTTTCATCACAACAATAAGGTTAATTTTCAATAACACATTTTTTATTTTTGAAAATCAATACTATATACAACTCTCAGGTACACCAATGGGCTCACTACTGTCTCCCATAATTGCCCAAATAGTGATGGATAACTTATTGGACAATGTTATTCAATCCCTTAGCTTTCATACACTTTTTTTAATTAAATACGTAGATGACATTTTATGCTCTATACCATATGATAAAATTAATGAAACTTTAATTTGTTTTAATCAATTCAATCCTCATCTGCAATTCACTTCAGAATTAGAAAAAAATAAAAGCATCCTTTTTTTAGATACGCTTGTGATAAGATGCGATGATAATCATATTATATTCAACTATTACAAAAAACCAACAAACTCTGGTCGCTATATAAATTATTTTTCTAATCATTCTTACCAACACAAAATAAACACTGTACTGGCCCTAAAAAATAGAATAATAAAAATATGTGATATTCAGTTTGTAGCTGAAAATCTTAAATTATTACAAAACATTTTAGAAAATAATGCATATCCTAAAATACTTTTAAAAAAACTTATTTTTCAAACACAAAAACCGACAAAAATAGAACAGACACAGACAGAACCTCCTAACATCGTTATTTACAAAAAAATACCTTATATTAACAATCTTACACCGGCAATACATAAAACAATAATTAACAATAATATCAAAATTGTTTATCAATACAATAAATCTATTAACAATCTTTTTACAAAAATTAAAAATGCAACTATCAAACCAATATGTAGTAATATAATATACAGCATCAAGTGTTCTTGTAACATGACGTATATAGGACAAACAAATCAGTGGCTAAGATCTCGACTTACACAACACAAAAGTGACGCCAAAATTGGTAAAAAATCATGTGCTCTTGCATCACACATACATGAGACTAAACACATAGTCAACTGGGATGACACTAAGATTTTAGATATAGAATGTAACTATGTTAACAGATTGTTTTTTAGAATCATACTATATACAAAAAGACAATAATAGTTTAAACTTTAAAACAGACACACACAATCTCACAAATATTTACACTCTACTATATAATTTCAATCAATTGTCTATAGCTTTGTTGATAAACACAATCCTACCTACAACCTTGCTTCTAACAACCTTTTTTAAAAAAAAAACGTTTACATATTAAATACATTTAAATAAGTAGTCTACTTCAATTTGACGTTCATACTCTATAATTTTCTCAAATGTCAAAATGTTTGTCAATTTAATTCTTTAAGAAATCAAGTTTTTGTAAGTACTCAACCATTATTCTAGCTATTAATGTATTATACTTTTAGAATCAAGATTAAGGTCTAAATAAAGTCCGAAACGTTGATTATCAACAAATGATTTTCATTTAAATATTAAAAAAAAAACATCCGAACGAAATTCATCCCAAAAATTATTTGACATTCTCTATTATTCCAATTGTATTATACGTTCGAAAAAAGAAAAAGAAACTCTTTACTATATATATATATATATATATATATATATATATATATATATATATATATATATATATATATATATAAATTGGTTATCGGAGTTGCAGTCAATTAGGGCAAATTAAGAACTCCTTTTGATCGATCTTAAATGTAAGAAGCATGAAACTATTTAAAGAAAACGACTTAGGGAACATAAAATTTTTGAAAGATCGAATCGATCAAAAGGAGTTCTTAATTTGCCCTAATTGACTACAACCTTGATAACCAATTCTAAATAATAATCAAAGTAGTTGAAAACTATAGTAATTTATATATATATATATATATATATATATATATATATATATATAAATTATAATTTTATTTTCTTGACCATATGTTATAATATATTAAGTTAGATTCTTGGATCTTGGTCAGTAAAAGCTTTTTTAATAAAAACACTAAAACAGTATAAAGCGTGTAACTTTTATTCTGCAGTTCTGTACATCTGACGCGTTTCGGTTTAACCGTAACGTATCGTAATGTATAAAGGGGGGGAGATATAGAATACAAAAAAAGACAAAACACAAAACACAGATCTACCAGAGGTATAATAAATATAAAACCAGTACATGTGAACAGGTACGTTGAAACATGTTATACTTATCCTTAAGGCTGAATAAAAACTGTAATAGTCAACTGTTGCACCGATCAGACAAGCTACAGGGTTTTGGAAGCAATTTTTTAATTTGAGTCAAGTTGTATGTTTATGTGTTTTATTTGTATTAGTTTATAAGTATTTCATGTTTATATATTTTCGAAGATAATGTTTAGAATAGTTTCACGAAGAAAAGATAGTCTAAGGAGTGTGTACAAAGTTTTTAAAGTGTAAAAGAAATGGACCAATAATATTGTGGGAGTAAATAATAAATAATAAAAATAATAAAAATAATAAAAATAATAAAAATAATAAAAATAATAAAAATAATAAAAATAATAAAAATAATAAAAGTAAGAAAAATAATAAAAATAATAAAAATAATAAAAATAATAAAAATAATAAAAATAATAAAAATAATAAAATAAATAAATAAATAAATAAATAATAAACAACTGGTTTAAGGGCAAGCACCTGAATTCTTCACTACACGCATATTAATATAAAATATTAATTGTATCTAGTAACAATCAAGGTGAAGGATGTTTTGTACATAAAAGAACTACACCCCTTTAAATATTGTCGTATAATTTAGAATAACACAACTAAGAGGTATTTAACCACAGCAACTAATAACAAAAAAAATCATATATATTGCTATGAAATAGCCCCTACGTTGGTGTGCCTTTAAGATTGCTATGAAATAGCCTTTTTAAGATTTAAGCCCCTACGATGCATGCCATTAAAGTTGCTATGAAATCCCCACGATTGGGCGTACCATTAAAATTGCTGTGATATTACCCTTTCTTTCTATCTGTTGAAATAATTTAAATGTGTTCAATCCAAGTGCAAAAACCACAGACAGTATTTTACTAAATGACACGTTGTTACAGGGAAAGTCACTTCAAAAAGATATTTTTGAACTTTTATTGCAGTTTCGGATTCACAACATTGCTTTCACTGCGGATATCAAACAAATGTATCGCCAGATCGAGATTATACCAGAACATCGAGATTTCCAACGTATTTTGTGGAGATTTGATTCATCTGATCCTCTTGTTGATTATCGATTGAACACCGTTACTTATGGGATAAAAGCTTCTCCTTTTCTTGCTCTTCGTACGATCCAAGAATTAGCGAGATTGGAAGCGGTTTGCTACCACCGCGCTTCACTTGTTTTATCGTCCAATTTATATGTGGATGACATCATCAGTGGTTGTGAAACTGTTAAAGAAGCCACCTTGCTAGTTCAAGAACTGACTGAATTAGGCAAACTTGGTGGTTTTGAACTTAGAAAATGGAATAGTAATTCCACCCATGGTAAGCATTAAATTTAGTTAGTAGTTCATCAGGTTTTGTGTTGGGATACATAATATGCAATCGTCTACGAAACGTTTAAAAAAGTAGGGTTTAAAAGAAATAGTAGGAATTACCGTTGTTGCAAGTTCTTCCGTAACCAAGTTTGCGATAATGGAAGAAATTGGAGATCCCATGGACGTACCAAAAATTTGAGTATAGATTTTGTTGTTATGTGTGAAGTAGGTGGAGTTTAACCATAATTTTATAGCTTCAATAAAATTGTTTTCACTTATAGTAGTGAATTGTTTAACTGTGTTCCATTTGTTTTTTATTGTATCTGTAGCTAGGTTGATTGGCACATTTGTGAATAAGGACACAACATCCAAGGATATTAGAATATGATTATTTGGTATAGTTTGTTTGGTAATAAATCTATGAAAATGCCAAGAATCTTTTACAAAATATTCTGTTTTCCCTATTAGGTTTTGAACTATGTTAACTAAAAATTTTGAGAGATTGTAAGTTGGAGAATTTATGCTATTGATGATTGGACGGAGGGTATACTTTGTTTAAGGAGCTTTGGGAGACCATATAAAAACGGAGCATGACCATTATGGCATATTAACTAATTTTTATATTTTTCCGTTATTTGTTTTTTATTCACAAGTTTGTTATCAAAAGTATTAAGAGTGTTTTGAATTTTTTTTAGGGTCAACACTTTCTACTTTAAAAGTACTATCATCATTTAGTATTTCATGACTTTTATTTTGGTATTCGTCTTTATACATGACGATTGTTTTTTTTACATTTGTCCGCGTTTGTTATTATAATATTTGGATTGGAATTTAGAAAATTTTTTGATAGCTTTAAATGATAATTAATTGTGTACTTTCCTATCGTTTAAGGAATTTTTATTAATTGTAGAGATGCTGTTTATCTTATTTCTAATCTAATTTTTTGTATCAGTAGGTTTATTTCGAGATACCGTATTCAACATCAGCATTATCTTATGAACTTTAATATAATTATTTTTGATGGAGAAACGGTCACCTAAACTAAGTATGTATTTTACCGGGCTCGGAATCTGTATATTTGTGAGGTTAGTGATCCAATTATCATTTATTGGTTAAATGTTATATCTGGATATGTTTTGAACTAAATTGTCAATTCTTTTAATAATTTGTTTTTATTTTGTTAAATTGTCTATTATAGTTATAATTTTGTTGCTAAAAGTAATTATTTCGTGTATTGTTATTCATTGTATATTTTATTTTTTATATTTCTTTTCTAATAAGTTTAAATCTGCAAAGCATTGTTTAATGCATAAATTTAGACATTTTTGATAAAATATATTTAAATATTTTAGGTACTGATTCCTAAAGTTACTGGAATAAATATATGATTTTGGTTTTATGTGTAGGAATTTAGGAGTGATACCAAATTTTCTGCAGCGTAGTAAAAAAATTCTTTTGTTCTTCTTAATTGCAATTTTAATATGTATGTTGATGCAGTTTCGGAAACATAGTCTAATATGTAGTTCCATTTAAAAATATGTATTATAGCCTTACTGATATCTTCATTCCTGTTTCGATACAATATAATCCCAAATTTATTAAGATGTGCATAACGTTTCTTGACTTTAAAATTTCAATTTGTGTATAATTTCTTGGAATATAGGTCATAAATGTAAAAATGCTTTTAAATATTTGTATATAAACATTACGCGTTTCGGTATATTAAAAGCATGATCACATGTTTAAGTCTACAAAAAATAAAACTATTAAAACTTAATTAAATTATATTACGCTTAATCTAAAAATTTAAAAGAAAATTTAACTGGTGTATAATTTACATATTAATATTGAAGTAATTGGTCTACAATTAATATAAGGCACAGAACACAAAGCTATTAATTTCCTAGACCTTGGAATACATTATGACAATACAGGTAAAATTTATGCCAAATGGTACACAAAAAATGTTTGGAGAGGAAGATACCTTAACTTTTGCTCGTACGTTAAGGTAGGAAACAAAATTCTATGTAAACAGCACGATGGACGGGAGATTTTTTAGAAATTATAGTCGGTTACGTTCAAAATTTAAGAAGCCGTTTCGAAAACAAACTTTTCACGCAAAACCGGTTTCACTGGGGGGGGGGGGGGGTTAAAATGATATAAATAAACGAACGAAGATATTAAAGCTCTCTTTCTTTCCATTTAGATCTGAATACGGGTTTAGATCTACAATATAATAGTAATAAATGCTTTTACCGTTATCAATTATTGTGTGTTCAGTAAAGTTGTATTAAACATCCTGTTTAAAAATAATGAAAGCTGTAGTAGCGTACCGCGTGTTATAAAAGTGACATTGCACGAATTGGTGCTTGTTTAGATAAAAGGTGCCGTTACTACAACGAAGCAATTAAACAAAGAGATGATATTTTGGGTAAGCGAAGCCTAAACTTGTATGCTTGAAGTATATTTGAGATGGAATGGTACGTTTGAGACAAAGCTAATAGTGGTGGTAGCGAAGATTTGAATGGTGGGGATCTATGAAGCCAGGCATCATCGTAGTAGATGGACACAACGACAAGGGTTTCTGGAAATCATGTTCACTGGTGACGAAGAATGAAGGCGACTCCAGGTAACGAAATTTAAATTCCTGTTTTTGTATAAACATTTCCGTTGATATTTTTTGTGTTTATGTGTTGACTTATTGGTGGCGTATTTATTAACATAAAACTTGTTTATAGAGGTATATGTGTTGGACAATTTAATTGTGATTATTAAAGAAGGGTTTATTGATGATATATAAAGATTTATTCATGCTATAAATTGTTGTTGTAAGGAGTAAACGGATCTTTTAAATTTGTTTTTAATAAAATGCAAGGTTTAAAAAGCATTTACAGAAACTGGGTTATAATGAGCTCAAAATAGATCAGAATGAAGTCAAACTAGGGTAGCATGTGGAGCCCATCTACTCGTATTATATACAATTTGTTAAAATATACTAAAACCAAAGACTTCAAAGTACTTAATGATTGAACTGGTAGCAGTTGGAACAAACTGGTTGTACCAAGGTGTAAATATTGTATTTATAGTGGGAACTTGTTAAGATGTGTAAATAAAAGGTTGTATGGTTGTTGTATTATTTTGGTAATTTCATTTGACTGTGTGTGTGAGAGAGGTATGTATTTAAAATCGTAGATATTCAAGAAGAAGCCGATTGCTGAGCTAGCCAGGGTGAGCAGAGAAATAAAGAGGCGTTCCAAAAGAATGTAAGAAATTTTTTTATATTTTTTGAAAATTTTATGACGCCCAATTGGTGGGGCTCGATGTTAAGAGCTTGTTCCTGAGGTTCCACGGAAATTTTATGTTCGCCCAAACAATGGGGCACGAATTTTGGTTAGTTACACAGGAATTTGTATATCAATATATATATATATATATATATATATATATATATATATATATATATATAACAAGAATCGCTCATGTTGCTAGCATTGAAATAGAGTTTAAACTGATACATCTTTCCGAAGCCTTTGTAAATTTAAATAATGAATATTTTTGAACGAAGTTTTGATGTTAATAACAAAATTATTATTGCCTATTAATGCTATCGAGAAATGTATGAAAACAAGAAACAAGAAACGAAACAAATTCGAATTGATGCGTTATTCAAACCAAAGGTTAAGCTTTAAACTAACTTGCTATATTCTTTATTTTGCATTCAGTTTCTGCATACCAAATACAACTTTATTATAGTTTGTTTTATTAATAAAGTATGATCATTTAATATTAAAGTGCAGCTTTTTACATTATTATGTTCTGATAGAAGAACCTAGCTTCTTTACTTTACACAGAAATGTATGAAAACAAATGTTTTGACTTACGTCATTTCGATTTACGTCACATACTTCGACAATCTAACACGCCGTAGATACGAGAACTAACTTTATATTAATATCAACAATACCACATGCAAAAAATATGTTTTAATTAAATCTTTTGTTGTTCAATTTACTAAATTTAAATAATGTTTATATTAATATATAATAAAATCGCCATGTGTAATTTATGAAAAAAAGTTACTTTATCGGCTATAATTAAATCCTTTCCACTTCAATTTATATTACATGTAGAAAGTACGGATATTAACTTATGATAATATTGTAGGTTACAACAAAATTTATTTAAAGATTAGATTGTAAACTATGAAACATTTAAATTAATACACACCAACCGTAGCAAAAATAACGCTGCGAACAGGATTCGAACCTGTGCGGGCAAAGCCCATTTGATTTCGAGTCAAACTCCTTAACCACTCGGACATCGCAGCTGTGGTTTATAGGTTCCCATTATGCGTTTATATTCACTTAATATGAAACTAGGGATTCCTTAAATTAAAGCTCTAGTATATGTTAATATATGTATATTTTTTAATATTTGTATATAAACATTATGCGTTTCGGTACATTAAAACCGTGAAAACATGTTTAAGTCTACAAAAAAAAAAAAACCTAATCAAAGTATAATACGTAATCTTAAAATTTAAAAGAAAATTTAACTGGTGTATAACTCACATATTAACATTGAAGTAATTGGTCTACAATTAATATATACCACGGAACACAATCTATTATGTACTTCTTTGATTATTGAATGTAAATGGATTTATTATTTTTGTAATGAACTACAAATATCAAACAGGCTTCTCAATGCAAATATAATATAAAAAACATGCATGTTTTATCTAGATAGATAGCATAGGAACATTAATAGAATACTATTATTACAAAATGTATAATTTTGCAACTAATTTCTAATATACAAGGCTAGTCACCAGATTTATGACTTAATAATATCGCCGTAAATATGCGTGAATTGTTCATGATCTACTTTATTGTTGACGCTGTTTGCATGGCGTTGTATTTGGATCATTTAAAAAATATTCCTTTTTTTTATCATTAGGTTCAGTACCCAAAATATTTACTTTATTAAAGTCAAATGTATGCAACCTGTCTAAGGCATGATTTGCGAGGAATGTGCATCTCTTGTATAGTCTTATTAAGTATTGGCGTTCATATATTCTATGATGGATGTATTGTTTAGTATTGCCGATATATGAACCATCGCAGATTTTACAATTAACTTTGTAAATACAATGAGCTTTTTCTGTATTAGGGGGTGTTACTTTTTAATTTTGTGAATAGATATTTATTAGTATTATTAGGTTTATGTACAATTTAGATATTACATTTCTTTAAACACTATTGAATTTTTTTCGAAACCTTGGCATGGTATTCAATGCTCACATATTATTCTGGTGCATTTTTATTTATAGTGTTTTTCATTTGTAGTGTTATAAAGTATATTTATTCTATCTCTAGTTATAGGTGTGTAGAATTTTTTTTTATATTGGTTAGGCACGTACGAGCAAAAGTTAAAGTATCTTCCTCTCCAAACATTTTTTGTGTACCACTTGGCATAAATTTTACCTGTATTGTCATAATGTATTCCAAGGTCTAGGAAATTAATAGCTTTGTGTTCTGTGCCTTATATTAATTGTAGACCAATTACTTCAATATTAATATGTAAATTATACACCAGTTAAATTTTCTTTTAAATTTTTAGATTAAGCGTAATATAATTTAATTAAGTTTTAATAGTTTTATTTTTTGTAGACTTAAACATGTGATCATGCTTTTAATATACCGAAACGCGTAATGTTTATATACAAATATTTAAAAGCATTTTTACATTTATGACCTATATCCCAAGAAATTATACACAAAATGAAATTTTAAAGTCAAGAAACGTTATGCACATCTTAATAAATTTGGGATTATATTGTATCGAAACAGGAATGAAGATATCAGTAAGGCTATAATACATATTTTTAAAATGGAACTACATATTAGACTGTTTCCGAAACTGCATCAACATACATATTAAAATTGCAATTAAGAAGAACAAAAGAATTTTTTTACTACGCTGCAGAAAATTTGGTATCACTCCTAAATTCCTACACATAAAACCAAAATCATATATTTATTCCAGTAACTTTAGAAATCAGTACCTAAAATATTTAAATATATTTTATCAAAAATGTCTAAATTTATGCATTAAACAATGCTTTGCAGATTTAAACTTATTAGAACAGAAATATAAAAAATAAAATATACAATCAATAACAATACACGAAATAATTACTTTTAACAACAAAATT
The DNA here is from genome assembly GCA_036346225.1 of Platerodrilus igneus. NCBI lineage: Eukaryota > Metazoa > Arthropoda > Insecta > Coleoptera > Lycidae > Platerodrilus > Platerodrilus igneus. Next base: position 23,410,740 of record JARFIW010000089.1, on the reverse strand, counting down.
ATAACTATAATAGAGGATTTAGCAAAATAAAAACAAATTATTAAAAGAATTGACAATTTAGTTCAAAACATATCCAGATATAACATATAACCAATAAATGATAATTGGACCACTAACCTCACAAATATACAGATTCCGAGCCCGGTAAAATACATACTTAGTTTATGTGACCGTTTCTCCACCAAAAATAATTATATTAAAGTTCATAAGATAATACTGATGTTGAATACGGTATCTCGAAATAAACCTACTGATACAACAAATTAGATTAGAAATAAGATAAACAGCATCTCTACAATTCATAAAAATTCCTTAAACGATAAGAAAGTACACAATTTTATTAATTATCATTTAAAGCTATCAAAAAATGTTCTAAATTCCAATCCAAATATTATAATAGCAAACGCGGACAAATGTAAAAAAAAACAATCGTCATGTATAAAGACGATAACCAAAATAAAAGTCATGAAATACTAAATGATGATAGTACTTTTAAAGAAAAAAGTGTTGACCCTACAAAAAAAAATTGAAAACACTCTTAATACTTTTGATAACAACTTGTGAATAAAAAACAAATAACGGAAAAATATAAAAATTAGTTAATATGCCATAATGGTCATGCTCCGTTTTTATATGGTTTCCCAAAGCTCCTTAAACAAAGTATACCCTCCGTCCAATCATCAATAGCATAAATTCTCCAACTTACAATCTCTCAAAATTTTTAGTTAACATAGTTTAAAACCTAATAGGGAAAACAGAATATTTTGTAAAAGATTCTTGGCATTTTCATAGATTTATTACCAAACAAACTATACCAAAAAATCATATTCTAATATCCTTGGATGTTGTGTCCTTATTCACAAATGTGCCAATCAACCTAGCTACAGATATAATAAAAAACAAATGGAACATAGTTAAACAATTCATTACTATAAGTGAAGACAATTTTATTGAAGCTATAAAATTATGTTTAAACTCCACCTACTTCACACATAACAACAAAATCTATACTCAAATTTTTGGTACGGCCATGGGATCTCCAATTTCTTCCATTATCGCAAACTTGGTTACGGAAGAACTTGCAACAACGGTAATTCCTACTATTTCCTTTAAACCCTACTTTTTTAAACGTTTCGTAGACGATTGCATATTATGTATCCCAACACTAAAACCTGATGAACTACTAACTAAATTTAATGCTTACCATGGGTGGAATTATTATTCCATTTTCTAAGTTCAAAACCACCAAGTTTTCATAATTCAGTCAGTTCTTGAACTAGCAAGTTGGCTTCTCTAACAGTTTCACAACCACTGATGATGTCATCTACATATAAGTTAGACGATAAAACAAGTGAAGCGCGGTAGTAGCAAACCGCTTCCAATCTCGCTAATTCTTGGATCGTACGAAGACCAAGAAAAGGAAAAGCTTTTATCCCATAAGTAACGGTGTTCAATCGATAATCAACAAGAGGATCAGATGAATCAAATGTCCACAAAATACGTTGGAAATCTCGATGTTCTGGTATAATCTTGATCTGGCGATACATTTGTTTGATATCCGCAGTGAAAGCAATGTTGTGAATCCAAAACTGCAGAAGAAGTTCAAAAATATCTTTTTGTAGGGACTTTCCCTGTAACAACGTGTCATTTAGTGAAGTACCGTCTGAGGTTTTTGCACTTGCATCGAACACAACTCTTAATTTAGTTGTTGTGCTCTCTGGCTTTATTACCGCATGATAAGGAATGTAATAAACAGGAGTACTATGCAACGAAAGAAGAGGTAGAGGACTCATGTGCCCTGTGTTTATGTAATCTTGCATGATAAGATTGTACGACGCTCGTAAATCCGAGTCATTCCGCAAACGTTTTTCCAACCACAAAAAGCGACGGAAAGCAATTGCAAGCTCCCAAAAGCGAATTCGCGTTCCTTCTATTGGTTCTACACAAGCACACAACGAAGTAGAAATAATTTCTGAACAACCTACTTTTCCAGTCACAATCCAACCAAATTTGGTGCAAATGGCTACCGGTTCGTGTTGTTGGCCGATCCGAGATTCATTCAACAAAATTTGTGTGAAAATATCTGCTCCTAACAACAAATCAATTTTTGCAGGTTCAAAAAACTTTTCATCAGCTAATTGTAATCCATCAATATGATCCCAATGGCGTTTCGATAAAGGTGTGGCCGGCAGTTGACCACATATTTCCTGTAAAACAAAAAATTTTAAATTGAAATTGGATTGAGTTTCAGCCTGATTACAAGAATGAATACGACACGATAAGCTACCACTGATAGTAGACGCATTCGATCCCTAACTTTGAACTTTTGCTAAGCTTTTATGCTTCTGCAAAAAAAGCCTTTGACGACGCTTTTCTGTTATGAAATTTCACATACTCCCATTATCTAAGAGCGCCCTAACAGTTTGTAGTTTTCCAAAACCATAGATAATCGCTACCTGAGCAGTAGCCAACAAAGTTGTTGTATTAGAAACTGAACGAGAAAAGAATGAACTAACCTCAAGCCTCTGCATCGAAAACGAAGAAGCTTTACTTGTTTCATTTCCTTCAACCATTTTTTTGTATGATCCACTGATGTAGTAAGAGAGGTATTTGCATTCTCAAAATGCAACAATGTGTGGTGTGGTTTACGACATTTTTTTAAACAACCTTTGATTGGCAATTTTTGACAGAGATTATTCTTTTTAACGAAATCAAATCTTTCCTGACTGGATTTACCAAGGAACTTTTTGCAACCATAAATTAAGTACGAGTCATTACACACTATGCATTTGTTAGGTGACGCCGTAGATACAAACATCCCACGAGTTGAATTTTGTTTATTCCAAATTGAAGGCTCACTTTTACTTTTAGTCGGTGCTTTTTGAGACATCAAATCATTTATCTCTAAAGCCTTACACGATTGATCTAAGAACGCTCTTAATTCTTTTAAACATGGTATTTCACTTGTATTTTGCATTTCAAAACGTTTGGCGGTGTCTGAATCTAACCTTTGTAATAGCCAATTGAAAAGAACAAAATCGAACAGATCGATATTTTCAAAAGTTTTTAGAGCGCTAGAGCTTTTAACGAATACGTTTAATAAGGACCGTAAACTATCCGACGTATCAGAATTCAATTTAGGAGCCTTTTCCATGAAATTTAAATGATTTGTAACATTAATCTTTTATTTTCATAGCGATCTATAATAATGTTTAGTGCAATACCCTAATTTGCGTCACAGATCTATAAATGTTTAACGAGTTGTTTAGAATTGTCCTCCAAACTGTTTAAGAAAAAATAGAACTTATCAATAAGAGAAAGTTTCTGATTTGAATTGATCAAACTGCGAAACAAATTGTGATATGATTCAAAATCTTCAATTTTCCCATTAAAATTTATTAATGAAATTGTCGGCAATGGTATGTTGTTTATGCGTGACTGTGAATTATCCACCAATGATGCCTGAGGCACTTTAGTTTCAAACTGCCTTTGACATTGAGTGAACCGTGTTCTAATCTGCAGGAAGTATTTTTCTAAATTAATTCGAATATTCGAAATTTCTTTGATACAATCATCATCTAAGATGCAATCTGTATACAATTTGTCAAAATTTGATATAATCTGCGAAGTTAGTTGCATACTAGCCTCAATTTCAACATAAATATCACCGGTCCCATCTAAATTAGACAATGCATTGTGTAATGCTATCAATCTACATAACGCAGCTTTACCTTGAAAAATCAACCTTTATGTGATAACTACCATGGTGAAGGGGTCTAATACCACCTAAAGCAACAAAGCGGCAACTACAAGTTTAAAATTCTATAGGAAAAGGTCGTTATTCTGACCACGCAAAGAAGTGATGTCTGAACAATAAATGACAAGTACCGTTTCTACCAACAGTACAATGCCACTTTAAAATGCATGTGCACGAAATTGAAATTGAGAAAAATCCTAAATCCTCTAAAAGGAATAACAACAACAAGACCTATAAAAACACCGTACAGGCAAAGATAACTATGAATAACAACGCCGCAACCATAAACCACGTGTCTTTAACTCGAAACGTTTAATAATTCGCTACCCCGACCATATACGCGTTCCACAAGCTCACACAAAATGCTATTCAGTACCGTTACTATTTATCTTAATTAAATTCCCGAATAGAACTTCAACTTAAAATAAATAGTATTCAAAACGAAAATGAACTTAAATTGCAAAACAAATCAAACAAATTGTTCTAAGAACTTCTAAGCAAATGTCTATACAGTTTAAAACAATAATGAATTTATAGCACCCTCCCAATTAAAACAAAGGAAATCAAGGAATTGGGGCGTGAAATTCAATTTAACAAAAGGAATTCACTCCGGCTCGAAAGACCAAAATGTTGGTTCAAAGGATGTGTCATGCATTACTTAACATAAACACTTAATGATGATGTAGACTGTAATTAGGTTAACTGTATAGCAAGCTTAACGGCACTATTTTATTGTCAATGAGCACTCACAATACGAAACTAATTTGTCACTTTGGGTGGTGTAAACATAACAACACACAACCCTCGTCGGCTGCTGGTTTTAAGTCCCTTCATGATTTTTAAAGCGAGGGGTTAACAAGGATCAAGAAGAAAGGGACATGAGTCCGAACAGTAGCCCTGTTCACATTAATCACTATTATATATGAATAAACAACTTAGGCTACTCATTGAACTAATTTATTTAATATTTATGTTTTGAATGCAGAGCTAAAGTGAAATTATCTTATTATGCGTAACCAGGGAACTGGTCTCTTGTGAATAAGACTAATAACATCTCCTTTCAAAAGTATAATAAATATATGATTTAACTTTTTGGAATTCAATGACTGTGAGTTAAGAAACTAGGACTTTGTTGCTATAAAGTACAGCTTCACTTTAATATAAATAGTAACACTTTAAAAAGCACTGAATTCTTGATTAAACAATAAAGCTAAACATATGCTGAGTCTACAATTTCAAATAATCAGCAATATATTGGAAGCGTCATTAATTAATTAATAGTAGACGATGATTATTTCCCACATCGATTAATATACTCCAAATAAACCATCGACGAAGACTAACGACACAGTTTAATCAATTACACATTTAAAGGCGTTTATTTTAAATGCGTTTAGTGGTAATTTTGGAAGGAGTGTTGTGCTCTTTTGGAACTTCAGTAAAAAGCTTGCGCTGTGACTATTAGTAATCATCCCGATATGTTTGTTGAAACTTCCACCACAAAAAAATCAAATAGGTCCATAAAAGATACTACTTCACAAAAGTCAGCGCATACTCTTCTAAATCACCCTTTCTACACTTTCATTTTTGAATAACAATGATTTATTATTTATACATTATAAGAATTCGTTGGAATGTAACATCACAACTGATCTTGTAACTATAAACTTGAGTGTTGAATTTCGTTGAGGATGCTGTCAGATTTGTCTGAAAGCACGGTGATACTTGCTCTTTACTATCACTTGTTTACGTCAATTCTAAGCGTTTGAAAGATTTATTCGGGTCGCTCAATCATTTTTCATGAGAACATATCCTGGCCAACCCGCAGGAGATACCATGCCGCCGCCGAGGGCGCTGCGCTCTTGATTGGCACTGACATCTTGTCAACCGATGGACTCTGAATCGGCGACGATGATGGATAACGTATTCTGCTTTGTTTGTTTTCTTGTATGTGTGAAGGTCGGTATGGTGAATCTGAATAAATATATATTACAATACGGTTTTTGAACTTATAGTTTACAGGCTATTTTCTATAAATAGACCTAGTTTGGAATATAAACTCAAAATTGTGTTTATGAAAGCGATATATTTCTACTAGAGAATTTCTTATTAGAACATGTATTGAGTAGTCGTCGGTTTCTAGACACCCATTAGAGTGCTGCAAAACTAATGTCAAGAGTACATTTAACGAAGATATTACGTATATACATTACTTCTTCCTAAAAAAGGAACTTTCCTTATAATCAGTACCATGAAAACTGAAGTTTTTCAAATTTTATTCAAATTCGCGAGTAGATTACCTCTTATTCTTAAGTATATTCAACAGTGTTGATTAGTTTTATTTGAGAGATGAAACCTACCAGAAATAAAGCTCTAGACAACCAAAGTACAAAGGAATAATTTAGTTTTACAACTCCTTGAGTTCTAAAATTTAGAATTGAAGGTTTTTACAATCTAAGAAAACTCAGATAAAAACATTTTTAGCCTTCCTCAAAGTTAATTCCTACGCATGTATGAACACAATTCAACCAGCTGCTTCTAATTTAAGTGGATACTCCAGCGGGCAAGTTAAAATGATCTTGTGAGCTTTTCATTCCAGAGTCCTGACAAGTAGCTTTTAATCAGGGTTATTTTACTTACTTTTATATGTCACATCAGCAGATATGCTACGTTGATTCTAATTCACTACAAGCTAAGACTATTCGGTAGAGGAATATGCAAGTATGTCATACAATTCGCTAACCTGTATGAAAAGTAAGTGAAAAAGTTTCCCGAAAAGATGTCAAGGTAAAAGCGGACGATCAAGATTAAAACGTCCCGTACCTGAAAAATGAACCGCTATCTCAAAGGCCTGCGTATTTTACTGTGTAATCTCTTTTTGCAAATTGAGTTATATTTGCTTTATTTACTGATAAATGCTATTAACTCGAGTTCAACTCAAGTTTAATGACATACATTTGTAATGCATATGTCCAAGTGGTAATATTCCACACTTAGAGATATCGAAAAACTAAGTTCTTTTACATTCTCTAGACACGTATACGATACTGTTTGGACCACATAACGGATATAATAGATTTCCAATGAACTATATTTCAAAACAACAGATTATCTAACCTAAACAGCAAATGCTTGTAAAAGTATAAAGAAAACAAATACTTTGAAGAGATATTTACCGCACAATATAGCAACATGTCGTTAAATTGCAGGTGTCAAGATGTGAAGGTTTATAAAAAATTTTACTAACTGAACAGAGCGCCGAAATAAAACACAATCACTCTAACAATAATGTCTAGCGTGCTAAACAAAACACTATAGAATATTCACGATTGTTACGTGTTCAGTGAATTAACTCGTTACATGCGTTTTCTATTATTGGATAACCAGTTTCTATTTTCTTATATTTACTAAATCTATTATTTTTTGTATTAAAGTAAAGTAATCCTTCTGTTTCTTGGATTCGGCCTTTGAGTATGTTAAAAATTATTAGTTACATTGTAGGCTAAGCTAACCTCGGGAATTTTGTCGTTATACCTGGGGGATGAATGTGAACACGAATTATCAAAGCGTTGAAGTTTTCTATTTCAAGTGGTTGTAGGACATTAGCTAATTTGAATGAGCCAATACCAAGAACATAGTGTTGAACGTTGGAGATGATCACTTCAGTTCGGGATTTGACAAAGCTCACTCATGCCTTTGGAAGTGTCGTTTCCGGGATTCCGCCGATATAGTGCTTAAGTTTCTCATCCTTAATACTTTTCTTCGTGATTTTCTTTAAGGGCGATACAGCTACTATCGGCCGACACACGAGCGGATAAATAGAGGTATGTAACAACCAATCAGAAATGACACTCTATTCAAGGTCTTGCAGTATCTTGTTTGGATGCTCCTAACTTTTAAAATTGAAGTTTGCCGCTCTTTTCAAATTTATTATCCCTGTCTTTATATAATTCTATTATATTTGCCATAAATAAGATATAATTTATCGGTGTGTATTATAATTGACATGCTTGCCATCAACAGCTTCAAAAAACTTTATTATATTTTATAGTTTTAAATTCATGAGACCTGTACCAGAAGCCAGCACTTCTGATTGGTAGTGATATTCCCGTAATTATCCGCTCGCGGCCGACACCACGTCAAAGAGATCCACAGGAAATTGGACCCTACCGAAACCCCTGACATGAACACGTCACCGCAGGACTAAACGGTGACTGTAATAATTTTAAAATTGATGTGTAGAAAACTGCAGTATTTGAAAACTAATATTTAATTAAGTAACGGCGGGGGGCGTAATAATTTGCACCCACATTTAAGACGTTAAACGATTGTACTTGTTGCTAAGCCCTAAAAACTTCACAATTGGGACGGATCGGTTCAAAAACAGTAAATACTGAAAATAAGGTCCCGATGGCTTATTAATTCCATTCTGGGCCCGTGGAATCCGTTATGTGCATTAGGACGTAGCTGTAGGTCATAGCTCATTAGAATTTTGTTTAATTGTTGGAGGCATTTATACACGATGCTTGTTCCGTAAAAAAAACGATTGATGAAATTATACAACGTCCGCCCATAGCTAAAGTATAGTGTTGAATTATCAAATGTATAAAACCTGGACATTGCAAACTTAATGAAGATTCGAAGATGTATTGCAAACTATTATATTTGAATCATTTAGGTTATAGTTAATTGAATATGAACTCATTTTTGCAACACGATTTTGTGTGTGTACTAGTTTACAGGAATATTGGTATTTAAATTGAATCATGTAACTTGAAAATTTTTTATGTATACCTGCTTGCAGGTAAAATGAAATGTTGCTGTATTCAAATAGATTTAGGTGACGTAGTAAGTTGAAATTTATTGTTTTATTTGTGTAAACATATAAATAGCATTTTATCAGAAAGTCAACATAATTAAAATCCTCTGGAATACTCGTCGTGCAGAGAATTCGCGCTGGACTAAACTAGACGACTTAGAGCCCGTAATTTAAAATAGATCAAAATACCTTGAAATTTCACCTAGCTAAATTTTTATATTTTTAGAATTCTTTCTATTCTCTTTTATTGTTTCTTTACAGGACCACGACCACGCCAATATAGTTAGTCGATTCTGCCTAATTTGTTGCAGGATTCCCGCCCCTTCCGGTCAATTTCAAATTTAATCGTTCAATTCTTCATGCACCCGTCTATCTATTGACAAGCGCAAAGTTCGTTGTTTGTATAAACTTTCATACCAGGTTTTCGGATATCCCATGGTATTATTGTTGTATATTAACAACCAACGCGTTTCTCTTGTCACGTACGATTTTAAGTTAATAGCATTGATTCGCATAGATTTTAATACTTCTAGATAAGTAAACCATTGTTGGTTTAAATAAATTTGACAAACCTTGATTTTTAATTACCATGCCTTGCTTGTTTCCAATAAATCAGGTGTCGATTTTAATTCTCTAGTCACGTAAACGAATACAATGTATGCATTAAATTATATGCGTTTGCTATCGTACGCATTATTAAACCTGCTTGTTTTAATTAGGATTCTTGATGTAATAATGATGCGTTATCCATGCATGTCGCGTTTCAACTTGCATTTATATTATTTAGCGACTTGCGGATTTGTTTTTTTCAAATAAATCTTCAAAATATTTTTCATGAACTGAACTAATTATGATTATTATTTATATACAGGGCGTTGTCATTTACTTTCCGGTTTAATCATCGTATTCTTGTTTTCTTCAGAAAACTGTCGTTTTCTGAGCCCTTATGTATCTTATGTGGAGTGCGCTATACTCTTGGTCCTAACTACCCCTAAATGACTCTACTAACACAGCAATTTATATATATATATATATATATATATTACTCATATTTAGACCAGGGTAGAAAATTAAATAATCACATCAAATAATTTTAATCACCGTGTATAAGGAATTTTATTAGATAATACGCTTTATTAAAACACCGTGGAGAATAAAAAATCATTCGTTTCAGTAAAAATAAGAGATTTAAAATCATGTACAAGACGCTTTATATCGAAAGAAACAGTATTAACAAGCTCTACGGGTAATGTAATTATTCCGAGGAAAGAAACAAATGGAAATTACGTGCAAAATTTATATTAATTAACCCTATTTTAAGTAACCGGTATTGAACAAAACGTACAGATAGTAATTGAATATTTAATTAGGATTCACTAAAAATTAAAGGGTATTATTTTTAATTGAATCGTTAGTAACAGATAATATCTATAGAAACTTGTAAAAACCCAATAAAATGCAAATCCTAGAAGTGTTACTTAGAAGTAGGATGTTTGAACACACCTGCGTATTTTAAAAGGCAATTTCAGTTTAATTTGTTTAGATAAACATGTCGATTCTAAGGATATTGGAAACGGTCAGATGCTTTAGCACGAAATACAAAACAGGGTTTATTTAAAAAGCTCGTTCGGCGAAAATTTTGCAGATAATTAATGTTTACAAAGAATCTTGGAGAAACCGGGGCATAATATTCACGGGAAGGTGCGATACGGGGTTATTTAACCCAGATAGTCCACATGGACTGGAATAATCGATAATAAAGAATATCAATTTGCACCAATAAGAACAGGTTAGATAGAGACAGATAATATGCACAAGACCGAGACACATATAGTAAAAGGCGTGATTTAAGCAACGTCACGAGGGTCACAATTGGTTGAAAATAGGATGCAAATATCAGAGGTAAAAATAACATTTCTTTATAAAAGTCAATTAGTTATTTCCAGACTTTGCGTGCCGTGTTGAAATTTCTGAGATTTAACTGGGGTGAGTACTAAATTCGTAAAAACCGACGCACAGGCTACGGACTGGGAACATAGAATGACCAAATTCTAGAAATTACCCGTTTTGAGGACTCGACCGACAGACAGGCTAACGGCTATATATACCCAGGGGAATATAAACAAGCTCTCTTAGATCTTCGACTTGATTGAACGCGTTAAACAGTGTTTTTTTTTCCGGTTTTAATATTAAATAATTTAAACAGTTTGCTTGAATATTATGTGATTTAAAACAGCTTGTTCTTTACGTGCTACAATGAATGTACGTTAGTGCACTTAGAAAAGAAGATACAAGGTAAAGAAAGTTTAGTATCACTGTACCAATTAGTAAAATTTACTACGACAAATAAATACACAAAAGTAGGCAGTTTTGGCGTATATTGGTGAAAGAAGTATGAATTTCTTAGTTATTTCTCGGGGGTGTTAATAATTAAATGGTTCGTAAACATGACTGGATCCACTAAACAAGGTTCAGATATACACAGATGAGTTCCGGAAAAGCCCTGAAACAACTTTAAATAAATGGTGATGGAGCAAATTTTTAAAACGTTGAGAATCAGAAGCCGTAAATATAACCCAGTTGGAATGGTGTGATTAACAAAAGGGACGATGTACATTGAAGCTACGAGTGCAAGTAACCTTCAGGTAAATTATACTATTTTGTTTGAACTTTGAGATGTTGGTGTGTGTTGAATAACTTTCTAATTTGTTTATTTAAAATGGACAGTAGTGAAATTGTACTAACAATAATATTTTAATTTTAAGGTGAAATTTGCTTGTTTAAGTAGAAAGGGTATTTAGTATTGATGTTCTGGATTATGATAAAATATGGGTATGTCTTTGAGCTCAATTAGACGAACCTGGTTAATTAACGTAAAGGGTGGTAGATGCTCCTTTGTACTCTGCATATATTGTTATAGTAATTAGTAGGCATCCTACAAGGACTTTAATTCTGGATGCACATTAAAATGATAATAAATTTAATTTTGAAATTTTCCGATATTAAAATTTATGCTGAATATTAATTTTGAAATTTTAATGTATTGTGAATATTGATGTAAATAGAGTTGACGTTGATGTTTGTGGTAGGAATGTGTTTGTTTTTTATGTATGAGGATGAAAGCTATCTAGAGGAGCAGCCGAGGCGATTAACAGAAGAAAATCAACAGACCAGGTAATTCAAGAGGTTTCACAGCATTCTTGACGCCCAATCTGGGGGGCTCGATTCGAAAAGCGGAGTACCCGGATTTTGGTGGTATCACAGCAAATATGACGCCCAATCTGTGGGGCTCGAATGTTTTTTTTTAAGGGCCAGTTCCCGCATTCAAAGGAGCATTACACAGCAATATATATATATTGGTATGTAGCTTTTCTCGGAAAGAAGTCCTAACAATTCGTGCTCCACTTTTTGGGCGACATATTGGTATATAGCTCACCTGGATGGAACTCCGCTAAATTTTTATGCCGTCACCAAAATTTTGCACCTACCTGAAATTAAAGCTCTACCACCTAGACTTGTAATTCATATCTCTCTATAACAATATCCTCTGAAGATGCTTGCCAATTCAGACGCCAAAACCTTCAACTTCCTCAGGGATATACGCCACGGTTGTGTCGACTGAAAATCTTATCCTACTATTTCAATAAAAGTTGACTGCCAAAAGTACATCACGATTTATATGCACATCCAATTACTATTCAAAAATTTCGTTTAGATCCCTCAAACATTTTAATATTTAACACATATTATCAATTTCAAAATAAAAATCATTTTAAAGAAAATAATTTTGAAATTCTTCTAATTACATAAATACTAAACCAAAAGTAACTGAGCTTATCCTCAAACTTTACTTTAAACCCCCAGGTCTAATACGAGCTCATAGTAAAAGCCTTCCTTTACCTATGTGCTGACTTCGGCACTGAAATTATCAAAAACCCTTTTACTTTGTAAAAAAGCCAAAATTACACCTTCATTTATTCGACCAAAAAATTACATAAATAAGTTTTCATAAATTTCTTTTTCAAGGTAAATCATCCAATAAAATATCCTTACATTATAATAAAATACACCAAAAATCACCCAATTGTCAAAATCGCACACAAAATCACAAAAAGCAAAAGTTTTTCAAAGGTAGAGTTACCTAGATTGTAGCACCACCAGCTCTCTACGTGGAAACAATCTTTAACGTAGTTGTCCTTCTAGACTGCACGTTCAAAGTCTTTCTCCAGGTGGCCTCTCACCATCCGGAACAGCACGCTTCTACCCAGATTCCTCCATACAAATGCACAGTATTTCCATGCCGTACTACTGGTCCCTCCATATACTCGACATCTAACCAAAGTACACAAAGCGCCTCTAACTACAAGTATAAAATTGTACTTACTTTGTATTTAACTTCAATTATTTACAGCATTTTATTTACTTCAGAGTTGCCATATACTTTAGCACCCACTTGTGCTTATTAAATTTTAATGAACTCTAAACTTACTTAATTATATTTGCACTTGTAAGTAACTTGGTTGGCGATCAAACGTACAAGAGAGAAACGAGGCTTTACCACCTCCTTCGGGTTTATATAGTCTCTAAAACTACCTCCTCGAATCTATTCTCAACACCCCTATAACATACTTTATCGGGAACGTTTCCAACCGTCCACCGGTTCCAGAAACTTCGTAACCGTCGCAGAACTCCCAGAGTTTTCAATAACAAACAAGCGCTTTACGAAGAAAATCTTATTAAAATTGTCAACGGCCGCCGCCTTCCATAAAATCATCCGATAACTGTCGTTTATTCTAGCTTCCAAAATACGCCCCTAATGCACGCGCATATTTGTCATTTTCTTCTAACCTGCATTTAAAATCTTCCATCTTTTGTCATTTATCCTTACTTAATTTTTAACCTTAGTTGTGCCTTTCTCTTATCTTCGTCCAACCCGTATGTTATATCTGGTTGTTTTATCCCCCGTATTCATAAGCTCTGTTCTATTTAACCAATCGATACTATCGTCTATCTTGCTTTTGTACTCTGTTTGTATCCTTATACTAATTTCTCATTCCCATTTTAACCAATATCTACAAAAAACACATCGCGTTGTTTCGCTCGTATGCCTCTAAATTTCTTTGTCTAACAGATGTTTCAAAGTCAATGATCACTAAACATATGTTATTGTCCTTCCTTTGCTACCTCGTATAAAATATTGTCTTTTTCTTTATATTATTGATCTGTTTTTCGTACGTGCATGTGTTTGTTGCTCAACCGTCTTCTTTCAACAACTATAATACTTGTTGACAAGTTTTATCTTCGATACCTAGAACCTATTTGCAATGCTAAATCTTCCTAGAACTGTTACACGTACTTAAGATTTATATTTTACGTTACACAAATAAATAACTGACGCTTTGAATATGCGTTTACTAAATAATTAAAACCCTCTTCCATTATCGAGTTTTATGCTACAAACATAAAAGATTTCGTATTAACACATTTATACGCTATTTCCTAATTAAATCTTAACTATGCTTTACGAACTTACGCTTCTCTATATTAATGCAACTATGCCCTACGAAATTAAGTTTCCTACCTAATTGTCATTAACATTTACACTGAATTTTACAACTACGTACAATTAATCCTAATATTTAAGGAAAATTAGTAAATTATAATCCGATCTTTCTGAAACATGTCTCAAACTTTGCTTAATCTATATACACGTTATATCTTGTAATAAATAATTATTTGACCTTGCTAATACCTATTTTAACCTATAAAACCTTACTAATATATATATATATATATATTGCTGTGATAAGGGGTTGCTTAAGGGTGCACGTTATAGTAAAGGTCCTTCGGGAAGGAGTAATTAGAATAGGCAGCAGAAAACCACACTTATTTAAGGAAATAATTAAGAAATAGACATAGTTTGTAGATAGTAAGTAGTCAACACCCTGTATATAAAGTAGAAATAGTTTTTGGGCGACGCAGGTAAACATAGGAAGACGCATGGTTGGCGTAGGAATGAGAAATACATGTATTAAGTAAATAGTAAATATTAAATACCCTGTAGATAAAATTTGGTTAGTTTAGGTAAAACAAATAAGGATATTTTTCAGTGGAAGTACGCGTATATTGAGAAATAAATGATAAAGTGTAATTAGACACGCATTAAGAAGAAGAGTTCCAGACGATTAAATTAATACGGATATAGAATTAGAGTTTCAGGCAGTTAATATAAATGCGTACAAAGATCTAACCAATTTGATAAGAGAAATGATTAAAAATTGCGTGAATCACATGTAAACATGAAAATTTAAAGTCGGGTTGCATCAGTTGTTTATAGAAAAGCAAGTAGTCTATCAAAATACAGCATGTTGATAATGAAAGATAGCTGCGGGCAGGTTGTGATTATGGGAAAGCGTGGAGCATTGCATCAGAAACTGCTCTAAAAGCAATTATTTGATTGGTCAGAGACAAGCGACGAATTCTAGACCAGACCCACGGATGGAGTGGGAATTCGAGATTATATTAGCAAGCACCTTGATAAGAAAGTCAGTTTTGAACTCAATGAAGGCCGAAGTGCATTGCCATTAAATAAAGTAATACGTAATAAGTATAAGAGTGAAAAATAAAATGAGTGCAAGTATGAAGATTACAATTGCCGTTTAAACGTAAGTACGTTTTTAATGAATTTATTGTAAACTAAGACATAAAAATAATAGGGTTTTGAGGTCTGAGGGAAATAGACTAGGATTCTGATGTTAAGAAAAAAATACAGTAATACAATTTAAATGTCAAGGGGAAAAGAAGAATAATACAATCTTGAAGTACAGGGATGAAACAAACTACAATTTTAAGTCTGGGGCAAGAATGATTAGAGTCTAAGTTTGAGAATTGAAATAAATTGGGGTATATAATTTAATGGTGGTGGTCCATAGTGTAATAATTTGAATGGAATCCAGAATTGGGGAAGATCATTTTTATTGGAAGCGTCGATGTGAAAAAGATAAAACCAGGTCAGATTTTTAGTTGTAAGACATTTGTTTTTCTATATGAATTTTTATTTTATTTTTAATATTGAATTAACTAAATATGCTATGCTTGTGAAGAAGTCAACAAAAGAGGTTGCATACCTATTGAATGAGTAATAAGAAAACAGGTTTAGAATATTCTACACTTTGTTGGTAAAGATAATAAATTTTCTTTGGTGACTTTGGGTTTTTGAGTACATACTAGATGGTTGTTAATAAATGAAATTTATAAGAAATGTATTACAAATAATTTCAAAAGCTGTACATAACATATTGGTTTCATTATATAAAATCTAAATTTACTGAATTTTATAATTGCAAATAAATGCTAGCCGAGGTCATAAGATTTAAATAGTACAAAGGCGGAGCCACAAGTTGAATAGGAAAGCGATAACCCGCAAGGCGGTAACGTATCGAATTTTGCCATTGGTAGATAGAGTTGTTTAATGATAAAGTCCAGTTGATAGCAATATTAAGAAAACAGCTGGAGGAGGAGATAATTACACTTAATAGTGAATATTAAAATGGTGGTCCAATAATTTAGATTACGTAAATATCATAATAAATAAATATACAGCCCAACGTCGGGGCTCGATAATCCGCCAATAGCATAGCAATATATATATATATATATATATATATAAAATATTATATATATATATATATATTTTAGTGGTTTTAAAAGGCTAAATTTAAGTATAAACAAGGCAATTTCAAACACCCTGTATAGAGGAAACAACCACAATTTACGTGCGAAATTTATTTCATTTAATGAATTTAAAGTAACAAGTATTACCATAATTTTACAATTAGTAATTAAAATTTAGTTAGGTTTGTAAAGAAAATAAATGGGAGAAGCCAATGCAAATTATTAATTAATTTAATTGAGTTTAATTGAACGGGTAATTACGTCTAATACGCATAAAAGCATGAAAAATCGATAATACCAAGGTGAAACGCTTTGATAACACATAAACAGCCGTTGAATATAAAATACCTTGAAACGCAACCTCCTAGAAATGTTGTGTTAAAACGTTTGTTAATTGAACACCTGCATGTTTTGGAAATGTCAGGTTCCCCTTATTTGTGTACATAAAAGACAGTATTCAAAGTATATCTGGTAAACGGTCAGACGGTTCGCGTAAATGTTAACGAAAAGTTTCTTTAAAGCGCAGAAAGGATAGACGATCAATGAAATACGTCGGAATGAGACAGGCCTAATAGTAGTGCATTTCAAAACGCACGTATTCAGTCCACATGGGTTAGTTTGAAACGCGGACAGTAATATCGATTTCTACCACTCAAACAAGGTTAGAAGGAAACATAGAATGTGCATAAGAGAGGAATAGCGTTAATACAGGCGGGGTTTCAAGAAGTCATTGAAGATCTTATTGGTCTATATAGTTAGTAGTATAAGAGACAAACACAGGAATATTGAATGTTAATTTTTCGGAAAATATCGTAACGACGCGCTAAATTTCGAACCAAAATTTTAAGAAGTATTAGTTTTAATTAAATGTTTTGCGTTAGGAGGGTATGGAGAGGTTACATTGGAATTATATAATTACTCTAAAAAGAATTAGCATCGCTCTCTTTTAACTTCGTTCTCTTAGTACTTTCATCGCTTGAGACTACGAACAGAAATTTACCACCAGCTTGTAAGTATATAAAATTATTTTAAATTAAATAGTACAGTGTTGGCCTTATAATTTTGATACACGGATTGTGTCAAGTCTAAATTTTATTGAGGTGCAACATTTATTTTAAACAAGCTCGTGAAGTGAAGTAATGAAACGTAAATTAAATTAAATTAAACTAAAGTACGCAATTATGAAAGAAGTGTGATAAATTTGGATTTGGATTTGGATGTATCGTGAAGGCAGAGCATGCAGCACAACTTAGATGGTGTTCATCTACAAATAGCTAGAAGCGGCCAGCAGAGCAGAACCACGAAGCAGAGCGAAACAACTTAACGGCATCGTCAACGGAGTAGGAATCTTCAAGAAATTCCAGGTAACGCTTTAGAATTTGTTGTTTTTATAAACTATGAAAATTGTTGTGATGTGTGAGAGTGAATTATGAAGTTATTTTGCATTATTTTGCGTATTGAAAATAATACGTATAATTAACTTTTATTGTGGTATTTAAATAGAAATCTAAAGGTGTATATAAAGCTTATTAACGTTCCATCAGGAATTTAACTTTTTATTGTTACGAGTACATGGGTTTTTTGTTTGCAGTAAGCGTATGCTAAGTAAAAAGCATACATTAATCATAAAAAAAAACTGGGTTATCATGAGCTCACCATACTCCAGAGTGTCCTAATTAAAATTAATTATAATTAAAGAACGAAAAATAAGGTATTATTTAGGGCCCATTTACTCCGGTTACAGTCAATGTATTTAATATTTTTAGTTAAAATACTGGACTTTACAAAAATAGAATTTATTGAGGTGTAACTTGAGCACCGAAATGTAAATAATCTTAAAGTTTTATTTGTAAATAGTGGTAAATATATATTGTATGATTGTTGTATTATTTGTGGTTTTATTGAGTGTGTGCGTGAACAATACAGAGTATGATAGTGAATCTAGGTATCCAAGAAGAGGTCCAACTGAGCTAGCCAGGGAAGCGGTTGAAGAATTAAGGTGATAAGGAAGCAGAATCTGGGTAAGAAATTATTTTTTGAAAATTTTTCTATTGTGTGAAATTTATGACGATTTTTGGAAAATAAATAAAATCCTCGAATGTTTTCTAACCCTGGAGAGGTCTTTTACTTAAGTACCACGGCAATTTATGGCGGCCCAAAAGTGAGGCTCGAGTTCCAGATAGAATTTTAACAATTTTATTCCAGGAAACTGGCGATCTGAGAGAGAGAGTCTGTGTTTTGTATAATTTTAAGAGTATTTTTGAGTGTGTGGGAGTGATTTGAACGTATGCAGAGAAAGGAGTGGTTAAGGAGTCAAGGAGTGGAAATTGGAAGTGACGATAGTGCATTGTGTGATAAAAATTAGAAAATGGAGGAAGCTGGAGGTAGTAGGGATCAGTCGAGGACGAAATCAGGAGAAGTTGGGAATGAATTAATTTTGAGAATGCTAGAGAGGATGAATGAAGAATCTAACAGCACATTAGAGGAAATGAGATTAAGTAGGGAAGAATTAAATAGGAAATTTGATCAAATGAATGAGACATTAACAGGAGTTAGGGAAACCCTTGTAACGTGCATTTTTGGTGGCCTAACATTTTTAGTCTACTTAATTCTTAAAATACATCGTTTTTGGATCGCGGTTTGTATAAAGTAAATACTTCCGCTTAGTTTTCAGATTGATATGCAAGTTGACTTGCCGGTATTAATTTTAAAAGATGGTTTAGTTGTAAATTGGAATACTCGTAAAATTACTTTCCACTTGTCATTAATAAATAATCCCGCTGTAATTAATATGTGGATATACAGTCTAGGTAGGCGATCAGAAGTTGTACTAGTAGGATTAGATATAAACAAAAAAGGGTCGTGTTTTCTTCTTGCTTGGGAGATGTCAAAAAATTAAGTGTAAGATACGGGTTTTCTGGTTGAACTTAGAGTGGTAGAGTTGGTGAAACTCGACGCACGTGTGTTCGAAGAACTTTCGACGTACGGCTTTAGTGCTTACGCGTGTCTACTAAACGTTTTAGTCGTCTTTCTTATGGAAAAAAAAGCCGTAGAACTAACTGTCGCGGAGTCGTAGTTGGTCTTTGGTTCCGATATAGGAATTACGTTTAAGATACTGTTTCGTTCTGCTTTTAACTCGATGCACGCGGGTTCTAAAGACATGGTTACGGACTCCTTTTAGTGATACATGTGCTTTACTTATTATGGCTTTTGTTGCTTGCTTGGTCTGGTGATATTTAAACTGTGACCGACTACCGGTATACAAAAGTAGTGGTTGAAGTTCCTCGCTGCTTTTTGTATGGTTATGCAACTAATATACCTAGTTCCATCGCGTGATAAGGTCCACTGCTAACCCCAGTGAAATCACTCAGTGTGATTAGGGTAAGTTGTGATAAGTTCCATCAACACCCTCACAGTATAGGGTGCAGTGCTTCGTTAGTGCCAGACATCGTGGATCCCACACTGCAATGGCAAGGTAGCGGTACTGAAGGACTTTGTGTAAGTTGCACTATTTCCTATTTGTTCTTACTGTAAATATCTACCCGTTGTTTTTGCAATATTCCTTGTCGTTCTGATACCTTTTCCATAGACTTACCCGCTATTTAATAACAAAAAAAAACGAAAGAACAATCAACCCTACTGAATGACTCCGAACAATTGTGCTTATCTACTTATTTATGTCTTGGCTAAAAATTTTACTAAATTACTTAGAGTAATTATGTCTTACCTATTTATATTTTTTTTGTTACATTTTACCGGAATTATGTTTAATTGGTGGGTGATGAAACGTTTCTGCTACTCCCCAATATGGCCTCACTTTGTACTCAGAATTTTTTTGTACTGCTATTACTGTTGTTAGATTATAGAGTTTATCTAAACAGTTGCTCTTATTTATTCTATAAAGTATTGAACAATTTATACTTGATCCGTAGGCTATGCTTTTTTCTCTGTTTCAGGTTTGCAGGACTAATTTGTTTTTCTTTCAGGTTTACTATTCTAATTTCTCTATGGCAGGTACTGGTACTAACTCCTGACAGCCGCGTCCCTTCTAGATTGGTCTGCTTTCTACAACCCGCTCCCCCCCCCCCACTCTCCGATTGAGCCCGGTCACTGTTGTTTTCTTGGATTTTCTTTTGTTACGCACGGCTACGAGCCAACGTGACATAACTTTGACGCACAACGTGGCGTCTACTAGAAATACGTAACACCCTAAGTGAAAAAATAGATAAGACGAACAAAGAAGTTTCTGAATTCAACAATAGTTTGACGGTAAAAATGGGGGAAGTCGAAAATAGGGTTGATAAAAATGAGCGTGATTTTAGAGGTTTAAATCAGGAAATGGGACAATTAAGGACTGATGTAAGGATTTTCTGTGAGGACGAGATTAATGCTAAAATGACTGAAGTAACGGACTCGTGTAAGGATCAGTTAGGACGGATAGAAAGAGAAGTGACCGGGATTAAACAGAATTTAGCGACTTTAATGGGGGATGGTCCAAGGTTTGTAACAGGTAATGTGTCATTAGAGCAACAGATGAAATTTTATGGGAATAGTAGGGTAAACCCGCAAATATTCATTAACAATATTAGAGGTTTAATACGTAATTTATACGATGAACAGGCAAAATTAAATGTTGTAAAAGCTTTACTAAAAGACCATGCTGAAGCTTGGTACAATTTAATAGGACAAGAAATTGACACCTACACTGACTTTGAGGACAGATTTTTGAAACATTACTGGAGTGATCACAGACAGGACCAGGTATGAGACGATTTGATCACGGGGAAATTTAATGGGGAATTTTTAGGAAGTAGGGAGCAATATGCTATACGAAAGTATAGCATAGCGAAACAACTGAACCCACCACTGACGGACCGACAGATCATAAAATACTTGTCGAGACATTTTGAGGTTGAAGTGAGACAGCACGTAGCGTTACAGAGAAATGTTTCTGGAGTACCTGCAGAGGTATGACGACGTTAACAGTGGACGACCTAGGAAAAATAGGGAACGACAGGTAAACACGGTTAGGTTCGACAACAGACGGGACAATTACCCAAGACGGGGGAATAATTTTATGTATCAGCGACAAAATTGGGAACCGCGACGGACATTTCATAGGAGCAACAGTGTAGGTAGGGGACCTGCACCTAGACCGGGACCAACGAGACAAAACAGTTCACCGGACATGAGGGGGACAGCAAATACAAACAGGGAAGGTAACAATACGGACAGGGTTGAGACGCCAAGAACATACGCAGAAGTGACAGCAAGCCCAGGACCCAGTAGGGAGAACAGACCTGGACGGGATTTTTAGAGCAGGACAAACCACTAGACATCACTGTGTACAAATATAAACATCCTAGGAAAATTTTGAAAATAGAAGAAGAAATTTGAGCCAGAAATTATAAAAAAATTTTGTTTGCCCATAATTGAAATTAAAATTTTTGAGAAAAATTTAGGAGCATTATTAGATTCAGGAGCTGAGGCGAGTTTGGTATCGGAGGAATTCGTCAATGAAATTAAAATAAAGTGTGTGACAGGATAATGCCAATAAAACGAAGTCACCTGGTTGCGCCGAATAAAAAACGATTTGCTGTTGTGAATAGCGTGGTTATTTTGAAAGTAGAGTTAGGTTCAGTAAGCTGTGAACAAGTATTTATAATTGTACCTGGGTTAAAGTTTAAAGGAATATTAGGGGTCGATTGCATGATGAAGTTAGGGGTTATAATTGATATGGAGAGGAAAATAGTTAGGATTGGGGATAGGATATAGACCTGGAAGGCAAGTTATGATGTCACAGAAGATGATATGGGGTTATGTATAAATAGTATAGAGGGAGATGATGAAGAAGTGAAAGAGATCGACTCAGGCGAATATAAGGTGGAAAAGTTAGATTAGGTACAAGTAATAGTGAAAAGAAAAGCTGAACAAATAAAAGTAGAGTCAAGCGCAGCATTAATAATGGATAACGAGTCAGAATTAAGAAAGATAGAAGTAAAAATAGCATTATGTGACACACAAGAAGTAAATGTAGGCATAAGTGAGTTAAGGGGCAAAGATAATTTTGGTAATTTGAATTTGAATTTAAAAAATTTTTGTGAATTGAATATTGTACCTGAAGGGTCTAGAAGAGATGAAAAGTTTTGTATAGAGGGGAAAGATAAAGGTGTTGAGGTAATATCGTTGGGTTTGTCCGCAGAAAAGGAAATAATAATAAATGAGAAACAGACAAGTATAGGGACTGAAGAAGAAGAAATATTTAAGAGTCAGGATAATAGGGATGTTTATTTTATGTGAAGTAACAGGGATGATAAGTATAGAAATAGAAGGAGGCAGAATAGGGATGAAGTGTATTAGGATAGTTAGAAGAAAGACTTGGAGGGTCAAGAAAAGAGTCAGATTTAAATAAGAAATGAAACTTAATGGACAAAAAGATAGAGATAGGTGAATTTTAGTGTAGAAGTAGAATAGTTAGAGATAGAAATAGGTATATAAAAAGTAGAAGTAGAAATTGGATAAATATGGATAGGTGTACATAGAAAAATAGAGATAGGTGTAGAATAGAGTAAAATTTAAATAGATAGGGATAGAAATAGGTGTATATAGAAAAGTAGAAGTAAGGGTTCATAGAAAATAAAATTAGGTATAGGATAAATATGGGAGATAGTTAGATGTAGATATAGAATTAGGTATGTATAGGTAGGATAAGAATAGATGGCGATAGTAGTTAGGGTTAAAAGATATGAAAAGTGAAGATAAAGAGAAAAGTACAAAAGAGGTACGTAAAGAGTCAATAAAGGACTAAAGGGTGAAATGAAAAGAGAAAATAAAATGAAATAAGAGGGTGAAGAGTTCATAATAGATAGAAATAGTTAGGTAAAAGGTAGCGATAGGTGTGAATAGGTAATTAGAAGTAAAGATAGGTGTAGATAGATAGAAATAAGTAGAGATAAGTGTAGAAATAGATAGAAATAGGTAGATAAGTAGTGATAGGTTGGATAAATAGGTATAGGTAGTGTTAGGTGAGTAGATAGGTGTATAGAAATAGCAGGTAAGATTAAATTAGAGAATAGGTATTTAAATTCAGAAAAACCGGAAAGGGTTTTTCCTAGAATTGAAATAGGGGGATTATGTAGTGGTTTTAAAGGGCTAAATTTAAGTATAAACAAGGCAATTTCAAACACCCTGTATAGAGGAAACAACCACAATTTACGTGCGAAATTTATTTCATTTAATGAATTTAAAGTAACAAGTATTACCATAATTTTACAATTAGTGATTAAAAATTAGTTAGGTTTGTAAAGAAAATAAATGGGAGAAGCCAATGCAAATTATTAATTAATTTAATTGAGTTTAATTGAACGGGTAATTACGTCTAATACGCATAAAAGCATGAAAAATCGATAATACCAAGGTGAAACGCTTTGTACACGCGCGGGGGGTCTTATAAATTTATAAATCGACTTACCTCCGCGGTGTTTTGTTTTCTATGCTGCAGTTCCTATTCTTTCAACCAAGTGGACTGTATGCGAATTGAGTTTATATGTTACGTAACACTTGCACTATGTTTTTTAGGGTTTAACAACGAAAGTCTGGGGCACTTGACTAACTTACGGTACACTGAACGAAGAAAACCGACGACCGTTCTGCTTCAATATCCATAAGCAAGTGTTTGTTCACTACTCTGTCCACTTATTCACACATGCCCAACGAATTTTTATGGCAGGATATAAGGGAACAAGGGATGACAGTTTTACTATTAGATTTACGACTACAAAATTTACGACTTAAAATTAAACACGCAAACGTGCGACAAAGAGACCGAACATCCCGCCCACCAAAATAAGTATGAACTAACTTATTTTATATTTAAAAACTAATTAGAGCTATTAACTAAGAAACCTAACCGACAAACATTAAATATCAAGTAACTGGCAGTAAACATAGTTTCACTAGAGGGCGTTTAACTAACCCTTGGGATGTCTTGACTGTAGCTACCCGAACGATACCGTCTCTACCAGGGTGAACATCTACGACCCTTCCTAAACGCCACTGTAGAGGGGGGTTATTTTCTTCCTTTAAGAGGACAAGCGAATCAATAGGTAGGGTAGCGGAATTCTTCAACCACTTACCTTTCTGCTGCAACGTGTGCAGGTATTCAGCACTCCATTTCTTCCAAAACCCTTGTTGCATTTGCTGCAACAATTGCCAGCGATTCAAACGAGAGGGGTTTATGGACAACAAATCTGGATCTGGTAACACCGAAACTGGTTCAACATTAAGAAAATGACCCGGGGTCAAATACGAGAAATCATGCGGTTCGCAACTCAGTGCGCATAGTGGACGTGAGTTGAGAATCGCTTCAATTGAATCAATACCGTCGAGAATTCTTCAAACGACAAAATTTGTTCACCGATAATTCTCTTTAAATGGGATTTTACCGATTTAATCCCGGCCTCCCACAACCCACCAAAATGAGGAGCAGCAGGAGGATTAAACACAAATTGATTCCTCAACGCCTGCCGAATGGCGCATCAATTGAGAGATTTCACGAGAGGCCCCAACGAAATTAGTACCATTATCACAATGGATTTGAATACATTTGCCTCTTCGAGCAATAAATCGACGTAAAGCACCCAAGAAAGCGTCTGTCGACAAGTTAGACACTAGTTCCAAATGGATGGCTTTAGTGCTGAAACAAATAAATAAGCAAATGTACCCCATAGGGGGGCATAAAGCCACAGGGTTTACACGAAAACAGCGAATGCAGGATTTCAGACATTGCCGAATAGCCCTCTTGGCGCACAAGATCCAATAATTTTGAGTTAGTAAAATTGAGTTGTTCGATTTCCAGGATGTAAATGTCTTTCATGACAATCTAATATAATAAGTTCAGTCAACCGATGCGACCGAGGAAGCAAAATTGGAAATTTTGCATCATGCGACAACTCTGAGTTACGTAGGCGACCGCCCACCCTCAACAAATCATGATTATCTAGAAACGGACTAAGGCTACGAAGTTGTTTACTAACAAGTTTTCCAGTTTTAATATTTGCAATGTCTTGAGCAAAAACATTTGTTTGAACTCTTTTAATCAATAACTGTATAGCCTCTTGCTGTTGAACTAGAGACAAACTATCAGCATATTTTGAACGCAAATCTGGACATTGAACATTACGAATGAAATGACGAATACATGTAATAATCCTACAAATTTTCTGCAGTTTTGAAAATTTATCCAACAACAAATCTAAGAAATTCTCAGACATAACGACTGTTAACGACAGAGTACGATATTCGACGTCCATCTGAGATGAGTCGATAAGTTTTGGCAGCGATGTTACTGGCCATTCTTCATTACGACGCACTAACCAAGAAGGTCCTGTCCACCATAATGGATGATGAACCAACTCTTAAGCCAAAAGTCCACGTGAGGCACAATCCGCAGGGTTATCCTGGGACTTAACATGAAACCACGAAGATGGAGGAATACGTTCTTGAATATGCGAAATAGGATTGCTAACGAATGTCTTCCACTTATGCGAGGAAGACCGAATCCAAGACAAAACAACAGTAGAATCTGACCACGCGAAAATATTACTAAATGATAAAATATCTGTATAAGTATTTTTGACAAAATCTACTAAATCTGCCAAGAGTACGGCAGCACACAATTCGAGACGGGGCAATGAAACGCGATTAGTAGGAGCAACCTTCGATTTTGCGCATACTAATGAAATGGTAATATTACCTTCTAGATCGAACGAACGGAAATAGATGACAGCTGCATACCCGGCTTCAGAAGCATCACAGAATCCATGCAACTCCACCCTTTTAAAATTATGACATACGATGCGACGCGAAATCTCAATATTCGAAACCGCTGGCAATTCACCCAAAAAATGTTTCCATTTTTGTATGACTTCCAATGGAGGCTCTTGGTCCCACCCGAGACCTAATAGCCAAAGATCTTGAACTAAACGTTTAGCGAACAGTACTACAGGTGCTATCAAACCGAGAGGATCAAAAATTTTTGCGATAGCCGACAAAATATTACGCATAGTGCAAGTGCGTTCTTCAACGTCTAAGTTGTATAAAAATGCATCTGTAAGAGCACGCCACGAAAGGCCCAAAATTTTTATTGAACCACTATCTTTATCTTGAAATGTAATTGCGTCCGAACTGGACAGGGACTCCCTCAAGTTGGACATCACTTCCGGGCAATTACTACCCCATTTTCTTAATTGAAAACCACCACTAGTGCAAATACTATTCAATTCACCAATTAATTGATTAGCAGCTTCAATCGAATTACATCCAGTGACTAAGTCATCAACATAGGTATCGCTCGCCAATACGGATGACGCGAAAGGAAAATTAATTGATTCTAACCTTGCCAATTCTTGAACAGTACGCAAGGCCAAAAAAGGCGACGACGTAACTCCATAAGTTACAGTATTTAATTTAAAGTCCATAATAGGATCTGACGGAGAAAATCTCCAGACGATACGTTGATAATCACGATGAGTATCTTTAACCAAAATCTGCCGATACATTTGTTTAATGTCAGCTGTAATTACGATAGGGTGTACACGAAAGTGCAATAACAAAACTGCAATGTCCTTTTGCAAAGCAGGGCCAATAGCCAAGCTATCATTTAACGACTTTCCAGATTGATCCTGACACGAAGCATCGAAAACCACACGCAATTTGGTGGTAGTGCTATCCCGCTTATGTACAGCATGATGGGGAATGTAATACATTTTTTCATAACCTGACGAATTTTCAGGCGATTTCACTTGAACCATGTGACCGCTTGTCAAATAATCCTCCATAAATTTTTTATAATCTGAATACAATTCAGGATTTTTAACAAACGACGTTCTAACGACAAAATCTTTTAATACAAATTGATCTCATACCCACAAATGAGGGTTCCGAAATTTTAAAGGGCAAGGACACTACAAAACGACCGTCCTTGTTACGTCTATAACCTTCCACAAATTGATTTTCACACCTTTCTTCTTCAGGAGAAATGTGTTTTTTGAAGGGAATATTTTCTAATTCCCAAAATCGACGAATGTCACTGTCTAAGGGTTCAACGAAAGCACACAACGACGTAATAGAACTATTCGGGGAAACGACCTTTCACCGTTAAAACCCAACCAAAGGTTGTTTTAATAGCAACTGGCTCGTTAGCGACACCCCAACGAGACTCGTTCAACAAAACCTGAGCAAAGATTTCCGCTCCGAGTAGCATGTCAATTTTACCAGGAACATTAAAATTAGGATCAGCTAAGGCCAAACCTCGAGTATGCGACCATTCCTTGACCCCTATCGACGACGAAGGTAATTGATTACAAATGTTAGGTAAAATATAACAATCAATTCCATATGCTGGAGACCGTGCTCCCGAGGGCTGACTACACACGATAGTGCACCAGACACCAACGACGAATTCAAGCCAAGTCCTTGAACAGTGACATTGGTTCTCCGTTTCCTTAAACCTAATTTCTGACGGCACCTTTCAGTCATAAAACTTTCCATGGATCCGTTATCTAATATTACACGAACAGATTGCAATGTTCCTGTATAATCAAGCACCGACACCATTGCCGTAGCTAACAGCGTGGTTGTGTGTTCTAATGATGTCGAAATCAACGAACTAGTGACAGGTTGTTCATGCACAACCGACGACGACAGATTGTCTTCACTAGGTCTACTAGTAGAAGTAAGTCTAGGCGCCGCTCTCCGAGGAGACGCTGACCTTTGACGATGGGTTTGTCGGCGTGGCGACACCGATTTTCTCGTTTATCGAAGTGAAGCAACGAATTGTGCGACTGATGACATGTTCTACACGACCAATCTAACTTACAATTTTTCATCGAATGTGAAAGATTTAAACATTTAATGCAAAGATTTTTAAGCTTTACCACCTCAAATCTTTCTTGAGGGGTTTTATCGAAAAACTGCTTACATCTATAAATAGGATGCACAGCTTGACAGAAACTACAATTTTTAACATCATTGGTGGTACTAACTAAAGAAGTTTTAGCCGAAGTGCTAACGAACCTTCCTTTTTCTCTTTCTTTTACGGAATCTCGAGATTTTAAACATGTTCCTGAAGCAATGTCATTTATTTCCAACACTTTACATTGTTTTCAATGTACGACCTTAAATCTTTGAACGAGGAATTTCGTCATTATTTCCTAATTCGAAACGCTTTAAAATGTTTGTATCTAATTTTTCGATAACAGATTAAACAACATGAAATCTAATAAATCTATTTCCATCTGCCTTAACGCGAATATATTTTCATCAAAACAACTAATTAATTGCCGGAGTTCCGCATGCGAGTCTGAGGAACTGACCTTAGGGCATTTTTCGAGAGCATTAAAATATGTTGAAAGTAATAACCTCTTGGACTGAAAACGATTAGTAATGATTTTATAGGCTTCCACGTATGCATAATCATTTAATGGCAAGTGTTTTATCAACGCACGCGACGACTCATCTAATGTATCAACGAGATGGCAAAATTTTTCAACGGGTGACAAACTGACATTATCATGAATCAACCGCTTATAGATTGCATTGTAACTCTCGAAATCTGAAATTCGTCCGGAGAAGCGGGGAACGGAAAAATGTTTCAAGCGAATTCCACAGCTTGACGAAAAAGAATTATTCATATTTTCCAACTTTGGCTTATTTTCTACCCGATCTAATTCGCATTGTTCAGCGATAATACGAATATCTAATAGATAATCATCGATTTTCACCCTAAGAGCCGAAAATTCATCCAATTGTTCACTTTCTTCATCAAAGAAAATATCCTTGCAAAAGGATTTGAAAAGCGTTTCAATCTGTTTGACAGTTTTAATCGAAGCTCTAATTAAAGCAATCGATACGTCTTCCGATTGGTTGATCTTACTGTAAATGTGATCCAACCTTTAACTACAAATTTAGCTTCAAGAATAGCTTTATCAATTGATATAACCATATTTGATTAATGATTAATGAACGACAATAAAATTAATATAAAAACAATGCGTAACTCGAATACGCTAAATTACTAATTCATCTACGAAATTAAATTATTAATAGAAAAATGCACCTAACTACAGTGCTTGCCCCACAAAGCTTTTAAGGTTTCAAATAAATACCAATAACCCCTTTGTTATACAAGTTGCATGAACCCGAATGGTTGCTCCAACTTGAAGTGACAAATAAGGTAAAGATCTAGGACACAATAACACTCATAAATAGTTTATATAAAAGGATACCGACGACGACGACCCTAATTTTTGCCACAAAGGATAAGGAATGTATTGTAAAATCTACCGTTATAACCAGATGTATTTAGCATTAATGTGTAAGCAAGATGTTCTTTTCTGTGTAACACGTTTAACCATAATAAAAACTACAACAATTTTATAAATTTAAATTTAAATATAAGGAGTTTAAAGGATAGGAACTAATTATTTAATTAAAGATCCAGCGATGAAAGCCAATTTTGTACACGCGCGGGGGGTCTTATAAATTTATAAATCGACTTACCTCCGCGGTGTTTTGTTTTTCTATGCTGCAGTTCCTATTCTTTCAACCAAGTGGACTGTATGCGAATTGAGTTTATATGTTACGTAACACTTGCACTATGTTTTTTAGGGTTTAACAACGAAAGTCTGGGGCACTTGACTAACTTACGGTACACTGAACGAAGAAAACCGACGACCGTTCTGCTTCAATATCCATAAGCAAGTGTTTGTTCACTACTCTGTCCACTTATTCACACATGCCCAACGAATTTTATGGCAGGATATAAGGGAACAAGGGATGACAGTTTTACTATTAGATTTACGACTACAAAATTTACGACTTAAAATTAAACACGCAAACGTGCGACAAAGAGACCGAACACGCTTTGATAACACATAAACAGCCGTTGAATATAAAATACCTTGAAACGCAACCTCCTAGAAATGTTGTGTTAAAACGTTTGTTAAGCATGTTTTTGGAAATGTCAGGTTCTTATTTATGTAGATAAAAGACAGTATTCAAAGTATATCGGGTAAACGGTCGGACGGTTCGCGTAAATGTTAACGAAAAGTTTCTTTAAAGCGCAGAAAGGATAGACCATCTATGAAATACGTCGGAATGCGACAGGCCTAATAGCAGTGCATTTCATGGGTTAGTTTGAAACGCGGACAGTAATATCGATTTCTACCACTCAAACAAGGTTAGAAGGAAACATAGAATGTGCATAAGAGAGGAATAGCGTTAATACAGACGGGGTTTCAAGAAGTCATTGAAGATCTTATTGGTCTATATAGTTAGTAGTATAAGAGACAAACACAGGAATATTGAATGTTAATTTTTCGGAAAATATCGTAACGACGCGCTAAATTTCGAAGATTTCGAAAATGGTTAAAACAAAAGTTTAAGAAGTATTAGTTTTAATTAAATGTTTTGCGTTAGGAGGGTATGGAGGGTTACATTGGAATTATATAATTACTCTAAAAAAACATCGCTCTCTTTAACTTCGTTCTCTTAGTACTTTCATCGCTTGAGACTACGAACAGAAATTTACCACGAGCTTGTAAGTATATAAAATTATTTTAAATTAAATAGTACAGTGTTGGCCTTATAATATACACGGATTGTGTCAAGTCTAAATTTTATTGAGGTGCAACATTTATTTTAAACAAGCTCGTAATGAAGTAATGAAACGTAAATTAAATTAAATTAAACTAAAGTACGCAATTATGAAAAAGTGTGATAAATTTGGATTTGGATTTGGATGTATCGTGGGCAGAGCATGCAGCACAACTTAGATGGTGTTCATCTACAAATAGCTAGAAGCGGCCAGGAGCAGAACCACGAAGCAGAGCGAAACAACTTAACGGCATCGTCAACGGGGGGAATCTTCAAGAAGTTCCAGGTAACGCTTTAGAATTTGTTGTTTTTATAAACTATGAAAATTGTTGTGATGTTGAGTGAATTATAAGTTATTTTGCATTATTTTGCGTATTGAAAATAATACGTATAATTAACTTTATTGTGGTATTTAAATAGAAATCTAAAGGTGTATATAAAGCTTATTAACGTTCCATCAGGAATTTAACTTTTTATTGTTACGAGTACATGGGTTTTTTGTTTGCAGTAAGCGTATGCTAAGTAAAAAGCATACATTAATCATAAAAAACTGGGTTATCATGAGCTCACCATATAGAGTGTCCTAATTAAAATTAATTATAATTAAAGAACGAAAAATAAGGTATTATTTAGGGCCCATTTACTCCGGTTACAGTCAATGTGTTTAATATTTATAGTTAAAATACTGGACTTTACAAAAATAGAAATTATTGAGATGTAACTTGGGCACCGAAATGTAAATAATCTTGAAGTTTTATTTGTAAATAGTGGTAAATATATATTGTATGATTGTTGTATTATTTTGTGGTTTTATCGAGTGTGTGCGTGAACAATACAGAATATGATAGTGAATCTAGGTATCCAAGAGGAGGTCCAACTGAGCTAGCCAGGGAAGCGGTTAAAGAATTAAGGTGATTAGGAAGCAGAATGTAGGTAAGAAATTATTTTTTGAAAATTTTTCTATTGTGTGAAATTTTGATTAATATATGTCTTTGTTTTTTAATTAATTTATAGTATGCGTGTATATATCGGTAGTATTTCATGTCAATAAACAAAAAAATACACAAATATACATATATTATAAATATATTTTATAAATATATATTTACTGTATGTATATAAATGTACATGAAAATTAACTATGTATGTGTACATCCACATGCACAAAGATAACATTCACAAATATATATACACACATGTACACATAAATATAGAAACAAAAAAACATATTTATATAATACACATACAACACACATATACATTTACACACACAAAAATAACACGCCACACACAACACATACATACAATATATATATATATATATATATATATATATATATATTACTCATATTTAGACCAGGGTAGAAAATTAAATAATCAAATCAAATAATTTTAATTACCGTGTATAAGGAATTTCATTAAATAATACGCTTTATTAAAACCTTGAAGCATAAATAAACTCGGTCGTTTCAGTAAAATAAGAAATTTAAATTATCTATAAGACGCTTTACATCAAAAGAAGCAGTATTGAAAAGCGCAGTGGATAATTTAATTATTCCTAAACAAATGGAAATTACGTGCAAAATTTATATTAATGAACTCTATTTTAAATAACTGGTATTAAACAAAACGTACGGATAATAATTTGTATTCGCTAAAAATGAAAGGATGGAAATCAATTTTAATTGGAGTTAATTGAACCATTATTAATAATAAGCATAAAACTTGTAAAACCCAATAATAGTCAAATCGTAGGAAGGTTATTTAAAATGTTACGTTTGAACACCCCTGCGTGTTTTTAAAAGGCAATTTCAAGTTAATTTGTTTGGATAAACATGTTGATTCTAAGGATATTGGAAACGATCAGATGCTTTAGCAGGAAATACAGAACACCTGCGTATTTTTAAAAAGCTAATTCTGCGTAAATTTGGCAAATAATTAATGTTTCAAAGAATCTTGGAGAAACCGGGACTTAGTATTCACGAGAATGTGCGATACGGGTTTATTAAACCCAGATAACAGTCCGCGGGACTAAAATATAATCGATAATAAAGAATCAAATTTGCACCAATACGAACAGGTTAGAAAAGGAAAGAGAAAATGCGTCAAGCAAAGACACATATTGTAAAAGGGCGGGATTTAAGCAACGTCAAGGGGTTGCGATTGGTTAAAAATAGGATGCATATATCAGAGGTAGAACAACAATTTCTGTATAAAAGTAATTAGTTTTTCTCGGACAACTTTGCGGGCCGTGTTGAAATTTTCTGAGATCTCAATGGGGTGAGGACTAAATTCATAAAAATCGACGTGCAGGCTACAGACTGGGAACGTAGAATGAAATTCGTTGGAATTACCCGTTTTGGGAACAAAGCGACGTGTCGGCTATTCGCTATATATACAGGCGGGAATATGTGTTTCGCTCTCTTAGACTCTTAGACTTTCGACGATTCGATGCGTTAAAAGCTCGTGCATCCGCGACTTGATATTAAACAGTGCATTTTAGTTTGATTAAATAATTTAAAGTGTGCTAGTATATTTTAGTGACTCAAAATAGTTGGTTATTTTACGTGCTAACATGAATGTACTTCAGTGCACTTAGATACAAGGTAATAAAAAGTTTATTATCACGGTACCAATTAGTAAAATTTACAACGACAAATGTATACCCAAAAGTAGGCAGTTTTGGCGTATATTGGTAATATTGGTAAAAGGGTATGAATTTCTTTGCTATTTTGCGGGGGTGTTAATGATTAAATGGTTCGTAAATGTGTCTGCATCCACTGAACCAGAGGCAGATATACACAGATGAGTTCCGGAAAGCCTAGAAACAACTTTAAATTAATGGTGATGGAGAACATTTTAAAGCGTTGACAACTTGAAGCTGTAAATAGAATCCGGTTGGAATGGGTGATTTACAAAGGACGATTACACTGAAGCTACGAGGACAATAACCTTCAGGTAAATTGTACTATTTTGTTTGACATTTTTGTGGGTATTGAATGACTTTATAATTGATTTACTTTAAATGGACATTAGTGGAATTTTTCTAACCATAAAATTTAATTTTTAAAGGGAAAGGGTATTTTGTTTTGATGTTCGGGAATAGGATGAAACTTTGGGTAGGTCTTTGAGCTCAATTAGACAAACCTGGTTAATTAACGTAAAGGGTGGTAGATGCTCCTTTATACTCAGACTCCGGTCTGCTTATATTGTTATATTAATTAGTAGGCATCCAACAAGGACTTTAATTTTGGATGCACAGTAAAATGATAATAAAATTAATCCGGAAATTCTTTTTAAAACTGAATTTTATGTTCAAATTTAATTTGAAAATTTAATGTATTCTGAATATTGATGTAAATAGAGTTAACGTTGATGTTTGTGGTAGGAATGGGTTGTTTAATTTTATGATTGAGAATGGAAGTTATCTAGAAGAGCAGCCGAGGCGATTAACAGAAGGAATCAACGGACCAGGTAATTCAAGAGGTTTCACAGCATTCTTGACGCCCAAACTGTGGGGCTCGAATGTTTTTTTTTAAAGGGCCAGTACCTAGAGATATGAGAAGATTCACAGCATTCTTGGCGACCACAACGTGAGGGCTCGAGTTCCAAATAAAATTTTGTTATTTTATTCCAGGAAACTGGCGATCTGAGAGAGAGTTTCTGGTTGTGTATAAATTTAAGAGTATTTTAGAGTGTGTGAGTGATTTGAACGTATGCAGAGAAAGGAGTGGTTAAGGAGTCAAGGAGTGGAAATTGGAAGTGACGATAGTGCATTGTGGAGAAAATTTCGAAAATGGAAGAAGCTGGAGGCAGTAGAGATCAGTCGAGGACGGAATCAGGGATCAAGGAAACGAGATGATAAGAGAATGCTAAGAGGATGAATGAAGAATCGAATAGAGCGAGGGAGGAGTCTAACAGAAAATTAGAACTGCTAAGCGATGAATCTAATAGAGCTAGGGAGGAGTCCAACCAAAAATTAGAGCAGATAAGCGGAAAATTGAGCAGTCGACTAAAGAATTTACAGAGTTTAAAAATAGTCTTACCATAAAAATGGGGAGGTTGAAAATAGGGTTGAAAAAATGAGCGTGATATTACAGGTCTTCGACAGGAAATGGGACATTTAAGGTCCGAAGTACGCATTTTTGTGAAGAAGAGATTAATAAAAATGACTTGACGGACTCATGTAGGGATCAGTTAGGCAGGGTAGAACGCGAAGTTAGTAGTATCAAATACAACATGTCAAATTTAACGGGGATGGTCCCAGATTTTCTACAGGTGGAGTATCATTGGACCAACACATGAAGTTTTATGGGATAACAGGGTAAATCCACAAATTTTTATTAATAGTGTAAGAAATCTAGTGGGAAATTTATTTGACGAACAGACTAAACTGAATACGATAAAGGCTTTATTAAAGGACAACGCGGAAGCATGGTACAATTTAGTAGGACAGGACATAGACACGTATCAGGACTTTGAAAACAAATTTTTAAAACACTACTGGAGTGACCACAGACAAGACCAGGTACGAGACGACTTAATTACAGGAAAATTTAAGGGAGAGTTTGCAGGATCTAGAGCAATATGCCATCCGCAAGTACAGTGTGGCCAAACAACTGAATCCACCATTGACGGACAGACAGATAATCAAGTACCTATCACGACATTTTGAACTGGAAATTAGACAACACGTGGCCTTACAAAACATCACAGAACGGGAGACATTTTTAGAGTATTTCAGAGATATGACGATGTATGTGTTGGACGGACAAGAGAGATACGAGAACGAAACGTTAACACAGTTAGGTTTGACAACAGGACACCGAATTATCCGAGACGGCCTGACTACAACAGAAATTTTCGACTGAATTGGGAACGACGAGGACAGGAATACAGGAGCAATAGTGCGACTAGGGGACCGACGCCAAGACCTAGTTACACGAGACAGAACAGTTTACCGGAAGTAAACAGGACTGTGACCAGCACGCCGAATAGAGATAGGGACACGGATATTAACACGAGGACGTACGCACAGGTTGTAGAAGGACAACCAGGACCAAGCACGGAAAACAGGATGGACAGGATTTTAGAACGCGACAGACCACTAGATTTCTGTGTAAATGTATACGAACATCCACGTGAATTTTTCAAAATTGAGGAGGAAGTAGAGCCAGAAACTGAGGAAAATTATGTTTGCCAATTATTAATTTAGAAATTTTTGAGAATAATGTAGAAGTATTACTTGATACAGGGGCAGAGGCGAGTTTAATATCGGAGGAATTTCAGCAAAATTAGGGATAAGGTTTGTGATAGAATTATGCCTATAAAGCGTAGCCATTTGTAGCTCCAAATAAAAAGAAGTTTGCTGTAGTAAATAGTGTTGTGGTGCTTAGGATAGATATAGGAGGTTTAGCTGTGAACAGGAGTTTGTAATTGTACCTGGACTGAAGTTTCAGAGCATTTTAGGTGTTGACTGTATGATGAAGTTAGGGTTTTGATAGATATGGAAAGGAAGGTAATAAGGATTAAGGATAGGGTAGTGCCATGGAAGGGCAGTTATGAAGTCACAGAGGATGACACGGGGTTTAGTATTAATGTAGTAGAGGTAGAGGATGATGAAGTAAACAGATCAACACAATAAGATGTCCAGAGGATAGGAGAGTAGAGGTTCAAGCTTTAGTACAAGAAAATGCAGAATTAGTGGGGGTAGAAGCAGCATATCGGGAGCAGGTGAAGGCAGAATTATTTTGACAAGGTTAAGTGGAAGTTTGTTTTAATAAAGTAGATTTAAGGAATTCATTCTGGCGGATTCCATTACACAAAAATTCTAGAAGGTACATAGGATTTTCCATAGAGGAAAAATCGATAATTGTAAAGTAGTATCGTTTGGTTTGTCGGCAGAAAGGAAATAAGAATAAATGAGAAACAGACAAGTGTAGGGATTGGAAGAAGAATATTTAAGAGTCAGGATAATAGGGATGATAAGTTTATTGTATGTGAGATAATAGGAAGATAAGTATAGATATAGAAGGGGAGAAATAGGGATGAAGAGTATTAGGTTGGTAAGAAGAAAGACTTGGAGGGTCAAGAAGAGAGTTAGAAGGTGAATTTTAGTATAGATATAGGAATAGAAATAGGATAGGGATAGAAGTAGGTGTTTATAGAAAATAAAGCTAGATATAGGACACATATGGGAGATAATTAGGAATAGGTTTAGGATGAGGATAAAGAGTAAATGTAGGAAGAAAATAAGATAGGTTAAGTATAGATATTTTATATAAGATTAGTGGGGAGGAAAGGTAAGGAATAGGCATATAGGATTAGGTAGGGGAAGTAAAGTATAGTGAAGAGTAGTTAAAAGTTAGGAATAGGATAGGTATATAGGATGTATATAGGATTAGATGGATAAGTAGGTGAGAGTTAGGAATAGGATAGGGATATAGGATAGGTGTAAATATTTTTTTGATTGGAGACAAAGTAGGTAAGTTAGATAATGGATAGAGAGAGATAGGCAAAATTTTGTAAAGATTTTTGGCAGTCTAAAATTTGATATTTGCATTCAAATAAGTGGGATTATTTGTATTCAAATAGGGGGAAAATACTCATATTTAGACCAGGGTAGAAAATTAAATAATCAAATCAAATAATTTTAATTACCGTGTATAAGGAATTTCATTAAATAATACGCTTTATTAAAACCTTGAAGCATAAATAAACTCGGTCGTTTCAGTAAAATAAGAAATTTAAATTATCTATAAGACGCTTTACATCAAAAGAAGCAGTATTGAAAAGCGCAGTGGATAATTTAATTATTCCTAAACAAATGGAAATTACGTGCAAAATTTATATTAATGAACTCTATTTTAAATAACTGGTATTAAACAAAACGTACGGATAATAATTTGTATTCGCTAAAATGAAAGGATGGAAATCAATTTTAATTGGAGTTAATTGAACCATTATTAATAATAAGCATAAAACTTGTAAAACCCAATAATAGTCAAATCGTAGGAAGGTTATTTAAAATGTTACGTTTGAACACCCTGCGTGTTTTAAAAGGCAATTTCAAGTTAATTTGTTTGGATAAACATGTTGATTCTAAGGATATTGGAAACGATCAGATGCTTTAGCAGGAAATACAGAACACCTGCGTATTTTTAAAAAGCTAATTCTGCGTAAATTTGGCAAATAATTAATGTTTCAAAGAATCTTGGAGAAACCGGGACTTATATTCACGAGAATGTGCGATACGGGTTTATTAAACCCAGATAACAGTCCGCGTGGACTAAAATATAATCGATAATAAAGAATCAAATTTGCACCAATACGAACAGGTTAGAAAAGGAAAGAGAAAATGCGTCCAAAGACACATATTGTAAAAGGCGGGATTTAAGCAACGTCAAGGGGTTGCGATTGGTTAAAATAGGATGCATATATCAGAGGTAGAACAACAATTTCTGTATAAAAGTAATTAGTTTTTCTCGGACAACTTTGGGCCGTGTTGAAATTTTCTGAGATCTCAATGGGGTGAGGACTAAATTCATAAAATCGACGTGCAGGCTACAGACTGGGAACGTAGAATGAGGAATTCGTTGGAATTACCCGTTTTAGGGAACAAAGCGACGTGTCGGCTATTCGCTATATATACAGGCGGGAATATGTGTTTCGCCTCTTAGACTCTTAGACTTTCGACGATTCGATGCGTTAAAAGCTCGTGCATCCGCGACTTGATATTAAACAGTGCATTTTAGTTTGATTAAATAATTTAAAGTTGCTAGTATATTTTAGTGACTCAAAATAGTTGGTTATTTTACGTGCTAACATGAATGTTTCAGTGCACTTAGATACAAGGTAATAAAAGTTTATTATCACGGTACCAATTAGTAAAATTTACAACGACAAATGTATAAAAAGTAGGCAGTTTTGGCGTATATTGGTAATATTGGTAAAAGGAAGTATGAATTTCTTTGCTATTTTGGGGTGTTAATGAAAATGGTTCGTAAATGTGTCTGCATCCACTGAACCAAGGCAGATATACACAGATGAGTTCCGGAAAAGCCTAGAAACAACTTTAAATTAATGGTGATGGAGAAATTTTAAAAGCGTTGACAACTTGAAGCTGTAAATAGAATCCGGTTGGAATGGTGTGATTTACAAAAGGGACGATTACACTGAAGCTACGAGGACAATAACCTTCAGGTAAATTGTACTATTTTGTTTGACATTTTTGTGTGTATTGAATGACTTTATAATTGATTTACTTTAAATGGACATTAGTGAATTTTCTAACCATAAAATTTAATTTTAAGATGAAATTTGCTTGTTTAAGTAAAAGGGGTATTTTGTTTTGATGTTCGGGAATAGGATGAAACTTTGGGTAGGTCTTTGAGCTCAATTAGACAAACCTGGTTAATTAACGTAAAGGGGTGGTAGATGCTCCTTTATACTCAGACTCCGGTCTGCTTATATTGTTATATTAATTAGTAGGCATCCAACAAGGACTTTAATTTTGGATGCACAGTAAAATGATAATAAAATTAATCCGGAAATTCTTTTAAAACTGAATTTTATGTTCAAATTTAATTTGAAAATTTAATGTATTCTGAATATTGATGTAAATAGAGTTAACGTTGATGTTTGTGGTAGGAATGGTTGTTTAATTTTATGATTGAGAATGGAAGTTATCTAGAAGAGCAGCCGAGGCGATTAACAGAAGGAATCAACGGACCAGGTAATTCAAGAGGTTTCACAGCATTCTTGACGCCCAAACTGTGGGGCTCGAATGTTTTTTTAAAGGGCCAGTACCTAGAATATGAGAAGATTCACAGCATTCTTGGCGACCACAACGTGAGGGCTCGAGTTCCAAATAAAATTTTTGTTATTTTATTCCAGGAAACTGGCGATCTGGAGAGAGAGTTTCTGGTTGTGTATAAATTTAAGAGTATTTTAGAGTGTGTGGTGATTTGAACGTATGCAGAGAAAGGAGTGGTTAAGGAGTCAAGGAGTGGAAATTGAAGTGACGATAGTGCATTGTGTGAGAAAATTTCGAAAATGGAAGAAGCTGAGGCAGTAGAGATCAGTCGAGGACGGAATCAGGGATCAAGGAAACGAGATGATAATGAGAATGCTAGAGAGGATGAATGAAGAATCGAATAGAGCGAGGAGGGTCTAACAGAAAATTAGAACTGCTAAGCGATGAATCTAATAGAGCTAGGAGGAGTCAACCAAAATTAGAGCAGATAAGCGGGAAAATTGAGCAGTCGACTAAAGAATTTACAGAGTTTAAAAATAGTCTTACCTAAAAATGGGGAGGTTGAAAATAGGGTTGAAAAAATGAGCGTGATATTACAGGTCTTCGACAGGAAATGGGACATTTAAGGTCCGAAGTACGCATTTTGTGAAGAAGAGATTAATAAAAATGACTGAAGTGACGGACTCATGTAGGGATCAGTTAGGCAGGGTAGAACGCGAAGTTAGTAGTATCAAATACAACATGTCAAATTTAACGGGGGATGGTCCCAGATTTTCTACAGGTGGAGTATCATTGGACCAACACATGAAGTTTTATGGTGATAACAGGGTAAATCCACAAATTTTTATTAATAGTGTAAGAAATCTAGTGGGAAATTTATTTGACGAACAGACTAAACTGAATACGATAAAGGCTTTATTAAAGGACAACGCGGAAGCATGGTACAATTTAGTAGGACAGGACATAGACACGTATCAGGACTTTGAAAACAAATTTTTAAAACACTACTGGAGTGACCACAGACAAGACCAGGTACGAGACGACTTAATTACAGGAAAATTTAAGGGAGAGTTTGCAGGATCTAGAGCAATATGCCATCCGCAAGTACAGTGTGGCCAAACAACTGAATCCACCATTGACGGACAGACAATAATCAAGTACCTATCACGACATTTTGAACTGGAAATTAGACAACACGTGGCCTTACAAAACATCACAGAACGGGAGACATTTTAGAGTATTTACAGAGATATGACGATGTAGTGTTGGACGGACGAGAGATACGAAAGAAACGTTAACACAGTTAGGTTTGACAACAGGACACCAATTATCCGAGACGGCCTGACTACAACAGAAATTTTCGACTGAATTGGGAACGACGAGGACAAATACAGGAGCAATAGTGCGAAGGGGACCCGGCCAAGACCTAGTTACACGAGACAGAACAGTTTACCGGAAAAACAGGACTGTGACCAGCACGCCGAATAGAGATAGGGACACGGATATTAACACAGGACGTACGCCAAGGTTGTAGAAGGACAACCAGGACCAAGCACGGAAAACAGGATGAGACAGGATTTTTAGAACGCGACAGACCACTAGATTTCTGTGTAAATGTATGAACATCCACGTGATTTTTCAAAATTGAGGAGGAAGTAGAGCCAGAAACTGAGGAAAAATTATGTTTGCCAATTATTAATTTAGAAATTTTTGAGAATAATGTAGAAGTATTACTTGATACAGGGGCAGAGGCGAGTTTAATATCGGAGGAATTCGTCAGCAAAATTAGGGATAAGGTTTGTGATAGAATTATGCCTATAAAGCGTAGCCATTTAGTAGCTCCAAATAAAAAGAAGTTTGCTGTAGTAAATAGTGTTGTGGTGCTTAGGATAGATATAGGAGGTTTAAGCTGTGAACAGGAGTTTGTAATTGTACCTGGACTGAAGTTTCAGAGCATTTTAGGTGTTGACTGTATGATGAAGTTAGGGGTTTTGATAGATATGGAAAGGAAGGTAATAAGGATTAAGGATAGGGTAGTGCCATGGAAGGGCAGTTATGAAGTCACAGAGGATGACAGGGGTTTAGTATTAATGTAGTAGAGGTAGAGGATGATGAAGTAAAACAGATCAACACAATAAGATGTCCAGAGGATAGGAGAGTAGAGGTTCAAGCTTTAGTACAAGAAAATGCAGAATTAGTGGGGTAGAAGCAGCATATCGGGAGCAGGTGAAGGCAGAATTATTTTGACAAGGTTAAGTGGTAAGTTTGTTTTAATAAAGTAGATTTAAGGAATTCATTCTGGCGGATTCCATTACACAAAAATTTAGAAGGTACATAGGATTTTCCATAGAGGAAAAATCGATAATTGTAAAGTAGTATCGTTTGGTTTGTCGGCAGAAAGGGAAATAAGAATAAATGAGAAACAGACAAGTGTAGGGATTGGAAGAAGTAATATTTAAGAGTCGGATAATAGGGATGATAAGTTTATTGTATGTGAGATAATAGGAAGATAAGTATAGATATAGAAGGGGAGAAATAGGGATGAAGAGTATTAGGTTGGTAAGAAGAAAGACTTGGAGGGTCAAGAAAGAGAGTTTTAATTAATGAACAGAGAAAGAGATAGGTGAATTTTAGTATAGATATAGGAATAGAAATAGGATAGGGTAGAAGTAGGTGTTTATAGAAAATAAAGCTAGATATAGGACACATATGGGAGATAATTAGGAATAGGTTTAGGATGAGGATAAAGAGTAAATGTAGGAAGAAAATAAGATAGGTTAAGTATAGATATTTTATATAAGATTAGTGGAGAGGTAGGAATAGAGTAAGAGTAGGATAGGCATATAGGATTAGGTAGGGGAAGTAAAGTATAGTGAAGAGTAGTTAAAAGTTAGGAATAGGATAGGTTATAGGATGTATATAGGATTAGATGGATAAGTAGGTGAGAGTTAGGAATAGGATAGGGATATAGGATAGGTGTAAATATTTTTTTGATTGGAGACAAAGTAGGTGTTAGATAGATAAGGATAGAGAGAATAGGCAAAATTTTGTAAAGATTTTTGGCAGTCTAAATATTTGATATTTGCATTCAAATAAGTGGGATTATTTGTATTCAAATAGGGGGAAAATACTCATATTTAGACCAGGGTAGAAAATTAAATAATCAAATCAAATAATTTTAATTACCGTGTATAAG
Organism: Platerodrilus igneus; assembly: GCA_036346225.1. Lineage (NCBI taxonomy): Eukaryota > Metazoa > Arthropoda > Insecta > Coleoptera > Lycidae > Platerodrilus > Platerodrilus igneus. Next base: position 23,367,884 of record JARFIW010000089.1, on the reverse strand, counting down.
GAATTTCATTAAATAATACGCTTTATTAAAACCTTGAAGCATAAATAAACTCGGTCGTTTCAGTAAAAATAAGAAATTTAAATTATCTATAAGACGCTTTACATCAAAAGAAGCAGTATTGAAAAGCGCAGTGGATAATTTAATTATTCCTAAACAAATGGAAATTACGTGCAAAATTTATATTAATGAACTCTATTTTAAATAACTGGTATTAAACAAAACGTACGGATAATAATTTGTATTCGCTAAAAATGAAAGGATGGAAATCAATTTTAATTGGAGTTAATTGAACCATTATTAATAATAAGCATAAAACTTGTAAAAACCCAATAATAGTCAAATCGTAGGAAGGTTATTTAAAATGTTACGTTTGAACACCTGCGTGTTTTTAAAAGGCAATTTCAAGTTAATTTGTTTGGATAAACATGTTGATTCTAAGGATATTGAAACGATCAGATGCTTTAGCAGGAAATACAGAACACCTGCGTATTTTTAAAAAGCTAATTCTGCGTAAATTTGGCAAATAATTAATGTTTCAAAGAATCTTGGAGAAACCGGGACTTAGTATTCACGAGAATGTGCGATACGGGTTTATTAAACCCAGATAACAGTCCGCGTGGACTAAAATATAATCGATAATAAAGAATCTAAATTTGCACCAATACGAACAGGTTAGAAAAGGAAAGAAAATGCGTCAAGCAAAGACACATATTGTAAAGGGCGGGATTTAAGCAACGTCAAGGGGTTCGATTGGTTAAAAATAGGATGCATATATCAGAGGTAGAACAACAATTTCTGTATAAAAGTAATTAGTTTTTCTCGGACAACTTTGCGGGCCGTGTTGAAATTTTCTGAGATCTCAATGGGTGAGGACTAAATTCATAAAAATCGACGTGCAGGCTACAGACTGGGAACGTAGAATGAGGAATTCGTTGGAATTACCCGTTTTGGGAACAAAGCGACGTGTCGGCTATTCGCTATATATACAGGCGGGAATATGTGTTTCGCTCTTTAGACTCTTAGACTTTCGACGATTCGATGCGTTAAAAGCTCGTGCATCCGCGACTTGATATTAAACAGTGCATTTTAGTTTGATTAAATAATTTAAAGTGTGCTAGTATATTTTAGTGACTCAAAATAGTTGGTTATTTTACGTGCTAACATGAATGTACTTCAGTGCACTTAGATACAAGGTAATAAAAGTTTATTATCACGGTACCAATTAGTAAAATTTACAACGACAAATGTATACCCAAAAGTAGGCAGTTTTGGCGTATATTGGTAATATTGGTAAAGGAAGTATGAATTTCTTTGCTATTTTGCGGGGTGTTAATGATTAAATGGTTCGTAAATGTGTCTGCATCCACTGAACCAGAGGCAGATATACACAGATGAGTTCCGGAAAAGCCTAGAAACAACTTTAAATTAATGGTGATGGAGAACATTTTTAAAGCGTTGACAACTTGAAGCTGTAAATAGAATCCGGTTGGAATGGTGTGATTTACAAAAGGGACGATTACACTGAAGCTACGAGGACAATAACCTTCAGGTAAATTGTACTATTTTGTTTGACATTTTTGTGGGTATTGAATGACTTTATAATTGATTTACTTTAAATGGACATTAGTGGAATTTTTCTAACCATAAAATTTAATTTTAAGATGAAATTTGCTTGTTTAAGTAAAAGGGTATTTTGTTTTGATGTTCGGGAATAGGATGAAACTTTGGGTAGGTCTTTGAGCTCAATTAGACAAACCTGGTTAATTAACGTAAAGGGTGGTAGATGCTCCTTTATACTCAGACTCCGGTCTGCTTATATTGTTATATTAATTAGTAGGCATCCAACAAAATTAATTTGATACAAAATAATAAAAAATCAAATAAAACAATTAATCAAATAATGAAAATTATAATCCAAATATAGTAAATAACTGTGTTAAATTTTTTAAATTATATGAAAAATAAAAGTAAAGAATAAAAGGGATAATTTTTGAGAATATTTTATAATTTTTTTAAAATTTAAAAGGAACGAATTGCCTTTAGATTGTGTTACATTTATAAAATTCAAATTCATTAAACAAAAGAGATGATATTGATAATTAAAATTTATTTTTCTTTTAAATTTTAAAGTTTTTTTAAAATAATTTTTTTTATTTTTTTTTTTATTTATGTTGTATTATGTGTATTTTTTTTTTTTTATATTTTTTTGTGTAAATGTATTTGTGATGTTGGATGTTAAAATATTTTTGTTTTATATTTAACTAAAAAATAAATATATATTTTTTATAAAATTTTATTATTTTATAATTATTTTATGTACTTTTTTTTTTATAATTTGTACTTTTTTCTTCTGTTGTTTATTGACATGAAATATTACCGATATATACACGCATACTATAAATTAATTAAAAAACAAAGACATATTTTAATCAAAATCTAAAATTAATGTTTCTGTCAAGTCAACATTTTACCTCAATTTTATATATACTATATCTGTTTATCTTAAATTTTATAAGGATATTATCTTTGTTAAACATAATTATAATGAAAGCTAATATTTTGTAACCTCAATGTAAGTAACTAATTTTAACACCAGCTTATGTAGAATTTATCCATGTTTTTATTATGCTGTGATAAGGGGTTGTTTAAGGGTGTACTTTATAGTAAAAGTCGTTTAGAAATGAGAAGTTACCATAGGCAGCAGAAAACTGCATTTATTTAGTAAAGAATTGAGGAATAGAGATAGTTTGTAAATAGTAAGCAGTCAACACCCTGTAAATAAAGTATAAGTAATTTTAAGTGACGCAAATAAACATAGGAAGACGCATAGTTAGCGTAGAAACCAGGAACACATGCATTAGGTAAATAGAAAATATTTAATACCCTGTAGATAAAGTTTTAGTTAATTTAGATAAAGCAAGTAATGATATTTTTCAGTGGAAGCACGCGTATATTTATATGTAAACATAATAAGGTGTAATTAGACACGCATTCAAAAGAGTTCCAAACAATTAGATTAATATGGAGATAGAAATAGAGCTTCAGGAAGCATAATATAAATGCGTACAAATAGTCAACTATTTTTGATAAGAAAGAAGATTAAATATTGCGTAAATAACATGCAGATACGAAAATTAAAAGTCAAATTACATCAGTTGTTTATGGAAAAGCAATTAGATTTATCAAAACACCGCATGTTGATAACGAAGACAGCTGAGACCAGAAACTACTTTAAATGTAATTATTTGATTCGTTAAAAGTGATCTACGAGTTTGTAGACCATACCCACTGACGGAGTGGGAACTCAATAATATATTAGCAGGTACAGTGATAACGAAATCAGTTTACAACTCAACAAAGGCCGCAGTGCGGCATATGAAATAAAGTGATACGTAATAATAATAATTGAAAGTGAAAAATTGTAAAAGTGACAAGATGAAAATTATGATTGCCGATTAAACGGCTACGAGTAAGGGGAGAAAATAAACTACGATATTCGAGTACGTGGAGAATAAATGTAATAGGGGAAATAAATGATGATAATACATTTCTAAGTTTGGGGAAATTGATAAGAAGTAATTCTGGGTCTGAAATGAAACGACAATAAATTGGGGTGCATAAGTTAATAATGGTAGTCCAGAGGGTGATGGCAATAATTTAAATGCAATGGTCCAAGCGTGTGGATAGACAATATAATCCTGAATTAGGGGAAGATAATTTTTATTCAAATGGATGCGTCGATACGAAGAAAATAGACCAGTTCAGATTTTTAGTTTTAAGACATTTTATTTTTCTATATTTTTTATTTTGAATATTGAATTTGCTCAATATAATATGAATGTGAAAGTCAACAAAAAGAGGATTTGAAAACGTATAAAGTGCGTGTGATAACAGGTTTAGAACGTTCTACACTTCGTTTATAAAGATAATAGGTTTTTTTTTGGTGACTTTGGGTTTTGAGTAAGAAGTATATGATTTTTAATAAATGAGATTTATCACATTAATTAATTGAAAAGTGTATTTTAGATAATTTACAAAAACTATACATAATATTTGTTTCATTATATAGAATCGAAATTAACTGAATTTTATAATTCCAAATAAATGCTAGTCGAGGTCATAAGATAAAGTTAATGGGAGTGATTTGTGAATTTAAACAGTTCAAGGAGGAGCTACGAGTTGAATAGGAAATTGATAACAAGTAAGGCGGTAACGTATCAAATTTTGTTATTGGTAGACAAGGTTGGTTCAAGATAAAATCCAGTTAAGTTTCTGGAGGGAATTTATAGCAATATTAATAAGACGGCCCAACGTCGGAAGAGATAATTACAATCTTGTTTATTCACAGCATAAATAAAATGGTCGCCCAAACGATGGGGCGCGAATAATTTAGAGAGGGTCATATCAATATATATATATATATATATATATATATATATATATATATATAGTGTATTTCTACTAACACTGTAAGGTGTTGCAGTAGCATGTCCTGCTAGATACCACCAGCCGTCCTGGTGTCAAGCTTTAACTAACCCGTGTCGGTTGATTTTGTAGCAAGTGTGACTATTAATATCCTATCACCAACCAATTAAACAATTTTTACTTCTGTAATAAAATATATAACTGTATTGCCACTGCCTGATTTGGAGTGGATCATCCTCAATTTTCCAGGCTCAACGCCCTCTGCTATTGGCCATACCTGACTTAATTAATCCCTACCTTATCTAATTTTTACTTAACAATTTCTAGCTTTAAGGAGTTTTCTCTCAAAAGGTTGCAATTTGTAAAGTATTGTTCGTTTTTGGTAACTTCTTCCTCGCCTTCTCTAGTCAATTTTTTCTCTCCGCAGAACCTGAATAATGACAACCGACTACAGTTTGGTGAGATTGTGAGACTGTCTTTACCCACCTAGGGATATTCGCGTTAAAATTTACTTCGCGTTCTTTTTTTCATTTTCTGCAGTAAGTGAGTGAGGTGTAAGTAAAACTGGTGGCTCTATCGCTTTCACCTTCGCCCTATCGCATATGTTTCAATATTCTTTTAATCTATTTTTTCCACTTTATTCTATCAAGAAGCACATTTTCTTTCACTTGTTTGATAATATAGATAACGTATAGCTGGTCGCATGTATGAAAGCTACTCACCATTCCGAGGTACAATTATACTGCCTGAGCTGAAATTTAAGAACCGCTTTTTAAAATAAACCCGTGTTTGCGCAATTTCAAATTCAAACGATTCATGTAAACCATCAGCATGGTTAAAATTTAAATTTATCCATGTTAATTACAAGGAATATATCGATATATGGTCGTATTCCCTGAAGCAATGTTCAAAGAGATATAAAGCGAAAGAACTTTAGATTGACAAATCTCACTTGTAGTAGAAATCCATCTTTTCAATTATACAATTATATCTAAACAATTTTTTTTAACGAAAAGCTTTATTTCGCCCAGGAACATCACAAAGTATTGTAAAAAAGTTTTATAATTATTTATGTCAGAAATACAATACGAAATTCTATTATTTCCCCAAAAGTACTTTCTATCTTCCAGTTTGTAGTATGTGGGTTAACGAAAATCATAGAATAATGTAAAGTATAACATTACGTCAAGGGGATGAGAAATTCTGTTTTGTAATCCTGAGTCTTCAACTTCCCTGGATTAGTTTAGGGCGCTGGAGCATTTACCTCCCTATCCTAGCTGCGAGTTGAGATATGCAGACGCCTGCCATTCTTCTTGGTCGCTGACAGCCGTGCAAGTGTTTATGTAGATCTTGGCTACAGAAATACCAACTCGACTAGAAATCTGACAATTCTTCAGCTCCCTATTTTAAGTATCAAATTTCACTCAATTGACTTATTTTAGAAACGCTAGCTCATACATAAAATAAATAATATTTTACTCTGACAAGTACAAATGTATGAAAATTTGAAAAATGATTATTTTCTTTTACTTTAGCTTAAGATGCCGTTGCAACTAGTGAAATTAGAAATCGTGTCAAAATTAAGCACACAAATTCAACGTGGTATTATGGGAAATTGTATAAAACCCTTACTTTAATTTTAATCGACTTATTCGTTTGGTAAAATTTACAGGAACGATAAAAAACTCATATGACGTTATGTAAAACGTTTTGTTACCTTATTACCTTGCATAGCTAATGCACTTTTTCGTTCCTCCACACTGAACGAGCAATCCCGCAACAAGCGAATTAAATACTTTGACGGCCTCTTCCGTTAATAAAAAAAAAACGCTTGCCACTAATTTTATTTTTGATATATTGGAATAACAATAAGAATAATTAGGAAAATATGGGCAATGAGTCATTATTTCAAACACTCAGGAGTGCGTTATGCCGTGTGCGCACTTGCATTGTTATAATCAACTATGATATACGATATATGATATAAGATGAGCGAGAAAACTCGAGACCGAGGCCAAATCGAGTCTCGACTCGAGACCTAAACCAAGTCTGTCTCGGTATCGGTCTCGACTACGAAATTGTGGTCTCGGTCTCGGTCTCGGTTTCGGTCTCGGTCTCGGTCTCGGTCTCGGTCTCTGTCTCGGTCTCGGTCTCGGTCTCGGTCTCGGTCTCGGTCTCGGTCTCGGTCTCGGTCTCGGTCTCTGTCTCGGTCTCGGTCTCGGTCTCGGTCTCGGTCTCGGTCTCGGTCTCGGTCTCGGTCTCGGTCTCGGTCTCGGTCTCGGTCTCGGTCTCGGTCTCGATCTCGGTCTCGGTCTCGGTCTCGGTCTCGGTCTCGGTCTCGGTCTCGGTCTCGGTCTCGGTCTCGGTCTCGGTCTCGGTCTCGGTCTCGGTCTCGGTTTCGGTCTCGGTCTCGGTCACGGTCTCGGTATCCGTCTCGGTCTCGGTCTCGGTCTCGGTCTCGGTCTCGGTCTCGGTCTCGGTCTCGGTCTCGGTCTCGGTCTCGGTCTCGGTCTCGGTCTCGGTCTCGGTCTCGGTCTCGGTCTCGGTCTCGGTCTCGGTCTCGGTCTCGGTCTCGGTCTCGGTCTCGGTCTTATGTTGCGACCGAGATCAAGCTGGTCTCGATTTGAACTTGAAACTCTCTGCTTAGTCTCGGATTTGAGTTTTCTAGCTCATCTTGTATTGTCGGGTAGTTGATTTATTACTCATAGATGTTTTACTTAAGAAAGGGAAAAAAGTTTATCAATTCGATTTCCTAAATACTAAGCGGATAAATGTCACAATCACTACTTTAGTGTTTGCATGGTTGAAATTAAAATGCTTCAAATGTACGAAGCACGTTTCAAATTTGCTTTATTTTTATCCTTTTTTGTTTAAACGGCGAAATTGGTAATGAACTAATGCGGGACTATTGGTTGAAAATGTAAAACGATTACATACTTATACCAATTGTTACACAATTGTTACAGTTAAAATGCGCGTACGTTAATGAATTTTGCTTTACCCTGTAGGAATGCGTCAGCTAACTGAAGTGGTGCAGGAGTAGGATCCTATGGAAAAAGTTATAGAAAAAAATAGAAAAATAAATTGGAAATAGAAATAATAAACAAAAAAAATAAACAACCGAAATGCAAACAAATACATTACAAAATCACTTACCCTAAAAGGCTTTTCTCTTGTCGTAATTGACGGGCGTCAAGCCGTCTGTCACAGCAATTCCTTCGATATTATTCCCTATACGGAAAAGAATTATTCTGCACAGGTCTCCTTTGCTTCGGTATTTTCAATCCTACCACTTTATACGTTTCTTTACTTTCAAACACCTTAAAACACTTACTGAGTATTTGATGAAATTAAATAAAAATAAAATGCCTTACAAATAAGATTCCATCACTGGGGTACCTGAATATCCATTACAAATATATCTGGTTACCTAGTTTTTAAATAAATTCAAATAAAATTCAAAATAATTTCAATATAAATACAAATATGCATTTCTTTAAAAAAACTAAATTCCTTAACCTCTCCCTCGCCAGATATTGCTAAAAAAATCTTAAAAATTCCTTACATCTAATCCATTAACAATGCTCCCTCTAAATTTTTTCGTTTCTTACATCACATTACCTGACATTTATAAATCCCAATTTCTGTAAATGTCGTTAATAACAAGTGTAGAAAACAGTTAAATACCAACTATTACTTACATCATTTCATTGTGCATTCCAAAGTACAAAAATTTTGTGCTTGAACTTACACCAAATTTCACTTTTAAAATTCGCATTTAAAATTGACATACACTACTTCCATTGCAAATTTAGTCCAATAAAACAATTACTTTCACTGCTTTATTAACTCAACGACCCACAAAATTCCAAATTCACGGAGAGGTGAACTCTACAGGTCCTAACCCTTTTTTGATCGGTCGCAATAACAATAATTCCACAAATTTGTGAATTGGAACCCTTTACCATGCCCGCGCAAGTTTAAATAAATTTAGTCGCACGCATTCTTTCATCTGCTGGAAACCTGTTCTCATATTAAAATTGTGTTTCTTTTACTTTTCAACTTTCAAACCTTACCACCCTTTACTATTCGAGCGTATGTCTATCTTGACGTTTTTTAGTTAACGGCTCGCAGATCATTAAATCCTTTTTTTGTTGGATGCAATTATTGTCAAGTAACCCTACCCTCCTCCCTTTCTTTCTTATCTCCAGTCAAGGTTCTTGCATGGTACAGTCTTCCTATTAGGTTTATGGAATAAATTCCGGTAAAGTACTTGTGGTATTATGTGATTATCTCGACACGAACCGTTTGAAAAATGTTAGGCGACCATTTTTCACAACATTTTGCCCTCGTTTGAATAAGAAATAAAATGTAAGTCACGCTTGTGTGCCGTCAAGCATGTTTAAAATCCCTACATTTTCCCGAATAGCTAAGATCCGGCAAAATTCAAGCTCTTCAGCTAAAAAAACTCGCTTCTTGGCCAATTCAGTACCTTCGTGTGGAACATTGAAAACCAAATGTAAAGTATTATGTAACTTACGTAGGTTACCGTTCGTATTTCTTTTGTTTGTATAAAATGAAGACATTGTAATATTACACCTGATGATGATGTTTGACATGTAGTTTAAATCTCTGAATTTTACACCAACCCATTGGCTCTTTCTTTTTATTTAACAACATTTTAATCCTTTATTTTTGTCTTGGCTGTATACATTGTAAACTATATCTGTAATTATTTCGGACTATTATTAAATAGAATTATTTTTAAGGATTAATGTACAAAATCTACCTTCAATTTTTTGTGAAAAGTGCGTAACATTGAAATCTGTTTTCCTGTTTTCGGCTTTAAAATAATTTATGAACCTGTATTCCGTTCCTATATGTATTTTACAACAAATTACTTTCTGGTTTCGTGGTTTGAGTTTATTGCATAACGTCGTGCATTCTATACCTATTTACTGCATTGTATGATTTAAGACATGTAAAAGTGAACGATTATCCGCTTGTAGTAATATTGCCTATCTACTTACATCATAGTAGTTCTTCTAATTGTATTGATCTATATGGCTTTATTGCTGGTTGACATGACGACTCGTTCCCTTACATACAGTAAAATCCCATTACGTTGGCAACTAGATTCAATTTACTTTTGCTTATATAGAGTTTTTGCAAGAGGTGTTATTGTTATTGTTAAGGTAAATTTATAGCTTATAAAATAGTATAAATAAGGAAAAACCTTGTTTGCGCTAAGTTGGTCAGTTTACCATTATGTTTGAGAGCCTAAAATTCGACGCTGTAAAACGTTAAGCTATATACTATCAACAAGTATGGCGATTGACAAATGCTATATACACTTCCTAATTAGAGAAGATTAGCGTTGTGCTATGTGATAGGTTGCCGTTATATTATAATATATCGCTAAGAACCAGATTTACGTCAATAGTGAGTTTTTCGCAAGAGTATTTTTATTATTGTTACAGTGAGCTTATACTGTATAACATAGTATAAGTGTTAGCGAAAAAATGTTGTTTACGCTAGTTCGGTTACGTTATCGGTATATTTCATCATCATTAGGTCTTCAGTCCTGGAACTGGTTAGACGCGTACCCTCATTGTTTCCTATTCTAAACTAACCTACGCATTTCCCCGAAATTTGCACAGTCTGCATCTATTACTTTCTGATCTAGGTCTACATCCACCTCTTTTTCCTACCTTTGCTTGTAATATATCCCATACTATTCCTCAAAAATATCTTAGAACGTATTCTGCTTTTCTATATCATTTATTAGAACATTTTCATCATCCAACGCGAAATTCGAATTGCCTATCATAAGACCATTTGAATCAGGGTTAAACCTAATACCATATTTATGATCAAATTCGTTCTTAACATCTTTAAACATATTGTAAATATATTCTCGAGGTAGCGGATGTAGCTGTTCGAGATAATGTGTCATACCAGGTAAATCGGCAAAGCTTTGTATATATTCTTGGGCTTCTTGTGCATTTCGATTAACTTCTGCTTCGTATTCATTCTCAACATCATCATCATCATCTACCTCTATGGCATCATTTTTTATATTCGGTATATGCTGAGCAATAACCGGCGAATCAATATAGTCAACGTTCCTTTCTAGCAATTTAGGTTTAATTTTTTTTACACTGCTATGAGGCAGTTCTTCTTCTTTAAATTTTTCTTTCTTTACCACACTTTCCCCATCCAGTTTATTAGCAATAGTTTCTAATCGCGATGTTATGGTTAAGATTGATTCCACTTGGACGACTTCATTATCTTTTAACTGGCGCAATTTGTTTTTTACAATGTTTCTTTTCTTAATTAAAATTCTTTTAAGTTTTATCGCCTTCTTGTTCATTGCGTAAAAAGTTTATTTGTAATAAAAAAATTCTTCGATACTAACGATACCTGCGTCTCTCAAGGTTTAAATATGTATGAAGTGATCAAAACCTATTCGGTACCTTCCTTGACCTGGATCACTATCTTTGTCTACAACTAAGAAACCGTATTTGTCTTGCCAACAAACAGCACATATTTCACGGGATTTATCATACTTCATCTCAGTATTGACGTGATCGTCATATATGTGTTTTAAGTTTAAATCATCTTGTTTAAATAAAACTAAAAAAAATAGCATTATCACGTAGTAAGTGCTTAGGTATACGAGTATAACTTTGACAAAGGTAAAAACTGTCTACTTGTTTATGACGCCCCATACTAAAGTATTCCCTAATGATACCTTGTTTATCGCAAGCTACATCATCAAAAACAAATATAGAATTATTTCGAGCATCAGATGGTGATATAATATTATCAGAACTGGAAAATGTATAATATTTGATCCCCTTTATTGGTTGCAGTAGACTTTCAAGGTATTGATACTTTGGTTGATAAAGTGATTTAGAATAAACATATACGTTTTCAAACTTTAAACCATTAGGATGTTCTATCAACCCAATCATAACGTTGGTTTTACCGCAATTTGATGGACCAACAACTAGACATCGAATAGATGAAGGTAGAAGAACGCTATGTTTTTTCTTTTTAGCTAAGGATTGCACGCCAATGTCATTATTGTTTATGGTTAAAGGTGTTGATTGTTTCACAACACGCATGTTTTCAAGTACTAAATTCGATTTGTAAAAAGTGGAATTATATATATATATATATATATATATATATATATATAAGAAACGGCGAGTATATAAAGAATCATTAATTTACAATATTTTATTTATTTACTGCACAGCTTGAGAGGATAGTTGTCCGCTAATGATTACATATAATAATTCTAAAACTACTGGGAACGGACAATTAAATACTGTAATTAACAATTTACCATTTAAAGCGCATATTCCGGGTTACAAATTTTGCGGTCCGGGTACAAAACTAATCAAACGGTTAGCTCGGGGAGACAAGGGAATAAACAAGTTAGACGAGGCTTGTAAGGAGCACGATATTGCATACTCCAAAGAAAAGGATCTATCTAAACGCCATCAAGCAGATTCGAAGTTAGCTCAGTTAGCTACAGAAAGACTAAATTCTGGTGACTCGTCTTTAGGTGAAAAAGTAGCAGCATTTGGAGTAGCTACCGCAATGAAAGCTAAAGTAAAACTTGGTATGGGTGCCTGTGCATCACTGACAACAAAAAATATCAATAAAATAAGAAAACTGATAAAGAATCGTAAAATAAGAAGTACGCTAGGTATTAAAAGTATTATCAAACAAGCACGTACAGCTTTAAAAAAAGCTAAAGGATCTAATATTATGGATGCAATGAACATAGCAATTAAGGCCGCCAATACAGCAAAACAAAAGAAGCATATTAAATCAGCTCGTATTATATCAATTCCTAAAGCAGGAGGTTTTCTACCACTAATACCAATTTTTGCAGGCCTAAGCGCCCTTGATACTCTTACTGGAGGTGCAGCTGCTGTTGCAAAAGCAGTTTCAGATACTAAAATAGCTAAGGAACAACTAGCGGAAAAACAACGTCATAACAAGGCAATGGAGGACATTGCAGTCGGAAACGGCATGTACATCAAACCTTATAAAAAAGGTTTTGGTCTTTTTTTAGCCCCTGCAAAACCTCAAAGGAACGCAACTTGATTTTACCTAATCGAGCACTAAGCAATGTAGAATTAATAGAGTTTGTTAAGCAATTAGAAGTACCATATTTCCGTGGAGTGTTCATGAGAAACAATCTTCCCAAGAAAGTTAATTTAAAAGAATATGGTATAATTAATTTAGATGGAATAGAAGGTTTAGGCACGCATTGGACCTCTTATAAAAAGTACGGTAGTAGCGCTATTTACTATGACAGCTACGGAAACCTGCGACCGCCAACAGAGTTGATAAGTTATTTGAATAGCGGGGGTAAATATAAAATTCTTTATAACATTAACCAAGAACAATCGTACGGTACTGTGTTTTGCGGCCATTTATGCTTACAATTTCTAAGTAGTACATAGAACTGCGTACGAAGTTGTCATGTCGTACACTTTTACTCTAACGGGAAACACTTCAGTTTTAACAAGCAATTTTAATCCGCCTATAAACTTGGATAATGATTCGGAGTACGTATTAGGATTAACAAATTTTGAGTCTTATAACACAATTCCAAACATAGAAAAAGGAATAAATAATAAATTTTATTATGGATCTAACGGAGAATTCATAGAAATACCTGAAGGTGCTTACGGGATTAGAGAAATTAATAAATTTCTTCAAAAAGCTTTAGGTGATAAAAGATGGCGTGGTCGTATGGAACAATCACGAAGCGCTAGAAAGACGCCAGTGTATATAGAAATTACAGCTGACAATAATACACTTAAATGTAGTATTAAATGTAGTCTAGATGTGGATTTCACCAAAAAGGATTCAATTGGTTCTCTACTCGGTTTCAATCCGCGAAAATTGCTAGGATATGTCACGCATCAAGCAGACTACGCAATCAACATTTGTAAAGTGAATGCAGTTTTAATCAATTGTAATATTGCAAGTAGATCCTATTTAAATAGTAAACCAGCCCATGTAATACACGAATTTTTTCCTCAAGTACCTGCAGGTTTTAAAATTGTCGAGTGCCCACCTACGATTATATATCTACCAATCAGGTCACGTATAATAAATGAAATAATAGTTAAAGTGTTAGATCAAGATGGAAATTTAGTTAATTTCAGAGGAGAACTGCTAACTGTAAGGTTGCATTTAAAAAAAATCTGCAATAGCCATGGGTATTAAGTATAATGCACGCAACATGTCAAGAATTGCTATAAATGCTGGAAATTTCAAAGCAATCGACACTCGATTGATTGTTTCAAGACCGCTGACAACACAAAACCGGCAGTTTCTACAATCGTTAGGACTGCATTTATTTAATTAAAAAGTAGAATGAATAGTGAAATACTGAACGTGCGTGAAAAAGTTTACTTCGACAATGCAATTGTTAATATTGAAAAACATACTCATCAACCTTATGCTAACACATCTTTAAACAATAATGATGAAATTCGAATCTCTATACAACAACAAGATGTATACACCTTACCATCGAAGAGCATGCTGTACATAGAAGGCAAATTAATTAGAACAGATGGAACGCCGTCACAGACAGCAAAGTTTGTAAATAATGGAATTTTGCTGCTTTTTGATGAAATTAGATATGAGATTGGTGGTGTCATTGTAGATCGTGTTCGGAATCCTGGATTAACATCTATAATGAAGGGATATGTTTCATTTAATAGCAATCAAAGTAAACATTTACAAAACGCTGGGTGGTTTCCTATGGATGATTCACAAGTAGTTGATGCCAATGGGAAATTTAATGTTGCAATAAACCTTTCAATGGTTCTCGGATTATGCGAAGATTTTAAAAAAAAATTTTTAAACCTCCGTCATGAGTTAGTTTAACTACGTTCTAGTTTTGATACTAATGCTATAATTAATCCTACACCCGATGAAGAAATAAAAGTTGTTTTAAACAAAATTTTATGGAAAATGCCGCATGTAGCCGTTGATGATACTCAACGAATTAATTTAATAGAATGCGTTGCACAAAATCAGGATTTGCATATTCCGTTTAGAGGATGAGAGGTGCATGAATATCAACTTCTACAAGAAACGAAACGTCATACATGGAACGTTAAAACAACAACACAATTAGAAAAACCAAGATTTGTGATTGTTGGTTTCCAAACCAACCGAAAAAATAGATACATGAGCAACTACAGTCGTTTTGATCATTGCTATTTAACCAACATAAAACTATATTTAAATTCAGAAATTTTCCCGTACGATAACTTAAATTTGAAGTTCGGGAATAAACAGACTGCGTTGTTATATGAGATGTATGCTCAGTTTCAGCAATCATACTACGAAAAGGAAAATGAACCACTTTTTAATCCTGAAGATTTACGAAGTATTGCATCATTAGTAGTCATAGATTGTTCTAGACAAAACGAAGCGTTAAAATCTGGTACTGTCGATATTAGATTAGAATTTAAAACTAGCAGAAACGTTTTGCCAAATACATATTGTCATTGCCTTATACTTCATGATAAGATAGTCAAATACAATCCACTCTCAAACAGCATAAGAATATTATAATTACTTTATTATTATTATTACTGTACCTTTACAAATTATGAAAAAACAATAAATCATTTAGCAATCACAGTCTATTTATTCATATTTTTACATGTTTTTACAATATCTTTTACATGTTTGAATTATTAAGTGATTTAGTAAACAGCCATAAACATTGACAATTTTAAATAAAAGTTTTGTTATACATTTCTCAAATAAACTAACTGGTATGTTATTAACAAACTGGATTTTTTTAAACAGAACGGTTACTAATACTATTTTTCTCTGCAATACATTTAGACTAATATAGTTCAACTCGGGCAGATTGAAAGGTATCCTATTTTTAGATACATCCAAAAACGAAAACGGCGTACTTGTGCAGGTATTAACATAACACTGAAGTTTTATAACTAAAAAATATTATATGTTAATCGAGATAAAATAAATTGCATTCTTTATTTGAGTCAGTGGTTGAAGCTTTACAAGTCATTTCTGAGTGTATAGTTATACCCCCAAGGTTTAGTATCAGTGGTTGAGGTACTAAGAATTCTTTTATCATCACTTGGATTAAGAACAATTTTGTTTTGTTTAATAGTAAAGACATCATGTATGACTGATTCTTATAATCATCAAAAGAAATTTGCTTAATACTTGCTAAGGAAGATCCCTTTGACTTTTTTATTATCCTATCCTGAACTCTGTAAGTGTACATTTTAGATCTAAGCCCTACAAACTCTAGCATGATATCACCATTGGTTACATCTTTCACAATACCAGGAACCTTTTTATTTGATAATGGAATATGATATTTGTTATGAGGGTCGTAATCGGAAGTATCAAATCTATAAATATCTTATTTGATATAAGAGTAAATATCTTCAACGCTAAACTCGTATATCAAACTATCCGTATCTGTGTACAGCAGCTTTGCTTTGTTAGCAAATTGCGATTTTATATAACTATAGTGAAATTCATATAAATAGGTTTTTGAAATATCTAGAATAGAGAAACCTACATAAATAGGTTTGTTTAACTAAACCTCTAATTTATTCATTTCTATTAAGACTAGATCTTTGTCTAACACAGTGCAACTGTGAAAATTAGGCTTCGCTATGTAACTACGAGCTCCAAACCGTCCTTCCCATTCGGTCACTAATTTCACATCTTTCCTTTTCCGTACGTTTTCCATCACTTTTTCATAAACCGAATTTTTCATATTTTTATAAAAGCATATATCGAAACTGTTTTTTGACTGTTGTCTTAATTTCGTATTGAAATCAATGTATTCTTTTAACCAAGGGGCATGTTTAAACCGAAGAACCTTATGAATCTTTTTCAGTTCTAAACCGTAGCTTAAATACATTTTTAAATTCTTGTAGTGAATAATATAGTTGAGTTTTGGATATAAAGTTGTAAGTAATTTCTTTAAGTTTGATTTATTAGAAGGTACTGGTGGTATCATATGTTCAGGCGCCAAAGGTAAGTCACTGTGAATTTCATGTAAAGATACTGGGTAGTGTAAATCGCATTCAAAAATATATCCTACATCAGAATCATCGGGAATATTAAGTATGTCTAAACGTACTATATCTGGACTGGTACCATCTAAAAATTCAAATTCTCCATATGGAAGATATTCAAACATTGCAGACCCATATAAATTATTAACATCAAAATACATTAAATATTTAGAATCGAAATTTGGATCATAATCTGCATTCATATATTTGTTATTTGCTTTAGCATATCTATTCGAACATTGAGAAACACCGTCACGAATTCCCCGTTCTAAAAACATTATTTTTTCAATATCAGTAAGCAACTCGAGTTTAACGTTCGTCGTTTTTAACATTGCATCTAGAGCTAAACCAGGAGCCGTAAAGTAGTGAAGTGGATCTAACTTATACGTGAACATACAAGTTTTTCTAAAGTTTTCAAATATATCAGTCAAGAGCAGTATATCTGTTTTTAAATATAGGTCTGAATAGTCCCCTAGTGTTTTTATATTAAATGTTTGCCAAACGTGTTTAGCATGATTGTAGACTTCATCTGAGATTTCTTCATTGCGCAAACGATTAAAGAATGCTGTTTTACAGAGTAAATCGGTTTCATTGAGCCTATCCCAAGAGTTAATGTAATCATAGGGAAATATGCCTTTACGCGTAAGTAACTGAAACTCATTATCAGTGTTACAATTTTCCCTGGTGATGGATTTTTTATTATCATCTAAGTAGGAAGCTAATTTTTCGATGCTAGATGCCATAAACCTGAATGGATCGATAAATCTAAAACTAACTTTCATACCTTTTACATATTTTGTAAAAGATATGTATTTTTCCTTATTTATTGGTAGAATGCTTAACAAACCTGAAAACTCTAACGAGATTTTTTAAATAATAAAATGCGAATCGTAGCCTGATAAGTTATGAAAAACTACCGGTATCATATAAGAATTATGATAATTGATGTTGCAATCTTGATGAGCTGCTCTTCGAAATTCACCTGTAAAGTGGCAGTGATCGCGAACTCTAATATCATCTATACTAAAAGGTTTATTGCAAATGTGACAGTGAAGGGCAAATTTAAATGCTGACTTTTGTTCTTCTGTTAAAGGATTCATAGGTTTTGGGTTACAGAAAATTTTATTAGTCGTTTCTGAAATCAGCTTCAATTGAGCAATCAACCATTCTATACAATCCTTTCCGCGATACAATTGAAATTTGAAATATTTATTATCATACGAGCATTTCAAATAGTACGCTACACTAAAGGGTATATGCCTTTGGTAACGGACTGTGTTTAATATTACCTCCGACTCATTGCATGGTTCTAATATACATTCGAGATTTGCATAAACTACAAATGATACTTTTTCTTGATAGTGGAAATGTTTAAATGTTAGATACTTTTCGGATTCCTCGGGTAATCTTATTGAGCAAGTATTCTGTTTTTCGCAATAATTCGAATGACGCTTAAGTAATGCTGCTGTACTAAAATTATTTAAACATCTATAACAAAAAAATTTTTTATGGTGATGTGAAGACAACTGTTTTGCAAATAATTTTGACATATCCTTAATCCAAGTAAAATGAAAGTGATTCTCATTAGCATTTGTCGGACGAGAATATTGTAAGGAATCATTATTTAAAACTAACAGATTAATAGGTTCAATTTTTTTTAAATTTTCACTTAAACAAAATGGCAGCATTTTAGTATTTTCTATACAATATAGGTTAATTGCGAGATTGTTAAGCTTCTCAATTTTTTTTATGTCTTTTAATGTGATTGGAAACTGAATTGAATTGTAGCGTAATACTGTATCAAAATGTGGATAGCTAGATATTCTCTGACTATTTTGTTTAGCAGGATATAAAGCGGAAACCAAGCTCCAAAGAATGCAATGCTGGTCGTTATTTATTACATTTACCACAGCTTTTTTTTTATAATGTCTGGAACCGGTACAAACGTTGAACACCCTCCTTTAAGTGGATCATGATTGTTTATATTTACCTTCAAGTGTAAAACTTCTTGGATTGCCCAACCAGAATCCTTTTCGCTAAATTCTTCTAATCGCTTCGAAATCTTGTCCAATACGATCTCCTTATACCACCGTTTGAGATTGGTATTTATATCGATATGACGATTTGCAGTAGGAAACGTTTTCAAATCTATTTCGCCAGTTGTAGACTTAACAAAGTTAGTGGCAAATATTGCATTAACTTTCAACATTGACTTTTTTAAGCAAGCAACAATCTTGCGTTTAAAACTAGCGAACGCATTGTCTAAGAACACTAGAGGATCTCTATAACTTAAATTGGTAATAAGTCCCGTAATTATTCGACTTCCAAAACATGATTCTACATCATGCCAAATCAAATTTTTTCGAGTATGACCTCTAGAAAGCGTTGCATCAACACCTTTGCCTCGATATTCCAAAGAGCGTTTCAAGTGCCTCAATCGTACAAGGTAGCTTTTAAGATGTGCCAAATTAGATTCCAGCCTACTAGGATATTCTTGTCGATTGTCTTGGTATACCTTATTTCTTATAGCAAGCTTCAATATACTAATATTTGCTTTGATAATTACAATGTGTTTCGTTATTGCATCGACTGATTTGATTAGATTCACGCATTTTACAGTTAATCTCAATATAGCGCTACTAATCTCGGCCACGGTTTCAGAATTCATGATTATATACAAATCAATACACTACTTAATATATGTATAGCTTTATTTACTATTTATACAAAATATCATCTGACTTAAGCAAAACAACTGTAAAAAGAATTAGCATACAACATCATTTTTTATTCAGCTGCGTTTACGACAAAAAAATTTTTGTTTGCAGTATAGTAATAAAAATATTTTATACGACCTTTGATTTATGATGTGTGTACAGAAAATACACTATCATTACAGCGCTATTTTTTATGGTTACATATGAAATCTTTTAATAAAAACAAAGCAAATTTGAAAAATTGTCTCAGATTAAACCGTCAATGTTGTTTAATAATTTACACGCACTCATGGTTTTTTTAAAAACTCAGTATTAAAAAAACATTCTGCAGTTTTATCATATAGCAGTACCTTTAAAGAATTTCTTATACAACATAAATCGTGTAAACACACAATTACCTATATATGCATATAAATTGTGTCAGCGGTAATCTTAAACTTATTCTATATATATTAGTAGTTAAAGACCATTTGAATTGCATTATTTTAAACAAAATTAATCTAAAGAAAAATATAATAATTTACACGCACTCATGTTTTTTTTAAAAACCCAATATTAAAAAAAAACATTTTGCAGTACGTTGATAGAATTAAAGAATTTCTTATTCAGCATGATTCGCGTAAACACACACACACACAAATTACTATATACTTATATATCTATATAAAGTCAATTTTTGTTAATTTTTGTGGAAAATAAATTATGCTAACAGTAATATAAAACGAAATTAATCTAATTTAAGTTTTTTATTATGCGCCTTCATTGCAATTTCTTTTTCAGACAATGAATCTAATTCGTTATTTCTGCTGAGCAGTACCTTTAAAAAATTTCTTATGCGACATAAATCGTGTAAACACACAATTACCTATATATGCATATAAAGTCAATTTTTGTTAATTTTTATGGAAAATAAATTATGCTAGCAGTAATCTAAAACGCAATTAATCTAATTTAGGTTTTTTATTATGTGCCTTCATTGCATTTTCTTTTTCAGACAATGAATCTAATTCATTATTTCTGCTGAGGTATAATTATATTCGCTTACATACTGTTTTATTCATTAGAATAGATTACAGAGCTGAATTTTTCAGAAAACCATGCAAATTTTAATTTTTCTAACAGGTCAGTTTATTATTTAATATAAATACTTCACGTAGATTTTACCAACAGTATTCAATCAGATCTCTTGTATAATTATTAGTTACTATTACTAGCAACTTTTAAAAATGAGTAACTTATCATCAATCAAAAATTATAATAGTACTAATGTAAAAGTTCTAGAGCAATTTATATTACATTCTGACAAAGACTTGATTAAAGAAGTTTTTGGTTCTTCTTCGCCTCAACTCGACACTGCTGCTATTTTTGATAGTGACGTAATAGATATATCACGGTAAGTGCTTTTTCACATTTATACATGTGTTTTAAAACACTACTAATTTATAAGTTACATTAGATCAAAAAACCATTCTGGAAATTCTGAAGCTATCGTCGGATCGTTGACACACTCTGATCCTCTCAGAAACATCAGGTAGTATACAAAAGAAAAGGTGAACCTACAATAATCTTTTATGTTATGCTCACAGATCAGGCAAAAACGTGTTGGCTATGAAAAAGTTATGTACAGAATCTAATATGGCTGTTTGCTGTGAAGATGACAAATCCTACGAAGATGACACAGTAGAGTTGCTTAACGCATTTAAAAAGCGTGGAGAGAAGCTACTGCGTCGTATAGATTTGGAGCTAGAAATAATAAAGCAAAAAAGAGAGGAACTGGCTACGAGGGAGCAGCAAATACTTCAAGAACGGGAGTTAATAAATACTTTTTCATTTATAAATAGTTAGATCAAAATATTCAACAATAAAAAAGTATTTTATAAAAGTTTCTTTTGAAACAAGACTTTCTCTAAACAATGTAGTAAACTCAAAGTAAAACGTACATAAATCAGAACCCACTTTAATTAAATACATCATTCTTTATACAATCGACTTAGATGTGTTATAATAATTTAAACAGTAAAGAACAAGATGTATATTATTATAATAATAAACTAATTTCTTAGATTAGTGACATATTATTCTGAAAATTCTATGTTGACAGTAAGACCGATCGATCCCTTACTAGTTATGTATACGTGTTTGTTCGAGCCAATACTTTCATTTAATTGTTTCACTCCATGTGCTTGAAGGTATTCAAAATATCTCAATGGCAATATACTCTTGAACTCTTCTGTTTCCACTAATACTCTTTCTCCATATTTTGTCTTGATTGTTTCCACTTTTAAAACTTCAAACCTACAAGATCTTTTGAATTTACATAAGGTTTGCGATATGTGGTTTTATTAAGAGTATTAAAATCCATATTGCTTTTCGTCGACTAATTAAATTAATATTAGAAGCAATCTCCTTATATAGCAGATTACCGCCATCTGCGTACTTTGCCAACCCACTTTTCAACCTATCACAAGAGTGAACACATTTTGAATTGAAACCGGCCCATGTGTATTTGCAGCCTCTAAACATAAATAAAAAACATAAATCAGAATCCACTTTAATTAAACACAATTAACTTGAATGCGATATTTTGCATCTGTCATACTTTATAACTTCTCGCTAGAAAACCAAATTCAAAACATCTACACACATTTTCTCTGCACTTACATTTTTCAACATACGTGTGTTTTGAAGTATGTTCCATTGAAAGTAATATAAAGCCGATCCTAATTCAAAACGTGCCCACAAGTATTTTACATTGAAAGTATATAAGAATTCATGTTTTCACAACTATTTTACATTGAAATGTTTTCACAACTATTTTACATTGAAATTATATAAGGCCGATCCTAATTCAAAACGGTGCACGTGTATTTTACATATGGAAAATACGTCTGAACACGTTTTGAATTAGGACCGGTCCTACCCCTCTACTGATGCTATTTGTTTTGTAAGGTTGATGAACTTCTACCCGATTCTGTTCCTTTAGGTAATATGGTTGAAGTGTTATCGGATTCTGTTCCTTTTCCTAGGGTTGATATTACTACAGCCAATGTTGTTTTCTTTCCTGACTGTGATATTTCTATCTAACGTTGAAATTTTATCTACTTCTGTCCCTCTAGTTAACGAAACTGAAGTGTGCTGTGCTTGTGTTTCTTTTCGTAAGGTTGATTCTCGTACAGTCAATACTTTTTCACTTTTTACCGTGGATATTCTGACAACCCATGATGTTTCCTTTTCTACCATAGACTTTTTTAATCCTAACAACAAACAACTTTCTTCTTTAACTCGTTTCGAGTTTCCTAAGCCATCCTTTCCACCTCCTATATCGCGTGCTACAACTACTACATCCCCCTGCTCTCCCTGTTTTGCGGAATACTGCCCATAAGAGACAGAAATTTGTCTATACTGATTCCAAACCTGAGAATGTATGTCGACGAAATTCAAATGTCTTCGATCTCGTTTCGTTTTTCTTCTGGCGGCGCAAATGTCTTAAGCACAATATCTCGTCCTCGCGCCCGTTTCTTATGCCGACTTTCCTGTCTTTAGGTTTTGAGTTTTGAACGTTACGATTTCGCTTTACTTGTCTGTTTTGCCTGTTAAAAGCGTGACATCGTAGAACTATTGTTTGTGGCTGCTAATCAATATTATCGCTCTACGGGTGTGGTGTACCATTGTTAAAAATGTTGGACAGACACACGCTTATTCTTTTATACTTATTGGTTTATTTTACAAGCGGTACTATGTACAGCTTAAAAGATGTCTGACAAAAGCTCTCACACGTTAATTCTTTTCTACTAATTAGTTATTTTACAAAAAGTATTAGGTGAAATTTTAAAAACGCTTGACAAAAGCTCTCACATATTGATTTACTACTGATTAATTTTATTTTGTGTGAAATACGAGGTGCGCACTTCGTATCTAAATTCCTAAATTG
Source organism: Platerodrilus igneus (assembly GCA_036346225.1). Lineage (NCBI taxonomy): Eukaryota > Metazoa > Arthropoda > Insecta > Coleoptera > Lycidae > Platerodrilus > Platerodrilus igneus. Next base: position 23,344,689 of record JARFIW010000089.1, on the reverse strand, counting down.
TCCGTACAATATAATTGTTTCCTGTGAAATAATAACACTTAATATATTGCTTTCGCTTGTTTGTACAGAATCCTTTATTTATTTTTAGGTGTTAATAAATAATCGTGGGCGATGTACTTTATTCTTTTAGCTTTTTCTTGGTATTTAGGTGAATCCCCCCTACTCTCCGCGTTTGATAGTTAGCCTGGTATTTACTTTACTTCCGGCTACATCTAGGTACGTAGCAACTGTCATACTCGTAGACAGCAAACTTAGAAACAAAGAGAAGATTGCTGAAAACATATGCGTACAGTACAACACTGTACGGCTTTGAAACGTGAACAGCGAGAGAAGCGAGCAGGAAAAAGATGGAAGCATTTGAAATGTGATGCTACAGACGAATGATGCAATATATCATGGATAGACAAAGTTAAGAAGAAAGAGGTACTAAAAATCGTAGAGGAAGAAAGAAATATATGGAAAAGAGCAAAAATTGGAATATCGGGCATAAATTAGAAACAGAGAAAAAATAGAGGTAGAGGTAGACCTAGATTAGACGCACAGATAGTGAAAGATGTAGGCTGTGAAAATTTCAGGAAAACGTGTAGGTTAGCTCATAGTAAAAAACATTGGAAGTATGCGTCCAACCAGTTCTAGGATTGAAGATCTAATGATGATGATGATGATGATGTTTGGTTAGTTAAGCATAATTTAAATGTGCTTTATATTAATTAGTTAAAAATCAAATTGAGTAATAACAAATTTTCTCTTACCTAACTTAACCTAGGTTGTAAATAGAATATGATTAACATCAACATATGGGGATTGACAATTGTTATTTCCACTTCCACATAGTTTTTCGAGTTGAATTTTGTGATTAGGTGACGTTATTTTATGCATAGGATGAAAAATCAAATTGATGTTAACCTTATAGTTTATCTGTATAAGTTTAAGCATTACGGAAGTATTATAAAAAAAAAGTATACATCCGCAAACTATAGTTTAATTTCTTAAAACAATATGCACTTTAAAATGTATCCCTTACTTTAAGATAACCCCACATATTCCCCTTGTCTGCAATTCTTCAGAATAGGAATTCCAGCATGACTTTATTATAAAATACATTATTTCTAAGCTAGTTTAGTTCAGACTGATATAACATTTCCCATCGATCTCGCAAAATTCATCTAATCAAATTTTAATTTCTGTTTCGTCGATTATGTCATACCACTCACAAGTACTTTCCTAATCGGAGTGATTGGAAACAGGTAATAAACGCCACCGCAACATAAAACGCTGTTAAAATAGTTAAACCAGCCATGTTTCTATTTATTAATGATTTGTTAAAGTTCATGTCTTCTTGTAAGTGGCAATAAATCTAACTGTGTTACGAAACAAAACCAAAAGTAACAATGGTTTCATATGAGTGACATTGAAATAACGACCGGCAACAGAGTGCCCTATCTGGTCCAGAATACTGAAGCTTAAGTGATTTATGCCATATGCTCTTTAAGAAAGGCTCAAGCGTCTATTTTTTGCCCGTATTCGAAAGTGTCAACCGATAAATCCTATGAACAAAGGCATCCTAAAGTATGCATCTGAGTTAAGCTTCGTTTCTAGTTTCCCTGTATCCCCTATACGTGTACTTTCGAATTCCAAGCTATTTATATACGAATGCCGCCGTTTTTAATTTATAGCTTTTTGATAATGTGATTAGTTTCGGTTTTTATCTAAAGCAGAAATGAGATTGTTATGATAAACTCATTGCGAATCTTCCAAGTAACACTCCATATTTTCCACTTGTCAGTGAATGTATTTTATTGGTTGCGTGTGGTTTATTGCTGTGGTTGATGTATTGGAGTTGTATGTAGTGGTGATGGATGTGAATAGGCGATGAACTTCAAATTTTCTTCTGGTCGTAATGCGTCTATATTTATGGACGATTTCATAATAGGTTTATCACTTAGCTATGATGAAAACATTCGGCTCTAAAATAATTCTCGGCTAAAGGTAGATTAGAAAATTGTAAGCAGTTACACGTAGGTATATACTGAAGCACTATTTCGAGCACAACATATTTTAAGGCCTCTTTTAAATGCCGTAAAATCCCCTAACTATGATCCGGGTTTACAAGTATAGTCCAACGGTGTCGTTATAAGATACACATATTTATGAGTGTGACGTCTGAGTATTATTAGGCGAGCATTTCTCACAAAAATATGCCCTGGTTCGGTTGAGAGGTGAAGCGTAGGTTCCGTGTGTGAGTGTTGTCACACACGTTAAAGGTCCTTACCTTGCTTGGAACAGCAAAGGTTCGACAAAATTCAAAATTTTCAAGTAAAAAAAACTTGCCTCGTGGCGAATGTGGTACCTTAAGGTAGTGCATTAGAAAATCAAACGTCGTGTTGCGCACCAGAGAGAGATGCTATATCATAGGGTCTTATGTTTTCACTGTAGTGAGTTTTAAGTTCACCTGTAAAAGTGTGATCCAACGGCTGCAATTAGTGGGTTGTGTGTGAAGCCAGTAAGAAAATGGCGAAATGGATCTTGCTTTATGAATTACATTAATATTCGTTGCATGGAAGAAATGACCATCAAGGATTATGTGAAGTCTCAGTAGGTTTTGTTTTTCTATGAGGTGCTAGACGGTAGAAAGCTGTAATTGAACCCAACCAGATAGGTGAGCTTTTGCAATTGAGCCAGATGAAGAACCTTTCATGAGGACGCTTGCCATGCTAGTCCTAGGAAATAATAACATTGGAGGAATATATGAACTGCATGCACTCATCGAACAGATGACCGTAACTAAAAACTCACGATATGCAGCAGTCAGGGAACATATTTGTCGTTTACCTACTGCCAATTACTTGCGGTATCTTAGTCTGAAAAACATAAAGGATTGTTTCGTCAACATTCCAAATGCTATCTGTTGGACAGTTATGTTCTTCATAATCCACTTCCAGCAGGTCGTAAAACGAATTAACTTTCTCATGCGTATAGCTTTGCGCTCGAGCATACGATGTTCCAGTGGGTCTTCTAATTGACAGCGTTTTTTTAATGACGTCGAAGAAAATGGTCAACCCAAGCCCTACCAGCAATTTTATCACTAAATTTTTTTGACCGGCCACGAAACTTCCAACCAAAATTAGATTCCTTCCCAGCAAACACGTTATGTAAATGCTATATGGATTTTAATTAATTTATAGAGAACAAGTTTACATCGAGTTTGTTATGTAGAAGTCATTGAGCATCATATTCTTTAAAACAACCCAAAGCAGAAAAAATCTAAATTTTCTAACACTTAATTTTCTCTAAAGAAAACCTTGCATAATGTTCTGTAACACGATAGGATTAGTTTAAATTTAGTACATAAGTGAAACCCGTGGAAAAACAAATCATTTCTTGTTAGGAATTACCGTCTAAAACACGTTTTAAATGCAAATTATGTAGGTTGAAAAACCCGTAATTTTAATCATCAGAGTATCCTCATTTTACAACCTAATTATTGCAAATATTTAACAAGAAACTTGAATACTGCATCTATTTTTCTAGAGAATTCGTTTAGTTTTAATGAAAAATGTAGAATCCTAGTTAATTTATCGGAAACGAGAACAACTAATAAACGCAGAAATAGCAGGTGACATAATTATCTGTACGATATAACAACATGAATAAACGACCCAATTAGCGAGTTAAAAGTTTTTGCGGCCATAATTAGATAAGACGTTTAACGACCTATTAAATTATAATAAAACGCAATAACGAGCAAGTATTTCAATTGGTTCATGAAACAACACCAATTAAGAAACTACTTTTGCGATCTAATAAATTTAAATAACAGCTATAAACGAGCAAAATAAACAGAATTTTAAAAAGTTACGTTATCCTCGATTAGTGAGACTAACTAGAAAATTGTGGAAGCCTTTAGAGCTTGTGACGTGCTGAAAGTTTATTATATAAAACCGTGAAATAATGCAAAGGGATCATTTACATATAGTCCATCTATCGGTCATTCACAAATATTCGTTCTTTTTATAAAACACTTGTCGATTACTCTTTTTGTTGAAACTACGAACTGTAGTAAAAGCAAAATACGTGCAAGGTCACGCAGATATTTTATAGTTGCCAAAACGACATGCCTTTAAATTTAATGGAATATAACGCTCGACGTACAAAAGTAAATACCATTAAAAGATTATTAAGCGCAAATAGAAAACAGTATGAACGAAGCTTATTGATAAAGTAAACCTCCATACGATGAGGGCAGATATCAATGTCCAATATAGGAAGAGAAAATGGATATTCTGATGCAGACAACAACTTAGTTTGAGGAATTTATTTTGAACAGCAAGTATATCCTTGTTTAAATCTTTTGAAGGCCATTTTCGTACTAAATTTTATTTAAGTAGGTTAAATTACACAGTGGTTTTGGCATATAGAGATGTTTCTGTAAATGGCTATTGTAAGCCTATTTTAGAATCGAATTCGATTAAGTTCGACCATTATTAAAGGCTAGCATTCTTTGATACTGTTAATTCAAAATCCCGTGTGTAGATATTCTTTAAAACACGTTTCATTTAGCATAAAACAAGTTTTAATTACGCGTTTGTAGACCGAAAAACATCCACTTTAAATAAGTTTGATTTTGAGGTATTCTTTGCTATAACTAAAATAAATCTTCAGAAGTGCCACAATAAGTGTTATTTATTTAACAAACATAATACGTTAATTTACATTTTCTACTTTAAAAACTCTAAATAAATTTCAGTGTTAAGATATCATTTAAAATAAGTTCCATAATGCATTCATTCTCGTTAGAAATACCAATTTTATGGGTTTTTAATAAAGCACAACTTTATTTCAAAGAAGTTATTTACAGAATTTTCAAATAGTTACGTAACTAAAAAAAGAATAAGTCACTTTCTTCGAAAAATGTTCTCAAAACTATTAAACCAACAAATTAATTATTTTGTATGAATAAACGCTCCAATTGGAAGTAGCGTTACTACCTGAAAGCTATAAAATAGATAGGAATGAGTTTAGTATCTCTAATTATAGTACTGAGGTCGTGGAAGAAAGACAATAACGGATGGTTTTAATAAATAAATAGTTACAATAAATAAGTAAATTTAATAAATGTACTTTGCAAACTAACTGATACTTCTACGTCTGAAGATTGATTAAAAATGGAAATTTGAGGTGGAACCCGGAACTTTTAAATACAGTTAATTCCAATGGAGACAATATTTTAAATACTAATTATAAGCAAAGACAGGTAGCCAAAAATGAGTTTGAAGATTCAAACCGCAAGTACAATTTTGATTAAATTTTGTTAATGAGGTATAGCGAATTGTATTTGGGAAATATGAAATTACTGCCTTATCTTTCTGTTTCTTTTTTTATCTGGCTAGCTCAACGGAAATTATACTGTGGAGTTTACCAAAAAAAATTAAACACAGAAATCTCAAGATACATCTATGCATTCAAAAACAATTTTCCTTCATACAAAAAATTTAGAACAGTTTACAGCTTATACCTAAATTATTACTAAAATAATCCTTACCTAATCTTTGTTAAGAGGTGCAAAATCCTCTTTAATTTATAAGTGAATAATTTGCTTATCTTATATTACGACGCTTGTGAGAGTGATTGACCAAAGACCTTTCACAGATAGTTCATTAAAGATCAAGATTCTTCAAACTTCAACCTCAAAATTTTCTTGTCATTATCCGCTTGACAATTAATAAAATTCAGAACTTATGCTAATTTTAATTATAAAATATTTAAATATTTTTATCAATTAACAAGCAAAGAACCAAAATTTTATACTTGCGATGTCAAATAGCGCTTTTACAAATCGTAATTAACGATATTAAATACTTCATTTAGAATATGAGTTTAGGAAAGTGCATTTTCTATTTTTTATCAATTAAACTCAGCAGGAGCTCTTGTATCGAACAACGTTCAATATTCGTATTATTTTACAAAACAACTATGCTGCATCAAATAATTGTGGTTGAAAATCTTTATGTTACTCGTGGAATGCCAATTAAATAGATTCCATACTGGTTGACTTAGGAAAAAATAAATCTTGAATATTGAATGCAATCTGAAATGACGAATGTCGAATCTAATCTTTACTCAAACTTACATGGTTGATCTAGTAAAAATGAATAAATGCTAAATGTGAATTACTTTCGCTTATATACAAAATTTAACTCAATACGTCATATTCGAGATTTTTCCAATTCATTTCGAAAGATTAGTCACCAATGATGTAAAAATTTACACCGATTTCGCGTTTTAACGAACTAATTAGTGTCAAATGTGGTGATTTATGTTTATCTTAAAAACGTCGTTTATCTTTTTCTAACGTATGAAGTTAATGTTTGGGATCTCTGTCTCTCTTTTTGTAAGGTAAAGCTATAAAAATAGTGCTTATGTATTTTAGGGCATTTTAATATACGCGCGGATTCTTTGTATTTATTTATTTAGTAAAAAATAATTATTTATTCAATAGTTTTTTTTAGTACTGACATTTTCATAGTTCAGAACTCTTAAAATGAATTAAAGTGTTGTATTTACACGCGGAAGTCAATAACATAATGAAGACTTGTTTATAGTTTGCAAATGTAATATGATTTGCATTGATTTCTATTCTAACGGGGAACTGACGCTTATTTGAAAAAAGATAGCTTAAATCTAAGTTATTTCTAGTACTTTCAATGAGCGTTTTGTTTATAAATGCAATTGATATTATGCTTTTACGATAAATGAAGCGAATATTTTATACATAGAAAGTGTGTTTTGTTTTAACACATATGAAATGAATGGCTTTGCATTTATATTTTAAATTGATTGATTTGCATTCTAACAAAATACAAATTTCAGTATTTTTAAACGCTTTTTTTAAGGTAATTTTCAACAATTAATTTGCACAGGGAATCTCATTCGACTGAATAGAGTTGATTCAAAAATGGGGTTTTTAAGTTTTTGTTCATTTTACGATCTCTGCAAAGAAGAATGCAATACACATACAGCTTAAAGTTGGGCTTTTTTTGTTTTGTAATAACGTTTATTTATACAGGGTAGGGAAATTAAATATTGCGGAATTTCAATATTTCCCGTTTACTTTATTTTGGGTGGCAGTTTTTCATAGAATTTTGCGTTAAATGACCTCTCTTAACCTCATTATCACATCAATATATATATATATATATATATATATATTGACGTGATAAAGGGTCACGAGAGGTCACTAGAACCCTAATTCTAAAAATAAATCCCATTATAATATTATAGAATCCGGAAAAATGAAATTTTCTGTAAATTCGTGGTTACGCCCTGTATAATACAAGCGTACCTTTATTCATTGATGTACAATGCAAAAACGGAAATTACGCATGTATAAATAATCACCCTGTATGATATAAGCACATTGTAAATAAGTAGGAAGTAACGAAAATTGGATATGTAAATTGTAATATACCGTATTATAGAATCCGGAAAAATGAAATTTTCTGTAAATTCGTGGTTACGCCCTGTATAATGCAAGCGTACCTTTATTCATTGATGTACAATGCAAAAACGGAAATTGCGCAGGTATAAATAATCACCCTGTATGATATAAGCACATTGTAAATAAGTAGGAAGTAACGGAAATTGGATATGTAAATTGTAATATACCGTAAAACGCATTTCGATGCGAATGCAAATTTATACATTTTTGATAAAATTTTCTGTAATTAGCTTTACGCATTTGGCATAAATATAAATAATTTTGTGTATTTACTAAAAAACGTAAACCATTTTGCATTAAAAAGCAATCAAAATAAATTAAGTAACCCGTGGATTGAAGCAATTGATTCTAAGTAAAAGAACTTTCTGGTATATAATTAATGGGTATTTTAAACTACGTATAAACCCATTAAATAAACATTTTTTCCAAGAAGCAGCTTAAACATCGAAAAAACCTGCAAAATCTCTGGAATAATTGATTATCTTTTGCATTAGTATGCGACGCCGCAATAATATTACATGTGTGACAAGGACAAAGAACGTGTCACGGATACCTATAACAGATAAGAAGGTAATAAAATGTCGAAATTTTATACGCTAATTGGGTATTCCGGGACACCTTACATTATAATGTTCGAGATTATACTGGTGAAATTCTGGAAAAGAAACAATTTGTATATAAAGAAGCGCTTATCGTTTCGAAAGGAATTCATTCGTTAAAGTTGATCCGATGCAGTCAATGCTTAAAGTAGATCAAGAAATGTTATTTTAAAACGTTAGCCGTTGCATTATATAAAAGTATGCAGTAAAACATAGTTGCGAGGTTGCAATAAAGATTGAAGTGATGGTTTTAAACTCAAATTACATACAAAATGGAATTATTAATTACGAAGAAAAGGCAAATTCTTCAATATAAAGCTATTTTTATAGATGTATTAAATAATTGAAAAGTAGATTTAACCCAAAAATGTACTTTGATAATTGCTGTTAGAAATCAGGAATTTTAGTTTGGAAAAACTTGTTAGGCGATTTGAAGATCAATTTAAAATAAGGATATTTTTAATTACGAGAAGCGTTTTGTGGATTCTGCAAGTATCACTGTTAGATTTTTTTTAACTGATATTAGAGTATTTGGATCTAGTTTAAGATAACCCTAATAATTTTTTTTGTGTAAGACATTTTTTTTACCAGGAGTTTGTGTTCAGAGTTCGAAAGACTCTGACCTTTAATAGATTATATGTCAAGAACTTTTTCTGGCCAACATAAATTTTACCAGCGGTCTCGGTGGCGTAATTCGTAAACGGATAGTCCCGGAAAGACTAAGATGCAGGTTCAAGTCCTGTCCAAAACCGTATATTTTCCTTCTTTCAATTATTAGCTCGATTTGAAATGATCATATGGGCTTTGTATAAAAGTTTTGTACATTCACATAAAATTATATATTAGTTACGTAAAGAATGAGGTAAAACATTATATTCTTGATATGCTTGGTATTAGATAATTGTTACAGATATTCTTTGTAATACCTCATGTAATTATTGCTATTTCAGTAAAGTACTGATTGTATGTAAATTGCACTTAATTTTTATATAAAAGATTACTTCACTACAATTGTCTACAGTTGGCGATAAACTAGTCACACACTGGCGGTAAAAGTAACAGCATATTTAGTAAAAATCAAGGAACATAAACCCCTTTTATGTTAATTCTGAATCTCTATATGGTTTGTGCTCTATCTCTGCGTATATTTTTATTTGCCTTCCATTAACTAACAACTAAAAACAAAGCCAGGAATGTAGAAAACTATAGGAAAAGGTAAGCTATAGAGCAGTAATCAACGAGGAAGTCGGCGGACGGATGTACCTCAGAAAGAAGCATTACGGTTCCAATAAAGTGATAAGTCCAACTCATTGATTTATTTAATCTTACTAAATAAAAAATATGTGTATAAATCACTAACTAGTTCCGGGACTGAAGACCCAATGATAATGATGTTTGCATTTGTATTAAAATTCCGGGGCGTTTCAAATGATTCCCTATACAACTCAAGAATTTTTTCTATACCTGAAGTTAGAAAGACAGAAATCGTTACATAAAAATTATTTATTAAATAATACTTAAATCAAATTGAAACAAAATGGTCTACTGCGTCTATAAAAAATAATAATTATAACAATATTCAAAAATGATTAAGAGATATTGGTGTACCAAACAAAACAATAAATTCTTTTTCAGTAAAATATCTCGACTTCAAAGATTGAAAAAGAATAGATTAAAGTATATTTTGTAAAAACGACAGTTCACTTGTGAACGGTACAGAAACGCTAAACGTTTATTAGTCGTTCCTCTAAATGTTTAAGCATCACAAATCGATATGAAATGAGTCGCTATATTCTTAAGCTTTTCACTCTAGTCATTTGTAAACCATGAATTTAAACACAATTGTGATTTTGTAGAATCTGAATTAATTCTATTTCTATGCTTACGTATTATTGTAGCAGCCTTTGAAGGCGTTCAGAAGGGATGGATATTGTAGTCACCATCAATAAAACTCGAACTGCTGCAGTCAGATTTATATACTTCACTTGATACATTTTCCACCACATTAAAATGTCATCTTTTGCCTCACAACGTCCAACTGAGGTATAATCATTCAGCTCTTGTTTCCAAAGATCAGATCCCACACTTGTAACAAATTTATTTTCACGCAATATTTTGACGAATATTTATGTTATTATTTTTATTGAAGGTCAATTCAAGCCTAATATATGTACACATTTATACGTAATATTTATTACATGTTGTTTAATCTAACATAAGCTTTAAAACCGCCAGCATAAATTACAAGTTGAGCGGTGACATAAAATACCATTTACAAGTGTCATTATAAGATCTCCCTCCTTCAATAATTATAAAGATCGTTGTAAGTGTTGTCAAGCGGTCGGATACGTCAGAATGCAGGCACTTTCACCTCGGCTGTTGGTTAAGAAAGTCGTTCTTGAAATATGAACATGGCGCTAAGCTATGCTTGGTGTTGGAACCATGTGAAGGAAAAAAGTCAATTTAAAGCGAAATCATCATTGTTGGTGCACTCAATGTCGACGCTTTACAGAGTATATTTGCACTAAACTAAGCGTAAATGAAAATGGTTGGCATTTGAACAGCCGTAAGTATTATCGAGCCTCTGGGCCCTTGTTAATTTAAATTTGCAGTGCAAATTACTTGACGTGGATACACGTGGATTTTCGTTTGATATTCGATAACAAGATTAACTAATTTATGTGATTTTGGAGAATTCTAACCTGATTATTAATGTAACAAGAAAATTTCAATTATCATTAAATATTCCGAAAATGGTCCAAGTACATCGCACTTATTTTTTTGATGAATAAGCATCTGGTAAGTAATTAGTTGTTCATTATTACGTTTAAGTAGTAACAACATTTGGAATGACAAACAAGTAAGTTTTTTATATAGTTCGACTTGGAATTTTTTAAGTTCGTTATGTTGTTGACCTTCGGATAACTTTGTTATTTGTAAAGAAAACCTGATAAACTTCATTTTTATTTTTCATTAGTACAAATGAAAAGATTACAAAGGGCAGTATATATGTATATTAATGGTTAACTTTCAAAACTTAACAAAATTGAAACTATTATGTTGAATATAAAATTATAAAATTCAAATAACTAAATTGTTTCATTTTGCTCTGCAATATTTATTAATTGAAATTTGTACTTTTAAATGCAAATTAAATGTGAAGTCTCTAAGTAGTACTACCGAAGGCTAATAAAAATTCTGTAGTATACCATTAGTCATTCTTAATAATCAAGTTTGAACATTAACAAGAATAATCATTGCTAAATTTTTATGATGTAACAACACTATCTAATTTTTGTGAGATATAGGAGTTGAGAAGATTATTGTGTATATAAGTACATATTTGTTCTAACTATAACTTAGTCGAATTTTTTGAAGTTAACTTTGTTAAGTGAAATCATTGTAAATAATTTTCAACTGATACTTAAAGGAATAGAAATTCATTTCGGTCACGGCTATGATTATTAGTTGGGAGGTTTGATTCTTAGTAATTACAAACTTTTTTGAATTAATTAACAGAATGCACAAACTCTGCTAGTATTGGTTTAGTTTGATTACAGGTGTAGCAGTGCATCTTTATCAATCAATATCGAGCCAGAAGGTATGCATATGTAAGGGTTATGTTCACGTGATATTTTTAGTACAGCGGTATTTGAGCATAGGTTTCCGCATTCCCCTTATACAAACAGATTTAAATTAGGTCTTCATTGTATTCAAAAATTTGGTGGCGCCATATTCACTATATTTTTAGTCGTAATTCAACCCCGACCCCAACTCATGTTCTACCCAGAGCAAATCACTCGACTAGCCGCTTAGCCTTTGGAGGTTTCCTTATCTACGAGCCGTTTTCCATCTAAACTAACCTTGGGCTCTTTACATCATCAGGAAATCCTCATTAATTATTTTTGTGCCTGTCAGTTGGCAATATAGGAAACCCATTAGTAAGGCAAACCGTAACACACTAATCGCGCTGGGTTTTGATTTCTGTCGAAAAAGCACATTAAAGTTTGAAAATTGTCTTCCTCTTGAACTTGTTGAGTTTTAGTGGTTTCAGTTTCTATCTTCTGTGGGTAATGTTCATGTTCTATAGTTAAAGCAGTGCTGTTTTTTTTAGTAGATCTGAACAAACACGAAGTATACATTTAAATCTATCCAGCAAGGCGTCTCGCAACCTCATTGAGTCAATTGAGATATTTCAAGTTCATGCCGTGGATTAATTATTGATCAACGCAATACACCTCGTTTACTAAACTATAATGTTTAAGCATTTTGTCACGGGCAGCTTGAAATACGAATAAAGAAGTCTTATCGGTAATGTTCCTATCAGGGTTTACGGATAATTCCTTTATTGTCGATTCTACTTTATCCAAAAGCAAATTGAATGATATTATCACCATTGGTAATGTAGCAAATTTCCCAACACCTAAACGGGTTAAAGTCTTTTAAAGTTTCGCAAAAATCCGAAGATTCTCTTAAGGAAATGGCATTCGAAATCTGAAACACGCCAGTTTTTCAAATCACTCCTGTTATCGCACAAAATGTTTAAAGATTGCTTCAGTTGTAAGGCTATACCTGTCATCACGTGTACTGGTTCCATCGCGTTCTAGTTCAGCGTATGCGAAATTATTTGTATCCTGATAGTTTAACATACGCTCCTTAATCTGTTTTTTAATTGCAGAGATCGTTTAATTTTTGCAATCAGAGTCCCGTATCTTATAAATGAGGGTGATAGGATTTCCCAGTGCATATACTCGTTATCAAGGTTTTCATCCTCATAGTCTATTTTAATTTCATCTACTACTAAAAGTTTCATAACATTTAGGACATCTAAATGAAAAATATGAAAAGAACAACGAAAATGATCGATTTCTTTATCAAAAGTGGGTATTAGTTTTGAAAGTTTGTCTATAAAGTTGGGTTTGACGTTGGGTTGTCAACAGCTGTGCCGTGGATTATATCCAAATTGTGTTAATGTTTTAAAAATAAATTAGCAATGTCTTAGCTAGTATGTAAACCGTTTGTAGGCACAGAATCTAATACTAAGGATTGTTGTAGCTAATGATCATCAATGAAATGGGCAGCTATAGTGGAGTAAGATTTTGATGCAATAGACGTCCAGCCATCTCTAGTATAAGATAATTTAGATTTTAAGAATATCATTACATCATTACAGAGCTTTACATTGTTCGGGGTAACTAAATTAGGTAATAAACATGCATATAGTTTGAACACTATCGGCAGCATCTGTTTTGCAACTGTAAAACGGCATAAAACAGAGTTTACCACGTGAATCTGAAATCTTAAATTATAAGTTTCAGTTTAGTGCAAGAAATTTATAGAACTAAAACATTCCTTAAAGCGAGAGACATATGTTTTCAAATAGCAGCAATAATTTCGGTATTTCAGCATTAGCAAGGATCGACATTTCACTATTATCTACAATAAAATAAGGAATAGGCAAGTTTTAAAACGCCGAAAAGGGGTCGGTAGCTTTGTTAATATATTTTAATAACTTTATTATTTATACGTGGAGAGGAAGCAATATAAATATTTGTGTACGTATTGACGACGGCAATAGCTAATAATAAAAATATTCACAATATTTCCATCTGTTAAGTAACAATCGGCAATTGACCGGCACCAAACTAATCAAAAAATGGAAATTAGGGTAGGTTACCATTATGCTGTTACTGTAACTTAAATTTTTATATGTATAACACATGCAAGATAACCTGCAAATCTGAGTCTGACACATTACCAGCTTTGAAAATTGTTCTAGGGTGTGTTTTAATTCCCTATTATTTGATCAATCGGTATACATTATAAAGGTTAAAATAGAAATATCTAATAAAATACAATGAAATTTCCAGTCCCGTTAATAATATTTTATTTTTAGGGTTCCGTTCCTTATAAGGTATAACGGAACCTTTATAAGATCACTCTCGTGTCCGTCCGTCCGTCTGTCACAGAGGTTTTTCTCGAAAACTATGTAACGTAGGAATTTGAAATTTTGCACAATGTTAGATCTTTATGGCGCGCACAGTCAGGAAATAGAAAAAATATTTTTAGATTAAAATGGCGGGGATTAATTCGGTAAAAGGAAAAAACGTTTTAATAAATATATCGTGTGAGGTATCATTTAAAAAAGGACTCTAAAAGATTTATAAAAAATTTTTTTTTATAATTTTCGGTCTAGCCGTCTTCATGATATAACTCAAAATGTGCCAACAATGACCGCTCCCCCCCCCCGTTCTCCTACATTTTCAAATCTAAAATTTTGATTTTAATAGGGATAGTAGCTATTGAGTCATAGATTATCGTAAAACTGCTGGTTTTTTTGACAGTGTAATAGTTGCTGGGAAAAAACACAGTAATAGACAAGGTATTTACTAATGTATCAGTACATTGTGAGACAATATATTCATTTTTCAGTTATCGCAATCAAATTTGGATAAGATTTTAATATACATAAAAAATAAAAACAGCTTAATTTGGTTTATTGATTGCTCACTGAAGTATTCTTACAGAACCCTAATAGTGCGAGCTCGAATTGCTCTTAGCAAACTTTTTATAAATTCATGCACTGCACGTAATATAGGGGAACGACGGATATTACCGTACATCTAACTACCATTAATGGTAATTTTGAAATCAGAATTATACAGAAACGCTGTTTGTTAAGCGACGTATTAGTAATGTAATCTAGTTTTATTATCAAGAAGATTACAACGATAGGCTAGACATACAAAATATTAATAGACGTTTTACAGAAGCAATGCATTGTTATCGTCGGGGTGGGCGGCGTCTGAAAGTATTTAGACTTAGCACTGTTATCTTTAACGTTGACAAGCAAAAGAGAATAAAGAAAGTTCATAAGTAGACAAATATACAGGTAAAAACTCAAAATAAACAGTTTATGCACTTTGAAGCACTTCGAAAGTCATGGGCAATCTTCGGAGGACTTCGTGGTTTCTCGTGGAACCAAGTAGGAACTTAAATACTAAGTAAATAGATATATACAGAGTTCGGAGAGGTCCAAAGGCGTTCGGTAGTCTTCGGACTTTTTCAGTAATCTTCGGAAGGCTCCGTGGTTGCTCGTGGAACCATGTAGGAGTTTAAATACTAAGTAGACAAGTGTATACAGAGTTTGGAGAAGTCCAAAGGTCTTCGGACTTCTTCGGTAATTTTCGGAATTTCTTTGTGAAGCCGAGTGAGAGCTTGAATAACAAAAGTAAGGAGGTATTTATTGTTTGACAAGGTCCAGACGTCTTCGGAGGTCTTCGGGACTCTTCGGAAGTCTTAGTGGTTCCCTTGTGGAACAACGCGGAGTTATAAAGAATAATGCTATACATACAAAAACTATACAGTGACTATATACACAATATTGAAATGTTCGGAAGTCTTCGGTAGGCTGCGGAAGTCTTCGAAAATCCTCGGGTTTTACTCGTGGGGCTGAGTAAGAGCTTGAATAACGAAAATAAGAAAGTATTTATTGTTTGAAGATGTCTGGACCTCTTCAAACAATAAATACTCTTAGGAAGTCGCGGTTCACTTGAGGAACAACGTGGAGTAATAAAGAATTAATGCGACGTGCCCTAGGTACGGCGACGGGCGGCGTAACTGATCAGATATTAAGCAAGTTATGAGGGGCACTGCGTGCTGAACTATGGCGACGTGCCCCAGGTACGGCGCCGGGCAGCGTAACGACTTCAAGAATTAAGCAGACTATGGAGAGCACTGCTTGTTGAGGCAGTTTACAGGCAATGGTGGGCACTGTAGTTGAGTCCTCAGGCTGTGGTGAGCACTAAGGGTGCTGAATTTTGCAGGATTCGCAATCATATTTATATGTTTCCTTACCCTATTCAAGGTATGTTGAAAAAGGGTTAGTAGAATGGGCATCCAATAGATTCGCTACTTTTAGGGTAGTACAAAAAATGAGTTAGAGATTCCGATTTTCTAGGCCCTTGTTCTATGTTCGGCACGCGTACTTTGATATAGGGTAACAGCATGTACGGTATTACCCGAACCATGGGGATAATATTGTAGGAAAAACGAATGGACGTGAAAACACAGGACTTAATAAATGTATTTAATTAATGCAACAATCTCAATTGCAGTAATTATTAATATCTAAGGAAATTTAAAATGGTAATCTGGTGAGGGGGGGGGGGGTGCTGATCTGAGCGTACAATGCCCGAACATATTTCAAGTTAGTTTAAATATACACCAATAAATATTTAAAACTTAAATTAGGTCAATGTTGAGCGGAAATACTACTAACGGCAATTTATAGACTAAGAGATACAACACGCATTATCTATACAAGTAACAGCTCTTAGGGTAGTGAGTCGTGAGTAGTAGAATTGGCCGATCCGAACGTAGATCCACCTTATAGAATCCACCCATTCGATCTACACGATCCATATCTATCCTAAGTGAAAGTTTTTTTCAACTAGCCATATTAGATCCACCTTACGGGCTCCACCACCCGGAGCGATTTTTCTTAGCTAATGATCATGTTAATTGCACCTGAACCCTAATTTCCCGGTCAATCTAACCCCGTTCGAATTTTTAAAATCGAACTATCCCTAATATATTCTAAAAACTTGCAAGCTTTGGAAATAAAAATTTTGATTAATTAAAAGTTGAAAATACAAACATTTTACTTTAAACAAGAAATTACCATCAACCGAAAAAAATCCAATGCTTGCTTAACGATAATGTACAATTGATTTCGTTCGATGTTATCATTTTTCCTCACGTCACATCTGTCATTACCACGATAGAGCCACCGCTGCCTAAATGCTTGCAACCCACAATACACATATAACTTAGGTAAAACAACCCACAATGCACGGACACCGCCTCTCAGTACCTAAATGTTTTCAACCCAACATACACGCAAACTATGTTACAAACGCCATCCTAATCATTTTTACACTGGAAATCTGTTAATTGGACAGTTAATTAGTGTTTAAAGTTTAATTTGTTTTAAATACGGGCAAGCTCAAAATTTAAAACAAATTATAAATTGTGTATTCCCATATGTTAACTAGAATTGTGAAAGGTACTTTCACAATTATTAGTCAGACGTCATTGACAAAACAATGCAAGGTATCATACATTTCACTGTTATTAAATTAACGATTTACTATGAAACCCACTTATAAGCTAATTTTAACGTTGTCTAATGACACAGCTATAATTACTAATGTGAGGTCAGTTTTGTAAGTACTTTGGAAGTGAAACTCGAATATTCCTACGATATGATTAATTGTATTTACCGGAATTAAAAATTGCCGCCGGCTTACTGCTCATTTTGAAAAATTCTCGTACAACTTTCCAAACTATTAACCACATATTTGGTTTAAACGGAATGTAATTATCAGCTACACCACTTTAAACCTAAGAATAAAAAACAAGATAGTTTAGTACGTCTGTTAATAATTTTTGCTGATGTTGGCGATACAAATAAGTAAAACAAACTTTATCAAGAAATATTATGTTTTTAATAAAATATATACATGTGTTGATAACATCTATAAACCATTGTGATAACCAGAGTCTGGTGAATCTGGAATAACCAAATCTCTAAACATTTGGGCAAGCGATTGCCGCGCAGTCGCATCTTCTAAGTACTGGTTTGGGTAACATTTAATAATTTCCAACAGTCAAGTAATTTAAATTGTTTCAATCATTAAACAAGGAAATACTCGATGGTTCTCTTCCTCTAATAACGTTTAAACCCTTTCTTCGTCCGTCGTATTTCCACATACATTTTTATATCACCTATAAACTTTTCGTAAAGTTCTGGAAAGTTTCTACACCTCAACTCTTCCATTTTATATAATATATAAATTTTCTTCTTGGAATTTATTCGCCACCCATACACTTTTATTAGATGTTTCGGCAATCAGTTTGAATCTGAATTCACGATCCAGTTGTAATTCTATAACATCTCCGCCAGAAATACAATTCAATCTTACGTTTGCTGCTTCTTGGGTAAATTGCATGATTCTAAATTCCAATTGAAAATTGCAGAACTCTCTCCATTTAAAGTAGTCCATTTTTATAGCATAAGTTTGGCACATTCTACTATTGCAGATAATTTGTACGACTAGTTGCAGACCACCGTATAAATCAAAACCAACTTCTACGTTATGGTGGTGAAAATTCGATGTTAATTCACTTAGCGCATAGTTGGTCTTACCTACCAGTTTGTCGATACCTAATGGCACTTTTACATCACTTGTAACGTCAATACCAAAGAAATTCATCTGTAACTTGTAATTTTGATCAACTCGATGACACTTTGACAACTAATGTTCTGAAACATGGCTCCTTCGTCTTTTATGCTGACGGCCAAGCGTGCGCAGCTCCTTATTATGTTTATTGGCGTTATATGTAAGTCTTGACTGTAAAAGTGACGCTTATAATTGTTTTATAGTGGGATTAACCTGTTTGTATTTAACCACCAAAACCATTTTAGATTTTTTATAAAAATTACTCTTAGCGGTATTTTTAATGTAACTCCGTCGTGTAAGACATTAATTATTATTGTGTTTTCCTCAGGTTCTCAAATCGTTCGGAATTTTTCTCAAATCGAACGGTCTAACTGATTTACAGGTCAATCTTTTACAAGTCATACAGTGTTCTCTTAATTCTATTTTTAAACAGTATTGCTGTGTCTTTTAAGATAAACCCATCGCGTATCCAATCAAATTACTATATAATTTCCTGGGAATCGAAATCAATTATCACGTCTTTTAAAACAAGCTCAAACAAAGACACATATAGTGTTTTAATATTCAGAAACCTAACGGAAAAACACTTCTGCGTTTTTATTTAAATTTAACTCAATTATACAACAATTTTAAAAAAATATTCAAACAGTATTTATAGTTATTACTATTTCTATGCACCCGTTTGCGCGGACGAGTCCATTTAGTTAAAGGGGAGCCCGCATTTACATATCCTAGGGCTATTCGTTTTACTAACAACTTAAACCTTGAAACAGGTAATTAGATTGCTATACCTTTAGAGTAAATGTTTTCAAAGTGAGAGAATTAGTAAAATGTTGTACAACTTTCCAATACTTTGGTTAATTATTGTAATTCGAAAAGGTATGACTAATAGCCTTGATATATTAATTTTTCCACTGTTGAAAATTTCGGGGTAAAACAGCATTTTCAAACATGTATGTTTAAACTGTGATGTTCTAGTGTTATTCTGCAACTTTACCTGCAAAACACCTTCTATATTATCCGCTTGTAAACGTTGAAGAAATTAATATTTACATGTATATTGCAAAAGCTGTTAATAATTATTTCTCTATAACGAACATCTTTAGTATTTCATGCAGTATGTGTAAAAGTGTTTTTACTATGAAACTTCGGATTGGAACTAACCCATTAACGTCTTCTTTTATATTTATATACTCATCGAAATTTTCCTATATCGCTCCTGACGCATCTAGATGTACACCCATGCACACACCTGCCCATGCGCACCCCTGAGCATGCGCACCGCTGTCCATGCGCATTCTTGATGGAAAGGTCAAGTTATTCAAATTTAAACCTTTTTGGAGTCATGTTATACGAATTTATAAGAACCTATCCAAGATTTTTGAAAATAGTATATGTGGACAAGTTGAGTATATGGAAGAGTACAACAGGTTTCCATTCCACGTTTTTACGAGATATGTTTAAATTTTAAACAATAGATTTTAGAGAAATTTCTATTGCTATAATCCTGCATATTACAGTTTATTCTCTTATACCTTTCTAAATTGTTGTATTTCAACTACAGATATTAATAGCTGTCAATAAAATTATGTTATAGTTTTAAATAAAACGATTTTGATTAATAATTTTGTGATACGTTTATTACACCCTTTTAATAAATACACATCTTTGTTATAATTCTTTTCATAAAAATTTAGATACTCATTTTAGTTATGTGGACATTTGAAGAATTAAATAATACCAATGTATACTTTATATTTTATAACATAAACAAGCTGATATAAACAAAATAATTTCTAAATTCACATCATTCATTTCTTATGATAATAGTTGAAGTGGTTAAATTTTTGTTTTAAAACTTACACTTTAGTATATATTCCATCTGAATATATGCCAACAGTTTCATAAACCCCATCTCCTAGATTATTTCCATAAAATCATCCAAATCCACGGGCATTACTGACACAACAGCATAGTGCTGTATTGCTTCCTCGTATGACTGACACATAAGACATTTTTCTCCTTC
Source organism: Platerodrilus igneus (assembly GCA_036346225.1). Lineage (NCBI taxonomy): Eukaryota > Metazoa > Arthropoda > Insecta > Coleoptera > Lycidae > Platerodrilus > Platerodrilus igneus. Next base: position 23,324,322 of record JARFIW010000089.1, on the reverse strand, counting down.
TATCGAAAACCGTTGTCCGCATTCTGCTTTTTTTACTCGTAGAGCATTGCAAAATCTTCGAATAACCTCCCCAAAGTCTTTATACATATTTGCTTAATCGTCTCTTTAAACTGTATAATCGACAAATTATAACTTCTACGCGAACAATCCTTTTATATGAGCTACTCTTGTTCGGATATGCCCCGATTGCGCCCGATTTGTGTGCACGCACGAAACAATAAGTAGAGAAAATATCCTCTGAACTAATTTATTACATTCCTTAGGAAAATGCTAAAGACTTTAAAAATAATTATAACTCTTGTTAGGAGAAACGTTATTATTTAAGGTGATGTCGCTGTCTTCCAGATTAATTTCCAATACACTTTTCCACAAACTTCATGTATCGGTTTCGGCATTATACTTTACTTCATAAACCGACTTGTATATATTTTCGTCTTCATTTTTTAACCAACACGTCCGCATAATAAAGATGTACAGGCTCGTCGTCAACTGGTAACTTAATTTTTTTAAAAGTTTGCCTCTGTTTTCAACTTTAATCTCTTTTATAGGTTTTGGCATTTTTTCCGCTATTCCTTGTGGCTGGGAAGCGGTAATTTGCAAAGGTTCAAGCAATTGTTTATGAGCTTCTTTGAATTCTTGTTGAGAAGTAGGGTCTTCCTTTCTGCATTTTACAAACTTTTTCGTACGGTATCCTGCATAAAATGAAAATTGCGTTTATTTGTAATAAAATCTTTAACGCCCGTCGCCATGAAACTTCGAATTGAGGCTAACCATTAACGTCTTCTTGTATATTTATATACTCATCGAAATTCTTCCGATACCATTCTTTATCGATATCAATATCTTTCACAATAGTTATAAAATTTTGTTCTGAGTCACCCCCACCCCAACACTGCAAACACATTTATTTAAATTTAAGGTATGACATGTCACCACTAATATGATCAAGAAAGATATGGCGAAGGTTTGTGTCATCCTGTTTCTATAATGCGATTACATTAGCGTTATCTCTGAGCCTATGTTTTAAGGCACTAGCGTAAGTTTGACATAAGTAAACGGAATCAATGATCTAATGTCGGAGACACTTTCACCTTATGAGGCAATTTCGCTCTATAAGACAATTTCACTCTATAAGGCAATTTCACTCTATAAGGCAATTTCACCCTATAAGGCACTTTCACCCTATTCTGATGGAGATAAATTCAAGGAACTTTGCCATTAAAGCACCCACAACCAGACCTAGATCTGATTATGCAAATAAAGGAATAGTTTAATATTATTGCAATATCACAAAAGTTATACGCAACAACTAACTTTAAATAAATTGTGTTAGAAACTTATATGGATGTTATGACTAAGTTTTATCATTACAATAGTACTATATTTGGTTGAACCGAGAAACAGTGCAATTAAGGTGATGACGAGGACAAAATTGATAAATCATACATATCTCTAACCGTTTTCGTGTTATCATTAAAAACCAAAAAGGCACTACATACCAATATGACAATTATGTCTATCGATACGCCATACTTAAATACGCAGATAACTGTCTGCAAAATAACTGAAACGATAGAAAAATGATAGTTAACAAATAACGGATAGCTCTTTGGTAGAGAGAAGTGGACTGTATTTAAAATTAAGTGATAATTTAACAAACAACATATAATTAATGGTTTTAATCAGATCAAGCGTTTACTAAAAGCACTCACCTGGTGTTTATAAAGCCGTGCCAACGAAAAAGCGATGTAAACACAAAACTACTCTACTCTATGGCGGGTGTAGCGAAGCACATTTATGACGATAGCGGTGTTCTGAAGAAAGCGGTTCATTTAATTAATTTGTTCTACGTAGAACATGTAAACCAGAGATGCGAGCTTGTTAATCAAAATGTTAATTTGCATTTACAATCACACAAAGGAAATGATAATTTAAAGGAATATATCACCTACCTTTCACTGGTTGTAGTGGTTGATTGTACTTGCACTGCTATCAGATAATTATGGACTGTATGTATAATGTTCACTAATTGTTGCTAATTACTGATGCTCGATGCACCGAACTAAATCACGAACCAAAGCCAAGCGAGAACGAAGTTGAATTGTCGTCCACTCGTACATTACCAACCCTTTTATGTCGTTGCACTAAAGGTAGGGATAATGGAGGGTTTCTAGGTGGGAATAGTTTAAGGACTTAAATTAATTGTGATTGGCATACTACACTACAACCAAAATACTTATAAAGCCTTAACATACCGCCCACCAAAATAAGTATTAGGAACTTATTTTCTAAGTGTGTCTAAACGAGCAAAAAAAAAAAAAAAAAATATATATATATATATAATCGTAAATTTAAAAGTTAACTTACCCTAATATACTAACTATAATACTAAGTTGCCTCTGAAATGGGGAGAGGGCACAATTTTACCACGGGCCTTTTAAATAGTCCCTGGGATGTTGCCACGGTAGCCACACGACAAACATTGTCCTTTCCACAATGCAACGCATGTACACGTCCCACTCTCCACTGTAATGGAGACACTTGAGCATCCTGAATCAACACCAACGCTCCCACCATTAACGAATAATTAGCAGAAAACCATTTGGTTCTCTGTTGAAGTGTGTGCAGGCACTCCAAATGCCACCGCTTCCAAAATGATTGCTGAATACGTTGAACCAGTTGCCAACGATTTAAGGAAGATAGTTTCAGATCTAAGACATTAGGGTCGGGAATGACAGACACTGGTTCTACGTTCAGAAAATGACCAGGACTTAAGAATGAAAAATCAGTGGGATCGTTACTCATTGGACATAAAGGTCTGGAGTTTAATATGGCTTCAATTTGAGCAAGAATGGTGTTAAATTCTTCGTACGAGAGAATTTGTTCGCCTACCACCTTCTTGAGATGGGACTTTACAGATTTTATCCCAGCTTCCCACATTCCCCCAAAGTGAGGAGCCGACGGAGGATTAAAACAAAGTGAATACCTTCCGTTTCGGATGACTGCTTCATATTTTCGATTAGTTCCCGAGATGCTCCGATAAAATTTGTTCCACAGTCACTATAAATTTGCAAGCATTTACCTCTACGTGCTACAAACCGCCGTAAAGCTGCAATAAAGGCCTCTTTAGATAGGTTTGATGCCAACTCCAGATGTATCGCTTTTGTACTAAGACAAACAAATAAACAAACATAGGCTTTCAATGATTTGGCACCTCTAATACGATTCATGGTGATAGAAAAGGGTCCACCGTAGTCTACCCCAGTATGTAGAAACGCTTTACCGGCAGTAAGTCTAGCGGGGGGCAAGTCGCCCATAGGAGGACATAGCGAAATAGGTTTTGACGAAAACATCGAATACAAGAGTTTAGGCACTGTTGAATAGCCCTTTTTGCAGACAGAATCCAAAAATTTTGTACTAACAAGAAATGAGTAGTTCTAAGTCCAGGGTGTAAATATTTCGTATGGCAATCTCGAATAATGAGCTCTGTCACCCGGTGTGACCGAGGAAGTAGCAAAGGAAATTTTGTATCATAAGATACGTCTGCATTTCGCAACCGGCCGCCCACCCTTAACAACCCATCACTGTCAAGGAAAGGACTGAGAGGTCGAAGTTGTTTATTACTAAGTTTTCCTTTCGAATGATATCAATGTCCTGACTGAAAACTTGTTCTTGAACCCGTTTTATTAATAAATGAAGTGCATACTGTTCGGGGGAGACCAATAATTGTTCTAAGTTTCGAATATCCAAATTTGCACGAACTTTCAAGTTACGAATGAACTGACAAATATATACCAGAATCCTGCATATTTTTCGCAAATCTGAAAATTGATTTACCATCGAGTCTACGAAATGATCTGCAACGTGTATATTAAGGGATAAAGTTCTTTTTCAATGTGCATCTGAGTGTGATCTGTAAGAGTTGGTTCCATATGAGCAGGCCAATTCTCTTTAGGTAATAGTAACCATGGTGGAGCCGTCCACCACAAAGGATGATTAACAAGCTCAGCAGCTAATAATCCTCTTGATGCACAATCAGCAGGATTATCCTGTGATTTAATATGATGCCACGATGATGGAGCCACTCGTTCTTGGATATGCGAGACACGATTGCTAATAAAGGTCTTCCAATTATACGACGAAGATCGAATCCATGCTAATGCTACTGTGGAATCTGACCACGCAAATGTATCGTCCAATACTAAATTATCTCTATACGTATTTTGCACATACTCGACCAAGTTCGACAACAACACTGCACCACACAATTCTAATCGAGGTAATGATATACGATTGGTTGGTGCGACCTTAGATTTGGCACAGACCAATGATACTTGGATGTTCCCTTTCTCATCGACACAGCGGAGATAAACTGCTGCTGCATATCCAGCTTCCGATGCATCACAAAATGCATGAATTTGTACAGTTTGATGGTTATCGCAAAGAATCCGTCGAGGAATTTCAATTTTCAATAACTCGGGTAATTGTTGAAGATACAGATTCCATTTTAAAACAATTTGTTGGGAGGAAGTTCATCCCAGCCAATTCCTAATATCCATACAGATTGAATCAAATGTTTTGCGAAGAAGACCAATGGTGATAATAACCCCAGAGGGTCAAAGATCCTTGCAATTTCCGAAACCATATTCCTTTTGGTACAAGGCCGATCAACGATATTAAGATTGTAAAACAACACATCACTCAATGGTTGCCATTGCAGTCCTAAAATTTTTTGAGAAGTATTGTTTACCTCTTCAAACAAAATGCTTGCTGATACCGAACGGAATCAGGTAAATGGCCAATGACACTTGGCACGTTGCTATTCCACTTTCGCAACATAAAACCACCTGATTGGCAAATTTGGTTTAATTCATACACGAGTCGTTTGCCATCCTCTATCGAATCACACCCTGTAATCAAATCATCCACGTACGTATCCGATGCTAAAATCTTGGAAGCAATAGGAAAACGTAACGATTGACTTTTGCAAGTTCTTGAATTACACGCATGGCTAAAATGGTGATGATGTGATGCCGTATGTAACAGTGTTTAGCTGATAATCGATAACAGACTCCGAGGACTTAAATCTCCAAACTATACGTTGATAGTCTCGATGGCTAGTAGAAATAAGAATCTGTCTATACATTTGCTTAATGTCCGCAGTTAAAACTACAGAATGTAAACGAAAGTGTAATAACAACTCCATGATATCTTTTTGAAGAGGGGGCCCTGCGAGTAAATGATCATTTAAAGACCCTCCACTTTGAGCGCTGGCTGAAGCATCAAATACGACACGAAGTTTTGTAGTTGTACTGTCTGGTTTGAACACGGCGTGATGTGGTATGTAATATACCGGCGATAATGTAGACGATCGAGTTGAATCCGATACAATACGAGACATGTGACCACTATCGATATAATTCTGCATAAATTCTCTGTACGAATTATACAGTTGAGGATTTATTTCAAACGGCGTTCTAGTGAAAGAAATCTTCGAAGTGCTATTTCCCGAGAGCCAGCAAATAGCGGTTCAGGACCATTGAAAGGTAACAAAACAATAAAACGACCGGTGTCATCCTGCTTGTGAGTGTCCACAAAATGCCTTTCACAAATTTCCGCATGAGGAGATAATTTGTTAGAATCTGGAATATTTTCCAGTTCCCAAAATCGAGTAATGTTAGCATCTTCTACAAGTGCAGCTAATGATATACGAGATGTAACAGAAGAAAGAACCTTCCCTGTTAATATCCACCCAAAGGTAGTGTGAATTGCCACGGGTTCTTCTAGTGACCCAATGCGAGTTGCGTTTAATAAAACACGCGCGAACAAATCTGCACCTAACAATAAATCGATATGGCTAGGTTTGTCGAAGTCCGAATCTGCTAAATCTAATCCAACTATGTGAGGCCAACTATTTGGTGAGATCCTTGATGAAGGAAGGGTTCCACAAATGTCTGGTAAAACAAAACAATCAATACTGTACTCTGGAACAGTTTTACCTTGAGGACTAATTTTACACGATACTTGTCCATACGCATGAGAAGCAGATAGACCTAAGCCTTCAACCTTCATTGAAATATTCGATTTTCTTAAACCTAAGCGTCGACAACACTTATCAGTCATGAAATTTTCCATTGATGCACTATCTACAAGTGCTCTTACTGTCTGAACTTTACCAAACCCATCTGTAATTGAAATTCTTGCGGTGCCTAATAACGTCATTGTGTTGGACGATCTAGATGATAACAACGTACTTGTAGTAGTGTTGCAGGTGGGTTCGGGAAGTTGATCTGTTGCCTGAGTGATTGCAGGTTTCTGTGCAACTGTAGGGTTTTCAAAGTGCAATAAAGTATGATGACCCTTGCACACTTTTTACAAACAAGTTTGGAAGAGCAGCGTGTAACCATATGAGAGCTGCGAAGACAATTAATGCATAAGTGTTTGTCTTTAACAAAGTTATAACGGTCTTGTGGCGATTTATTCAGAAACATTTCACATTGGTATAAGTTATGAGTACCACTGCAAAGACTGCATTTCTGAGCGAATGAAGTTGTTACGAATGACTTTCGAACTTGGGGTTTTGAATATTCAAAGGAACGTTTAGAAGGTACACTAGATGATATGGTTTGTTTAATGGACGTATTAAATTTGGACGGTGTATCGGAAACAACCATATTGCTAATTTCTAATGCCTTGCAATGTTTTTCTAGAAATAATTTTAATTGATCATAAGATGGAATGTCTGATGTATTTTCTAACTCAAATGTTTTCAAAAGATTTGTATCTACCTTTTTTGATAACAAATTAAACAATACGAAGTCGAGCAAATCAATCTTAGTTTGACGTAAGCTTGATATATTTTCCGTAAAGCAATTAAGCAATTCTCTTAAATCTGTATGTGAATTAAATTTTGCTTTTGGTGACGATTCTAAAGCATTCCAATGCGTGTTTGCAATTAAACGTTTTGAATTAAACCTCTCCACAATAATTGAATAAGCTAGCATATAATTATTATTCGAAATTTGCAAATGTCTAATGAGTTCTCTAGACTTAAAATCCAACGCATCAATTAAAAATAGAACTTTTCGATCGGTAGCAATTGATTATTTTCATGAACTAAATTATTAAAAATTGAATAAACTCTTGAAATGTTCTATTTTTCCAGAAAATTTTTCATTTCTATCCGAGGGAGACGAATATTAGTACATGAGCCGATGCTAGTAATATTTTCAGTCAAGCATTTTTCCGCAGTGGATATATTATCAAACTGAGCTTTAATAATTTTAATGTTTAACAAAGACCTATCTATTTCAATTCTTAGTGTTGTAATTGCATTTAATAATTCAGAGTTGTCCTCATCCAATATGCACGTTTTATAAGCAGTATCTACATCGTTTTTGATATCAAAGGCGCTTTCAGCCATAATATTAACAGAAATACAATTGCCTTTAATATGCTCCAATTTATCTATCGCACCAGATATATCAGATAATCTATCGAGTGCGGCCTTTAAATCCACTATCAACCTATCCGATGAAATATGTGCCATCCTAACGAACAAGGTTACTAATATCGATTTTATATTGATTTCAGCTACAAAATGAAGGGTTTGTTCACCTAATAATAGGATATACCAAGGGTAATGTTGAACTACCTGTTAAAGAATTTTACTACAACGTGCCTAACGGGAGCTTGCAAGTTTCAATATGACAAAGAGCAAAGGGTTTTATTCTACCCGGTTTTACGAATACCTGAATTCTCTAGCGAACTTGAATTACAAGTTTAAAATAACTGTATTGCTTAAACACTTTTCTGACTACAAATTCTTACGTTAACTATCCCTAAAATTTACAAAGATTTGTCATTTTAAGGCTTTATAAGATTCTGTATCAGTACAAAATTTCAAATTTAATGCGAGATTGCATCTACTATAAGTTAGTTTACACAATTGACTATGAAACTGGTGGTATGACTACACTTTTCTTCTAAATGCGGTCAACCCCTAATTTAAGCGAAGAGCAATTAACAATGTAGTTAAATTGAATGCCAAAATGCCAATAATAAACCAATTAATAAGCAAAATATTTGCTCAAAGGACCAAAAATGTTAATCAAAATGTTAATTTGCATTTACAATCACACAAAGGAAATGATAATTTAAAGGAATATATCACCTACCTTTCACTGGTTGTAGTGGTTGATTGTACTTGCACTGCTATCAGATAATTATGGACTGTATGTATAATGTTCACTAATTGTTGCTAATTACTGATGCTCGATGCACCGAACTAAATCACGAACCAAAGCCAAGCGAGAACGAAGTTGAATTGTCGTCCACTCGTACATTACCAACCCTTTTATGTCGTTGCACTAAAGGTAGGGATAATGGAGGGTTTCTAGGTGGGAATAGTTTAAGGACTTAAATTAATTGTGATTGGCATACTACACTACAACCAAAATACTTATAAAGCCTTAACAGAGCTGTTCGAACGACAAATCGATACTCTGGCTTCGTGGATTTTCCAGTCACTGCACTATGTTCTTGCACATGCGGAATAACAAAGTCTGATCATTCGCGGCACTTGTTGGCGTGTGCTTCAAGTAAAACCATGGAAATTTTACACTAACAAATTTAAATACAGCGAAGCGAACGTAAATAATCGACAAACTCAACGTAAAATGTAATTTAGCTTTATTTATTTACAATATAAACGGAACACTGACTTTGTAAAATTTTGATATCTATAACAGTTTTTGAGTATGAGGCCTTGATATAAAATTTCCAATTCTATTTTTTCGTCCAAACTACTAAAAATTTTACCAAGTCCAAACATATTCAAAATCTAAAGTAATTACAAAAATGTCGAATGCATTCAACAACATTGTGAAATATAAAAACATCCATAAACAGATGAGAACGCCGTTTGCGATTTATGCAGATTTTGAGTCGGGGCCTAAACCCATCAGCTGTGTTGTTCCAGACACCTCAACTTCATTCATTAATAATGTGCAGGAGCCTACCCCTTATAGCTTCGCATACTACATTAAATGCAGTTATGATGACAGGACATATGTCGGACACCTCCATATCGCTTACATTCACTTGTTTAGGAACAGTTTTGCTATCTGACCTAGGTAGGATTAAAATCCGATCTAGGTCGCGCAGGAGTGCGCATCAACAAATGTCCAGATATATGTTGGATGCATATTGGACATATGTCGGATGTATGTCGGATATAGTTTGGATGTATGTCGGATGTATGTCATACGTATGCGAGAGGAGAGAAGGACAAAGTAGGGTGGATGGAGGAGGGTTTATGTTAGTTTACGTTGTTTGGAATTAGATTACTCGGTGTTGTCTGGAGTTAGGATAGGTTAGTTGGACTTGTGCGGACTTAGGTTAGATAGTAGGAAAAATTGATAGGTTAGGTCAGCGCCGCGGCGTTGACCTAACGTATCAAGAGTATTAAGAAAAAATAATAACATCGAACGAAATCAATTGATCTTCCCATTTGTACATTATCGTTAAGCAAGCATTGAAATTTTTTGGTTGTTGGTAATTTCTTGTTTAAAGTAAAATGTTTGTATTTTCAACTTTTAATTAATCAAAATTTTAATTTCCAAAGCATGCAAGTTGCTGGCATATATTAGGGCTAGTCCGATTTTAAAACTTCAAACGGGGTTAGATTGCCCGGGAAATTAGGGTTCAGGTACAATTACCAAAACACTTAGTATAAAAGTTATTAACATGATCATTCCCTAGAAGAAAAACGCTTCGGGTGGTGGATCCCATAAAGTGGATCTAATATGGCTAGTCGAAGAAAACTCTAACCTAGGTTAGATATAAATCGGTGGATCCAATGGGTGGATCCCATAAGGTGGATCTGCGTTCAGAACGGCCAATTCTACAACTATCGTGCAATGGCTCAACGGAATATAACGCACAATGAGCCCACCCCAACTACCGCCCGAACGCAAAGGAATACAACTCACAATGCGTTCAACAAGTTAATAATGAGAAGTTCAATAAACTCAAAAGGGTAGAGTAACACGCAATGAGTTCATCTCCATCTACTAATTTAGGTATATACCATTCATTCTCATTTTACAGGGATCACTCGTTACGCGGGGCTACAACATGCAATGCAACCTCCCAAAAACTGTTAAATGGCCTTCGTTATAATTAAAGAATCATCTTCGTAATATATAGTAGGCTCTCATGCAAATTACTTTTAAGTCAATATCAATGTGGCTTTAAATGCATGCAAATGCATACAGATAAATCGCTCAGAGATAACTCACCAATTTGTAATTTAATAAATTAGAAGCACGCACGCACGCACGCACACACACACACACACACACACACACACACTCACACACACAAAAATTAACAATAAAACTGTTAATCCTACCACTGAAAGAAGTCAATTAACCCCTTGCTCTTGCTTCTAAAGAAATTTTACTATGCATTTACCTGACAGAATTGTTACTAAAACCCACTGGTTTAACCCCTAGAAAATAGCAAGTACCTGCGTTCTTTGTGTGCGACTCATACAGCACCCACTTTGAAATTCATTTCACATTTACCTGCAATTTTCTAACGTACCTAACATTCGGCCATCCTGGTTTTTGCCTCGTCCCGAGGTGTCCAATTCCTCAGTATCGGTATCATCAAATTTTAGGTTAACGCCATTTTCGCCACTTTCGCTGTCGGTGGCGTCTGAAACTCCTCTTGGTACAACTCATGGTTTAATTTTATCCACAGCAACAATATTTTCATACTTTCTGGTATTTGAAATTCTATGAGACTTTGGCATGTCGGTAACTAGATATTGGTCATGTGGAAGTATTGACTTGATGATCATAGGACCGGCATAAGGTGGTACCAATTTGTGGCTCGTTCGTGGTTGCTGCCTTGTTTTGTCTATTAGTAGGTCTCCCACTTTATATAATCTGACCTTCTTTCACCATAATGGAATTTCTGTTTGCTCTCTTCAGCGATCATTTTAACAACAACGTCTTTTCGGGGCGTTTCAAGATCGTCGATGATTTTTGTAATTTGGACTATTTTATCTAATAAAGGTAAATCATCTCCACTTCTTAATTTGAACCCGTATAACAATTCAGTTGGAGCTTTTCCGGTGGTTTTGGTTTATCCCTACGATCTTCGTCAGGTGTCACAGCTAGGAGAACTCCGTTAATCGTGCGGTTTAATTTTTGTACCTGGCATTTACTCTCGGGGTGCCAACCGCATTCTTTAAGTGTTTAATGTTGTTGGTTTTACAATACTTTTGAATTTTTGAAGACGTGAAGGTACTCCTTTGGTCTGTTATAATAGTATTGGGATGTCCATAATAGCTATAGATTTCCTGAAGGTTATCAATTACGAGTTTGGTTTTTGTTGATTTGATAAGTCTGAGAACGATGAATTTAGTTAAAGCGTCTATGACTACCCACAAATGAATGTTATTTTTACGACTTTTAGGAAACGGTTCAGCATGGTCTAAGTGCAGAATGTGAAAGGAGATTAGAATTTTGTCCACAGGATGCATAAAACCTTCCCTTTTTCCACTGGGGCGTTTATTATACAAATAAGCGATACAACACGCTATGTATTTTTCGATATATTCTTTCATACGGGAAAACCAGTAACGTTCGCAAAGCCGTTTGAAAGTCTTTTCAGCACCAAAATCGCATTGGTCGTTATCAGCCATTCTGACTATTTGATGTCTCACTGCACGTGGTACTATCCAAAATAAGCCTTTAACAGTAATACGGTATAATCTACCATCGCGCAGTCCATAATCTTTACATATTTTCTTTTCAAATTCAGTTTCAGGCGGTTTCACTAAAATCTGGTGAATTGATTTTAGCTTCTCGTCCGTTAGTTGGCTGGCTAGGACCCAATAAGCTTGCTCTATCTTTAACACTTCGTCAGGCGATGTTTCATTAGTCGCTGGATTTCTACTTAAGGCATTTACGTGCCTTAATATATTTTCTGGTTTATACCTCACTTGAAAATCAAAATCTTGGAGTTGTACCACCATCGTGCAATTCTAAGTAAAATATCTTTTTGTGCTGGAGACTTTAAAAGCATTGCAATCGATTACGACTGTAAAATGAATCGCTAAAAAGTATATTTCAAATTTTTTAAAACTTTCAACTACTGCCAAGGTATTTGCGTTCAGCTTTGGAAGTCTGCCTACTGTAAAATGCAACTGGATGTATTCGTTCGTCTATTTGCTTTTGGAGCATCACTCCAGCAATTCCATGGGCATTAACATCTGTGTGCACTTCGATAATAGCAGCTGGATTGAATATGGCTGAAATGGGTTTTTGAATGAGTCTCGCGTGAGGTGTCAAAAGAGCTTTGTTCGTCCACTTTCCACTTAAATTTTACATTTGTCTTTAATAAATTGGTTAAGGTTATTGCAATGGCAGCATAATCTTCAACAAAGTGTCTAAAATAACCCCTAAAGCCTAAGAACTGACGAGCGTGGTGGACTGATTTTGGAAGCGGAAATTCCTCTATTGCCCTAACTCTGTCAGAGCCCAATTTTACTTGTCCATCGGAGATTTCAAATCTCAAATAAGAAACAGATGTCTGCAGGACATATCACTTCTCCAGATTTAATTTCAAACCTTCTTCACGTAAAAGCTGAAGAATTGTTTTCAGATTACATATGGCTTCCTCGATGGTATAAGAATGAATCAGCACATAGTCTAAATAAATGGATGCAAAATTTTTTGTAAAGACCAGGAGTCGGTTCATGAACCTTTGGAAAATTCTGGGTGCGTTAGTCAGGCCAAAAGGCATTCGATTAAACTCATTTTGTCTTTTGGATGTCACAAAAGCTGTGAATTTCTTTGAGTTCTCTTATACAGGAATTTGGTGGTAACCAGAACGCACGTCTAAACCTATTAAGTATCCACTACCATGCAGTCTATCATTTTAATCAGAAATTCGTGACAAAGAATGTTGCTTTTTTACTGTTTGAGAGTTTAGCTTCCTATAACCAATGCACATTCGTGCCTCGCGATTTTTCTTTTTAACTAGTAGAATGGGCGAAGGATATGGTGCAGTAGATTTACGAATAACACCATTTTCTAATAATTCTTGAATCATTTTTCTAACCGTTTCTTGTTGGGATATTGCCATACAATAGGGCCTGTACGTGAATGGATTGTCACTTAACGTTATTTCTAACTCGGCCGTTTTTGCGCAACCTACGTCCGTAAAATCTCAAGAAGGACAATCTCCATAATCTTCAAGCAACTTAATAAGGGATTCCCGCCGTTGGTCGGTTACAGAGCCTATTTTAATATTGTCTTTTGATAATGACATGAATTCGTACGATTTAATTTGTATAATTTGATTTTTCGTATGGGTAGGTGGTTCACCCGCAGAAACACAAAGCCACGCTCTAACGAAAAGTATTTTTGATCTAATTTCGAAGTCATCATCTGCCAAGTTGATACGAATTTTGAAGTTGGCTGGCCTCACGTTGTGACGCCAGTGTAACCATTTTTGCCAGGCCTTACTTTGGATGGGTGCCACTGAAACGACTTCTGTTTTTGTAAAAGACTGGAACGTCTTTTTTTCTATATTAAGGCGCAAGAGAACAAAGTCTTCCGACAAAGCTAGGGGTGTATTCCTGGGTAGAGCAATGAGAAGTAGGGGGGGGGGGTCGAAATCTGTTTGCAAACCAAAGTTAAGCTAAATCAAATAGGCGCCACCATGTCCTGAGATAATGACGATAATTGCAAAGCACAGTTCTAAGGGCGGACGTGGAAACCCAAAGAACAAATGATCGCCTTCGTTAACAAAAACCTGTATTAACAAAATAAGACGCAGCTCCTGTAAGAAATTGCAATAGTTAAATAAATAAAAAAGTAGAACACCACTTGTGTCCTATAAACATATATAAAGAAGTAATAAAAAAGTATTTCCAATATAATATTGGCATCAAATTATTACTCAGAAAAATTTTGGCTTTATGTAATTAGATTTGATTGCACTTGACCAAAATAAAAGTCTTAGATTTTGAACTAAATGTTTACTAAAAAAAACTCTTTTAAAATATCGGAACTTGTAACAAAAAATGGTCATAATCAACTACATCAAAATTAAAGTTTTAACTTTCCTTTTTTTCTTTCATTAATCAACCGACTTTACTTTAAACATGAACTTGTTATACAAATTAAAGTGATAATGATTGGTAAGCATAACACAGTGAATTAAATTCTAACCTGGGCAGATCTTTTCAGGTAGATAACAAATTACTAGAACCTAACATAATGAGAATTTGAACTTTCAAATTTACGTCTAATAATCTATGTATAGATAAAGCTGATCACGAAAATAGGCATGTTTGTTTAAATTGCATTACAGCTGCTCAAAGCATTTGCTTTCAAGACAACATCTGTCAACTGTACAAAATAGAAAAATATGACGTCGAAAACACATGTTGAACTTATTGACGGTTCATATGGAACAAAGCATTTTATTTTAGAAAGCTAATTCAACAAAATTTCGCTTTACAGCTTGTAAAACCAGCTCAACAATTAATTGAAGTTTACACAATTTACGTGTACTAAACATAAAAGCAAGTTAACGTGTTCTAAACTTTGAAACACATGCAAAAAAAGATCTTATAGCTAATTACGAACCAAAAACTGCATTAGCCGCTTCACAACAAACTGAGACGGGATTTCCGTTCTTCAAGCAAAGTTAACAACGTTTCTAATTTGAAACGACTCCATCCAAATTAACTTCTATAATTCCTTATCAGACAAATTTCTTATTAGGCAAAGTTTAAATCGACTGTTCCCAAATAACGGTAATTCTTTGGATCCTAGATGACGAATTATATTCGTTCCATTCTTAATTGTCGAGTTATATTTGTTGCATTCCACATTGTCGAATCATATCTTGTCGCATTATATTTTGTTGTATTACATTTTGTCGTTGTCGTGTTCTAAAGGTCGCGCTAAATAAATTACCTCAAATTACATTAGTTCGTATAATATATACTTTACCAACCGTTCTTAGAAGATATCTCCACAATTAATAATTGATACGAAGGTTGCCGGCCTTTAGCCAAAAATACATCTTAACAAAGCTGTTGCCCATGGCTGACTGTTCATCGAAACCAGAGCCAAGCGGTCGCGCCGTCAGAGGGAGGAACACGAAACAATCAAATAGATATTTACTTGGAAATAGCTTTATGCGACACAGATATATTAATATAATTAGATCCCTAAGGAATAATACACGCTTAGCGTGCTTAGCGTGTAATTCAATGCAATTAAATTACGACTGGAAAAATGAAATGTTACAAAGTTTACTATAGCTATAATTGTTTCATTATAAGAACCTAATCAAATTATTGTTCACAGAATGCAATATTTGTTTACCATCTTCTTATGGAAACTAGCTTCAACAAGTAAATCTTTAAAATGATTGCTATCTTGAGACTTAACAATAATATTATATAAATTATCCCTAGGAAACAAACTGAAGCATTTCGTGTACAGTGCAGCTTTTTGGATTTTGTCAAAAACATCTTCTATCGTGAGGATCTTTCCGTCGGTTATACCTAATTGTTTACAGACCTTAATTAGGATCACTCCGGGTAATTTGGTAAATGGATGTCCTATTAATACAGGTACATCTTGTTTTGAATCTCGAACTGCATACGCGGTAACTTTTGCTTTAACACCGTCTACTTCTAACGAAAAGGTTGTTTTCTTCAACGACAAACATTTCCAGTCACAATACCCTTTTATTAAAATCTTGTTATTGGTATCGATGCCTGATCCTAATCTCCCTACTTCACTAATTCCTATCACCATTATTGTACTGCCTAAGTCTAAGTAAGCCTTGGTCAAATGTCCATTAATAAAAAATCCTTAAAATAGTTTTCGTTGGGATTTGCATCATTTTCCACGGTTTTTGTATTATCGGGTAGCCTTTTGTTCTTAAAGTAGCAGTCTTTCCCTTCATGACCTGTATTGTGACAAAAGTCACATCACTTCACCTGTCAGTAACGCATTTGGTGGCCAATTTTTCCGCACTTGTAACACTTTGACGAGTTTTCCTTTCGTTTTATAACTGTTTCGTTTTTGTCTTTTATTACTGGGGTATGGAGTAGCGAATTGTTTAGGCGATGGACCTGCTGGTAAATAATGTAGTGTTTAGATACTGGAATAGCTCTTCGGGAGTAGAGTAATGACCAGACGTTTTAGCACAAATGTCGTCGATTCCACCAAGAATACATGACAGCGCGTCATTTCCCGTAATTTTGCATTGGTTTAAGGGAGTTAATTTTCATAGTAATATTTTTAGTAGCTTTTATTAGAAAGTTTACGACGGCACTTCATACTAGACAGCACCTCATAATAATTCCGGTTAGGTGGAAAAGCCGTTATCTTTTGCTTCCATTTTTCCCACGTAAATTTCGTAGTCTGTAAACCCTTATACCAGACTTCGGTCAAACCCATTAAGTTGGATAGTGCCGAGAGAATGGTAGCTTCTTCGAACAATTTTGTTTTAATTTTTCTATTTTTAAGAGCCAAATTTCAGAAGTTAGTTCTCTGTTTTCCAGGTTAAATTCTGGTACCATGGACATTCCCTCGGCCGTGCACGTATGTAAATCTTTATTCACGGTCTGTACCAAGTTTATCATAATTTCAGTCAGTCGCTCAGCTGCATCACCACCGCTAGTACCACTACTACTACTAGCCTAAGAAGGCTACTGTTCAGATTGTTTTCGCTTTAAACCCCTGCGACTCATTTTGTAGGATAATACTGGATTATCACTTTTAACAATAATTTTCAAATAGAAAGTGTCCCTTTTCATTTAGAGTAAAATATTTTTAAAACTTTTTTGAGAACCACTCAGATCAGCATCCTCTAAAGCACGTGAGACAAAAGATCCCATTTCTGAAAAACTGTTGAAAAAACGAATGGACGTGAAACCATAGAACTTAATAAATGTATTTAATTAATGCAACAATCTCAATAGCAGTAATTTCTAAATCTAAGGAAACTTAAAATGGTAATCTGAAAGGGGGGGTTTGCTGATATGGGTGGCTTCCTGGTTAGTGGTCATCACACGCGTGACGGCTCCGTGGCGTAGTTGGTATGTGTGTGACTACTACGCCCAAGGTCCCGGGTTCGAATCCCGACACGGTCCGCTTGAAAGAGTTAGGCGAGGATTTTTCACAAAAATACACCCTCGTTCGGATGAGAGATAAAATGGAGGTCCCGTGTGTGAGTGTTGTCGCGCACGTTAAAGACCCTTACCTTGCTTGGAACAGCAAGGGTTTGGCAAAATTCCAAATTTTCCAGGTAAAAAAAACTCGCTTCCCGGCCAATGTAGTACCTTCGAATGGAGCATTGGAAAATCACATGTAAAGTCATCACACGCATTGTCTGTACAAATAACAGATCTTAAAATGGTAGTGAAATGGGTCAACGGGATATAACGCACAATCAACTTACCCCAACTACCGCCCGAACGCAAAGGGATACAACTCGCAATGCGTTCAACAAATTAATAGTAAGAAGTGCAATGAACTCATACGGGTAGATTAACACACAATGAGTTCATCTCCATCTATTAATTTAGGTATATACCATTCATTCTGATTTTACTGGGATCACCTGATTACAGGGGGATACAACACGCAATGTAACCTCACAAGTACTGTTAAATGGCCTTCATTATAATTAAAGAATCATCTAACTAATTTTAACACTTAATAGGCTCTCATGCAAATTACTTTCAACTCAATATCAATGTGGTTTTAAATTCATGCAGATACTTACAGAGAAATAGTCACCAATTTGTAATTTAATAAATTAGAAGCACGCACGCACGCATGCGCGCGCGCACACACACACACACACATACACAAATAGACACACACACACTGTGGTTTTAAATTCATGCAGATACTTACAGAGAAATAGTCACCAATTTGTAATTTAATAAACTAGAAGCACGCACGCACGCACGTACGCGCACACGCACACAGAAAGACACACACACACACACAACTTAAAAATAAAACTGTTTATCCTACCACTGAAAAAAGTCAACTGACCTTTTGCCCTTGCTTCTAAAGGAATTTTACTATGAATTTACTTGACAGAATTGTTACCCACTGGTTTAACCCCTAGAAAATAGCAAGTACCTGCGTTCTTTGTAATGCGACTAATATAGCACCCTCTTCGAAATTCATTTCGAATTTACCTGCAACTTTCTAACGCATCTTACGTTATTATAAAGTCTACGGTTAGTTCCGTACTTAGCTACTGTATGCAAGAAATAGTACCCACCTATCCTTTTTGTATTACTACCAAAGTGAGTACACATACATTTAAGTTTAAAAAAATATTAGCAACAAAATCCCAACAATAAGTTTCTTCAGTCTACACCCTTGTATAAGGTGTGGGCCCATTTTGCACAGAGAACACACCGGTACTACAAAGCCTTATTTTTCCATATTCTCCCAATATAACACATTTCCATTAAATCTTTCGTCACTCACATTCTTCCGCTTCTCATCACAGTCTTCTTCGTCATTGTATATTAGTATGTCTTCATCATCGTATGAGAAACTCTTTGATTTCCTGTTCATTCTTCTAGTAACTTTCTTAATTTATTTGTTGACACTTGTTATTTTATTGTTTTTACGTTTTTTACTTTTGTCTTTCTTTGCTTTTCTTCTTTTTTTATCTCCAGTTACTACATTAAAACATTCATAGGCGTACCTGTGGCAATTGTCGTGTGCTGTTTATTGCTCTTTCATTTCTTCTTTACTTTTTCGCTGTTTTTATCGTGCGCGGTTCCTTCACCTTTATTAGCTTCCGGCTTAGGCGATATATATATCTGAAAGGTTCTGTGGAAGTAGATCTAAAGCTACATGAAGGGCTTGCACAAATCTTCCTCTTAACTCTTTCCAAATTTTCTGCACTATATTTCTGTAGATTTAAGACTGATGTAAGAGGCAGCGGAAAAATTAAAGAACAGGTTACAGAGAAGGCTTTATATCAACATCTTCATCCATTGTATTGTTTAACGCAGTAACTATATTCTCTAATTCTAGTATATGCATTGTTTATTCTGCGGGCACGTTTTCTGCAGGAGCTAGATCTCTATCCTGGATGAGTTCGTTAAACATATTGCGACCAAATTGCCAAGCTTCTGTTAATTTGAAACCACTGACAGCATTTTATGAAAATAGGCTTTTGTGGAAAGGGGAATTAATTGTAGATGTGTCAGCTTCTCATATTGCTGAATTTTATTAATGAATCACATTCTCTATATAACCGCAATCTTAATAGGGACAACTACAGTGAAATCAAGGGGTTGTATACGGTGGGATAGTAATCATAACAAATCGTTGTTACGGCAGTAATGGTATATTTGTAGAGAAATGTGATTGAAATGGCTATCCAACTATACTAAGACAGGATCCTCGGGAGTTGCTTTTACATGTTCCACAAAATGAACTAACTATATACTGAATAGCTCCTGATTCATCTAACCACATTTAGCACACCAAATAGATCCATTAGAACCACCTTGCTGCAGTGAAGAAAGCAGTCGAACACGGGGATATCATTATATTCCTTCCTATCTCTCAATTCGCAGCAACATCAACTTGTTTAATTTCTTTAGGAGCTACTTTACCTGACTTATGGACGCTATTCACACCAGTCTCACCAATACTAAATATTCTACTCCTTTAATGCTGATTCCAGTTTATTAAAAAATTATTTAATTTCAGTTGAGTTGAATGCTAAAATTCTTTTTGGCCAGTCCCATCGGGACTCCTATTTCTGGATTTCTTTTGAGAAAACCTAAAAACCACTCTTAGCCAGCTTATTTAGTTTCTATATGGAATGGATTTTTAATATCATTTTTAAGCGTATTCAAAAACAGCTTGTCTTATGATAATGAAGTTAGTCCATAAAATAATTCCACAACAACTAAAATCTGCTCCCTTATTTCGGTTTCTTGTTCTTGAGAAAATACTGGTTTCTGGGCCATTCTCACAGTAAAGGTTATAGCACCCCTATTGATATAATCTGACGACATAATGGACACTATTGAGGACTGCGGTTGCCATCAGTTTTTCTTTATGTTGATCAGTAATAACTGCAGCTTTCATCTTTTTTGGTGACCAGAAGCATCTTTTGTATCCAGTTCTGTAAGAAATAACAAATGTAGTACTAAAAAAGAACAATCTAGCTTGTTCACATTTAAGCAATTTAATTCAACGGGTATAACTAAGGACCAGAATAAAGTTTTTTTGAATTATATCCAGAACCCCATACAATATTCTTGCGGATAATATCGTACAATGTACGAAATTGCCCGAAATGCTGGTATGAAATTTAAAATCTTTTCACGGCTATAAGATGTGTAAAATTACTTTAAAATTGATATAGTTCATATAGTCAAAGTCTTTTGTACACACTGAAATGGATACAATTCAAAAAATATTTCCTAAGATCTGCTTACAGTTTATTTTCCAGTTACAGAAACTCATATTACAAGACGTAATATGATGCAACACACTTACTTCAAAATACGGCATGCCACTGACAAGTACTTCGCCTTAGTGCGTTTTTTCTCTAACAGAGCATGGGCAATGAGGTTAGACAATGTTATCTCTATTAGTTTAGTCCAAAACTGTAGTATTGGTTATTACCCTCCGTACGATAACACCCGTCCATCCCCCATACTTTTGTAAACTGTAACATTGGTATAAGTATGCATAATTTTTTACATATTCAAACAAGAGCCCCGTATGAGTTCATTATTAATTTCGATGTCTAAACAAGAAAAGATAAAAAATAAAGCGGATTCGATGCGTGCTTCGCACATTTTTGACATTTTAATTTCAATTATCGAAACCCAAAAGAAATGTTTTTAACATGTATTTACTTAGGATTTAAGAAATCCAATTGATAAACTTTTTCCTTCCTTGAGATGAGCTAAATGAGCTAGAATACTCGAGATCGAAACCAAACCGCGAATCTTGAGCCGAGACCGAAACCAAGACCGAGACCAGCTTGATTTCGGTCTCGGTCTCGTGTCAGAAATTGTGGTCTCGGGTCACTAATTTTGAAAAAAAAATCGCTTTTATTGCAAACCTTTTTGTCTTCGTCTATCCCGAAATTTTCATAGCAGCCACAACAGAAGCTCATCACTACATCAACAATATCCTATCCTAGAATAATCATAGTCTACCATGAATTTAATGCTTGACCACTCAGTTTCTGCTTATATATTGATTGTTTGGTTAAACTTTTCTTATTTTCAGATACATATGTCGTTATTTTTCATGCAAAGAATGCGTCGTGTATAAAAAACGTTGTCTAATTCACTAAATGTACCGTTTGTGACTCCTACCTGTAGCTATCAGACACAATTCAGCTGTCAAACCCAATAAACACCTAAAATGATTAGCAATGTAGAAAAATTAATCAATAATGGCCACAACGGGTTCACTGAAAATCGTTTGACAAAACAAATTTATACGATGTGTTACATAAAGTTGGCAAAATTAGTTGCTTGCTGTTCAAAGGTATAAAAAAACTCAAACGACAATCACCAAATCATTTAAGGAACTTACCTTAAGGAGGGAAGTGCTAGAATCAAACCTTGTTTATTCCGTTTGAATAGGTGTTACGGCGCAGAAAAGAGAGAGTACGTGCTCGACCTTCTACGGGTTAAAATCTTCCTCATGATTATTGTTTGTTTAAGATTTTGTTGCGAAAAAATATTTTGAAAAATCATGTTTATACGAGCTGGTCTGTCATATACGCTAGTGTTACATACAGCAAAAGCCAAAGGTTTGCAGTTTGAGTATTGCCTAAACGACAATTATCAAAAAAGTGAAAACACTGAAAAAGGGAAATGAAGTGCCAAAACCAAACCAAACTTATTCCATTTGTATACAGAATATCTACGATTAAAAGAGAGAATAAGTGACGAGTCTTGTAAGGGATTACACAGTCTTCAAATGCCTGTTACAAGTTTGTTTAGAATTTTTTTAATCTATACGTTTTAACAATATAAATTTGTGTAAAATGTGGAGTCTGGAAAAATATTTAACGAAGTTGAAGCACAATCAATAGGTTGTCGTGCAAAAAGTGTATAACATCCTACAAATCGAATGATTCTGGAAAATTTTAAAATTTTTAGAAGGAAATACATTTACGGACATATGAAGAATTTGTGTCGGCAATTAGTGAGATTCTAAACATTGGATAGCCTCTGCAATTTTTTTTACATCATACCAAAAGCTACTTTAAGTAATAACCATGCAGGCGGCTGCAAGAAATGGAATTTCACAGTTTAAAGCAAATACTCGCACCAAACACAGGCTGCAAAAATTTTAAAAGCAGTTGGTACGACCCAAAATCAGCTGATGATTGTCCCATCCATCCGCCATATTTGACTCCGCACAACAGTCTTCGAAGCCGCTCACGCGTCATTTTTCATAACCCTCGATAAAATTTCTTTGGCTTATCTAATATACGATTTTTGGAACATCTTGAAAAGTGTGCTTCATAAAGTACGCAGTTTTTGAAATTAAAAGAAATCAATCAACATCAAAGCAAAATTTAAAAGTTTTATTTAATTTAAATCAAGGTATACTCTTATTTTATAATGAAAATGACATTGTGAATGTGTTCACCTCCACTTTTTCTGCAGGCGGTCATCTGCACCTTGTAATTTTCGCTAACCCTTACGCAGATGTCTGTCAATTTTGCCGATTACCCATTGAATTTCTTTCTTCAGTTTAGCGATCGTTTGTGGTTTGTTCGTGCAAATTTGTGACTACATATTCCCATAAAAAATCACAAAGTGTGAGGTGATTCGGGAGCCATTCTTCGTTGTCGCTTTGAAGCGAGATCGGATGCTTAGGAAAGTCCACGAACCAAGATGAGTGTGTTTCAAAATGTGTGGCAAGTAGACCAAAATTCCGTCATCCATTTCCTTTAGAGCACGTGTTAAAGGAAAACGGTAGATAGTGGTATTATTCGCTCCTCGTGGTTAGTAAAAGCTCCAATCGGTCTACTGAAGAATATCTGTGTTGATAACTGTATGGTTTATAATGTAACGAAGGCATTTCAAACATATATTTCAATTTGGAATATCAACCACTAAATTAGTACATGGCTTTTCATCTCTGTGATTTGACGACATTGCCGACTGTACCACAAACAGGCGCGTACTAAAATACTTTGGAAGACCCACCCAGAAAAATTTTACCTCATCTAGCTTACCTATACTGTTCATTAATCACCACAACGGGTTCTTTAAACCCATTTTAAAATAAATGCTCTACAGGATCCAAGGCCCCTTTTATTATTTTGTAAATGGCCCACCTAGGAAATTCTCGTAAACCAGCACGCGCCTAACCACAAAACCAAAATCATTAGTAAATTACAGGGATCGGGGGTTCCTAATCATATGACATAACACCGGCGATTAAGAATAAATATTGTTTCAGAGTTATTGAATCTCAGGTAAGAAAGATCCACATGATTCTAGCGATAGATATTACTTAGAAGGTTTATAATGCTAAAAATACAAGCTTAAATTTAACTAAATATTAGGAAAGTGTGTTCACCTGTTTCTTCAGCACCAACAACGATAGTACCTGGCTCCAGAAAATTAGAATCCGTTAAACAACAACGCTAGTTATGTAATCCCCCATTTATTATATATATAAAAAAAGCTAATAATTAAGAAGTTATTAGAAATACTAGAAATTGCGCTAAGTGATGTGCAACAATGTCATGAAGGACAATTTACTACAATTTATTTCAGTTTATTAACGTTCATGGGAACGGAAGCGCTACTTTGTAGCACAGAGATAAGTGACACTGCAGATGTCAGGTCACAGGTGGTCACAGACAGTCACGTACCGAGATTACGCAGAATTAAGCTCGCAACAAAGTAGTTATGAATAGTTTTAAGATTACAACAATGTATTATGAAAGCAGACATTAGGTCTGCAAGTTCCCACAGACTTGTGAGGGGGTAGGGATGTTATAAAAGGCCCGGGAGTTCCACTCACAGGCAGTTAATTCATCGTTCAGCTTTAGCATTGCAGTTCGTAGATAACTCACTTTGTACAATTAGTTAATAGTTTCGGACTTAGAGAAATTAATTCAAGATTGTCTAAATTCAATATTAATTTCTGTATAAGAATCAAATAAATGTGTTAAGAAGTTTGAAAGTCTTTTTAAAAAAACCGCTCCCAAGCCACGAACCTTAACTCGCTTTCCTCCACAATACACGATTTTGATTATTATAGAGTAGTCCAGAACATAGCAGATAACGAGGGATAGTGGAATAATGCCGTTAGAAAAACTAAAAATGGACACAGAAGTTGTGATACTGATGCGGCTATTGGTTTCCCGTTGTAAGTGGACCTGTGTGTGAGGTAATGTACTAAGTCGCTGGAATTTATCGTTTCGAAATATAGATGAAAAAAACAGTTTCTTATTTATTAATTAAAAATTTGTATTGACATCATGTGTAAAGTATTTGCGTTACAATTTACAATAACTTTTCTACTGATTGGGGTGTATTTTAGACTTGCTTTTAAATTTAACACTAGCAAATACGATCAAAGATAAGAGTAACAGCCATGTTTGTTTAGTTACGTTATATGAGGCAAACGAGGGTAGTCGACGAGGGCAAAGTGGGAAACATATATTTAGTCCCCCACGATGCCCCATATATATTGTATAGTTTTTTATCATAAACGCGCTTTCTTTAATTACAGCAAAATGATACGGAGGTATAAGCAAAAAACAGAACAGCATTCCTGGTATTTGGAATCAATGAAACAAGCCCTCCTTAGCTATGTTTTCGAAGAAATGGGACAGAGAAAAGCAACGTAAGAATACAATGTGCCGCAAACTTGAACGGTATGTCTTAAAGTAAAGAGGCAATCCCGATGAATCGACCAAAAATATATTAGAGCATTCCATGACTACCATCATCGAAGGGCAAGAGAATAGAATACATAAAATTAATGGTGGTGCGATTTTACAGCCTAACGCTTACTGAACTTCGAGCAATAGCTTTCGAGTTAGACAGAAAAAATCAAACTTGGTGGGCGCAAGTTGCCTAAACCCCTTCACATGCCGCTGAATATTGGTGAAATAGGGATATATTTAGAAACAATAGAAGAAGAAACGAGTGGTATTCAGGCTCTAGAAACTTCAGGGAAATGTGTAGGTTAGCTCAGTAGAAAACAATGGAGGTACGCAATTAACCAGTTCCTAAACCTAATGATGATGTAAATTTTTTAACAAAACAGATGTAATGACGGTGCACACTGGCTGCAAGTTTTTAAAAAGACATCCGGTATAGCCTTTAGAAAGTCGAAAGCAACGTCAGTGGTTAGGACCATCGGGGTTTAACAGAGTTGCAATCGGTAAGTTTCTTATAATCCACTTGAAGAAACCATTGATAAATATACAATTAGCGGCAGCGCAATTATAACGTTGACGAAACCTGTGTATCGAAGGTTACCAAAATCATTCCAAAATTTTAGCCGTAACTGCTAAACGCCTGGTTGGAATTCTAACATCTGCACAAAGAGGCAAGTTCATGACGACGACTATCTGCTTCACTTCTGCGGAAATTACACGCCTCCTATATCCATATTTCCGCGAAAACGAATGAAACTTGAATTACTTAACAGAACACGGTTGGCTATTGGGGAGAATGTCATGAATCTGGATGGGGTACAGAGTAATTTGTTCATTTTGCGATTAAAAAGATTTATAGAATTGTCTCATTCAACTAAAGACGACTCAGTTACTGTTGTTGCTTGATGGACACGCTACTCATGTTAAAAGTATTAAACTTCTTAATTTGCTCGCGAAAATGGTGTTGCTCGCGAAAATGGTGTGATTCTACTATGCCACCACACTGTACACCGCCTTCAGCCCCTAGATGTTGGTTTTATGAAGCCCTTGAACACCTACTACAATGATGAAGTTAAGAGTGACTACCCACTTTCAGACTGTTAGATTATTTAGACAGAAGTTTATTGCTGCTACCACTATAAAAACTGATGTAAATTTCTGTAGGTCTACAAAAATTTGATCGCTCGAACCAAACACCTTTGCGGATGCATATTTTGCACCAACTGAAATGATCAAAAATAAGATAATCCAATGCCAACGGTTCAACCCAAGCAAGTACTCTGGAACCGCTTTTTCAACCAAGCACCCCGCAACCGTATATTTAGAAATGAATAATAGTAAGGTACGGGATAAGACCTCTGAATCGGCTTCGTAATTAAACTCTTCGCAACCTGGATATTTAGGAATTAACAAAGGTAAAGAGATCTGCTTTTGAAAAGTCGCCTGAAGTTATATTGACCTTACCTAAAGAAGTGCGAACAACGCATCGGGTTACAAATCGCAGAGGCAAAGCAATGATTATTACGGAATTACCTTAGAGAAACGAATTGGTTGAACAACAAAAAACAAAAGAAAAGAAAGAAGGCTTGCAAAAAGGACATAACGAATAGTTCAGAAAGTAATTGGATAAAAATACGACAATGATAATAGAAAAAAACTAAAGTAGCTTTACCGAAACTTGAAAATGTATTCTCTGCCGACGACTACGACGAAATGCTTGAGTGTCTGTATTGTGGGTACCTATCTCAATCTAATAAAGAGTGAATTAGGTGGATAAAGGGCATTCGTTGAGCATATTGCACGTGTGCTGGCAAAGACGATGAAGAATGAAGTAACCCATCTTTGTGTTATGCGCCCTTAAGTTTATATAATTTAACATAACTGCGTATAAAAACATATTTTGTGTTTTAAATTTTTGTGATTTTGGTTAAGATGATCAATAATAGTTATTTATTATACAAGGGAAAAAGTACTAGGTTTTAGTTCGCGACGGGAGACAAAACACCGACAGGTAAAAACTTACAGTTTTACACGTATATAATACACTATTTTTTTCTGTGACAGACAAAACGATGATTTAATATTGAAAAAAATATTACAATATATTAAAGTCAAAAATCAATCGATGTCAAATTTGAAGTTTCAAACAAATAGACTGTTGTACTTATAGGGACAGTTAGACTTGTGTTGCTAAGGAAACCTTTATAGTAATCAAATATCTGTCAATTTAATTCTGCGAGTGGTTACTTATTTGCACATAACCGAGTAAAAGTACTCATTTTTTTCCCGGGGAAGAAAGTAAATTCATAAAAAGTGACATATTGTTACCTGTCAAAAAATATTAAATGTCAAATTTTTTTCCCGTCACAGATAAAAAATATTTTTCCAATATGTACGATTTTCTTCTTTAAATAACCTATACCCTACATTACCTCACTAAAATCCTACGTTTTCCCCTTTTGCGGGGCATAGCGGGGCAAACGACTTTTAAAGGCAATGTTATATTTTATCGATTATTTGAGGATGTAGCAATGGTACACGATACTCAACATGCCAGGTAAGCAAAATAAACTATTAAAACAATCTTTTAACATTAGGATGCCTCATTAATAATAGATGAATCTTAAGTACCCCACAAAGTCCCGGTCTACAAATGATGCAAATAACATGCTTGTAGTTGATGCTCTTACAAATTCTGCAGTTAAGGAAGATCTAACCGCAACTCTTAAAAATACCTCTGCAACTAACGACAAAGCATTGCTCCAACCAAATAGATACCTGAAAATAGTGGCACATTATCTGCATTAACAACAAACTTGTAATCAACATAAAAAAACACAAACCGTGTTATGCTTAATCTTGAACAGGCGCAACAGCTCCGCAGCAAAATACATAACGGGAAAAGAGAATAAACTGCTTTAATAACTGATATTCCGAAAAAAGTGCATTAAAACCAATGGAGGATGAAACGCAGAGACAAAATATATTGCCGAAATAAAAAGAAAACAGTAAACTTAAGAAAATTAAAGATGGCACATTTCTTCTCCGAAAAGAGGTAAATGTCATAATAACATCGACTTTGCATCTCCGACTCGTTCTCAGTTTTTGAACACAAACATCCTGGGTCCAATGCACACGTTGTAGCAGATCGGCTCAATAAGAATGCATGTTGAGCCTAGTGCGAATTGTGACTCGAATCTCGGATAATGAATTCTGATTTAGTTTCTATTTATTGTTATTTGAGGGAATTCCTATCGCGCCAATTTTTTTTTCCAAGTTTTTTAACATTTTATGTTGTCAACGCCAAATTTGGAACAAAGATTTGTCAGATTTGTCAGTTTCAGCACGCGAAAATGGCAAATTTGAAATTTGAATACAGAAACGTCATTGAATTTCTATCAAAAAAAGGCGTAGTTCAGAGAATCTACGAGAGAACGGTGGTAATATGGAGAAAATCTCCTGTTTCCAAGTTAAGTAATGATGCAAAGGGTTCAAATGGCACCAGGAATCCATTGATAACTTGACGTATGGATGAGCTGTGAAGAAATCATCAAAAGCGCTGAAGATTTGGTGTTGACACCGCCGAGTAAAAGTTTCACTAGTGTTAGAGAAGCATAAATATAAAAATCGATCGGTTTTGAAGTTGTACGTGAAAATTTGGGATAAGTAAAGAGTCGAATTGACGGATTCCTAAGCTGCTCAGTCCCGACAAATTTGCAAGTAGAATTTGAGTGCTTTATTTCTATAAAAACGGGGGACAAAACTTTGGAATTCTCCCACGTAACAAGGGTCCGTATAATGGGTTTATTCCAGCTCACCACCATCTATGAAGGTAGTATTATAGCACTGAGGACCATATGCCAAAAAGACTACAATAACGAGAAACATCCACGAAACACTTGAAAGCAGCTTTACAGCAAGAGAGACCCACAATTATACTCAGAAAACAGCTCCTGCACAAATGCAGGACGCCCAAATCATTGTTCAAGCAGTTGTCAATGAACGCATCCTTTAGGAATTATCTATAACATCCATCTTGTAACCCCCACTTCGCCTCCTGTGTCTATCTCTTTTTAAAATTCAAAAACACTTGAGAGAGGGCATCAATTTTTACCGTAAACGCTAGTAGTTGTACCTTCGAAATTTTACAAAAAAATTTTTGAAAGCACAACGTTATTAAAAAGCGATGGAAGTGCGTTAGGGTTGAAAGCTAAATTTTTGGTTTTCTTACTCGTTGTTTTGATAGCACGTAGATAACCCCTCGCATTTTTGGTTAATTCAGGTGAATGTATAATTTTTATATTA
Organism: Platerodrilus igneus; assembly: GCA_036346225.1. NCBI lineage: Eukaryota > Metazoa > Arthropoda > Insecta > Coleoptera > Lycidae > Platerodrilus > Platerodrilus igneus. Next base: position 23,295,036 of record JARFIW010000089.1, on the reverse strand, counting down.
TTCTAATATCTTTCTTTCGTTAGTAACTACAATTGAAACTCTACCAGTGTCAAGTAGTCACAAACTATGTCAATCAATCTAATAAAGGGAGGATTAGGTGTATAAAATGCATTCGTTGAGCATATTGCTCGTGTGCTGGTAAATACGATGAAGATAATGAAGTTACGCATCTTTGTGTTATGCGCACTTAAGTTTATATAAATTAACATAACTGCGTATAAAAACACATTTTGTGTTTTAAATTTTTGTGTTTTTGGTTAAGGCGTTCAATAAAAATATTTTTCCAATATGTACGATTTTCTTCTCTAAATAACCTATACCTTACAGTACCTCGCTAAATACACTACGTTTTCCCCTTTCGCGGAGCATAGCGGGGCAAACGATTTTTAAAGGAAATGTTATATTTTATCGATTATTTGAGGATGTAGCAATGACTCATAATACTTAACATACCAAGTAAGCAATATGAACTATTACAACGGTCTTTTAACATTAGGATGGCCTCATTAATAATAGATGAACCTTAAGTACCCTACAAAGTCCCGGTTTACAAATGATGCAAATAACATGCTTGTAGTTGATGCTCTTGCAAACTCTGCAGATAAGGAAAATCTAACCAAAACTCTTAAAAATACCTTTGCAGCTAACGACAAAGTATTGCTCTAACCAAATACATATACCTGAAAATAGTTGCACATTGTCTGCATTAACAAAAAACTTGTAATCAAAATAAAAAAGCACAAACAGTGTTATGCTACAATGCTTAATCTTGAACAGACGCCAGAGGTCGGCAGCAAAACACATAATAGGAAATGAGAACAAACTGCTTTAATAACTGATATTCCGAAAAAAAGGTGCATTAAAACCGATGGCGGATGAAACGCAGAGACAAAATATATTGCCGAAATAAAAAGAAAACAGTAAACTTAAGAAAATTAAAGATAGCACATTTGTCAACGCCAAATTTAGTGACAATCGCTTATTATTTGTCCGTTTTGTCAGTTTAAGCAGGCGAAAATTGGAAATTTGAAATTTGAATACAGAAACGTCATTGAATTTCTATCAAAAGAAGGCGTAGTTTGGAGAATCTACTAGAGAACTGTGGTAATATGGAGAAAACCCTCTGTTTCCAAGTCAAGTAATGGTGAAAACGGTTCAAATAGAACTAGGAATCCATTGATAACTTGAAGTATGAATGAGCTCTGAAGAAATCATCAAAAGCGCTGAAGATTTGCTGTCGACACCGCCGAGTAAAAGTTTCACTAGTGCTAGAGAAGTATAAATATAAAAAACGATCGGTTTTGAAGGTGTACAAGATTTGGGAATAAGTAAAGTGCCGATATGACGAATTCCTAAGCTGTTCAGTCCCGACAAATTTGCAAATAGAATTTGAGTGATTTTTTTCTATAAAAACGGGGGATAAAACCTTGGAATTCTCCCACGTTTATACCAGCTCCCCACCATCTATGAAGGTAGTATTATAACGCTGAGGACCATATTCCAAAAAGACTACAATAATGAGAAACATCTACGAAGGCGCTTGAAAGCAGCTATACGTCAAGAAAGACCCACAATTATACTCAGAAAACTGCTCCTGCACAAATGCAGCACGCCCAAAGCATTGTTCAAGCAGTTGTCAATGAACTCATCTTCGAGGAATTATCTATATAACATCCACCTTGTAATCTACAATTCGCCTCCTGTGACTATCTCTTTTTAAAATTCGAATACACTTGAGAGAGGGCATCAGTTTTTACCGTAAACGCTGCAGTTGTAGTTTCTAAATTTTACAAAATAACTGATATTTCGAAAAAGAGTGCATTAAAACCGATGGAGGATGAATCGCAGAAACAAAATATATTGCCGAAATAAAAAGAAAACAGTAAACTTAAAAAAATTAAAGATAGCACATTTCGTCTCCGAACAGAAGTAAATGTCATAATAATATCTACTTTGAATCTACGACTCGTTGTCAGTCTCTGAACAAATAGCATAATGCTTGGTATCTAAAGAGCTTTGTAATAGAATTTATGATGAAACCATCCTGCGTCCAATGCACAGGATGCAGCACTAGGCTTAAGAAAAATGCACTAAGAGCCTAGTGCGATGATGAATTCTGATTTAGTTCCTATTTTTTATTGTTTGGAGGGAATTCCTATCGCGCCAATTTTTTATGCCAAGTTTTTTAACATTTTATGTTGTCAACGCCAAATTTGGTGACAATCGCTTAATATTTTTCAGATTTGTCAGTTTAAGCAGGCAAAAATTGGAAATTTGAAACGTGAATTTAGAAACGTCATTGGATTTCTATCCAAAGAAGGCGTAGTTCGGAGAATCTATGAGAAAACGGTGGAAATATGGAGAAAACCCCCTGATTCCAAGTCAAGTAATGGTGCAAATGGTTCAAATAGAACCAGGAATCCATTGATAACTTGAAGTATAGATGAGCTCTGAAGAAATCATCAAAGGCGCTGAAGATTTCCTGTTGACACCGCCGAGTAAAAGTTTCACTAGCGCTAGTGAAACATGCATATAAAAACGATCGATTTTGAAGTAGTACTTGATGATTTGGGAATAAGTAAAGTGTCTGTACGACGGATTCTTAGCTGCTCGGTCCCGAACAAAAAGTGTTACGACAGATTTGCAAGTAGAATTTGAATACAGAAACGTCATTGAATTTCTATCAAAAGAAGGCGTAGTTCGGAGAATCTACGAGAAAACTGTGGTAATATGGAGAAAATCCCTGTTACCAAGTCTTGTAATGGTGCAAACGGTTCAAATAGAACTAGGAATCCATTGATAACTTGAAGTACGGATGATCTCTGAAGAAATCATCAAAAGCTCCGAAGATTTGCTGTCGACACCGCCGAGTAAAAGTTTCACTAGTGAGAATTTGAGTTTTTTTTTGTATAGAATCGGGGGATAAAATCTTGGAATTCTCCCACGTAACAAGAGTTCGTATAATGGGGTTTATTCCAGCTCCCCATCATCTAAGAAGGTAGTATTACAACGCGGATGACTATATACCAAAAAGGACTACAATAACGAGAAACATCTACGAAGACACTTGAAAGCAGCTATACAGCAAGAGAAGAGACTCACAATTATACTCAGAAAACGAAGCCCAAAGCATTGTTCAAGCAGTTGTCAACGAACGCATCTTCGAGGAATTATCTATAACATCCACATTGTAATCCCCAGTTCGCATCCATTTTAACGTAAACGCTAACAGTTGTAGTTTCGAAATTTTTCAAAAAATTTTTCGAAAGCATAACGTTGTTAAAAAACGATGGAGTGTGTTATGGTCGAAAACTAAATTTTTGTCTCTTTCTTACTCGTTGCTTTGATAGCACGTAGATAACCCCTCGCATTTTTGGTTAATTCAGGTGACTGTATAATTTTTATATTATTCTAATCTCTTTCTTTTGTTAGTAACTATAATTGAAACTCTACCAGTGTCAAGTAGCCACAAATTATGTCAATCAACCCTACTCCGAGGGCTTTCTGACAAACTTCGTGTATGATTCTAAATAGGGCGGTAGATAATTTCGGTTCGGTTGTAGTTGTTTAAAATTTAAAATCTATATCATAATTAAATTCATGAACGCTTTGTAGTTTCCTGAAGATTATTCTTTTAAAATAATATTTAAAAATTTAATCAAGCTTTCTGGTTCTCCACTAAATGTTAAATATATTTTATGTATTGTGTGGAATTTCTAATCAAACTTGGAATCAAAATATTTTTGTGGAAGAAAAATTACTGGAATTTCTAGGGTTAATTTGTTCAGTTACGTTCATAACGATTTATATAAATTGTGTGGCTATTTTGAATTGGTGTGAAATTGAATTTATTTAATATAATTATTTTAGGAATGCTTTAAGTGTCATGAAGGATACGTATCTTTAAGCATCAAATACTTAACTGCGAAATGCACAATTACACCCCCCATAGATTTAACCACAAAATCATCTATTGTATATCATCTTGTTCTAGGAAACAGGAATTTTTCTATAGAGAACCTATTATTATCACTTAAACCTTTCAACTAGAATTTTTACCTGTTTAAATTTGACAAAGCTTTAAATCGGTCTTTCGTATATCCCATACTGTGCAGGTAAATTTCAATGGGGTTTGCTTGTGTAAAGGCTTTTTAAACATAAAGAATTCCGGCAGTCCAAACAACAACGTCTTTATCTAACCGTATTTTCATGAAAATATGAAAATCCCAATTCAATAACACGTAAGAATAAAAGCTTACAAAAAATTTCAAACTTCTGTATAGATAAAACAAGGTTACGTAGGTAAATCACACTGTGCATGTGCATGGTGGCTTTAGTTAGTATAGGCGTCCGATAGAGCGCGAGCGCGATGCTACAGCCGCCATTGGCCGAGAGGCGTGTCGGATCCCTGACAGATCATTCATCTGAGCCCCACTCTACCCTCGCCGACGGCAGTGATTGACAGTTGGCAGACGACTGCGGATCGCGCAGGAACTCCGCACGCGTTTCGTATCACCTCACGGCGCAGCAGCAAAAACAAACCCTGCTTATGAATCGGATCTCCAGGTGCAGCACGTGAAGACGCGTGTGATGTGACAACCTTTAATTTTAACAAAAATCGCGAGTGTTAATTGTGACAAAGGGCTTAAGCCCTATTATTTTGTGCAGTGCAGTGGATTGAACATCGGAATAACGGTGGCCCAACACGCAGAATACCCTGGTGCTACCGGCAGGGCTTTCATGGCTCAGCCACGGGTACGTTCAGGAATTTTTAAGAGGTTGCTGAAGAAACTGATGCTGGTTAGAAAATCCCGCCAAATTAAATGGGTTGTTTTGACTGGGTTTAGCAGAGGCGGCGTGCGGGACGCGTCATTATAGTGCTATCAATCATTAATGAATGTTCAGCTATAAATCTTTCACCTCACGGGAAGCTTACAAAACCCCAAATTTGTTAATATTCTGCCCTTGTTTAAACGGATCTTGATTTTCGGTATTCAATTTTAAGCTTTTTAATTCGTGTGTCAATTCAACGGGCGCCTTTTTCCTATATTTAACATTCAAAGAGTATCTCACAAATCATTACAATTCCAAATTTGTTGATGTATGTTAATGCACTTTGACTAATGAATATAAATTGCTTTTTATAATAGCTCTGGCATAAAATACCTATGAGACTTTTTTTTAAAAGCTCGTTTTATAAAAAAAGCCATTACAATAGAACCGTCGCGAAATCGCTGCTATCCAAAAAGTCCATCTTTCAAAATCAAACACCACAAAAAAACAACCAGTCACAATCAGTCATTTACATATCTTAGGATTAACAAAATGTCTCAAGAATTGGAATTTTAAAATTAAAAACCAGTTTAATTTACATTTGCAAGGTCTTTTTTAAAACGTCCGAATATAAGGACAACAAGATAAAGCACCAAAAATGGAATAAATAACCTGAGAAGCAACTTTTTCTTAATGAGGAGCACCCTCAACTATTTGGAAAGAAGTTGGAAAGATCTTCGACTTGTGTAATTAATAAAGCTTAAGTGTGTGGTGTAGTGCAATAAAATTAGAGTTTAATTGCAATGGTTTTTAAGGAAGTTACTGTAAGTACAACATTATTTTTCAATTGTACCGACACGTATTTTTGAGCCCGTCGGGACCATCTCACAACGAGTATTTGGTCTCTTTTTAAGTACTCTTGTATTTAACTTCTAGCTAAAATACCTAATGTTTTTTTACAAGATAGTATAAGAATACCCCTTGATCAAATTCAAAAGGACCAGTGCGCGTTTTAAAATTTATCATTTTTCCCTTAGTACATAATCTACTTGTGGTTATATTTTGACGGATTTTCTTTATACATGGCCTCTGTATGTATTTGCGAAGCGACGAATCGGAACCCTTGTCGGACCGACGGTAAAGGGGTTATGCGAAATGGTCACTGGAAATATTTTTTAATCCCCTTACTCATACCAAGCTACTTGCACCTTCTACTTTTATTTCAAGCTTGTAGAAATCTATGTAGTCGTCGGGTATCCGATTCGTGCCTGTTCTTTTCACACAAATTCGCTTCAAATCTATCATTCGTAACCGAATCAAACATCTAGGTTCCTGGTTATCATATTCTAAAGTTGCTTCTGGTATGTTTGGGAAAAATATGGTTTTTATTCGCTTCTTTTAACATTTTTTGTTAATAGCCTCCACCTGTAAATTGACTAAGACATTTTTGTCCAATTTAATGCATTTTGTACCGCGTTTATAATATATCAAACCCCGTAACAGCTTAGAACAGAAAAACAGAAAGTGTTTATCTGCAATTTACCCCTGGCAGTTATTGCCAAAAATCTACACCTGCAATTCGATTAATTTTAATCCAGAGTACATTGGGCTATTCTGTACCATCGAATTTACACAAATTTGAAGAGAAAAACAAACCAAAGAAAACAGTTTTCAAACTCAAATTGAAGGATGCAATTGCCAAAAACGTGCTAAAGAATTTAGAAACGTTAGGATTTTGTGCTTTCCGTCGTCTACGTAACGCTACATATAATTTTGACAAAGCCCCAAAAATATTCTTTGTTATTAAACCCCAGGATTTCCAGATTCATTCTTAAATTGATACGGCGGCTTAACTGGTTATATTTCCAAAGATAGCAACTGATTGGAGGGTTTGAGGCGTCATTAGTATACGTTTCAAAACTGACTAGTCCGACGCAGCGCAGCGCCTTCATTCCTCTGACTTTTCAATTCAATATATGATTAAGTAGAAAATTCGAAAACGATTTTGCTATGATAATGAAAGTTCCAGCAATCACTTTTGATTATAATATTGAAATAAGGGTATATTAAAACCCATGGGAAAATTTTGCGCGCCATTTCAATTGTGCAAAAACGTAAACCGGACTTGCTTTTAAAATCTAAAACTCTAAAAGAGTGGCATTCGAAGAAGTAAACTTTACGGGGTTGAAATAATTTTTACATACTAGATCGGTTGTAGTATTGTTTCATTTAGACACAGTAAGTTGCAAAAATTAATCTTTTTTATTTTTCGCGCCGATCTTTCAATCATCAGAAGTTTTTCTGAGTTACGGGCGTAGAAGCATTTTTAGATTGTAGGTTTCTTTCAAAAACATTTTGTGTTGTTATTGAACGACGGAAGAGTCTGTGAGGAAGTTTGAACAGTCCGTCGGGCCTCCGGCTCTGACACTTCTTTGATTTATTTTTCTACTCTGTTTAGAAGGCAATAAACACATTTTTCTTTCTACGAGCTATCGATATACGATACCAAAGGTAGTATTTTCTTATTTTAGCAAAAACGTGAAGTGCGCGGGTTAATTAAAAAGTGCACACATTTTCGCGAAGCTGCAAGTATTTTCTAAAAACTCTTTTAAGAGACATTGGAAACATACGAACGCAATACGGTTCCTAAAAATTTTCCTACTACATAGATCTTTGTAAAATAAAAAATTATTAGAATGACAAATTTGCCCGTATAAAAGGAAACCTTTGGTATTTATACTTCCATTTATTTTCTAGACATGGCAAGAAAAACACCTTCCCAATACAATCCCATGGTGCAAGTAACACCTGCGATACCGAAAACTACTTCACGCAGGTTTGTGCAACCTCCGTGCGTTCCACAAAATTTATAAAACTGGATTTGAGTTTTTGAACAACTAATAAATACTTTTTTTGGCATGTTTTTCAAAACGAACGGCATTCTAAATCTGAATGTATTCTGTAATTCTGATTGATTTTAATTCAAAAATATTGAAAATTGCGGTGTTTACTGTTCACAGTTAGATGCAGTTTTCAGTTTTTAAACTGCATCAAGCGCTTTCTTCCAAAAGTAAAATAGTCTTTCATTGTTCAGTATGGTTTGTGTGACGCGTAGAGGGTAACACATGCCTATTCTATAATTTTTCAAATCGAGATGTAAAGAAAATTAGTGCTTACTATTGTCTTGAAGATGCAGCAACCCTAAGGATTATTAAAAAGTGCTGGAATTTATTCATGTTCGGAACATATAGCTTCGGGAAGTCTCTTCCACCTAGCTGGTGGTGGCAAAAACATAAAGGTTATTATGCTCCCAATGACTTTCCCTTTGTACTGGTGCTATAATGGCAGAACTATATTTCGTACGCTTCAAGCTTTATTTATCATATCGCAGGTGCACAATCAAAAAACAATTTCATTAAATTTTGACAATTTTTTTGCCTAACGTTTATAGATAGTATAATGTGCAACGGGTAACTTGTTATTTTCATGCGATGGTTAAAATTAAAAGTATTGACAAAATTCTGACTTTGAATAAGAAAACGGAGGAAATTAAAAGATTCTTCCATAGCTTCCACAGAAATTCCTCCGCATAACGAGAAGAAACAACGCTGGGTTTTAGAATCTGTCACATTAACTCTAAGGGTTGTCATTTAATTTACGCATTCCGTCAGTTTTTCCTTATTTTCACCTTATCAAAATAAGCTGGGCATTCCAAAATCATTTCATTGGCTTTAAGTACTTTTCACCTCTAAGTTGTTTGACGATTTTTTTATTTTACTCAATTAGCAAAACGAACTCTGTTACAATTTTTCAAATGAAAAATATACAACAATCTAATGCTGATATTTTCGTTAAAATTAACTTGTGGATCATCCAGCCAAAATGCGCTAGCTTGTTGTAATTTTCTAAATGATTAGATAAAAGTCACTATAAACATCAATTGGAAAAATAAGATTTTTACGCATAAACTTCACAAATTTTGTAGTTCGTTGAATGAATAAAAAAATGAATAATAGTTAAGCTTCTGGTTTTCGTGGAATAGCATAAAGTATGCCCAAAGCCTTAGCTTGGGTTTGGTGTTACATTTGCAATTGCTAAATTCTTTTGCCATAAATTTCTTCATTTTATTGCTTCAATTTGTTTGTTTTTTTATCAAAAGTGTCTAGACGATTTTTTGCAGTAAGTGCAACACATAGACTGATATTGTCTTGTACAATGTTAGTTACAAAAATGCAGAAATCCGGCGGTTCGATTTCCTTTAAATTTAAATCTTCTTGCAAATTGGAAGTCGTCAAAAAGTGCAAAAATTTATCGCAATTTTACAAGTAATTACAGAAGGGAGCTCTTGAAAAGTATTTTTTATAAATAGCTTTGGAATTAACCCTTCCCTCCTGCGGGATGGATGTTAAAAGTAAAACAAAGCTTACAGTTCCCGTACTTCCACGGTAAGTATGGCTATTGTCGTACCTCAAGAATTTCCCCTAAGCTGAATCTTATCCAAATGAAACTGCCTATTGTAAAACTAATTTGATCAAACTTTGCCGTTATTTTTTGTCGTGGCTGGGGAACATAAAATATGTCTTAAGGGTAGTCATAACGGAATGCAGAAGGCGTTTGCAAAGTAATTGTATCAAATTATTCCAAATTTTCTGTCGCTTGAAAGAAAACTTCATTTTACCCAATTTCTGTAATTTTATAGCATAACACATATCCCCTTAAAGAAACGGGATGAATCCAGCGCTGATACTATCTTATCCGTTACCTACATCGCAAAGCATACCATTACAAACTTTGATGTATCAAAGGATGCCGCAATATACTGCGATTCTAAAAGTAAATAGATGATCTTATAAAATTAGAATCCTGAAACATAAGTCTTTAATTTCTTGGCAAAAATTTTTCGCTCAACTACACGTACAAGAATAATAGTCCGCCTTGGCACCATCTTATCTAAATGAAATTGCACATTCGAGAAGTCATTTTTTTAAATTGCTTCCCTATTCTTTGACTCTTTTTAAAAGTTGGTTTAAATGGTCTTCTTTTACACTATTACTATGCGTAGAAACTAACACGTAATTCTCCTGTAATTTTTCGAACACTTCAGGGACTTCAGGACTGTTATTTTCTCTTGAATTAAATTTTCAATTGTCCAATCAAAATTTGTATTATTAAAAATTGTGTTAATTTATCACGATCTAAAAGTAATAGGACAAAAACATCATAAAGGGTGCGTGGAAAAATAAAAGATTTTTACAGTGAATCGGTTGTACAATAATTTAAACAACGGTAAAATTAGGAAAAAAATTAAGTCTTTTTGTAGCAGAAAAGCATAAAGCCGTAAGTCTGTCTCACTCATATGAAGTTGCGCATTTGAAAAGCAATTTCGTCACTGTTTCAGTATTTTCTCACTCAAAAGTTGCTTTAGACGTTCTCATTTTACAGTATTACTGCTGTGATGACTGTCGAGTAATGCGTCACCTTCCTGAAATTTTTGAAATAAAAGTGCTGAGATTCCAGTACTATTTTTCTGCTCATCTTTGACTGGCTTTCAACAATTTTTTACAATTATCCAAAAGTGAGAAAATTTATTGTGATTTTAAAAGCTTTTGAACAATAAGGTCCTCATCAAATATTTTTAGCTAAATGTTGTTTTTGACTGTATTCATGGACGGTATTAATAGTGTTTGCTCACCACAAGTTTTCAATAAAAAAATATAAAATCTTTTCTCATACTTCCTGTACAGTTAGCTACTGGACTGTTCATCCAAACTTTAAATTATTAAAGTAATTTATTGCGTTTCTAAAAGTAATTGGACAAGAACGTTATAAAAAATATGAAATATTTGAAGATTTATACACGTAACTGCGGCATAACTATAGCCTCCCAGCTGGATGATTAAAAATAACACTACGTCAAGTTTCCTGAGATTTTTCCACTAAGTGTGGTCATTTCGTGGTTGAAAATTTTTTAAGTTATTCAAACGAAGCTGCACATTCGAAAAGTAACTTCAGTTTTGCAAGCTCAACTTTTAAGTTTCGCCAAATTTTTTTATAACAAAAGTTGCTTGAATCGGCTTCTTAGTATTACAGCAGGCTCTAGTTGTGGAAGTGATATATTACGCTCCTGTTATTTTTTAGATAAAAGATAAAACCTGGTGATGATAGTCTCTTTAAGACTAAGTTATGGTTTAGTCAACAAAATTTTAGATTCATCAATACTGCAATAATATAGTTGGCTTCAAAAACAAATTACGTCACTGGAGAAATCTGGAGAAATAAAAGATTTTTCACGGTCCTTCGGCAGAACTTGCTCGGTTCAACTGGATGAATAGTAGAGTTGAGTACCAATAAAGTTTTCTGAGACTTTTGCATTATATGTTAAGGTTGTTGTGCTACAATGAGCGTACGCAATTGAAATATTTTTGCCGTATCCAAATGCAGTTGTATATTTGCAAACTTCATTTAATTTATCAATTCGTGATTTAACTCAAAAGTTGCTTCAGTTCAGACGGTCTCTTGATTTCACAGTATTAGTAATGCAGCAAGGAGACAACACATCTAGGTCACCTTCCGACAATTCCTCAGCATTAATCAAAATTATCTAAAGTCCACTACTGTTGTTATTCTTAATACAATCTTTGGATCATCTAAGCAAATTTTATAATATCAATACAATACGTTTTACTTTGAAATAGTTGTACAATAACGTCTTAGACAAATAAATTTGACACATGCCTTCTGGAAATGTTTCCATCCAACTCAATTAGCGGCACAAATACTAACATTTAAATCCCACTTTAACCAAACGATGCCATGTCGCCAAAACCCTTCATTAGATAATACCTATTGGCACTAACTTTGTTTTTAAGGAGGTAAATCTACTCAAAGGTAGAATTTTGAACAAATTATATACCCGAAGTACTGGGTTTGTCATCATATTTATGCGTGCTCGATTGTATCCGTTGAAAGTGGTTCAACAGATTTTCTATCAGAAATAACTGTACCGTGAGTTCAATCTTTGGATTTCATCTGTTTTCGCCTTATCGTTCTGTTCTGCTTGTTTTTTCCTGATTTGTAATATCAATAGTGTGGTGCAAAGCAACGACATAGACGACTCTCCATCCTACAGTTCTTCGAATAAAGAATATGGGAACTCTAGTTCTTCTACATAAACAAATTTCCAAATTATCAAAAACAGTAGCAAATTAATTGGACAATAATTAATAATAACGGATATCGTATCATAGTAACATAAAGTTCAATACTCTGCAGAAAAGAATGCACTCGATCCAAATTGTACTTATAGATTTGGAAAATTCGAATCGTTTATTTGATTAAACTTTTTTTGTAAGGTGTTAATTATTATCTAGGTTAGCTTGGTACTTAATAAAGGAATTCTTGGAAGAAAAGTGTTTAATTACGCATTCGGAAATGTGCAACTTTATTAATAGAAGTGAATTGTTTGGAAACTTATGGAAAATAGTTGTGTTCGCTTCAGATTTTAAATTTCGTCAACCTTCCCATTGTTTTGTAAAGAATGTCCCAAAAGTTGGCATGCTCTGTACCAGGTGTGGACAAATAGCGGCCCGCGGGCCTACATGCGGTCCGCTAGAAACGCTTTTGTGGCCCGCGGAGCAGTCAGAAAAATCCGCCTTGAACTGAGCTTTCCTTCCCATATGCGACCAAACATTTGTCTCGTATTTTCCACTGGGGCAGCTAAAAGTGCGATCCTTCACTAGCCACCGCTCCCACAGAGTCAAAACAATTGCCCACTTCTGCTAAATACATTATATTTTGCACTATTTAGAGTATGTTAAATTTCAAACCCCAAAAGCTTTTCCAATGATCTCTATTGCCTAATAGTCTGCTTAATCTGTTTATATGTGCTCGGGGACTTTTTTGTAGGTTAGTGGAGCCAGCATACCATATTCAGTGTAGGGTGAACTTGTGAATTCGTATTAAAAATTCGATGAGTATCGCGAAGGCTACCATAATGTTCATACTCCAAAGTCTATTGTAACAATTTTTAAAAGCAAAAATATTTCTAAGACTCTATTTTGGCGTTTTGACAACGAAAAGCAGTTCAACAGGAGGGTTCACATCCGGCACAATTTTGCTTTCCAAAGGACGTTTGTACGACGGTGATACTAGGGCAAAGTTTAAACATTAGTCACACGCGATTAACAAAAGTCAATCTTCATTGACATTTATTAGTAAATAAAATAATTAATTCGCCATACTGCACTCTCAAACAAATTTCAAATGCCTCCTTTACTTTTACTCACAAGCTCATGGGTAGTTTTGAACAACTCTCCAATCTGTCATATCGTTTCAGTGTACTGCAACTATCTTTACCTACGTCTTTTTAATCTCGTGTATACTTCGGGTTAGCCTTTTTGTGTATGTTTTATCTTCTTCTCTATTCTTTATTACTGTTCTAACTATTTCTCCGGGACTCGCAGAATGATCTATCTTCCAATACCGCCATCTTTCAACTACACTTGTAATACTTCTATTTTGCTGAACCTTTTCTAGAACCTTATCGTACTAACTTTGTCTGTGCTGCTGATCTTTGTCTCAAAAGTTAATAATGTCCATGTTTTTTAGCTCTATAGCGCTACGCTGCTAACATACTAATAATAATCTTCTGTAACAGTTAGAAGTATTCTCGATTTCAGAAGAGTTCCTTGCACCTTAAATACTTTCATTTCTGGGTACAACCATTTTACGTCTGATATATGTAATGCAATTATTAAACGTTGCAAAGCTTTTCTGACACCAACTTTACTAGCTTTCCATTTCTATAGTATTTACTACATTTCTTTATCTTGCTTTTATTATTGTTGTTTTCATTCATTGATAACATCGTGCTTAACATTTTTTCATTTATTTAATTTTATTTCTAACTTCTTCACCATTTCTCTAATATAACTCTATCGTTTATATGCCTAAGCATTTGAATTTTCTTTACCATTAAATTGTAAAACTTGTCTTTTTTTATTCCTTTTATTTTATTTATTGCTCGCTGCATACATAACTAAAACAAGATAAGTCGTAAAACATTCTTGTCTTACCTACTTACAGATTTTTAAATCTGTTGTCTCATTATTTATTTCTATCACAACCGTTCCTTTTCTAATAAATTGTAAATTAGTCGCCTATTTTTATAATGTATTCTTATTTCATTTAAGATAAATATATTAAAAATATTAATGGTATTTGTTGGCAATTTAAAATAACTAGTTTCACAGTTGTAGCTCTTCAAACTGGTAGGTTTTTTCTTCACAACAGCCAACAAAAGCATTGACTGACATTTTTTGGGTTTGTGTACAGCGACAAGAACGATAAGGTTGGTCCTGCTTCAAATTTGTAATTTTCAAGATTTCAGATTTCCAGTCTATTAGTATTAACCCTAAGACGCATAATGTAAGTGTAGTATTAACAAAAAAAACGCAGAAATTGTTAAAAGATATTGGACATGAATTTCTAATGGCAAAATAACATAAAATACATTCGGATGAATATAAAATCGTCTTTTTTCAAATGAAATCTAGCGCTTTCAAAACCTACACTAATTTGAAGCTGTTAAATAATTTAATTTTACAGGGGCATGTAGAACATTTGGATATGATTTTATATACCGGTCGTCGTTCTACAACTACCTATAGGGTTACGTGTCTCAGATTGTTGGGCTTAGTAACACTTTTTGGAAGTGTGCTTCATAATCTATTACAAGTAGCTGCAAAGTTTAGTGCTTCAGATATTTTCTCAACTACTTTTCTCTTAAACTTTTTATTGAACTCGAATGGTAGATACTCTACTCTCTTGCTGTATAGGAAGTATCAGTGCCGTATTTTATCCTCCTACAACTTTCCAAATAAAAATTCAGTTCTTCCATTTTCTTTAATTCATTTTGTAAAACTATTTGTCAAAATGTACAATTACTTTCTATGAATTTTAAAAATATTAGATATGAATTGATATGAGCGGTCATTATAGAAGAATTGAGAAGATTTTCTACATTTATTAGAGCTTAAATCGATCTTTTTCCAAACGAAGTAGAGCGAGTTTGAAACCTGCGTAAGGGTAAATCTTTTTATTCACCGTATTCTTGAGTAAATAGTTCCGAGAAGATACAATTTTCAATAAGGACTTGATCCAGTTTTATCAGTGATGATGTTCACCAAGTGATTTTTTAAAAAATGTCGGTAATAACTGAAGAGCAGTGCTCCGAAGGTTTTCTTGATATATTTAATTATTTGTTTCTTAATAGTTACAATAGACTTCATTTTGTTCATTGTACAGTTCTTATAGCACACTTTGATCTCCTATAACTTTTCAAATAAATAGAATTTGCGGGATTTATAATACTCCTATTTTTAACGTTCTTTGTAATATAGGAACAAGTTTTAGAATTATCCAAAAAAGTAGTAATTTATTTACTACTGTTAAAAGCTAGGAGACTCTAACTGATAATGGCGGTTACTATGGCAGAATAATATAAAATAGCAACATTTGTTATACAAAAGATATGGAATCGGGTTCAAAACCCATATGATTTTCTTTTTGATCAACTTCATTTTGCAAAGAAAATAATTATAATATTTACAATAAGATATAATTTAGAAAAAGTGTACGATAATTTTTATAGTGTTGGGTTGACTAAAGTACTGAAGATTGGGAAAAATATTTTCTATACAGATGGACAGACAAAGTTAGTAATAAATAGGTTATAAAAATAGTAGAGGAAAAAATATATCTGTGGAAAACAAAAAAAAAAATAGGTGAAATAGAAGGGCAGGATACGTTCTAAGGCATTTTTGGGTAACAGTACGGGATATATTACAAGCAGAGGTTGAGGTTATCCTAGATCAGACTATTGCATGCAGATTAGTGATAGATGCAGACCATGCAAATTTCAGGAAAATGTGGAGGTTAGTTCAGAATAAGAAACTATGAGGGTACGCGTTTAACCAGTTCCAGGACTGAAGAAGACCTAATGATGATGATGACAGATTATTGACAACTGTATAATTTCCTCAAATAATTTAATTATTTTTTTTTTAAACAGAATTAGACGCCACTCTTCCCTTTGTGCAGCACTGATAGTGCATTTACTCTGTTACAACTTTCTTCAAACGAAAATTGTATAACTTGTGACAATTTTAAACATTTTTAAGAACTATAAACAAAAATACAATATTTTTTTGTTAGTGTTAAAAATGTTAGACAAGAACTGATAATGACAGATTACCTTTCTATGCATACAATGACTTTTTATACTAAAGATATTGAATCTGTTTTAAACACACTTTATTTCACGGGGATACATAATTATTAGTAGATATAATTTTAATTAGTACCAGGGCCTTACATATATCTATCCGGAATAATTTCTGTCAATTTTTGGGTTGACCCACTCATTCGGAAGTGCACTGTATTTTTAAAAAATTATTGGAAGTAACCGTGAAGTGCAGTGCCACATATACTTTCACAATTACTTGATTTATTTTCGTTTTCACGTAGCAAAGGGCTAGCTACACTTTATCATTATTCAGTGTTAAAAAAATAATTTATCTTCTACAGCTTTTTAATTTAAAAAACAGTATTCCTTAAGCCTGTTCATATTGGAATACAAAAGAGCGTTTAAAAAGCAGTTCTACCAAATTCTACCACTATTTTCTCGCCCAACAGTTTCTTTTGAAGAAAACTTCATTTTACGCTGCTTAGAATAACATCTCCCTCACAATCTTTAAAGGAACGGGAAGAATCCAGCTCTGCTATTTTCCTAAGCGTTATATCCAAAACATCCTATTACAAACTTTGAATAGTCAAACGATGCCGCAATTATGCTATTTTAGAAGTATGTGGCTAAGATCTTCTAAATTAGAATATTGAAACAAAAAGTCTCTAATTTCTGAGGCAAAATTTTTCGTTCAACTGTACGAACGATAAAAACAGAGCAGGTTCGTGAAATTTTCATGGCACGGTTGTTTTGGCAGAATAATGGTCCGCATTGGCATCACCTTATCCAAACCAAATTGCACGTTCGAGAAACAATTTAATTAAATTGCTTTTTTATTCCTTGACTCTTTTCAAGAGTTAGTTTAAATGGTCTCTTTTTACACTATTACTATGTGTAGAAACTAACACGTCGTTCTCCTGCAATTTTTCTAACACTTCAGGACTGTTAATTTCTCTTGAATTAGATTTTGAATTGGCCAATCAAAATTTGCATTATTAAAAATATAGTAATTTACTACGATTCTAAAAGTAATACCTAGGACAAATACATCATAAAGGGTACGTAGAAAAATAAATGAATTTCTACCTTAAATCGGTTCGACCATAATCTAAATGACGGAAAAGTAGGAAAAATTAAGTCATTTTGTAGCAAAAAAGTTTAAGGCCCAGTTTTGTCTCGCTCAAATGAAGCTGCATATTTGAAATGTAAGTTCTTCACTTTTTCAGTATTTGATGGCCAAGAGTTGCTTAACGTTCACACTTTACAGTATTAAAAAAATGCTGTGATGAGGGAATAATGTGTAACTTTCCTTCAATTTTTCAAATAAAAAATGTTGAGAATTTATTACTGCTTTTCTGTTTAACTTTGACTTTGACTTTCAACAAAATTTTACAATTATCAAAAAATGAGCAGAATTAATACGATTTTAAAAGTTTTCGAACAATAAGGTCCCGAAGTAAGCCTAAAAAAATAGTTTTACTCTCAAGTTTGGAAAAATTGTACCGCCTAGC
The DNA here is from genome assembly GCA_036346225.1 of Platerodrilus igneus. NCBI lineage: Eukaryota > Metazoa > Arthropoda > Insecta > Coleoptera > Lycidae > Platerodrilus > Platerodrilus igneus. The sequence goes on along the minus strand of JARFIW010000089.1, from coordinate 23,277,507 downwards.
TGGATGGACAGTTGTTCTTTGTCCGGATGTTGTCATTATATGCAATACTTGTCATGGCAGAACAACTTAAACCTGTCATTTCCCAGTGAACTAAATATTTAAGAGTTAACTTCATCAAATATTTTTAATTAAAGTTTGATTTTGGAAATCCTCGTAGTACAGTATTAATAGAGTTATGCGAGTGAACAACATTTTACTCGTCACGAGTTTTCAAATAACTTAAAAATATATAAAATCTGTTCTAATACTTCCTCTACAATTAACCACTGGACAGTTCAGCAGTTTATCAAAACTTTAAAATTGTTAGAGTATTTCATAATTTAATGCGTTTCTGAAAGTAGTTGTACACGAACGTTATTAAAAATCTGAAATATTTAGAATTACACATGGCTACAGCAGAGTTCCTGCCTCCCTGCTAGATGAATGTAAGAATAGAATAGGGTTAAGCTCTCTGAGATTTCTCCACTAAGTGTGGTCCTTTGATGGTTGGAAAACTTTTAAGTTATGTAAATGAAACTGCACATTCGGAAAGTCACTGTATTTTTTGGGAGTTTCAACTTTTAAGGGTAGAGATTGGGTTTAGCGCCAGCAGAAATTTTATGAATATAGGGTATCAATCGACGCAGAATGACAAGCTGAGTCGAATGGTACCGGTCCCTATGTGCGGAAACTTCCGGTTAAAAAGTTATGATTTTAAAATATAATGTTTTTACATAGAAATCAATAGTAACCTAACCTAACCTAACCTAACCTAACCTAACCTAACCTAACCTAACCTGACCTGACCTGACCTGACCTGACCTGACCTGACCTGACCTGACCTGACCTGACCTAACCTAACCTAACATAACTTAATTAATTAATAATATTTGCTGACCGTTTAGCCGCATACAGCGTTTCCAGAGAGCACCGCGTGTAGGCGGTCAGCTTCACTCTCCTGTCCCTCAGTAAACCATCATTGGGACTAGCCTTAAGGCCTAGGCGCGGAAGTCGCCATACTCTCGGCGAACTGCATCGAAAAGAGCCTCTATTGAGTCGAGTTTACGTTTACGAACGTCTCGACGCCAAAGGTACTCACACAAGAAGAAGGCAAACTCTTCATGAGGCACCGAGTTCCGTTGACGGAACCAGTCCTTGGCTGGGCGCCAAGATGCCTCAATCCGTTGTGTATGAGTACCATCTGGAGCTAAGAAAAAAAATAATTAGAAAATAAAAATAAAAATAAATTACTTACCAACAAACCGATTCTCAAGGTCGCTGTGGTTGACCGTCTTATGAATGAACCCATGTTCACTCAGCTGGTTGTAGGCCGCCCACGAGTCCGTGTGAATCTCGGTTCCGGGAAGAACTTTCTCCTTGATGGCCGGGATCAAAGTGGCAGAATCACGGTAATCAACCACTTGCATTACAATATCTTCCCGACCATCTTCGATCATACCGAGAACCCAATGGCCCTCAATAATTCGGCCCCTCTCGTATTTGCGGCGCCCGAACTTCGCCTCGTCGATTTGGACTATATGTCCAGGTCCTCCAAGCATAACGTCTGATTGCCGAAAACAAAAGTCATCGACAATCATTTCTCGGCAATATCGGTTCCTAAAATAAAATTTAGATAAAAAATAATAAATTACTTACCAAGCAACAATGGTGTCTTGTCCCAAGAGCGTCCGGTCTTCTTGATCGAGATCAACGCATTCATCGCGCACCAACTCTACTGGCCAATCATGGGCAAAGCCGTACATGAGCCAAGCGACCTGATACGGCTTGAGATGGGCATGGGCAAGCCAGGTGCCATCCGCCACGGACTTAGAGCTGTTGCACGCTCGTTTGGGGCATTTAAAGCGGCCAATACCATGTTGGCCCTCAGTGTACAGCCTCATCGCTGTCCGGTGACTCCTGCAATCAGGAGTCACTCTAGAATGAGGCCCTGGTCAACGGCCCATCGCCGACCATCTGCTTCTATAGGAAGCCTCCGCGTATTCAAATACGCTGATAGCCACTCATTCTAAATAAAAAGAAATAAAGAATTAAAATAAACAAGAATTCACTTACCTTAACAAAATGCGCCTGATGTGGTTGAAATCTGAAGCACAAATGAAGAATAAAGCAAGAAAAAGCAAGAAAAACTGAAAATGAAAAATTGCTGACCTGTAGCGTCTGAAAGCTAACTGACAACTGAAACGTAATTTCAGTAGTTGCTGGAGTTATATCTTATTATCACGTGATGAGGAGCAAACAATAGGAAGAGAGGTAGACTCTATTTAGAAAAGTGGTGGTACCTTCTCACCTGCACATGAGTATTAACACATATTGACATTCTTTTCGATTATCGATGGTCGATATTCATTTTCTTTTTGATAAATTCATTATAATTTTAATTTATAATTTTAGCTTAGGTTAGTTAAGGATAGGTTACCTAAGGATAAGTTACTTAAGGATAGGTTATGTCCTGGGAGGCTAGGAGAGTGTTGTTTAGTGTTGATTTCTTTGTAAAAACATTATAATATTTAAAAAATCATAACTTTTTAACCGAAAGTTTCCGCACATAGGGACCGGTACCATTCGACTCAGCTCGTCATTCTGCTTCGATTGATACCCTATATTAATAAAATTTCTGCTGGCGCCAAATCCAACCTGAGCCCTTTTAAGTTTCGTTAATTTTTTCATAACAAAATTTGCTTGAATCGGCTTTTTAGTGTTACAGCAGGTACTAGTGGTGAGGATGATATTACTCTACTACTATTTTTTAGATAACAGATAACACCAGGTTCTGTTATTCTCTTTAAGATTAAGTTATGGCCTATTCAACAAAATTTTAGACTCGTTAAAACTGCAATAATATACTATGGTTTCAAAAGCAAAATACGTCACTGGGGAAATCTGGAAAAATAAAATATTTTACACATACCTTCGGAAAAATTGCTTGGTTCAACTGGATCAACAGTAGAATTTCTTACCGATTAAGATTCCTGCGACTTTCGCATTATATGTTAAGTTTGTAGTGCTATAATGAGCTTAAGTACGCATTTTAAATATTTTTGCCATATCCAAATGAAGTTGTACATTTGCAAATTTCATTAAATTTTTCTATTTCTATTTAACTCAAAAGTTGCTTCAGTTTAAACGTCTTTCCATTTCATAGTATTAGTAAAACAAGGAGGAGAAAGCAACACGTCTACGTCACTCTCCGACAATTCCTCAGATCAATAAATTCTGAAGTCCAGTACTGTTATTATTTTTAACACAACTCTTAGATCATCCAACCAATTTTTATAATATACAAAAAATACAATACGTTATACATTTATGAAATAATTGAACAAGAAGTTTTAGAAAAATAAATTTTACACCTACCTTTGCTGGAAATGTTTCCATTCAAATTGATTAACTGCGCAAATACTAGCATTTGAATGTTACTTTAACCAAATCCAAGCTGCATGCTTGAAAAGTAATGTGCCCAAAACCTTTTATTAGATAATACCTTTAGCACTAACTTTGTTTTTAGGAGGTAAGTCGATTTAAAATTAACCTTTTGAGCAAATTTTATACCAGCTGTGCTGGGTATGCTATTGTGTTTGGGCGTACTCAATTTTATATCAGTTCAAAGTGGTTCGATTATTTGTTATTGTATCAGAAATAACTGTCACGTGATCTCAGCTTTTGAATTTCACTGTTTGCAGCGAAAGGTTTTGTTAGGTTTGATTGTCCTTTATTTGCAATATCTATAGTGCATGCAAAAGACATGGACACTTCTCTATCTTACAGCTTTTCGAATAAAATTTTTCTATATGTTAACTATGAGACCATACAAACAAATTTCCGAATTATTAAAAACTGCAGCAACATTAATTGGACAACAAATAATAAAAACGGATATCGTAGCAGAGTAGCAAAAAGTACCTCCTACTCTATAGGAAAGACCACACATGATCCAAATTAAATGTATAGATTCCAAAATTCGAAACGTTTATTTGATTAAATTTTTCTTACCAGGTGGTAGTTATTATCCAGGTTAACTATTCCTTAATGGAGAACATTTTTGGAAGTATTGTGTTTGTTAACGCATTTGGAATTGCGCAACTTCATTAAAAAGTAGTAAATTATTTGTAAATTTACGGAAAATCGCGTGTTGCTTCCAGATTTTAAATTTCGTCAACTTTTCAATCATTTTTTAAAAAGATTTTTACTGTTTATGTCTCAAAAGTGTCCATGCTCTGTACCAGGGTTGGGTAAATATCAGTCTGCGCGTCACGTGCGGTCCTCTCACAGTTTTTGTGGTCCGACAAGACTGTCAGAAAAATTCGCCCTGAATCGAAATTTCCTTCTCATGTGCGACCAATAATTTGTCTCGTATTTTCCATTAGAACAGCTAGAAGGTGCGGCTTTTCGCTAACTATCGCTCCCTGAAAATGGCCCTCGAATCAAAACAATTGCCCACCCCTGCTGCGTACCCTATATTATGCACTATTTATAGTATGTTATACTTCACGCTCCAAAAGTTCTTCAAATGATCTCTGTAGCCTAATATTTTGTTTGCTGTGTTTGTATGTGGTCGGTAACTATTGTTATTGTTTAGTGGAGCATACATATTATATTCAGCGTAGGATGTCTGTGAATTCGTTTCAAAATATTCGATGAGTATTGCGGAAGTAGTACCATAGCGTTGATGCTTCATAGTCCATTGTAACAAGGCTTTATTTGGGTGTTTTGACAACGAAACTCGGTTCAACAGGAAGGTTTGCATTCAGCACAATTTTGCGTGTTGCGTTTACAAAGGACGTTTATACGATGGTTGTACTATCATACAAAATCTAAATATTATTAATACGTAATTACTAAAAGTCAATCTTCGTTATCATTAGTAAATCAAAAAGTAACTTGTCGCACTGTACACAAACAAATAATAAATACCTTCATTGTTCGTAGTCACAAACTCAGGACTAGTTTAGAGCAGCTCTCCACTGTCATATCCTTTCAGGGTAGTCCAACTATCTTTACCTGCGCCTCTTTAATCCTGTATGTATACTTCGGCTTTGCCTTCCTGTATATGTTTTACCTTCTGCTCTATTCTTTATTACTGTTGTGACTATTTCTTTGGGACTCTCAAAATGATATGCCTTTCAATCGCACCATCTTTTGATCACACTCGTTTCTATTTTGCTTAACCATTTGTAGGAACTATCGTACTAACTTTATCTGTACTGTTGATCTTAAACATTATTCTGTAGATGTGTATCACAAGAATTGGTAAATTTCTTACCTCTTTCTCCTAATGTTCATGTTATGAATCTATGTAGTTCAACTCTGCAAGCATGAGTACAATAGTCATTCATAACTGTTGAGCTACGCTTGATTTTAATATAGCTCCTTAAAACTTAAATGCTTTTCTTTTTTGGACTTTTTACAACCATTTACGGCTATTGTTATATGTAATCCAATTTATCAAAAGGAACAAAACTTCGTAGTTTCACCTCATTCTTCTGATGACAGCTTTACTATGAGTTTTCTACCGCTATACTATTTACTACATGTCATTATTTTGCTTTTGTTATTGTTGTTGCCGATTTTAATTCATTAGTAATATTCTGCTAGAGCTTCTTTTATTTTATTTAATCTTATTTCTAACTTTTTGCCACTTCTGCTAATATAACTGTATCCTTCACATATCTCAGCGTTTGATTTTTTCCGTTTTAATTATAAAACCTATCTCTTTTACTTCTTTATTTTATTTATTGCTCGCTCCCGTAAATAAAATACGTTTTAGTCTATTCTTACTTTCTTTAAGATAAATATATTAAAAGTATTGTGTATGTTTGCAATTTAGAGAAAGATAAGCTACTAACCGACTAGTTTCACAATTGTAGCCAGTAAAATTTGTAGGTTTCTCTCTTCACGACAGCCAACATAAGCATACTCGCATTTCTTGGGTTTGTCTACGACAGCTAAAACGCTATGACCGGTCTTTTTTCAAATTAGTAATTTTCAGTATTTTACATTTTCTATCTCTTTAGTAATAACTCTACGACATATAATGTAATTTTAGTATTAACAAAAAAAAACGTAGAATTTATTAAAGGATAATGGACACGCATTTCTAATGGCAAAATAACATAAAGTGCATTTCGATGAATATAAATCGTTCTTTATTTAAATGAAACGTAGGGGGTTCGCAACCTACAATCGTTTGTAGTTTTTAAATAATTTAATTTCACAGGAGTATGTAGAACATGTAGATATAATCTTAGATAACTGCCTTGTGTAACAATAAAATTTTAAAATTTTCAAAGTTTGCAAGTATTTTCTAAGAATTTAAAAAATATTAAATAAGAATGGATAATGCGTCATTATAGAAAATTTGAAACAAATAGTACCTTTACTAGGGATGAAATTGCTTTTTTTACAAAAAAAAAGTAGAGGTCAAAGCGAGTGGCAAACCGCAAGCTAAATTTTGTACACAAGATTACACAAACCTGTAGGATTACACTGATTTCACAGTAGAAGCGTAAGATTTCGCAGATTTCACGATGAATACACAGATTTTAATTGATTTTCCCTTAAATACTCAGAATACATAGTCAGATAGCAAAATTGCATAAACTAGTTTGCTGTAAACAAAATAACCTCTCTTGTCAGAATTATTACATCAACATTAAAAACATTAAATTGCTGCACACACATAAAAGCGTTCTCATAACTCATCGAATATAATACAAAAAAATTAAACAAAATTTTTAATAATTGCACATAAACAATATTGCATTACATAAATATAACTAAACTTAGATGTAGGAGAACTACCACAACATAAATTTATATTACTGCTACACTCCATTTGCAAATATTAATTGTATAAGGTCTGTTTTGCCAGTTTGTCATATTTTTGAATGTCAATCGCATCTATTCCAGATAATATAAAGGGACTATTTCCTACTGTATCAACTCGTAAAAAATGTATTTAGAGTTTAGGGTTTCTACGTCTTCTGTTTTTGACCAAATTAAAGTTTCAAGTCTACCTTCAAAAATTTTATTTTAAAATGATTTTTTAACTTCTGCAATAACTCTTCCTGTATATCAACTATGGTCATATAGAACAGCATAATATTTTTCGAGACACTTCAGTTACTTGTATAAGCAGGTCTTTGGAAATATTTTCCGTACTTGAGTTGGAAAATGTTTCATGAGGAATCATCTAATATAATTTCAGAATCACGATCTTCTTCAGAGCTACTAAGTTGTTTGAATTTACGCGTTGACTTTTTATGATTTTTTTTAGTTTGTTTTCTAGAATTCCATTAACAATCTCCTACGCTGTTGATTTTTAAGATCTTTACTATTAGTTATAAATATCCTTAATCTGTCCACACTTATTCTGTTCGAAGATTCATCTTGCAACCAGCAACAAGAGGATTTTTTATAATAGGGTGTTTATTCTTAATTTTAATTATTAGGTATGCCAAGTCTTCTTCAATATCATCCGTAATGTCCTTTGAAAAATCTTTAAGATCCACAGAATCTAAATTTACCTTTTCGTTACAGATAGTATTAAAAGAATCGACTTCTTCAGCTATAGCACTTTCAATTTCAAGGTCGTCATCTTCTATGGGCTGTTATCCTGACTGTTTTAATGTTAGAACTACACTGACATATTCATTTTCATCAGTAGGAAGTTCGAGCTTATTATCTTCTAATAACGAATCTCTTAAAGCAGGTTCTACACAATCTTAAATATTGACGGCACTTATATCTCTATCATTTAGTGTATACGTGACTTTGAGAACCATGCCTTTCTTCTTTTCTCTTGGAAAGGCAAAATCCTTATGAACATCGTTTACAATACTACTTAATGCTTGGATTCTAGTCATACATTGCAGAACATCTTCGTTTCTAAAATTAATAACTGTAGAAGAGAGGTTGAGGTCATAGACTTAGCCATTCGAAACTGATTTTCACAAATTTGACTTGAAAAAATATGGAAGGTGAAACATGCTAACATTTAAACCATCTACTTTTTTTTACTTAAAACAACAGTATGAACTTTATTAGTATATGTGCATTCAGTTCTACAGAAATGTAGTAATTCAATGTTAAGGAATTATTTTTGAGAGTAAATTCAGCCTTTTTCTTTCTTATTGCTTTTCCAATTCTCGTAATAAATACAGAAAACCATTTCGTATAAACTATATCATATTAGGTGTAATCATTCAGAAACACAATCGATACAAAATCCATAACTTTTAAGTAAAGTGTAGTATTTTTGCTGTCAGGCAATTTCTTCCTACAGAAGAACACATTTTTTCAGCAAAAATAGCATTCATCTTATCTTCGGCTCTTAAATCGCTAATGTAAGTTTATATTTATCTTTAGAGATGTTATTCACCAAATGTATTAGATGTGCAACAGGTGCTTTTTTGGTTCCTCATTGGCAGTACTATGCACGGCTTCAAAAGTTGTGTTCGAAATTTTGTCAAAATGTGAATAAAGTCTTGAAAGTAAATCGTATCACTTAAATTTAAATTTGTATTTTGGTCTAATACGTTGTGATTATTAGAATTACATGCGTTTTGATAAGTATTTGATAGCAATCTTTCAAAAAATTTTGTTAAAAATTGCTTTTTTCTTCAGAGTTTTGCCAATTAGTATTTTTATTTGCATAATTTAAAGCACACTCGTTTGCTACATTAGATATAATCTTATATGCTGCTTCAGGAATGCTGTCAACAATTTCATAAAGTCTGAGCACTTTCGAAAAATTAGTAATTACAGATACTCCCTGTATGTTTGTTGTGGTTTGTTTAGTATTCTTTTCAATCTTCTTTAGGAATTAAACCACTCATAGTTTTTAAAATTATCTTTATTTACGTTTCGATCCATGAGCTAGGATCGTTGTCAAAATAATAAAAATTTTGATAACGATCCTAGGTCATGGATCGAAACGTAAATAAAGATAATTTTAAAAACTATGAGTGGTTTAATTCTCAAAGAAGATTAAAAAGAATAGTAATTACAGTCTAAGTTGTCAATAACTTTTCTCTGGATCGTCGTGATCTCTTGGATTTTGAATATCTGAATGCACTCATTTGGAGGACTCATTACCATATTGACGTAAGTCTGTTATATCTTTTATATCTTTTTGTTTATTAGCGGAACTTATTTGCAAAATTATGAATATTGGCAGTATTAGACTTTTCTGATACAGGAATTCCAATGTTTATTTTAGACACATTTCCAGAATTAGAGGCAGAATGAAAGAAAGACGTAATTTTTTGGCAATAGGACGCGTTAGTTTTAACGGGTACATGTGTTTACTTCATAAATGTCTAAAAAAATTTGACATATCCATTTACACTATGTGAAACCCCATCCTTATTAGCAATTTTAACAATTTTAAATGAATTTTTACAAAAGCAAATATGTTACAATTTTCATCATAGATTTCGGAGTATTTAGACTTTAGAGTCTACTAATATATTGCCAAGTTCTTCAGCAAATGTTTCACATCTTATTGCAACTACTTCGAGCCTTAACCTATACTTTGAACTGGTGCACAGCTGAATTTTCATCAGTAAGACTTCATACCATGTTTACTGAATTGAAGGCAATTCGCAGTCGCTCATCGTACTTAAAGAGCATGAACTCGAATTTCTTCTAAAACCTTCTTGCGTATTGAATTTTTTGTGACGTGTATTACGGGGTAGTATGTATTTTTACAAAAATCTATTAATAAATTGAGAATTTTTATGTGGCCAAAAACAAATTTGACACGTTCAGAATGTTTAAAGAATAATGATCTATAATACTTGGAAAAATTTTATGCCCTTCTCTTGTAAATCTTTCTATTTCGTGTATGGCTTCAGCATCAATTCTTGCAATCACTGCAGGTACCTCAAAACCATTTATAATTCACAAATTTTTTAAGTAATCGGGAATTTTGATGCTCAACTTCAGTTCCAGATGTACGTATATGCAGAATGGCACGTCCCATAACGATCAGGCACTAACAATATTGGCGCGAAATGAATTTTATAAATAAAATGATTTGATTGTTTAAATTTGGGTGCTAAATACGGACAACTTACTAATTAATAGATTTTTGAATAATTTGTAGTTAAAATTAAGCTGTTTGATCACTTGTTTTAAACTTAACCCTGGACTACTCAATAATATTACGCTGTAGCTGGAATTCATATCAATTCTGTATCCTGTATGTTGTCTATTAAAAGTAGTACCAATTCATAACTTTTTCAATCGTTTGCCCAAAATGTTACGAAATTAACCTTCAGGGTAATCAATGAGGCGTAAAATAGTTTCAATTTAAAATTTCAAAACAACTTCTTAATTTTATTCATGCTTTTGTTAGGAATTCTGGAATTATGATACAACATTATACGGCCGGATTGCAGGATTATCCGCAGATTTCACAAAAATACACGAATTTCACGATGATCACACACAATACACAGCTTCTACAAAAGATTTCACAGTGCTTGTACACTGAATTCACACTGCGGTTTACCCCTCGAGTTGAAACCTGCATAAGTATGAATCTTTTTAAATTGGTTTCTTGGGTAAATATTTCCAGGAAGATACAATTTTGAACAAGGACTTGGATGCTACATATACCTTCCCATGTTCATTTTTGCCAGTGATAGAGTGAATTAAGTGCTTTTTACAAATGTCGAAAATAACTGAAATGCAGTGCACCAAAAGTTTCTTCGTTTTGTTTAAATATTAATTTTTTTAATAGACATCATTTTCGTCATTGCACGGTTCTTGTATTACACTTTGACATCATATAGCTTTTCAAATGAATAGAATTTGTGAAATTTAATACTCCCATTGTTTGATATTCTTTGTAACATAGGATCAAGTTTTGGAATTATCAAAAAAGTAATAGGTAATTCCTTTATTTCTTCTAAAATCCAAGAGACTATAACTGATAATGGCGGTTATTACGGCAGAATAACCTAAAATAACATTGTTATACAAAGGGTGTGGAAGGGGTTCAAACTCGCATTAATTTGTTTTTAATTGAGTTTATTTTGCAGAGAAAATAATTATAATATTTGCATTAAGACAAAATTTAAAATATGTTTTTTCTCTTCGTACAGCATTGATGGTGTATTTTACCCCACTACTGCTTTCCTCAAAAGAGAAAGGGTTTGGAGAAATTTCAGACCTTTTTTAAAATATAACTTGTGGAACTTCTAATAATATTTGAGAAGTATAAAAAAATACAATACAATAATTTTTATGCTAGTGTTAAAAATGTTAAACAAGAACAGGTAATATCAGAATACCTTTTTATGCATATAACCACTTTTTATACAAAAGATGTGAAGCCGGTTTTAACACACTTTATTTTGCAGGGTAAACAGTTATTAGAAGATATAATTTTAATTAGTACCAGCGTTTCGGGATAATTTTTGTCAGTCTTTGGGTTTACAAACTCATTTTTTAAAAAATTTATTGGAAGTACTGTGCAGGGCATCAAATACTTTCACATTTATTTCATTTTTTTCTTTTCATGTTGCAAAAACTGCACTTTTGTTATTATTCAGTGCTGATGGTATAATTTGTCTTCTATAGTTTGAAATTTAAAAACAAAAGGAAAGATCATTCAAAGTGCTATAAATTATTTTGATTAACTTTATTAGGCATAAAATCTCCAAATATGCGAAGGTAACGTGCCTGGTGCAAAAAAAAATGGACTGTGTTTGTTACTTTCAGGGATGAATAGTTACACAAACATGTGATTTTGAATAAATATCAAAGTGATACAATTACGTATTTTGATACATTCCTGACCGACGCATTTGAAAGTGTGTAACTTCATTTTTTTAGACATTTATGAAACTAACTATGAAGTGGGTCATTCTCATCAGATGCAGAATATTACTTTCGACTCTTTTCAAAATACAACTATTTTGTTATTTCAATCTTTTATAGTAGGTAATGTATAACGGCATATTTAGAAAGGTCTTAAGTGTTGAGCTTCAGAATTTTGACTTTCGAAAATATTAACTTTTATAGAAAATTATGAGTAATGAGTGGGATAAGATAGTTAATCGAGGAGAGAGACTTTGGGTAACATAGGAGATAATAGGATTACAGGATTAAAGAATATGTTCGTATTGTGCGGTAGAAATTGAATTCTTAAAAAAGTATGTACGTGCAAGTTAAAAAAATTTTTTTTTCGAACTACAACGCTCCTCAGGCACAGAAAATTCTAGTTAACATTACATAGTAACATAGTAAGCATAACAAATACAAAAAAACTAAATTAAATTAATATTTGAATGAAATCCTGCTACTTAACTACCATATTAATGTAGGTAATGTATGGTAACTACTCTATTTACTAAAAAAAAACAAATAACGAACGTATTTTTAATAGTATTGTCGAAAGTAATATAAATCATCTCTAAAAGTATACCGATCTTCATTTCAATTACTTATATCATCTATAGTAAACATTTTTTCCATTTTTTTTTCGTTCGTGAACAGATATATCTGGTTTGTTAGGAAATTCAACCGCCTGAGAGGTAGCTTTTTCACGAAGGAAGTTGTGTAATTAAAATTTTGATCTATGGAAAAAGCCTTGGATATACAGTCTCTATAAATTGTCATGCTAGAAAGTGTTACTATAACGAATGAATTTTCGGTGATAATTTTTCTCTTCTATGTCTTTATTTTCTTATTTTCCAATCTACCTTCATTTTTTTCTTCATTTTTGATTATTCGGTAGTATTCCAGAGGAATATCCTCGTCATTGGAATCTTGCTTTATTTCAATTTCACGTTTCGCATTTTCTTTCTTCCTTACCTTTCTTGTATATTTGTCGCCACTTTTGCCTCAAGACGAATACACTAGTTCGTATCATAGACGAATTTTTTCTGGAAGAGAACTATTTCCAGCTGTAAAAAGAAGTAATAGTAACAAAAAAAATTGTAGACTATGCTTTTAATAAACTTACGATTAATAGTATCGTGATTTTAAAGTACTTTCCCAAACTGTAATCATTGCAGATTTCAATCGCACTGCATGATAAACAGGACAATCTTCTCTGAGCCTCACATTAGGCATCGATTGAATTTAAGATACTTTGTGACATCTAAAAGTTCCTTTGAAGGTTAAAAGTTGTTGTGGTAATAACTCAGGAGTGGGCAATTTCTTTGGCTTGCGGACCACTTTGTGGAAGCAGGGGTTAGCGGAGGGCCGCATCTTAGTGGAAAATGCGATTTTGGTATTTGCTTCAGTTTCTAAGCCTGTAACTTTAATTAAAAATTAACATTAAATGTAGTAAGCATCTGTTGAAAGTTGAATATATCCTTTCCCGTAGCGACATTTCCATCTGCGTACCTGTTTAAGTTTCTACCTACTCCATCGGGGGTACCTTTATAATACATATTCTTGCTCCAGTGCCACTCGACGAAAAGCGCCTTTGCAAGATATATGACCACCAAGTAAATAATTTTTATTTCTTCTGTATAAGTTGAGGGCGAGTCTTTTAAAAAATGGGGAATGGTCAAATCTGGTATTTGTTCATTAATATTTGCATGATTAAAAACTCAAATGTGCCAAAATAGCAACTGGATTATGTCGTATCTGTTTCGTTGATTGTTTTTTAACTTTTTAGTTTAAAAATGAGAAGTTCCATATTAGTGTGAATACCACTAAATATGTTTCTATCCTTCACATTTGGCTGTAGTATCGTAAATGGACGAAACTTGCAAAATGTTACATAGGAAGTTTTATTAGTATAACATTGTCTAAATTATTGGTAAATGTCTTTCAAAGTAGAATTTAAATATTTTTGCTTTTTTATTTTCCTGTATCATACTGTGTTTCTTTTGCCAGGGCGCATGCGACTATTTTGATCTTGGATTAGAAAATCAACAAGAAGTTTTAGTATGTTTTGTCTTTTCGATATTTATTTTCCTGTGTAATATAGTAGCAGAAACGATTTTGCATAGGTATCCGATATAACCACTTTGACGGATTATATTACCCGAAATATTATCAATAAATTGTATTTCTCTTTCAATATGAACTGCCTTCTAAAATTCTCTTTGCAATTTGAAAAAAATAATTTTGCCGAGTTTCAATCTCTTTTTAACCGTTTTTTTCGTTTTTAGATCACTTACAATTTTTTTACCTCCCGGTACTGAGGACTTCTCCTACATTATTTTCGTTGTGCTTCAACATATACTGTTTATACTTCCTAACTCGCTTTTCAGTCTAGTTTTTTCTTCAGTATGTTAATTTTCATTTTTAATTTGTTTCTATTCTTGCGTATTTTTCCGCCAATATAATGATACACTGAGGAAAGGAAGAAGGAATATCATTATTTTGTAAAATGTTTACTTCATGTAATAACTGACTATTCCTTGATGTACTTAAGGTAGTTTCGTTTGAAATTTTGGCAGGATAACTTACATTAAATCTGGCGTAAGTACGAAATAAACATAATCAAAGTGCTCTATAAAAGTACAACAAATTGAAACATACCAAAAGCATTACAGAAACGCGGAAATGTGTCGTTGCAACTATTTCTATCCTCCTTGATAAACTCTTCATATGGGATTGGGTGTTTTCTATCATCCTTTGCCATTAGTATACAAGCATGCTAGCTAGTTGTTCAAAAGCTATGACATGACCAAGAAATACTTTTTACCCATCGGCCTAAGTGATCAATCCTCTGCTTTCTGCGTATTTTTTAGGAAAAGGGATATGCTTTAGCCATGAAAGCGTATTTCTTTCTTCGTGAAGTTTATTTCTTTACATTCAAACGGCATCAAATACTTATTTGCGTTGTCAGTTTCTAGTTCTTTAATAAAATCCGGTTGCGAATTTCGTAAGAACGTTGAAAAAAGTTCAATATTTTTGCGAAATTTGCATATATCCATCATATTAAATGTCAGTTGTGCTAGGTTATGTAACATTAGTTTTTTGAGTCTTAATTGGTGGCAGCTACTGCGCTTTCTGTGAGTGATTTTACAAAAGGTCAAACGATATTAGTCTTGTATCTTACTTGTTGTTTTTCTGGTTCAGACATCGCTGGTTGTTCCTCTTTCGCGTGGAAGAGACAACCAGCAGTGTCTGAACAATTCGCAATACTATAATTTAAGGTGAGCAATGTATAATTTAAATTTCACATAACCTACAAATTGTAGATTTTCCTTTTCCTCTATGTTACGCAACAATAGAGCTTATCATTGACTTTCAACAAATTAAATAATTAATATTAAAATAAACTCTTGACAAATATATTTGGCAACGCACTGAATCTATGACATTTTGTGCCTACCTTAAGAAAATTAGATATAACATCCCTAAATATTCCTGATTTAAATTTCTGAACTGCGAATTCGGAAAAAAAATTGCAATCGTTGCTGTTTGAACTTACTTGAAATGTGTAGAAATTTTTTGACACCGTAGTGTTTTAAAACTAAATAATGTTAGTAGCACGAAAATTCTTAAAAAGAAAAGTGCAAGAAAAATTCAATTTTTATGATAAATTTAAAGATAAATAACAACAAACTATGTGTAGTTAGAGTTAATGTAGTTTTTGAGTAGTAAATTGAGGTGAGTCAACATTTTCCATGCAATACCGATCAAAGCCACATAGAAAATTATTCTTGTAACTATATTTTCCTAATTTTTTAAAAACTTTCTTCAGTGGCATGCTGTAATGTAAAACGGCACATTGCTGAGTATCAAAGTAAGGGGCATACGTTCGAGCGCGTGTCCCTTATCATTTTTTTCTTGAGTTTCGTGTTCTCATTTAAAATCATAACCAACTATAATCATTTTCCTTTTTGAGTTCGCAGTGGCGAACTTTAAGTTACCATGGATTATCCGAATAGATAATAGCAAATTTTGAGCGCTGGTTCTATACTACACGCGAATTGTGTATGACATTTTTAACAGCTTAAATGGTTAAATGGTTATAGAAAGAATGGCGAGTGCAGTTGGACACATTTTTACTTTTGTTTGTGTAAGTCCTATTGTAATTAATTCCTAAATTTTACCTGTTGAAAATTTGATTACTGACCTGAAAATTTAAATTTTGTACTAAAAATTGTATTAAATTATTTAACGTTATGAGATATTAAATCCGCGCCAACAGATTTAGTAAAATTTCGAATTATAAACCAAATATTAGTACACCTAAAATAAAACTTGGCTTACTTTATTATGCGACATAATCGAAACACGCAATATTATTAACAGATTGTATTGATGAGAGGTCAGGCCCATATTCTTAGTAATGGATTGTGTCCAGCACCCTCATCTCCCGGGTTTTATTCAAACATCGAACGTATACTCGAAATTCCGCGCCATTATTGGTGGTAGTTGCTTCAATATTAAATAATCAATCTGTTTTCGTACATACTTAGCTCATTAATGAAGAGATCGAATTCGACACTGATTAAGCCTTATTTTTCCACTTTTCTTAGTGCAATTCGTTAATTGCCTTTTTACGGGATTTAAAGAGGACACACAGGGCTCATTCATCTTCGTAGAGCATTAATTTAGCTATGTATGAGCAGTACGACAAATAAACTTGCTACAATATTCGTGTTAGATTAATTCAATATGTACTTTATAAAGTACGGTTTTTCTTGGAACGCATGCATGGGAAGTGCCGTGAGGAAAAGTCTACCTAAAAAAATTTTTTTAATGTGTTAATTTACGTCTCACATTGGATACATTGTCTGTATCACAGGATTAAATTGAAACATAGTGAAATTACAAAGATATAAAGAATTGTAGATAAAAACAATTATATAATTGATTAGCGAGCAATTTGATGGTCGTTCATGAATTTTTAGGAACCATAACAACAGGAAATCTTGCGATTGTTTGTGCAACAGGTTAATGGGGAAATCTGGAAAGGTAGAGAATTAATATAAAAACCTAACAAAACCACTTGAAAATAAAGTAATTCATTTCTTCGGATCACAGGAAATCATTCTCTGAGACTCAATTTACACAAACATAAAGCTTTATGTTTCCACTGGTGCAGACATTGTAATCCCATAGTTTTTTCACACATACCAAACAACAATCTTATAAATATTCCACATCATGGACAACGATATCAAAGGTTCTTAATGGGTAAAAATATTTTTTGCACGACTTGGGTTTTATTTTAGACGCGCCTTTTTATAACTTAGTCGGTAGTTTTTACTTTGCACTATTTTTTTAGGAGCAGTTTTAGGTTTCAAGCGTTTTTAGGAGTATTCATTACAATTGCAGTGCCTCCCAGTGGTTGTTTTTATTTGAGAATACATCTTTTCAAACGTTTAATGTACTTAAAATCTGCTATAACGTTCCTTTTTGGTATTATTGTATGAGGAACTGTATCTCTATCTCTAACTAAAACTTCATTCCATTGATCTTTGTTGGTGGTGACCAAAAGCTTTATTTATACTTTAGGCGATTCCCCGGTTAGACCGTTGGTAGGTTGCTGGTGCTGTTGTTCGTGCAACTGCTTCTATCTACAGAAATGTTATCTGTAAAGTGGAGTATTTTTAGTGATTTTAAAGTGCATCTAGTTCTGTGCGTGTGAATCATCGAGGTATTGAATAAGATTTTCTTTCCAGTCACTGTCGCGGTTCTTCGGGTTTTTGACCCTGCCTCTTTTTATCGCTCACCCTTTGCCATTGCAATTTTTAAATTCTACTATCAACCTAATGAATGCTTTCTTTTTTCTTGTTTTCTTTGGGTTCACTTCTTGTTAAGGGTAAAATGAGTATTACGTTATAAATTAAAATGTGTCCTAAAGGGACGGGGACCCCACAACAAATTAAGGGTGCTTTGATTACTTGCAGTGGTACGGGAGTGGGTTCCTATGGAAAATATTATAAAAGAAAATAAAAAAAGTCGAAATAAAAATAACAAAATGGCTGAAATACAAACAAACTACGTTACAATATTTACTTATCCTGAAAGGATTTTCCGTTGTTATAATTAAAGGGCGCCACACCGTCTGTTTCAGCAATCTCTTCGATACTATCCCTACACAGAAGGCACTTATTCTGTAAAGGTTTCTTTTGCTTTCTGGTTTCTTAAGCTTATCATATTATATTATACCTTTCCCTAAAACGTTGTAAACACTTATTAAGTTTTGTCATAATTAAAGAAATTCTGGAAATTAAGACCTCCTCTAAATACGACTTCATTACTGAGACGGCTGTCTATCCTTTTACAATGATCTAATTTTTATCTAGTACATAAACAAATACAAATAAAATTTAACCTACACTTACCTGCTATTAACATAAAATAATTGCGATATAAATACAAACATAGTTTTCTTAAAAAAGCAATCTTTTAACCTCAATTTGATTAGAGATTACTCAAAGACATCCTAGAAAAGCATTATATTAAAACCATTAATAATACTATTACTCCCATTTTTCCGTTTCCCAAATTAAATTACATCACATTATGAATCCCCAATTTTTTAAATGCCTTATATAACAACGTGAAAAACAGTTAATTACCAACTTTTCTTTTATCATTTCATTGTCCATTCAAAATACTAAAGTTGTATGTTTAACTAACTAAAATCGCCAATAAAACATACCAATTTCCTACTACATGAACGCCAACCGTTTACATTTTAACATTAATCTATATATAATTATAAAGTATTGACCTAAAATCTCATATTTACTAGCTGTTTCAGTTCCAAATTGTTAAAACTTTCATAACGTGCAGAGTCTCCAGTGTTTCAATTTCTCCTCTTGCAAACAACAGCTTCCTTAACACAACAACACAAAATTCCAAATTAATGAAGCGGCGAACTCCCCAGTTCCATAACTCTTTAACCGACCGAAACGACATTAATTCCACAACACTACCTGTTCAAGCGTAAGTTAAAAAAGAATAATTCACACGCCACGTTTTTTTTCTGCGGAAAATCCAGTCATATCTTGAACTTGAAGCTGCGTTACTTGTCAACCTTCAACTATCCCCATAAACTCACTCGTATTACTACACTTCGACTTTTCCAATTTGCTGCTTGTAAATATTAATTCATCCTTTTCCGTCGGTTGTCTACCTTCCGTCATGTCCTTCACTATAAAAATCCTATTCATTGTGGTCAGCATCCGGAAGTACATTGTGTTAAGTTTTATCTATGCTTAATAATAGGATTAATTTTCCTTTACGTTGTATGTAATTTTAGTGTTGTAATACGGTACTATTTTATATGTCCTTAGTGGTCAGGACGGGCAATATCTGTGTATTCTAAATTATCTTTTCATGTGAAATGCATACGCTGTGTCTTGTGATATTAAGATACGTTTTTATTTGCGGTTTTAATTTGTCATCGTCTTTGATTATTACACCTACAAGTATTTAAAAGAAATAATGTTATACTTTTTCAAGTTAAAGTTTGCTAACCGAATGACTTTTATAGAAACAAATTTTGAAATATCGTGCTTACATAAGGTTTATTTTTTGTATTTGTCATACAAGGTGCATCCATATTTAGTTTTTTCTTCAACAATACTAAATGTTCCTTTTCCGTTTAATTTATAGCTAGCGTAACGTAACGCGTTATATTCTATGTATTACTGTCGATATACATATTTAGTTTGGGCGCGTAAGCTTATCCACGTAAGAAGTGCAATGCGAAATCAATTTTTTTAACCACAACTAGATCTTTCTAGCACATGTTTTTTTTCACTTCCTCTATCTATCTCGAGGGCCTATGGCTCAATTTTTTAATCCTATTTCCATGACTCGTTTGATTATATTATATTATTTGCATTGCATTTTTCTACCCGTCCCTTACTACAATTTTAAAACGTAGGTCTCTAGAATATTTTTCATTTTGTTTTTCATCTTAAAATCTACCTGCACTTTCAATCTCTTTAGCTTCCCCGAGTTTTGTTTACCGTTTTTCTTTTTAGTTTAACTTAATCGTTAGGGCGTGAAACTTTTGCCCATTTGACAATCAATTTAAAGGCAGATCACTTTCAAAACTTTTATAAGTGCCAATTACGCGCTAAAATTTTAAGATATTTTAGTTATTTTTTTTTGTAAGTTTTCTTATTTACGCGTTAATTCGTTTTATATTCTAAAGAATTAAGAAAGATATATAATTTTAATGAATAAATAAAATAAAAATTTTTTTGAAAGGTTATGTTGGAAATCACTTTTTATTGAAAGTTCACACAGAATGCTTTTGAACAGATCATAATTTTGGAAATATAAGATGCATTTAAGATTATTCTCAATGCTATTTAAGTCAACAGGTTTGCCTAATATTACTTGCCATTTAAACTAAATTTCTAATGGTGGATCTCGATTTATGTTAAGTGGTTAGAACGTGTATTATTACTTAAGTATTCGTGTGAATAACTGTTTAGTTTCGCGTTAATTGTATGACGAAACCATTGAATCCTTAGTTTTACTTTTTAATTCCTATATTATCTGATAGAATAACTAATTATGACGTTAATTATAACTCATTAGTTTTGTTGAGAATTCTACTACAATAGACTAACTTAAAATGGATTTTTCGATACAAATTGAAAAACATAATGACTTTAATTTTTAGATCACAGAGCAAAATGTTTTGACTCCCATGTTCTTTGCCATTGAATTCAACAGAATATTTGTAAATCTATTTTGGAATTTAAGATCGACATTTTACATTTCCGTCACATGACTTCTAGTAACGGTTTTCCTAAAATATGACTGCACAGTTACTCAATACGATTGTGAAAGGTGGCCTAAGTGTTATGCTGGTTAAGAAAGTATGTGTTAACAACTAGCCTATAATGTTTGAGAAACTGTTTTATGTAGATATTGTATGAAAACCATGAGTCTTAGTTTTCTAATTTGTTGAATTCTTTTAAGATCTAAAAATAATGACTAGCATATACGTACAGTTAATATATAATAAAAAGTGGTTAGTTTTGCTCGTTCAGTACAAAGCTAAACAAAACATATTGATAAATTAAAGCCATAATTCTCCAGTTTTTACTGAATTCATACAAAAATTTAACTTGAAGATCGACATTTCTTTCAGTTGAATTACTGAGTCTTAATTGATAGCGTTTTGAACTAAAAATATGACTAAGCATATCGCTCAATCTTGGTAAATGCTAAGCGTTTGCTGTAAGAAAACTATGTCCTCTTATAAAACCACAGTCATAATTTCAGTTTTCTATGATAAAAGTACTGAAACAACCTCATGATGTGGTGCTCTTATTTGAATTTTTTATCTAAAAATATGGACTAGCATAGTCGCTTTAATCTTTGAAAAGTGGCTAAGTGTTTGCTGTTAGTAAAACTAATATCACTCTTATTGAAAATTAACAGCCATAATTTTAGTTTTTCTGTTATAAATAATTTACCGAAACAATCTCAGTGATGTGGTGATCTTAATATGATACGTTTATGAACTAAAAATATATACTAGCATAATCAGCTCAATCTTTGGTAAATGACTAAGCGTTTGCTGATAGTAAAACTTATGTCCTCTTATTGAAAAAACAGCCATAATTTTAGTTTTCTATGATAAACATTTACTGAAACAACCTCATGATGTGGTGCTCTTATTCTGACATGTTTCATTATCTAAAAATATGGACTACCATAGTCAGCTCAATCTTTGAAAAGTGGCTAAGTGTTTGCTGTTGGCAAAACTAATGTCCCTCTTATTGAAAAGTAACAGCCATAATTTTAGTTTTCCTATTATAAATAATTTACCGAAACAATCTCAGTGATGTGGTGATCTTAATCTGCATGTTTTGATCTAAAAATGTGGACTAGCATAGTCAGCTCAATCTTTGAAAAGTAGCTAAGTGTTTGCTGTTAGCAAAACTAATGTCCCTCTTATTGAAAAGTACAGCCATAATTTTAGTTTTCTATTATAAACAATTTACTGAAACAACCTGCAGTGATGTGGTGATCCTAATCTGACATGTTTTGATCTATAAATGTGGACTAGCATAGTCAGCTCAATCTTTGAAAAGTAGCTAAGTATTTACTGTTAGCAAAACTAATGTCCCTCTTATTGAAAAGTAACAGCCATAATTTTGTTTTCCTATTATAAACAATCTACTGAAACAACCTTCAGTGATGTGGTGATCTTAATCTGACATGTTTTTGATCTAAAAAATATGGACTAGCATAGTCAGCTCAATCTTTGAAAAGTAGCTAAGTGTTTGCTGTTAGCAAAACTAATGTCCCTCTTATTGAAAAGTAACAGCCATAATTTTAGTTTTCCTATTATAAATAATTTACTGAAACAACCTTCAGTGATGTGGTGATCTTAATCTCTCATGTTTTTGATCTAAAAATGTGGACTAGCATAGTCAGCTCAATCTTTGAAAAGTAGCTAAGTGTTTGCTGTTAGCAAAACTAATGTCCCTCTTATTGAAAAGTAACAGCCATAATTTTAGTTTTCCTATTATAAGCAATTTACTGAAACAACCTGCAGTGATGTGGTGATCCTAATCTGACATGTTTTTGATCTATAAATGTGGACTAGCATAGTCAGCTCAATCTTTGAAAAGTAGCTAAGTATTTACTGTTAGCAAAACTAATGTCCCTCTTATTGAAAAGTAACAGCCATAATTTTGTTTTCCTATTATAAACAATCTACTGAAACAACCTTCAGTGATGTGGTGATCTTAATCTGACATGTTTTTGATCTAAAAAATATGGACTAGCATAGTCAGCTCAATCTTTGAAAAGTAGCTAAGTGTTTGCTGTTAGCAAAACTAATGTCCCTCTTATTGAAAAGTAACAGCCATAATTTTAGTTTTCCTATTATAAACAATTTACTGAAACAACCTTCAGTGATGTGGTGATCTTAATCTGACATGTTTTTGATCTAAAAAATGTGGACTAGCATAGTCAGCTCAATCTTTGAAAAGTAGCTAAGTGTTTGCTATTAGCAAAACTAATGTCCCTCTTATTGAAAAGTAACAGCCATAATTTTAGTTTTCCTATTATAAACAATTTACTGAAACAACCTTCAGTGATGTGGTGATCTTAATCTGACATGTTTTTGATCTAAAAATGTGGACTAGCATAGTCAGCTCAATCTTTGAAAAGTAGCTAAGTGTTTGTTGTTAGCACAACTAATGGGATAGCTGTCGCTAAACTTTGTGGCGGAAGTATATGTCGTACTCTTTATTCACTAGTATATCTAGAGACAGTGTTTGGTTATTTTGCTCTATTTCCATTAATTCATCCTTTTCGTCGGTTGTCTACCTTCCGTCACGTCCTTCATTATAAAAATCCTATTCATTGTGGTCAGCATCCGGAAGTACATTGTGTTGTTTTATCTATGCTTAATAATAGGATTAATTTTCCTTTACTTTGTATGTAATTTTATTGTTGTAATACGGTACTATTTTAAATGTCCTTAGTGGTCAGGACGGGCAATATCTGTCTATTCTAAATTATCTTTTCATGTGAAATGCATACGCTGTGTCTTGTGATATTAAGATACGTTTTTATTTGCGGTTTTAATTTGTCAACGTCTTTGATTATTACACCTACAAGTATTTAAAAGAAATAATGTTATACTTTTTCAAGTTAAAGTTTGCTAACCGAATGACTTTTATAGAAACAAATTTTGAAATATCGTGCTTAAATAAGGTTTATTTTTTGTGAAATTTGTCATATAAGGTGCACCCATATTTAGTTTGCTCGTTTAACTTTACTAAATTTTCATTTCTCGTTTAGTTTATAGCTAGCGTAACACAACGCGTTACATTCTCTGTACTAGTGTCTATGTACATCTTTATTTTGGGGGCGTAAGCTTATCCACGTAAGAAGTGCAATGCGAAATCAATTTTTTTAACCACAACTAGATCTTTCTAGCACGTGTTTTTTTCACTTCCTCTATCTATCTCGAGGGCCTATGGCTCAATTTTTTAATCCTATTTCCATGACTCGTTTGATTGTGTTATATTATTTACATTGAATTTTTTCTACCCGTCCCTAACTACAATTTTAAAACGTACCTCTGTCTAGAATATTTTTTATTTTACTTTTCATCTTAAAATCTGCCTGCACTTTCAATCTCTTTATTTTCCCCGAGTTATGTTTACTCTTTTTTGTATGCTTTCTACCCGTGTCAGGCGACATATTTTAGTAATTTAAATCGGTTCATGGTGGGAGTGTCGTGGAAAATCACATTTTTATTGGCGCTACCACAGAATCTCCTTGCAACCAAGAATCATGTATAAGGAAGGATTCTTCTTTTAAAATATAGATGCAAGATTCACTTTTACAGACTGATTTAATCAAAGGTGCCCTAATTTACGCGCTAAACAAATTTTAATGTGGATTAGAATTTTATGTTAATGGTTTGAAGATGTTTTTATTTTTAGTTATTGGTTGAATGATGTTTATTTCCTTAATTTAACGACACCGCTTGAATTTCGTTTTATAATTCCTAATAGAACTTCAATGCTGTAGAATGCTAATTAAGTGAGTTAATTAAACAGTCGAGTGTAGTTTTTGCTTGAAATTCTACTAGCAGATAGGCGACTAAACTTAAAACGATATTGAATAAAATTAGAAAAAACTAATTGACTTTATTTTTACGAGTCAGCAGAGCAGCAAAATGGTTATTTTGGACTGCGACCGTTGCTTTGATTTGAAAGTTCAACAGAAGTATGTGTAAAGTCATAATTTTGGAATTTTAAGAGAGCATTTTTAAGCATTATTCCTCACATGCTTCTAAGTAACGGTTTTGCTAAAAATAGCTTGCCATTTATAACTACGATTGTGCTAGAAGGTGATGCCGTGTTATGTGGGTTAGAGTACGTGTAAAACTAACCTATAAAGTAGTCGTGTGGAAAACCTGTTAGTTATGAGATTAATTGTATGAGAAACCATTGAGTCCTTAGTTTTCTTTTGTTAATATCTTTTTACAGAAGAAAAACAAATGACTACATAATAACCATAGTATAGTTGAGATTCAACAATAACTCAAAAATGGCAATTCTCTCCGCAGTACCAAAGGTGCAAACAAAAAAATATAATGATAAAGCAAATTCTTCCAATGTTTTTAGCCAGTGAATTCATACAAAATATTTGAAACTTGAAGATCGACATAGTTTCTTTCCAGTTGCAATTACTAGTCTGTTGATGGTTTTTACCTAAAAATATGGACTAACACAGTCGACTCAATCGTTGGAAAGTGGCTAAGCGTTTGCTGTTAAGAAAGCTATGTCCTCTTATTGAAAACCAACAGCCATGATTTCAATTTATTTATGATAAACAATTTACTGAAACAACCTCATGATGTGGTGCTCTTAATCTGATACGTTTTTTTCTAAAAATATGGACTAGCATAATCAGTTTAATCTTTGAAAAGTGCTAAGTTTTTTCTGTTAGCAAAACTAATGTCCCCATATTGAGAAGCAACAGCCGCGATTTTAGTTTTTCTATGATAAATTATTTACCGAAACGATTTTATAATGTGCTGTTCTTATTCGGACAGGTTTTTTGATCTAAAAATATGGACTAGCATACTCAACTCAATCTTTGAAAAGTCGCTAAGCGTTTGCTGTTAGCAAAACTAATATCACCCTATTGAAAACTAACAATCCTAATTTTATTTTTTCTATGATAAACAATTTACCGAAACCACGTCAGTGATGTGGTCATCTTATTCTGACATATTTATGATCTAAATCTTTGTACTAGCATAGTCAGCACAATCTTTGAAAAGTGGCTAAGTGTTTGCTGTTAGCAAAATTTATGCCATATTATTGAAAACTAACAGCCACGATTTCAATTTTTCTATGATAAACAATTTAAAGCAAACCTCATGATGTGGTGTTCGTATTGTTGTTTTTGATCTAAAAATATCGACTAGCATAGTCAGCTGAAACTTTGAAACATGGCTAAGCGTTTGCTGTTAGCAAAACTAATGTCCCCTTATTGAAAAGTAACAGCCATGATTTTAGTTTTTCTATTATAAACAATTTACTGAAACAACCTTAGCGATGTACTGTTCTTATTCGGACATAGTTTTGATCTAATTATATAGACTAGCATATTCAGTTCAATCTTTAAAACGTGGCTGAGTGTTTGGTGTTTACAAAACTGATGTCCTCTGGTTGAAAACTAACAGCCATGATTTTAATTTTCCTATATAAACTCATTGAAATGGTGCTCTTATTGTCACATGGTTTTGATCTAATTATATAGACTAGCATAGTCAGTTCTTGAAAAGAGGCTAAGCGTTTGCCGATAACAGAACGAATGCCCTCTTATTCAGAACATAACAGCTATGATTTTAATTTTTCTATGATAAACACTTTACTGAAACAACCTCAGTGAAGTAGTGCTCTTATTCTGACATGGTTTTGATCTAAAAATATGGACTAGCGTATTCAGCTATTGAAAAGTGACTAAGCGTTTGCCGTTAACAGAACGAATGTTCTCTTATTCAGAACATAGTAGCTACGATTTTAGATTTTCTATGATAAACAATTTACTGAAACAACCTCAGTGATGTAGTGCTCTTATTCTGACATGGCTTTGATCTAAAAATATGGAGTAGCATAGACAACTCGTGAAAAGTGACTAAGCGTTTGATGTTACAAAACTTATATTTTCTTATTCAGAACATACCAGCTACGATTTTAGTTTTTCCATGATAAACAATTTGCTCAAACAACCTAAGTGAGTTAATGGCCACTTGAGAATATTACTAAAATAATAATTATTACTTTTGTAAAGGCGGTTGAAAAACCGAAGTGAACGTGAGCAAGAGTGCAAGATTTAATACACAAAAGTTTTGAATGAGTTGGTTACAGAAAGGTAGTTATTTCTTTTTAGCATCCTTACTTATTCTAGGTTGTGTTTTAGGAAGAAAGGAATACGAGGCTAAGTAATATTGGATTAAGGTGGACGTGGTTTTTACATCAGATTAGAGAGGATGCGAGAGTAATTGATGGGGAGGATAATTGGCGGTTACCTCTAGCCGCTAGCTTCCCTGACGTTGATTGCTCTTCACTGATTCTAGTTTCCATGCGGATAACATGCTCTGGGTAATCTCCCGTGTTCTTCTGTTTTGGTAGCTTCCCAGCGTATTCTTGAAGCGTAGTGTCCAGTCTTAGCTAGAGCTCTCGTATTTTGGAAATCGATGTTGTGCCCGTAGAGCTAAAAAGTTGCGGTAAAGATTAGGTATGCTTTTTGTTTTGTTGGTTACGTTTTTGTGTTCTTCCTCCCTAACAATTATTCTTCTGTTATTTACCCGATATAAGATTTGTTATGATATCTGCATAGTATTTGAAAGACTCATCGATCTTCTAGTGGGGTTTTAGTATTCGTAATTTTTTAGAGCTATGTTGATTTTTATGCGTGCTGGATGTAGTACAGTTTCTGTAATTTCTAAACCAATGTGTGCCGTTATGACATCACACATTCCTCGATGTTTTCCATTTCCTCCTTGCGCGACAGTATATCCGTAAAATTAATAAATTTCGCGGTATTGTCGGTTATTCTAGTCTTATTTGACACTTATAGCGATTTCTGTTGGTCTCCTCTAAAGTGCTGTAGAAGTATTCTATTTGTGTAAAAATACTATTTGGAGGTTATGTTGTCGCTCTGTATTATATTAGTTAGGTAAATGAAAGCCAACAACACACTTTTGCGTTTACCATCACCTCCAACACCAATAATAGCTTGACAGCATAACTTTTACTGAACGCGTTGCTGTGTCTAGCATACCGCTAACTAGTAACATAGCATCTAAAGATTTTTTTCACTTTTATAATGTAAGCGGTTAATGATCTGCGAATGGTTCGGTATGGGTGCTCATACGTTAGCAGATCTTTTCACTGCATTTTGTTTAATCGTCATTGTCAGATTCCTGTACTATAGTCCTCAGAACCGTGTAACGACACAACAAAATGAGGAATAGCTGTCGCTAAACTAACTGTGTAGCGGAAGTATATGTCGTACTCTTTCTTCACTAGTATATCTAGAAACAGTGTTTGGTTATTTTTCTCTATTTCCATTGTAAATATTTTCGTCGTATGAAACCACTGACATGTTCAAGAAGCCCGTTAATCTGTTCTCTTCTTTGTCGCCAATGTATCTTAGCCCTAATTTTGGTTTGTAGCAGTTGCGGTTTCTAATGCCAGAACGTTAACATTTTCCATGAGTGGGTTGACAATTAGTGGT
Source organism: Platerodrilus igneus (assembly GCA_036346225.1). NCBI lineage: Eukaryota > Metazoa > Arthropoda > Insecta > Coleoptera > Lycidae > Platerodrilus > Platerodrilus igneus. The sequence goes on along the minus strand of JARFIW010000089.1, from coordinate 23,249,319 downwards.
GATGGTGGTGATCCCATAGGTGCTACTTCAGAATGTTCGTTTATTTGTTGAAGGGAAAGTTACTCAACAATTGTTTGAAATACCTGACAGTAGGTATGCAAGGGGCGTACGGCCTCTAAAAGTGCAATTTTCCCATGTATTTTCTTATGAAAAATCTAAGGCCCGTTTTGCATTTTTTTGTACCAAGCATTGAAATCGCCATAAGAAGGATCCGTACATCTTGTATTCGTAGCCCAAAAAAGTCATTGGCAAGGCGAAGTTTGGAATTGGGAATACCTAAGTCTACCGTGTACAAAGTGATGCGAAAGAGGCTTAAATTACGTGGGTATAAGATTTAACTTCTGCATGAAATCAAGCCCAAGGACAAAGTGAAAAGACTGAAGTTAGCAGTCTTCAGTTAATGCAGGCTGCTGTACGAAAAAAGAACGCACTACATCTCAGCAGGAATTTAAAGTAGTGCACAAACAATTGATCGATCTCTTGTAAGTAACCACTTGCGGCGACTCAGACCCCAAAATCCTACAGTTGTGTGGGTTGACAGACCCACTTACGTGAAAAGTCGCCTCATCTGGAAACATAACGTCTTCTTGGAAGTTCTCATTTTCTTCAATCCTGTTCAAAATGTAGACTGCTAAATCGAATCTTATCACTTTGTCATTGGGCTTGCTTTCATCCAGAAGTGTAGTCTATAGTAGTGTTTGGTATTGAATCCTGTTGCTTTTTCTAGATATATGGAGGGATTTGTGTTGATAGATTGGTATGACTCATTTTTGAGTAAAGTATCCATTTTGACATGGTAAAGTTTTGTAGTCATTATCACGATTATATTAATCTTTTCGATAGATAAGTTAATAATATCCCCATTCGGTTGTCAACTTTTGAGAGCAAGCGACTCTTACTTCGTATGATTCTTTGGTGTAGAACTATTAACTTTATCGCGTATTGAACTGTGGTTTGTGAAAAGTTTCAAACATTTCTAGGCGTTTATAACTTTACCATCTTCTAGCAAGGATGCAATAAAATCTGTCTTGATAGTAGCGACCATCCCCAAACAAAAATCATGACTTACAAACAGTTAGATTGAAAATTTCCAATGAACACCTTTTATTAACTGGAAAAACTTCAACAGTGGCGGACAAAAGTCAGTTTAAGAAGTTCGGCGAATATTGAGCATGCTACAGTGCTTTTAACATAATTTTGACAGTAACACATAATGAGGGGTAATAAATTGTACTTTATAATGCTGTTTGAAGTAAACTTTGAGTTATACCCTATATTTTCTTTAATTTTGCATGTATTTTTATTTAAGAAAAATTATCTAGGCGAACTATTTTTTCAATTTCAATACACTTTATTTGAAGTATTATATGCGCTAAACAAAGATAAATGCATTGTAGTTAAAATCTCGTGCTCGTTTCAGGGTGTAATCGGTTTCACAGAAATTACAAACGAATAAGTAATTGACTTTCCAAGTTGACAATGTAAATTAATTATAACTCTCTTTACCCTTAGATCACTGCATTTTAGCAAGCTGGATAACTACTGATTATTGTTTGTCTGCATTTGCAGAGCGTTGCTGACGTTGGTTGTTGTTTACCTAATAGGTAAACAGTATCATAGAGAAGATAATAACAGTAAGGGTTAGGTAGGAAGTTCAACACGTTCACTTCATCACAGGTCTATAACGTACTCGCACAATTACTTCATGGTAAGGTAGAAACGTTGCACTTCCAGCACTCGTTCGTTACCACCGCTTATACGTATCGCGTTCTGATTGGTCGGGACAAACAAAATGTTTATTCCTCGACAGTCTGAACACCACAAAATATATAATAATTAAGGGTTAATCTCTCTAAACAATGCCGGGCGAAAACTAGACCATATTTATAATTCATAAATACCCTAAATTAATTATGCAGAAATCCCCCAATAAAACTATTTACTAAAATAATATGTTGAACGCGAAACAGAACTGCAAGAACCTTTACAATTCGGAGATGGCTCTATATAGTTTTTAGATTCGCCACTTGGTTCCCAGGGAATCTCCACATTTTTCTGGCATGATGGTCGGTTTTGGCTTAAAATCATGTAAATCGCTTGATGTTTCATTGTACGTCGTCATTTTTGCTGTTTAGACGGCACCAAACACACCACGAGGCGCTAATAACTACATACATATTTAATCGTCGAGAAGTTAAAATTGAAAAGCGATTACATATTTTGTAAAATTTTTTAAATATTTCAAAAATCATCCGCAAAATCACGAAATATGTGTAACTGAAGGTTTTGATTTGATTCAAAGTCATAATTGTTTGGTTTTGCTTTTAGAAAATATATTTATCAGGCAAATTAGTTAGCGGACGGCAAAGATATTTACCAAAAAAAGGCACAAAATGTTATTAACTTGAATAAAATATTCCAAAATACTGGTAAATTTTTTCCAAGTAATGCACTTATTATTCATTTCACTTGTTAATTTATGTCCCAATTTTTGAATTACTAATTTAGTCTTATTTCGAGTGGCCTTTTAATTGTATTTTGGTAATTGGCACTAGAAGCAAATAATTTTAAAGTCTGCAAAGTCATCTGGACATGATTGGCTTCACCAGTTTTTGATATTTGTCCTTCCAAAAATATTACATTAGACGTTTCTTAAAAGATTATTTTTAATTTTAGGAAACATAAAAGTTACAAAAGCAACATTTTCAGGTCATTAAACAGATCATTAAACCAAAAGTCCTTTTGATACCATTTTGAATAGAAAGTAATTTATTAAAACTGCTTTCAACATATCATTTAATTTATAACCACCTTTAATTTATTTCTGGATTATAAAAATCTGTGCAATATCAATTTATATTTTCGTGCTTATTAATCAAAGTATTTTTAGAAATGTCAGAGAATTAGAATAAGACGCAACCAAAATACTTTAATTTGATTTTTTAGTTAGTGGGTTTGGTAATGTATGAAAAGCGACCAAGCTACATCTGTGGAGATGCTATTTTTATTAGTAATAAAAATTAGGATACATCACGATTATACGAATTTCCAGTGGATTAGGGACGATATTTGCTAACATTTCATTAAGGCTCTTTAGGTTTAGTCATCGGTAAACTTGTTGAAATACTGCCTAAAGTAGAAATTGAAATTGGACCACTGATGGTGATACCAATATCTACCATGGACGATTTGTAAGTGATCCGTCTTGCTATGAAAAGAAAACTCGTTACCGAAAATACTCTGCTGGCTTTTGTTTAAGCGACCAAGAACGACAACTTCAAATTAATCCACGAAGAAGCAAATATTCGCGTCAATGGGCTGTAATTTGATGTGAGAGAAATTAAGATCAATAGCAAGGATTAGGTTTATCTAAAAGGAAACAATGAGCTAAAAGTGGTTGATTAGAATTTAACCGCAGAGTATGGGAAATGATATCAGAAAGATTTTTAGGTAAAGGATTTCCTTGGTGTAGATTGCATATTCATATGAGCTGATATTAAGTAAACCCGTTAATGCAAAATGAACGAAATTCATTTTGAAGATGGAGGTGGCCATGTACTATTATAGGAGAAAAATGTCTGTTGTTGTCGGTGAAATCCGTGAAGAGAAGTGATCAGCGCAGAGCTGATTCAGAAACTGCTAGAAGGGTCGGAAGCGCTCCTTTAATACCATACATTCGATTTCTCCAATGCTCCACTCGAAGGTGCTATATTGGCCAAGAAGCTAGTTTCTTTTTACCTGTAAATTTTGAATTTTGCTGTACGTTTGCTATTCCTAGTGAGATGCGCGACAACACTCACACACGGAACCTATATTTTACGTCTCATTCGAACGAGGGCATATTTTTGTGAAAACTGCACGCCTAACATTTTTCAGACGGTTCGTATCGGGATTCAAACCCGGGACCTTGGGATCAGCAGTCATACGCGAATTTATCTGATCTACGGAGCCGCCACCCCGTTTATACCGCCAAAGTAGATGATTTCTGCATAATTACAGAGCTTAAAAAGTGCACAAAATGTGATAAACTCTAGTGTTGGTTACACGCTTATGTACCTGATCTGGCACGGTCTCACCTTGTTATTTTAGTGTTTGAAAAGTACTTAAAAGGAAAGCGGTTTAACTGAATTTGCCCAATATTTTGCAAACCAAACAAAAAATTGCGGTGGTAGATATGCTATAATAAGAAAGAATCTGCGTAGAAAAATAAACTATTATCAACGTTCTCTTAGTATCCCATTGTAGTCAAACAGATAATTGATAATTTTTCCCTGTTTAGAGGTCTTTTGCGAATGCATTGAATATTTTAGGCGCCGAAAAACCCCACATCTCAGCAGTAGGTTCATATATACCGCTTGGAGTCCTTTTTAATCATTATATCTAAATATACGGTGCTAGAAACCATTTAACCATCAGTTATCAGATAATTAGGGTACAAATTTTGTATAAACGAAGGCGCAGACTTAACCTAGTTGTGTACTTTAAACGGGATAAATGAATACATTACATGTGATTTTTCAATGCTCCACCTGAAGGTACTACATTGGCCAGGAAGCGAGTTTTTTTTACCTGGAAAATTTGGAATTTTGCCGAACCCTTGCTGTTCCAAGCAAGGTAGGGATCTTTAACGTGCGTGACAACACTCACACACGGGACCTCCATTTTACCTCTCATCCGAACGAGGGTGTATTTTTGTGAAAAATGCTCGCCTAACATTTTTCAAGCGGACCGTGTCGGGATTCGAACCCGGGACCTTGGGCGTAGTAGTCACACACATACCACTACGCCACGGAGCCGCCGATAAATGAATACAGCGAACCATTTTAATTTGCTTGGTTGAAATTACAGGATCATCAGGGCGTACGAATCGGCTAACTATTTCTGCTTTATATAGAACGAGACTGCCCAAAGTTAACATTTATGACTTCCTCCAACTCCCCCAAAAATTGTTCCGGTGAATCGTGGATATTCCAATTTTTAAAAATTTGTTTTTTATTTTATAATTATAGAGCAAAAACAGTTTAGCCATCACAACAAGCAATAGTTAGAAAACAGACAATTTTTAGTGACAACCGGTTTGATCAACTTTCTTCAGTTTGAAGAATTCTGAAATAAAAGAATTTTCATGTTTTTTTTTTATCGTCCAACGATAACCAAAATATCTTTTAGCCAAGTTAACTCAAAGTTGTGCCCATGGGTCAACAAGAATAGTTGTGGTTAGAAGGTATGTAAAGGAATTACAGAAAATTTCCAGTTAGCATTTTTTAATCTTCAAGCTGGACACCCTGATGAATTTTTTAAACTAACAAAAATAAAAAAATAACAAAGTTGATTACAAAAAATTGAAATTATTCATATTCTGTACGTTCTGATTTAACCCTTAGGTACACTACACTATATTCAACATAATGCATACCAGGGGTCTTTGAGGCCCTTCGTGTAAAGTATCCGCAATATAATAAAAATAATGGATAATACGTTTTGAAATGTTATTTATTAACAAAAGTGGAGTATAATTAGTTCTATAATATTAAAAGTTACGATTTTATAATGAATTAGGTACAGTTGTTGCACACAATTTTGCTGTGCCCCCTGCAAACATTCTTATGGCAATTATTAGAAGTCGTAGTGTTTTTGCGGTACTTAATCTGAGGATCTTCCTCGTTTTGAGGGTTCTCCATTGTTAGATTCTGTTGGAGTTACAATTATACCACATCGTATCATTACCTCAATCGTATGTTTTAAAGTTTAGGCTTTTGCTTTCTTCATTTATATACGTAATTACTATTTCTAGCCACAGTTCTTGCAAAAATGGTATTCTTTAATGTGTTTTCTGACCACAATAGTTTAGATTCTGCTTGTCCAATAATGTAAAGGAATCGATACCGGTTATGTCCAAAATATTAGTAAGTATCAGAAAGCGCCATCTTCTTCTTGTCTCTTAGTTGTATAGTAACGTGCTTTTTGGTCCGTCTAATCCACCCCATCCTTTAGTCACATTTTAAAGTGTTACAATTCAGGCTCCTTTTTGTCGGTTTCTATACGGAAAAATTTATCATAATGCATGCTGCTGAGGAGAATGACAGCTCGATTTTTTTTGGTACGTAACTAACTATTGTAGTAACGTTTTGGAAGTCAAACTGCGATGATCTTGCTAATTGAGTTGAAGATTATATCATTTCTTTATCATACTTTGTGTACTAACTACAGTTAAACCCTTTGTCAACAAAAATTTAACTAATGGCAAGCTAGTGAAGAAATTATCCGTTGTGGCATTTCTGTAAGTCCCCCCATAACAGACTGACAAAGTTGTATTATGACGGATGCTGTTGGGTTTTTCTAAACTGTCTGACCAGGTTTCCTGCCAGTATAAACCATACCATCAATAACTTAAGATGTTTCGGCGTCACAAAGCCAAAACGTTTTAATACCATATTTCCCTTGCTTCTAGGCATATATTGCAAGAATTTGCACCTACCTCTAAAATGTAACAGTTTTTCATCAATGGTGAAACTTTTGGATGGAATGATAGTCTAGTAACAAGCCTCTAGGCACAAGCCAAATATGTATTATATTGCCCCGGTGTTGTTACTTCGAAGTCGTTCAGCACGGATTCGTTTATCGTCAATTCGAATAGTCCTTAGAATTGTTTCAAACTTGTGAATTGGAAAACTAGCTGTATCAAGCGAATTGCAAAAGTCGCTGCTAACAAGTTCTCTTTGTGCAACATCCCGATTTTCTCTACCCCTTCAAGTAGCAGTATACTTATAAAAACTGCCACTTGTGATAATGTAGTATTATTCCATTTTTTTACTAGTACTAGCAAATCTTCACCTGCTTTCAAAATTGGTATAATTCACAGCTTCTTCAATGATAGATTTAGTAACAAAATAGTTCCAGGCATCTTCGGAAGTTGCAGTTTTACACCAACTATTGACGCACGTGCTTTTTTTGCAACGTTATACTTTTTTGTTTTTCCTCGTGGTAAAAGCGACTTATACGAAATTGTCCTATCGCGACCTACAATACTATTATCAAGAGTGGCAATGACTTGTTTCTCAGATTCCTGTTCACGTTCACTACTAGAATCTGGATGAACCATCAAAATATGGATTATCTGTTTGAGGTATAAATGTGTTCGTTGTCTGACGCTGATAAGTCGTTCTCAGATAACCATTCAAGTTCATCGTCTTCATCATACCACTGCTGAAATGGGGCTTCAAAATCTTTATCGTTGGGATGCGAAACGGTTTTGCGAGTACATTTTGGATGGAAGTAGGTGCCATAATATACTGAAAATTTGAAAAAGAAATATAAAGCGCTTATTTTTATGTTGTATATTCACTTCTAAATTGTTCACAGATTGACAAAACGGGAAATACACTTAGTTGAAGTCACGACTCCACGCTTATCAACTAATAATAACGATATACACTAACGCATCAAAGCTATCGGTACACAATTTAGAAAACAATGAGCCACTGTAGAATCGAATCCATGTCTGTCGGTGGAGTCTCCCTATCAACCACTACCCAACATTTGATTTTCCAATGCTCCACCCGAATGTGCTACATTGGTGAGGATGCGTGTTTTTTTACCCGGAAATTTGGAATTTTGTCCAACCCTTACTATTTCAAGCAAGGTAGACATTTTTGGCGTGCGGTACAACATTTACACACGGGCTCGATTTACATCTTACCATTCACACAAACGAGGGCGTATTTTTTATGAAAAGTGTTTGCATAACATTTTTCAAGCGGTTCGTTTCAGGAATCGAACCCAGGACCTTGGAATCAGCATTCATACGCAAACCTATTCGATCCACGTAGCCGCCCACCAACCACTACCGCACACACTTTTTTACACGGCACGAGTGCACGTTTAAACACTTTGCAAAGAGAATTTAACATGAATCACCCTACAAAACTACGAGACAGGCATTTACGTAAAGAATACGAAGATTTTAAAGCCCCTGTTGTGCTTTGTACGGATACAAGCAAATTAAAAATTTATTGTGCAGAATTGAGATATTTGTAGATATGTTTGTTATAAACATGTTCTAAATCTTTCACTAAAAGGTGTCGTAGCAGATCACGAAAGAATTCCTTAAACGACCGAGATTTTCCGAAAATATAACAGTGGACTCCAAAAGCCCATATTATGCGCCTAAAGGTTAAATCTTTTGGCGATGGTATTTTTCAGTTGAGAATGCTCAGATCCCAAGAAAGCATCGGAAAATCTCATTGAAGTACCAAAAAATTATATTTTTTTTGATTGCCCATTGTAATCCTTGTACAGCACGAGTCAAAGCGACTTATAATTTATTTCTACTGTTAACTGTCGTCAAATTTTTAAAGAAAACCACATAATGCAGTAATCTTGTATAATCAGCAATTTTTGAATATGGAGTAGCTATTCAAATCTCGATAAATTGTTTGTTCACGGATTAAAGTTTGCTAAATGGATTGCTACAATATCCAGCGTTGACGGTCAAGACTTTCATCAAGTATTAACAAGTCGTCACGATGCATTGCTGCTGCAGGCGTTTTAGGCGATTTTCAACGTTCCCTGTTGCTTTTAATAAAGATATTTTAATGAAAGTTTTTTCCTTTAACTGCCATACTGTTTTAAATCTTTTAAATTATATACGGTTTTACTTCTATACATGAAATGTCTGTTGAATGGGTGAATTTGACAATGTTCTAGACTTTAGACTTGTCGTTTAATGCAACATCCGCTCCCATTCTTTATTGAAGTGTTGCTATTAATAATTGCAATTGGCCGGTAACATGTGTTCACCGTAAAGTAGATTGCTTGTTTTTCTAACTTCATCTTATTGAGACCTGCGGAAATAGTAAGTATTTTTCTCTATTTAGTAGAAAATTGATGTTTGCAATAAAATTTATCGATGTTGTTCATTAGTTCTTCATGATATCACTGGGTGGATGTGTCTCGTTGAAGCCCATGTCTGTAATGCACTCTGCCACGACGCGCTTTGTAGTATTCGTCTTCATCCTCGGGTGATCGCCGATTACCTGAAGATGAGCAAACATGCCCTAGCAAAGTTCAACACAGACTCTTGATCTAATTAAGTCTTATAGAACATTTGTAGCCATGCAATATACAGTTAGTGGTACGAGAAGGTTTCTTTCTGTTGCAGTTTCATACATATTTTAGGCGCTGAAAAATATTAACTTTCAACTCATTCTTTTTCAAATGTTTTCATAGCTAATTACTAATGACTGCTACGTAACATTGTGATCTTGAAATATCCATTAAAATGTAGTGATCTTGAAAGATTGTTGAAAATGGTTGGGTGACTAAGTGGCTTAGAACATTTTAGGATGTTTGTTATTGCTGCATTTCTATCAAATTCTGAAACTGGTTTTCTTCTCCATATGCTCTTTAAGTATGTACCCCACGTATTTGCTAGTTTGTGTTGTCAATCGCACTTGGTGTTGGTCGGAGAATTAACGCTCCTTTGGATCTTAAGAATCTGTTGTGACCATGTGGTTAAGTCCTTGATAGTTCTTCTCTTGGGGATTTTCATATTTAGCGGTGACTGTGTATTGCATATTATCTACTATGTCAAGAGTCTTCGTAACTTTTTCCAGGTCTCATTGATCTTGTTTTTTAAAGTTTTTCGTTTAGATATGGTGTAGTTCTTGATGATTTACTTCACACTATTTGCAGTGAGTTCCTTTTCTAATTTCCTTTACTTGAAGAGGCTACGCTTACCTAAGGAATGATTTTCGTCATAGATGTTTTCGGGTACTTGTATCTGTTGTAGTGATAAGTTAATCCAAATGGTTTATCTACTAAATTGATAAGAGCCTTAGCAAACCGCGGTCCTTAAGAAAAATCTTGTTAGTGATTAGTTATTCAAACATTGTTGACATGAATACACATATTGATTTAATTAACAATGTTCAAATGTGTGAGCGTCAAATGAACATTACAAAATTTCTGGCTAACGCCAATTACATCTGCTGCTAAATTATAAACTTTTAACTGATTGATGCATAAATCGTTGATTTGGCATCATAAAAAAGTGAATTTGTATAATATGCACCTGAAAGATGAAATATTCTTCAACTGACATGTTCTTAAAAAACATCATTCCTGTAGGTACGTGCCATGCTTAGCAAAATTTGAAACCTATTCTATGGTTTTGAATTTATATAAGAAAAACTGTGTGCTCAGCGGTTCATGATTCTAAAATATTCCACACATTGCGCCTATTTAAACGTGGAATTACGCTTTTGATTCCTTTCTTGGACTTTTGGACTTCAGCGTCCAGCTCCAAGGTGTATGCGCTTTGTTATAAAGTACTACTTTTATAGAAACTTGACTTTAATTATTGCTGAAATTTTTGTTTAAGTACACCAGATTAGTTTTTATCGCTTTATTATAGTAACCTACGTCGTTAGGATTTAGTGGCTACAATTATCTATAGAACGGTTAAATATCATCATTATCATCAGTGTTCTATTGTTAGAAGGGTTTGTTATGAATTTATTGTTTAGTCACTCTCAGTAATTCGACCTCATAACGTTAACTGATAGTTGGTTTTTTTTTAAGTTCAGGGAATGATCATTTGATTTTTAGTTCACTCAAAAGATGATCCAGTTTTTAATTATTTTTCTCTTTTGTATTGCAATGTCGCTCTATAGTTGTTTGATGTCCATCTATTCTTTTCGAATAAACTTCAGGGTCAATTTGTTCCTCTACCCTTCCTAAAACCTAGATTCTTAACCCTAACCTTAGTTACCTTTCCTAACTTATATTTCTTTCTTTTTTGAAGTTCTAATATTCCAGGCGGCTCCGTGTCCTAGTTGATATATGTGTGACTATTATACCCAAGGATCCCGGGTTCGAATCCCGACACGGTCCACTTGAAAATGTTAGGCGAGTATTTTTCACAAAAATACGCTCTATTTCGGATGAGAGGTAAAATGGAGATCCTGTGTGTTTGTGTTGTCACGTACGTACCTTGATTGGATCAGCAAGGGGCAAAATTCAAAATTTTCCAGGTAAAGCAAACCCGCTTCCTGGTGAATGTAATACCTTCGGGTGAAGCGTTGGAAAATCATTTGTAGTGTTCTAGTATTCCAATGTATTCGTTCTTACATATTTCTTTATTTACCGTATATAGGCTAATTGTATTCGTTAGCAATTTAGGAAGAAAAGCAACCTATTGATAACCAGTTTTTATGTACAGCAGCTCATAACATCAGCTTAAGCTTTTTCGACAACTAGCCGACATTGTTCTGAAATTATAAAGATGTCTAATGATGTAAAAATGATAAAAGTGCTCCAAACGCGCATATGAAACCTTGTTACGTGTAAAATTGCCGCTAATGACCATTGGAATTGACTTTACCGCGGAGGCGTAACAGAAAAATGTGCACCAACTAACTTACAGTGGTGAGGAGTGAATTCTATGAAAACAAAAGCAAAGCTTTTAGGGTTATACAAAGTTTAATACTTTCACCTACCGGAAAATCTCTCTGAACTTCCGATGCAATAAAAATGCTGGGCTCCAACCCACCTGGATTTGTCTTATCTCGCGAGACGATGAGCGATCTATAAAATGACCAAAGGATTTTTTCTATCTCGACAGGTTGATGGAACCATGTATACACTTTTTTCTCCTACTAATGTAAATTAAGCTCAAATAAAAATCGACAAGACTTTCATTAACTTATATTAATAACCATGAAAATCTTAGTATTTAACAATCGCAACCAATAGAAATAAACCAAGCTCTAACCCTAATTGGCCAAATTGCGTATGTCTAAAAGAAAAAGAACATCTTAAATTTATTCCGCTTTATTATATAATAAATTTGGATGGTGTATGTAAATTTCTATGAATACAATCGTTGTGCTTATTTCTAGTACACTACGATTTTATTAAACGTGCACTAATGTAAAAATCTAGGTGCTAATAAATTATGTGTAAAAAATGAAACACAGTCTAACAGAATATTAAGGAGGAAGAAAACTAAAATTCTATTTAAGTTCGAGTACAAGGTTCAAACAACCTTTTCAGAGCACAACAAACTTGGGCGTCTGTTGCTGGAAATTATTCACTACTGAAACCTATTGCACTGTAACGGCACTTAAATCACCGAGTGCTTTCGCGTTTGCGGCTTGTTTCTACAAACTCAATTTTAATTTATCATTATTCGAATTACTGAGAAATCGGTTCACCGCTCTACGATCGAGCTTGTCACTTCCTGAAATTAAAATATTGTCTTCAAAGATTTGAAAGAATCTGAATTGAACACTCCTTCCATTCTGCTATGACGGAATTTATAATCTACTTTATCTTAGGGGATCTTCCATTTCCTATATTCACACGGTTTGTAACATTTCAGCCGAACTTGTGGTTGAGGTCAAAGGTTTTCCTTGCATGGGAATAATTATTGATATTTTCACAGTTGCTATTTAATATTAACATCTGCGTCATTGGGTGCGTACGATGCCTCTTAATTTTAATGGCGTTATATGGTTTCTGTTCATTTAAGTAATTTACAATGACTTCGGTGTCCGCAATGCGTTCGCATGTATTCAAATCCACGTCCTGGTTTTTAATTGCTGGTTGTAAAACTGTTCATGTTCTAATTTAATATTATAATGATATGGCCATGTTAATAAACTGTAAAGCACGCAACTTCTATAAAATTTTATGGCCATTTTCCCGAAAAGTTTCGCCTTTATTTAGTATTTTCCAGGACGTCTTTTTGTTCTTGGTCATACTTATACTTGTGCTTATTTATTTCGAGTGTTACTTTGGATTAAAAGAATTTAAAAGGTATTTGTGATACGATTTTTTCGATTCTACTATCATGACTTCATTGCCTATTTTTTGTTCCAAGAACCGTCATTTTTGTCATTTAAGTCGAGATTGGTAACTGGCATCAAGATATATTTTGTCTCATTCATATCAAAGTCAGTTTCTAAAAGCACCTTTATACGTTATTGCGACACATATGAATTCCCTGCTTTACAATATTTCTCTTTTCTGTAATTAAGTACTACGAATGTAGTGTCGCTTATTGACTCTCTTCAATTTCGTCGAAGACTGATAATGATAAATTGTTATCTACACATTATTTCTTCTCTTGAAATTATTTTTAATTTGTGTTTATTGGATGGTGTTTTTCCTGAGATGTAGGATGAAGCATTGGGATACTTTTTAAAACTCATCGCATTCCTGAAATTATGACACATAAGCATTCCTTGTACCTTGGAAGTTTAGAAAGATAGTCGATAAGTAACTGCCTGCGTATATAGAAGTAATGAAATACTTCCTAAGCAACAGCCTGGTTTTTGATTAGCAACAGTATTGAATCAGCCCGGTTGTTTTTCTTAAACGTTTGATACCATAAATCAGAACGAACACATTTCTTTACTTCGATTCGTTTGTCTGGGGGATACACCCATACAATTTTTACAGATATTTAAGGTCACGAACTTAAAAGGTTGTAATGTAACGAATGCATTGGTAGATCTTTGCCTTTAACTATCCCCATAAGAAATAATCACAAGCTGTGAAGTCTGGGGACCGAGCAGGCTATGGTAAAATTTCCATCGAGACTCTGGCTGTATGTGCTATGTAGCTATCTTGTTGGAACCAAACATTTCCTGTATTGATTCTTCGTCGTCGTAATTCTGGTATAGTTTTCGAACATGAAAACATATCTCACGGAGTTTACAGTTAGAATTACCCCTCATGTATCTTCGAAAAAATATGATTCGATCACTCCTAGAAGGCTCGTATCGCACGAAACCGTGACTTTCTCACTATGAAGTTTGCCGGGGCCTTTTGTTTCCCAAAATCGATAGTTCTGTTTGTTAGCAGATCCGCTCAAATGAAAAAGAGCCGCAGCGCTCATAATTTGGAATGGTTCATTTTCATCAGCAAAAATAATTTGCATTCTTTTGACGAATTGCTGACGTTGTGAAAAATCTACTTCATTCGGTTGTTAGACAAACATAAGCTTTTAGACGTGAAAGTGAAGGTCGTTTTGTTGTTAAATTCTACGAAGTGTTCGGACTACCTTTTCGAAGTGCTGCAGCTCGTTTTTGGACAGACCGCTCTGGCCTTGAATTACTCCTTGTCTTACTCTTTCTACGGAAGCTGATGACCTTACACTTCGGGGACGATCTCGAAGTTTTGTATTAATTGCAGATGCCATCATTCTAAAATTCTGCACACCGATGTTTTTATTATGTCACGTTTTGGAACTAAACCGTTAGGACTAATATTGAAACGTTGGCGAAAACGCCAACGCATAACAATAACAGATTCGCCTGATTTTAGGTACTCGTCAACTGCAAACGCACGACATTTCTTTGTCCAGATAACCATTGTGCATAATGAACGGTAAGCACTGATGAATCGAGGCACGTCGTCATTCGCGACCTTATATCCCTTCTCCTTCGGGTATACTACCCTTTCCAAACACATCCTTCCATTCCGTCCAACCTTGTACAATAAACTTAAATAAATGTTCTATAATCTATTAATTATTATAGTATATATAGTTAAGGTATTATGAGTAAATCTAAGAAAAGGTTTATTTTAAAAGAAAACTGTCCATACACAGTTCATGTGTACAACCATGAAATCTTTGAGCATATAACTTTCCTTTTCATGGTTTTGAGCCAGTATTGATAGCAGTTGTAAGTTCGATTTATTTTACCCTTCTTCCGCACTACCATTCATCTGTCCTTTCTAAACGTCAGTGAAGTTAGCGGCTGAAATAGCAGCCAATGAACCACGCCCCCCCATCCAGGATAAAAGACACGCCTATTTTAGTTCAATATTATCTATCTCCGCCCTCATTCTTTCGTATAACACAACTCCCTGAACGTAAGAAAGCTCTTATACAATAACTATCTTTCCTAAGAAAATTAAACGAGCGTTCTTGTAAATCTGTGCCTTTTTTCAAATCTTCAGAATGTAATAAATTGCGTTGCTACATACCCTATTTTCCTGTGGATTACAAACTTATTAGTTTTTCTGGTCAGTGCTGGTATTACTTGAACTATTTTCTAGGTTTATGCAAAAGGCGCTTTTGCCAACAAATCTTCATTTACATATATGAACCCTCAGCACTTACACGGCAGATTTTTAAATTCTATATTCAAATAAGAAAGTTATTAATTTTTTCCTGAACCGTATTAAGTGGCCGCCAGCACTACTTCAATTTTTTCTAGGTTAATATAAAAACGCCCAATTTGTAAAAATATCTGTCTAGGAGTTAACGTCAATACTACATACGCGGCAGATTTCTAAGTTCCATTTCATGCCTAAACAAAAATGTTAATAATTTTTTCCTGAACCGCATGAAGTAGCCACCAGTACTACTTTAATTTTTTCTGGGTTAATACAAAAGCTGTGAATCTGTAAAAAATCTATATTGAAGTATAAAAGCCATCAGTACATATGCGGCAGATTTTTACATTCCATGCCCAAACAAAGAAGTTATTAATTTTTTACAGAACCGTATCGTTGTCGCTAAGAAGCAGGAGATTTGTAAGTTCCATCCCTAAATAAAGAAATTATTAATTTTCTCCTTAAACATATCAAGTGGTCGCCAACACCACTCTAATTATTTTCTGGGTCAACATAAAAGCAGCAAAATTGTAAAGAAATCTTCATTTAGGTATTAAGACCCTCGGTAGATATGCGATAGATTTTTAAATTTTATGCATCAGGTAGTCCCTCGCACTACTTTAATTTTTTTTCTGGGTTAATACAAAATTACTTTAATTTTTTTGTGTACACAAAAAAATTTAAGTAGTGCTAGCGACCACTTATAGTTTATGAAAAAATTAATAACTCTTTCATTTGGGCATGGAATCTAAAAATCTGTAGCGTATGTACTGAGGGCCTTAATACCTAAATGTAGATTACTTTACAAATTTGCTGCTTTTGCATTAACAAAAAAAACTCAAAGTAGTAATGGCGACCACTTATACAGTTTAGGAAAAACGTATTAACTTTTTTATTTAGGCATGGAACCTAAAAATCTGCAGCGTATCTACTGTGGACCTTAATACCTAATTGTAGATTTCTTTACGAATTCCCTGCTTTTCTGTTAACCTAGAAAAAAATTACAGTAGTGCTGGTGACCACGATACGGTTCAGGAAAAAATTAATAACTTCTTTATTTGGGCTTGAAACCTAAAAATCTGCCGCGTATGTACTAAGCGCCTGAATACATAAATGTAGATTTTTTTACAAATTCCCTGCTTTTCTTTAACCTAGAAAAAAATAAAAGTAGTGCGACCACTTGATACGGTTCAGGAAAAAATTAATAACTTCTTTATTTGGGCATGGAACTTAAAGATCTGTCGCGGATGTACCGACAGCCTTAATACCTAAATATAGATTTCTTTACAAATTCGCTGCTTTTGTATTAATCCAGAAAAAAATTAAAGTAGTACTGGCGGCCACTTCATACGGTACAGGAAAAAATTAATAACTTTCTTATTTTGAATATAGAACTTAAAAATTCTATCGTATTTACTGAAGGAATGTAAATGTAAATTTCTGGGCAAGAGCGATCTTGCTTAAGCCTAGAAAAAATTAAAGTAATATCAGCGGTGACTAATTGATATATATCACAAAAAACTAATAAGTTATTAATGTGCAGGAAATTAGGTATGCGGTAACGTCTTTTATGTCATTCTGAAGATTTGATAAAAAGGCACAGGTATTACAAATGCGGTAATTTAGATAGTTATTGTATAAGAGTTCATGCTTATAATAGGTTGTGTTGTAGGATAGAATGAGGGCGGAGCTAAGTGATGTTGGATTAAAATAAGCTGTTAACTATATCACCACACGCAGACCACTGAACCCACTGAGAATTTGCAGTTGACTATATCAGAGTACACGAGCTGGAAATAGAACAAACTAAGTTTTTGTGCTACCCAGAAATCTGTATTTTCATTGGTTAAAATAAATTTGGAGATTCTTTTACAAATCAAAAACTCGAAAACGCATTTTATTGGTTAAAGACGTCATTAACGTTTTTCAACACAGGAAGAATAGGAAATGGAACTGTATAAATATAACTTAAAATTCTGCAGAAGACATTCGTAGTGCTCACTATAGCCTAGGAATCCTCTCTCTTGCAGTGCTCCCCATAGTCTGCAAAACCTTCCAAGCAGTGCTCTCCATAGCCTGCCACACGTCGAAACGCAGCGCTCACCATAGCTTGCGTACTCTCCGAACGTTACGCTGTCCGCCGCCGTACATGGGGCCGTCATAAAAGTTTATCGATATAATATACAACCTACGTATGGGTAATAATACTCGTTCGGTACACCAGGCGAGTCGAAAACAAGCGCAGAACGCCCTTCGACGTGCAATCCGTTCCATCCAAACGCATCCAACGCTTCTGTTGCCTCTGCCACCGTCGCCGAAGATCCACACTCAGGCCACCTTTACAGCCAGTACGTTCCGAGAAGTGGATTATTGTAATGTCGTCGATTGTATTTTTCAAGTTTACCTCCGGGACGACACCCCCGTAGAGTTTAACAGAGACGCACTCTACGAGGCTTAAGGCACCACGTCCACGACGGTTGCCGAAGGGTACCGAAGACGTCTGGGCCCCCCAAACCGATCAATATTTTCTAATCACCACCGTTCAAGTTATTATTGGACTCACACATCAAGTCCGAAGCCTTCCGAAGGGTTTCGAAGACACCCGAATACATCAGAAGCCTCTATACTTGTAAATATTGTAAAGTAGTAGTTTTTAATTTCAAATCATAACTCTTCGTGACAACACAAAACCTTCCGAAGAGTTCCAAAGACCACCGAAGCCGCTTTCACCGCCTTCAAGCTATATAGACATTCATTATATAAGTGTTTGAGTTTATTTTGGTTTCACAAGCAAGCACCAAGCCTTCCGAAGAGTTCCGAAGATTACCGAAGACTTCTGAACTACTTCCACAATTAAAATTCATTCAATTTTAACAAATTCACTTTATTTTATGCATTTCTGAACTTATAATTATTTTGGTTATTACCCTAATTAAACAAATAATCAAGCCAAGCCTACTTGATTTAAGACGCCTCCCACTCGAACGATAACAAAGCGTTTCTTACATCGTGTATTGGTAGGAGGGGCATGGCTTATTGAGGAGGCGGGCAACTGGCTGCTACTTCTGGCCGATAACTTCACTGACGTCTTTGTAATGTACTTTTTAGAGATTTATATATTTGGGTTGAAAAAGGTTGTCGAGACATTTTTGTATTTTTAACTTTTCCTGTTATCTCGTTTTCTACACGGATACTTTGCTTCATCAATAGAATTCTATATAGTTTTCATTACAAGATTTTTATTAAAATATTCAAACGATTCTTATTAATGCTTTTTTTAGAAGTAAATAAAACTTTTATTACTTTCCTATTCACTACGTGCCTTTAATTTATCTTCGTCAGTCTGATAATTGCACACATTTTTTGCAAATCTTATGTTCTTCTTGGATACGTGCATGCATTTTTCAGCATAATCTTTTGTTCAATATTCCTTGCGTTGAATCGTTATGAAATGATTTAAACCTCAAATTGCGGGTGCTTTTATATGTGGATGAGGTACTGGTTTACTAAGCTTTAAAATAGTCTTGATAGTGGTTAACTTCTTTGTATGATACCCCTTTGTTCACGTACACTGAGTTGGGTATTAATTGTCAGTGAAAACCAACCAATCTACATTTAGGGTACCAGGTGGACGTATTTATCCATGATATCTTTGCCAACTTCGTACTCTGATATACTCTGCTCCTGATGAAAACCACACTTTAGAGCTTGGTAAAATCTACTTAATTATGCCCCGATTTTAAAACATTATAAAACACATGTTGGCACATATCAGCGAGAATAATTTTGGAAAGACATTGAAGCTTTCGCGTTCTTTATATATTAAAACACGACAGCATGTAATAAGCCAGTGAGATGCCAATTTTAAACAAGTTTAATTTAATCCACTCTCATCGCAAACACCAGACAAAGAAAGCAGTTAAAACGACATCCTTTCAAATCATCTTCCGCGCTTAAAAAACTTAAATCGTATATAACACATTCCGCGTCGGTTTACTACACCATGAAATTTTACGACAACATCATCCATTCCAAATAATGATTCTACGAGATTCAAGTTTAGAAAACCGCTGAAAGAAGGTAGTATCAAGGGATTATAAGAAGTATAGAAAAAGTATTTTGTATTTTAAATGTTGCCATTTTACATATTAATTATAAGGTTTAGGTAATTATTTTCTTGGAATTAAAGAAGATAATTAAAATTCCTGGCCATTAAACAACCCACAAAAATGAGATTTTTTGTAACGTTAACATTTGTAGTTATGTACAATAATAGCAAAGGAATTTTAAGCATCAAGGTAAACATTTTTCATCTTCTATTTTTAATTAGAAAGCTTATATTAGGTGTGGTTAGAATACCATTTTGGTTTTAAAATTAATAGGACAAATATACGAATACCTGGTAGGAAATTATGCAGCACGTTTGCAAAGATCGAGCACAGCTTGGCTGGTCATGTTTAAAACTTATTTTTTTCTATATATTAAAGAATAATGTAACGATAACTCTTTATTATCAAACTGATTATACAAGCTTTCTCAACAACTCGTAGCTAGAACGAAATTCTCTAACAGCACTCACAATAATTTACTTTCAGCTAATCACTAACAGTGTTAGAACTAACTTCTAAAAACTACGATGGTATCTTCCTAATTACTTAATACCAAAGCACTATAATTAATTTATATCGATCACTATAATAAATTTATATCGATCATACAGTAATTTATGTTCACATTGAGCTATTTACGTTAGCAGTTATTTATCACTAATTTATATCCTATCACGAGTTTTAAAGCTTTAAATTAGAACTCCTATTGTAATCAAAGCTTCAATTAGAACTGTACTAACTAACCAATGCTTATCACGACAATTTATATTTTATACTATCGTTCTAATTACTTTGAAAGCATATCAGAATATGCAAAGAATATGTTCAAAGTACCTATTGTAACCTTAGTAAAGCTTTCAAATGTAAACTTTTGTACCTGTAATCAAAGTCCATCGTCCGTAGGTGTCTATTAATCATCTTTTGTGTACAAACACTTGGATACGTTCTACTGTAATTATTCTGGCTAGAGTAGACTAAACGGTATTAGAATGACCCTCCCCCCCTCAAGTTGTTATGTTCCAAAACATTATCTGACCCGGACGTTGGAAGTTCCTGTGGTGGTATGGACAGTTAAAACCATTTCTGCAGTCTCTATGTTGATAGAAGTAGCAATCAACATTCTTTATAGCAGGCCGTTTGGATTGTTACCACAACCAAGATCTTGACCCCGATTCTCTGGAACAGTACCTCTAGCATATTTCGCACCACCCCTCAGTCCAAACCATCGAGTAGACAACCGATATTGGCTATGGTCAGCTTCTTGTCTTCAAATTTGATCATCTGACCCTTGAAGTTTACTAACGCCTTCCACAGATCCCGGTAATACGGTTACCAAAAGCTGTTGCTTAGTCACCAGGTAGTAGATGCCGCGATGTTGGTCCTTTAGCTGGTTCTTCCAACCTCTGGTTGTTGCTGTCGAAGTTCATCGAGACCATTTAATTTATTTTTAAACACCTGAGCAAATCCTCAGGACATATCAAGGAGCGCTGCTACGCAATGTGCCAGGTGGTATTCCGATGGCACATCGAATAAATCACCTTGGATCCCTTCTGTATATCTCACTATACCTGTGCCGCTGTAAAGAGACATGAACTAAACATAGCTCGGTCCAGACTTATATTCATCCTCACGAGCGTAACTTTTGTTCGTCTCAATGCTGGCCATCCTTCGGTATTGCCGATGTCATCACTATCGTAGGGTACCAACTGGTTAACGTGCACCAATATTATTTTTCCTTTGGGGCTATCGAATTCGATACACTACGTTGTTGATAATTTTTATAACTTCAGACGGACCGTCCCAGTGTCTCCGTAGCTATGGAGACAGTCCTCGCTTTCGCCTGGGGTTGAATAGCCCAACGCGATCGCCCTCTTGGAAAGCAGACTCTAACGTCATCTTGGATGTCTACTATCTTACGCTTGTGCGTCTCAACGTAGCTCTCACCCACAATATCACATCCGGGCTTACATCCTAACTCAAGGTCACATGGTAACCTTATCTCGCGTCCCAGCATACCACATGTGTATCTAGTACTGTAATGAACCAAAAACCGACAAACCAATACAAATAGATGTACATTTTGGACCTAGTCTTTATGATGTTTAGAGACCGCCTTGGAAAGTTACTTCTCCAAAGTACGCTCTACCACACCATCCGATTGCGGGTTCAATGGCTTTGTTGGGATCTTATTCATCCCTAGCAACCGACAAACCTCTTGGAACAAGTCTGACTCAAAATTTCTGCCCAGGTCGGCGTGAAATTCCATAGAAACTCCAAAACGAGAGAATAGTTCCTGTACCAGCACATCAGCAACAGTTGCAGCTTGTTGGTTCGGTATGGCGTACATTTCGGTTCACTTCGTAAAATAGTCCATGACCACCAATATGTACATATTCCTGTAGTCGGTCTCAGGGAACGGACTGCAGTATCGATTACCACTCTCTGAAAAGAGGTTCCCACCTTGTATTACCTCATTGGAGCATTACAGTTTCCCAATGGCATACACAACTATCACTTGGGGCGCCATTCTTAAACATCGTCCTTGCAGCCTACCCAGTAAAAATCTTGTTCGAACCTTATCTATAGTTTCCTTAACGTTCCTACATCCCATTATGTAGATGTCCTAAAACTTCCGACAGCCGGCTTTCAGAGAACCACAACCTGAATCGTACTCACGGGTCCATTCCGTTCTCTAATGATCGAACCAAGATCCCATTCTGTACCTTAAAGGATTCCTATTGTGCCTAGCACGACTTCAGTGTGCTACTCGACGGATGGACGTTTGGCTCTGACTTTCCAACACGGAACTACACCTAGGTCTTTGTTATTCTCCTGTTCGGATCGCAACTTCACTGGCTGCCAATCATAGTTGATTGCTGTACTCCAACCAACAAGATAACATTTTACCCGCATGACGCGGACGAGCATCTTCGGGGCAGCATCTGTGCAGGTCAATTTTCGCCACGCTCTGTAGATTCCCCCTATTAATTTCGGCTCATCACGTTCTTTTTTGAGCCGCTTACATCGGTTCTGTTTGTGCCTGAATTCGCGGTTCTGGCGTCGTGACCCTTTGCATTGCCACCTCGAACTGTAATACATGACCCAACGCATCATGCAAAGTGTTTGACCAAATCAGTTGTAGTGCTTGCTCGTTCCTCTTATCGCGCATTCCATCAATGAAGGGATGCACTGTCACATGCTCTACAAAGTTATTCGGTACTGTTGGGTAGGCTAGTCTCACCAAACGAGAAATCCCGGCTTCAACCTCTTACAATTTTCATTGACCTTTTTGTAACGGTTCTTCACTTGAGCATCGTACAGTTGTTGCAGATGAGTGTCGCCGTACTTCATTTTCATTCTTGATGCTAAGGATCCGTAGCTTCTTTGGTCATGGTTCGGCATGGTGTGCAGAATATTCGAGGCCTCACCTCGTAACGCAACAATCAACATGGTTGCCCTTTTACCATCGTTCCAGCTGTTATCTTTCGTGTCAATCTCGAATTGCTTAGAATATATCCCTCAAGGCGACACTGACGGCTGTGGTGCTCGCACTGTTGGGGGAATTAATCCGTTTCTCCATCCTCACTACCTCTTTTTCCCTTTTACGCAACTTTTCATATAATTTTTTTGAAAATCTTGCTTCCAGCTTATGCAAATAACCACGTGAAAAAGATAGTAATTAACCTTTATGAGCCCGTCTAATATATCTGGTAGTTCTTCCAATAAAATTTCCAGCTTAACATCTGCTAAGTGCACTTTGTACGGAACATGTATCGGCTTGTTGAATTTTTTATTAATTTTCTTGAGACCTTCTTCACAGATAACTTCCTTTACTCCGTGCCCCATCCTGTTGGTAAGAAAACGGAAATATGACTTTAACGCAATGCTTAGCGGAAACAAATCTATAGAACTTTCCTCGTAGATTCTTTAGGATAAAAATCCTTGTGTTTACAGATATTTGTTCGTTGTGAAAAAGGTCGCAGGTTTTATTTTGTCAAAAAATGGTTCTGTGATTGGAGTGTGTAGTCCACCAGTCAACATCTATTTGCGTTTGACACAATGACTATTATTAAAATGGATAATTAATTTATTGCTGTACAAATTTTCTGCCAACAACTAGAATCCAAATCGCTCATTCTTTGGTTTCGCTTTATTTCAAGTAGCATCACTATCACTATCATCGATATTCAATGTATGTGAAGGGGGTTAAAAACCTGACGGTTACAAACAGCCCCCACCATTTAGACACTTGCCTAATCTATAGTTTTCCAATTACTCCTTTTGCAGAATCAACATTTGTCGAGAATAATGCAAAACCAACACCTGTAGTTGTTTACAATAATCATAAGGTTTAGATACCATTGCCTTTTCATCGTTAGATATCCGTACTAGAACTTATTGGACGCGTACCTTTATTGATTTTTATTCTTAGCTAACTTACACATTCTCCTGAAATTTCCACAGTCTACATCTTTCACTATCTGTGTGCAATAGTTTAATCTAGGTCTACCTCTACATCTCTTTTTTTCTTTCTCTGGTGCTAATATATTCCGCACTATTCCCTCATGCTTTAGTATGTGTCCTATCATCCTATCTCGCTGAATCTTTACTGTTTTCCACTTATTTCCTTCTTACCGTACCATTTGTAAAACTTTTTGGTTTGTAGCTTTGTCTGCCCACGATATCTTCGTAATTCGTCTTTGACGCCATATTTCAAAGGTTTCTATTTTTTCCTGCTCGCTTCTCATACTGTCCACATTTCACAGCCCTACAGTGCTGTGCTCCAGACATATGTTTTCTGAAACCTTTTCCTTGTACTATGTTTGTTATCTTTGAACATACTAGTTGGTTTTTCCTGTTGATTGCAGCACTGCCTTGTGCCACTCTTTGTTTTACATCTTTTGTATTTTTTCCATATTGCGTTATTTGACTTCCTACGTTGCAGAAATTCTTAACCTCTTGTAAGTTCTCGTTTCCTTTGTAGGTTGGTTTTTGACTTATTTACCACTCCTTTACGTACTGACATTTTAGTTTTATTTGTGCTAATTTTTATACTGTATTTCTCTGTTAGCGCTGTTTCCATTTCATTAACAGTTACTTCTAACTCTTCTTTGTTAAATGCTAATACCGCTGTATCATCTGCAAATCTAAGCATATCAGCCGCTTGTCTCTGTATAGTAATTCCAAATGTTTTTGTGCATTTGACAGTATTTATTGTCTCTTCGATATACAAGTTAAAAATTAGTGGGCATAGGTCACATCCTTATTTCACCCCGTTCCTAATATTTACTTTCTACGTTCCTGCATACGGGCTTTTTCCGTTTTTATTGTTTACTCCATTACTACCTTAAAAGCTAACATGTCCACCCACGTTCCCTTCTTTCTTCTAAATACAAATTCATCTTCTCCTAGTATTTCTTCAGCCCGTTTTTCCATTCGTCCTTGTACAATTCTAGTTAGTATTTTTGACACGAGTGCAGTCAAACTTATTGTTCAAAAATTTGTACATCCGCACCTTTTTTGGTACAGTGACTATGCTGTTGCGTTTAAAAGCTTTCGGTATCTCACCCGTCTCATACATATAACTAAGAAGTTGAATAGATGTTCTGTTACTGCTTGTGCAGCGGTTTTTAGAGTTTCTGTACATTATTTGTACCGGGTGCCTTATTATTTTTTAGACTCTTTAATGCTAATTCAAACTCATCTCTAAATATAGGATAGGCCGTCATCATTTTCAATGCTCGATTCCTGTTCTGGTTCTTCTAGTTTCGGTCCTGCATATAAATTTCCTATATATTCTTGCCATCTAACCACATTCTATATATTTTTTATAATCATGTTTCCTGCCGCGCCCTTTATATTTTTGCTATACTGTTTTATATCCCATAAATTCATTCTAATTAGTTTGTATGCTTTGTCTGTCTTCCTTATTTCATCTTAGTTTGTACCTCTTTACACTTTTCATCAATCCATTGTTCATTAGCTTTCCTACATTTGTGAATAATTTCCAGTTTACAGCTTTGTATCTTTGGTTCCCTGTTTCGCCTGGTCTGTTTTTGTATTTTCGCCTTTCTTCTATTAAATTCAGAATATTCTTTGTTACCCATGGTTTCTTATTTTGTTTTTGTTTATACCTCATAATATCTTTGGCCGCCATGTCAAAGCTGGATTTAATGTTATTTCATCCTGATTCTACTTCCTTAGTTTTAGAAAATTGCCCGTTAGCAATTTGGTTGATTTTTCTCAAATCTTTTGTGAATATCTTCTCAAAATCAAAGTGATTTTTTCCGTTCTTTTTTTTTGAGTTTTTAAATTTAACCGCGGCTTTCATAATTATTATTTGTGATCAGCAACTATATATGCTTCTGTGTAGCTTCTACAGTCTTTTATTTGATTCCTAAACCGTTGTCTTACAAAATGTAGTTTATTTGATATCTCCCTGTCTCCTGGCATTTTCCACGTGTATCGTCTTCTAGCATAATGTTGAAATAATGTGTTTGCGATGGCTAAATTGTTTTTGTCGCAAAACTACCAGTCTGTTTCCTCTTGTTTCTTGTGCCTAAGCCAAACAAACCTACTACGCTTCTTCCCTACCCTCACCTACCACTGCATTAAAATCTCCCCAATGTAATTATTGATTATTTAAATTCTATTTACTTGTGATGGTCACGCAATTCACGTCGCATTAGGGAAAGTGATTTGTATAAAGTAAAGTCATCAAATTAATAAAATAGTTGTATGTAATTACACGCTGCCTACTTGAGTATGCTCACATGTAGATGTAGATGGAATTCTAAATCCAAGGGAAATAAAACTTTTTGGCATTACTAAGCTAATTTTCAAGTGATTGTAATTTTGTATACAATTATATATAATTATGCAATAAATTTTGTTTTGTTTATTTAGAGCAATTGGTGAAACAATAAATATATGCGGAATTAAGGTGTTTCGTGGAAGCTAGCACCATCGTCAGTACAGACAAATTTTCTTCTTCGATCAGACAAACAACAGATTCTCTATACTTGGGTATTAAGAGTAATAAATTGCCCAAACGAAAAAGGATTGGGTTTTAGTTGGGATAACAGCGCAATCAACCGCCTACATCTTCATAAACTATGTCAAATACACTTAAAAGTTACTAATTTTGAAAATGATTAGCCAAATTTAAGGTTCCTTTAGTGTCATTTTTTACAATTAATTACTTTGGTGTATTTTTGAGTATTCAATATTTTGAAAACGTTCTATTTTATGTGGAATTGATTAGCAATAAATTGTTCTGTATTCCTACTTAGAAAATTAATAGATCGAAAATGTGTAAATGTTCAGGCAGTGTTGAAATATGTAGATGGGTCGAGTAAAATGGTAATTAATTCTTTCATAAATTAAACAAATTTAGTTGATTTAATTCTTTAATTTATGCCTTAGTTTATTTCAATTAATTCGCATGGAACCTGCCGCAGATTGAGTAGGTTATAGAAAACCATTCATGATTCTTTCGGTGTTTGACAAAATTCAAATTGATTAAGTCAAACTTGTACACAAAAATTTTTTTGACATATATAGGTCACATCAATGTGTCTTAGTGTTGTGTCTTTAGTTATTTTTGAAGTTTAGATAAGATATTAAACAATTTTTGTCGAACAACATAATCTACAAAATCGTTAAGCAAAAGTGTTAAATAATTATAATTTGGTTTGTTCTTCACAAGATTTGGCCTTTTCTTATTGAATTAGTTCCAACAATTTAGTTTCATTTTAAAACGTAATTTGTAATGATTCTTATGTTTTGAACCCTAACTAGCTGTAATGTAACACATGATAACTTATTTTTCTCGAATCATTTATAAGCAAGCAAAGCAGCAGAAAAATAAAGAGCCGCTGTTTGTATTCAAGGTTGTGAACTTAAATATCAATACAGAAAAAAAATATAACTTAATTATAATCGAGCACCGGCAGATTCCATCACAAAATTGTCATTTTATGTAAATTCCTTTCTTCATCTGAAGCCACCCTCATTGCAGGCTGCGTGTATTGGAGATTTCAATTCGAAGAGAAAAAACGGAAATGATTTCCTAGATTTAGTCATGTTTTCTGTAATCTTACACATGGTAACTTATTTTTCTTGAGTCATCTACAAGTAAGCAAAGCAGCGAAGATAACAAAGTGAAAGTCATAAAGAACCGGCGGGTAGTATTAAAGGTTGTGAACTTAGTTAGCAATAAAGAAAAAATATATAACTACATTTAACCAAGTACTCGCAGAACCATCACAAAATTGGCATTTTATGTAAGTTCCTTTCTTCATCTGAAGCACCCAGGCTGCGTGTATTGGAGATTTCAATTTGAAGAAAAATAAACCGAAATGATTTCCTACATTTAGTAATATTTTCTGTAATCTTACACATGGTAACTTATTTTTCTTGAGTCATCTACAAACGAGAAAAGCAGCGCAGAAAACAAAGTGAAAGTAATAAAGAGTCGATGGGTTGTATTAAAGTTGTGAACTTAAATAACAATAAAGAAAGCACTCGCAGATTCCATCTGAAGCACCGTCATTGCAGGCCGCGTGTATTGGAGAACGCAATTCGAAGAGAAAAAAATCGAAATGATTTCCTACATTTTCATGTCTTATAATGAATACTTTTTTTTAAAGTCATTGATATTGGTTCAGAACCTGTTACCTCCAAGGAGTGCCTAAATAAGATATCTTTTTGTGTTTTACGCTGACTGCATTGATCTTTTTCCAGCATTACGTATATGCTAATTTAATATTAATTCATGAGGTGATTAAATTTCGAACAAAAAATTGCAAATGTATTCATTCTACTAATGACTTTCAATAAAAAAGACATATAGAAATAGTTATTAAAACTTTTAATTAAAGCTACAGGGAGTTGCTGGTTGAATTGACCTTATTGGCGAAGGGAAGTTTGGATATTCAATTTTGTTCCTTTGCGTTTTTGTATACCTCACTCTTACATGGACAGAATGTTATCTTCGCACCTTAATGTCGTAAATGGCCTAAACAAATTTAAGAGAACTGTACTCATTCTCCTGACAACACCTGCTGCTAACATGAGGGACTAGATGTTTATATTCAACTCCAATTTGGCACTTGAAATACAAAAAGTACAGGCAACGAAAGAAAAATGAAAAATAAGTCGTGTAGTTTTGAAATTTGACGGTTGTGGTGGGGAATCCCCGAAACAATGCACTAAAAATCCCGGAGTTCGGGGCATGTGTATAGTTTTTTGTAAATATCTCGAAATCTATGAGTTTTAGAAAAAAATACTTCATGCATAAAATTTTCTACAAAAATGATACGAATCATATTTCTGTAGGATTAATAGTTTCAAATTTAGAGGAGATCAAACCATAACGTATATACAAACCCCGTCTCCGCAAAGTTAGTCTAAGTAACAAAATAAGTTTTTAGAAAAACCTTTATTATAAAAGGAAAATGTACAGAAATCAATACAATTATATTATTATACGAGAAGTATTGTCCCTTGCAAAGAAATGAAACTAAATTATTACTAATAAAAAATGTAAAACTAAATATTAGATTTAATATTATTACGCAATGAGCAATACAAAAATTAACGCTACATTGCCACTGTAGCGTTCGCTTTCATGACATGATACTTTTCTATATATATATATATATATTAAAGAATGAAATTTAATGGCAAATGACTCAATATTAGCCACAAGGGCATCCTGTCGACGCGTTTCGCCCTTATTGGGGCTCATCAGGACAGGAGTAGCGAAGATGTAATATTTAACACTAACACATTATGGGAAGTAGAGCATCACCTAACCCACAATTTTGTGATTTTAAACCCCACGTTGGTCGTTGAATTAAATTTGATATGAAATTCCCTACGATTGGGTATACCATTAAATTGCTGTGATATCTCTTATTAAGCCCCACGATTTGTACGTTATATTTGTTTACCACGACTAGCTCACTGAATGCTCGACTTACTAATAATAAATCTTATTTTACCCTTTAAATGGATTCAAACAAAGCAGTTTAAAATCACACAATATAATTATTGATAATATGTACAATGTTGTGTAACCTCAAAATTTTCCCCTGTATAGAATATTTACATTTACCAAATTTATGCTTTCCTGAAAGCCAGCAAAAGTATCTTTTAATTACTCTCAAGTATCTTCGAACGTTCTAAGATGCTTTCCCTGTTTTCATATTTTCAAATAACCTTTTTGATGACTCTTACAGATACATAATGTATAACAAATATTAAATTTGAAACAGTCTTTAAATAATAAAGTGTTTAAAAATCGCTAACCTGGAACGGTCACTGGAATTGCCTCATAGTGTCTGTGGTCTGCATCCCTTGCTATGTCTGCTCTACTTATTGGCCAGAATGATCCATTTTTGATTTATGGTATTTTCGTTGAATTAACTTTGAGTACCCTTTTGATCGCACTTTTAGATTTGTGTTAAGGCTTAGATCTCGACATGAACATCGACTTGCATATAAACTTAAATATCAACTTAGTACATATGACATCAACGAAATTGACATCAACGAAGGTGGCATCAATAACAGCCCTCTCAACAAAATGGCATCAACAAAAGCCGTCTCAACAAAATGGCATCAACAAAAGGCGTCTCAACAAAATCCCTGTTTTGTTAAATATTAAAAATAAATTTAATTAATTGTTTAACTCATGTTTATTTGTAGATCGGCTTATTTTTCGTCGCACAATTTTTGAACTTTCAAATTTTACTTATCCTGAATTTTAACGTTTCACTAATTAATTTCATCACGTAAATTTCTACTGCATTTGAGCATAGTTTGTGCTTGGTTGAATATGAACTGAACTCTTTATTCATTTCTTATTGCATTTATAAGCCCTCATATTAATGCTTTTAATTGGTGCGCATCGCGTCTTTATTGATAATCTTCGCCTATCTCTGTGGAACCTTGGATTTCTCAAATTTCCTGGTTTCAATTGTTGTACTTTCATTCTATTCCTCACGTCTACATTCAATATATCATAGCATCTTCTTAAAATTTCCAAATATTGCTTTTATTCTGTCACGTATTTTTATTTGTCGTTTAAAAGTCCAAAACATTATCATACAATTAACTGTCTGGTGTTTATTTGTTATCAAAATATGTTGGTTTTCTAAACAAATGTACTATTTCTAGTCACGTATCCATTTTCTAATAATGACGTATTAAGATGCGTTTGCACATAGTTGCGTTGATATTTTCGACGTAATTATTAAATATTTGGAATGCCAATTTATCTATGTTTCCCCATAATTTATTTTAATGCAATTAGTTGCTTCTAAAACCTAATCTTTACTCGTAAATTATACTTAAACATATTATACGACGCACACATTACTATTCTAATTAAATGGTATCGGATTATTACTAAATGAGCTTCTTTCTCGTGCATTAGATCAAATATCCTTTATATACAGTGTCCTCGCAATTGACTTTTTATAGAATAGTCGATTTACTCTTATAATTGATGGAATTATTTGATTTTCTTAAAGTTAAAGTTATTTATATCTATCCTACGACCCGTATGACTTAATCTACCCTTAAACTACCCTCTTATCATAGCAATATATATATATATATATATATATATATATATATATATATATTACTATGATCTTCGCTTCGAGTCTCATGTTCTAGGCGCCAATTAATTTATTATCATCTTCCCTTCAAGCTCCACTGCTGGGCGTCTTTAATTTGCTACGCTTTTCTTTTAAAGTACAAAAAGCGTTACATTCAGGGTTGCCATTATTTGCCACGATCTACTCTGAGTACCTGAAGATATCTGCTTATGAAGTTTTGTTACGGCTGCTCAGCTGCTTTCTGAAAACAAAGTTAACTACTCCAAAAAATGCTGCTCGGTAAATCGCCTACTTTTATTTACATATCAGGACAAATGTATACGCTAAAATCAAAATTAAACTCTTGTTGCACACATTATTTACATATTCTATACATCCCCCCACTCCAAATATTCCCTTAATAATACATTTCGATATCAAAGTACATCAATCAAATATTATTAATCACTCCTTATCCTAAATTCTCAAATAAAATACAATAAAAATAATTCAAATTAAATTGTTCAATCAGAAACCTTGTCCCTGTTTGTCCTTTTTGTTCATAAAACTATACACCTCAATGCACAAAGTCATTAATCGCCTGTTTACACTTATATACAATGAAAAAGCATCAGTTACCAGGATTCAATAACTGCACACGGGCCTACTATCATTTCATCAATGACTGCGGCATTCAGGAACACTCCAATCTGGACGGCAATCTTCTCAACTGCAAGGCTACAACCTTAACACCAAGACATCATCTTGTTCATCAATTCGATAGGGCTTCCAAACTCTCAAACCTCTTCTATTCGTACCATAAATTTGTTCGTAATCAACCAAACTGACCAAATACTGATATCGACTCAATTTCAGAGTGCATACTTTTGCTCACTTAATGCAAATTAAAGGTAAACTGTTTTTACTTACATCAAACTAATCTTTTATGCAAAACGTAAAAGCATTTCTGGCATTAGAACCGTCAGCTGATTGAGATATCATAGCAATAAGCTAGCGATGTACGCTTGTAGAAAACTGAGGGCGCAAGAGACCATCACATCAAGCCCTTGGAGCCTTCAAAATGTACAAACGCACTTTTACAAAAATCAAAGACAAAACTCCCAAAGCACTACAAAGTAACATCATATATAATATCCCGTGCAGTTGCAATAAACAATATATAGGTCAGTCCAAACAATGGTTGAGAAATAGAATTACACAACACAAAAGTGACCAAAACTAAATAAACGATCTTGTGCTTTATCTATACACTTAAACGATTATCATCATCAAGCAGACTTTGAAAATACAAAATATTAGATGTAGAAAACATATAAAATAGACTATTTCTAGAAAGCTACCATATACAAAAACAACCCAACACTATTAGTTTTAAAACGATATAGATAACTTAAACAAAAGTTACGCATTTCTATTCTCTTTTAATAATTTATAATTAACCTACTACTTAACTTAATTAAAATAATCATAAAACTGTTACATATACTAATAAGACACCATTATTATCCACCACACTCAGACAGTACCACCCACATATACAATCAAAGTTAAATTAAAATTAGATATAAATAAAATTATTATTAATGTTTATAGTAGATTATTATTATAAAACAACAATTTTTCTTTTACAATGTTTTCAATTTTTAATTTTAAACTTTCAATTATAATTAACTATTAGAAATTTAGTATTAGAACCTAGTTATTATAGCATTTTCTATGAAAACAAAACAATGTATAAATTTCATAAGACCTTATAACATTAACAACAACCATATGTCAAATAAATGTAAGTTTAGATATTAAGAAATTCTCCAAATATTGTAACTTTTAATTTAATTTCAGAACTAAGTTTAAGGAAATATATTTTCCGAAACGTCAGTTTGACATTTATATAAATATTGTATTTTGACGAAATAAACCCCACAAGATTTAAAAATATTTTTATTTACATATTAATACGTCTAGGAATATATTAGAAAACTATATATATATATATATATATATATATATATATATATATATATATATTGCTGTGGGCTGAAGATGCCCGACGTTGGGCGTCAATAAAGGTGCTGTAGATTGAAGTGATTCTAAGTGAATCCAGATTGAGCGCCAATAGAAGATGCTGTGGATTGACGTGACCCATTGTCTAATTATTTTTCTACTTCAAGCCACTAAAATCAAACATCAGATTTATAATGATCCGAAACATTTTATTACAAACAATCGTTCAAATAATATTACTACATCCAAAACGGCTTTTCTCTTACAAACAATATCTTAAATATAACATCTAGGAAAACCAACTTCCACTCAGCACATACCTTAACATTAAAATGGAGTCCAAAATTGCCACAACAGCTTTACTTTACGAACAATATCTTAAATATAACATAAAAAAATATAACTTTTGGATAACTGCTTAGTTATATTAAAAAGTCAAAATCATTATATATTAAGACCAGGATAATATATCGAAGGGGATCGTGGACACTGACAAAGAAAGCAACAACAAAATTACAACGAAAATGAGATTTCTAGAAAATTCAAAGGGATAACGAGAATGAACAAGATGAGAATTGCATAAGTAATAAAAAGCTGGAAACGAAGTCGATAATAGAACTGATAGAAGAGAGGAGAGGGCAAGTACACAGAATGGAAGAGAAGAAAACACATATGAAATAAAATACAGATCCGGTAGACCAAGGAAAATAAGGGAACCACAAGTATAAGAGACAGCTGAGAAAGAAAAATAGAGTGGAAATCGATAAAGAAGTTATCCCACGAAGGAACAAAATGTAAACAGAAGATACGAGGATGTACAACTGTATATAAAGGAGAATATTAGTATACACCCTGTAAGCCCGACATCGCAAGGTTTGCAGGAGATTAAATAAAATTAAATAAAAAATTTCAAGAAAAAAGTTATTTAATCTTTCATGCAAAAATTATTTGTTGACTATTTTATCCGTTGTTCCTAATTTATCCATTTTTATGTAAATCAAATACATACCTCGAGCATGAACGTCAATGCTAAATATTTAATTTGAATTTCTACCTTAACAAATTTTGACAACTTAATTAAAGTTTGTTTTTTTACTTAATAATACACTATATAACTGTCCAATCAATTTATTACTAATCAAAAATATAATTAGGATGATTTTCGTATTATGTACGTTCATATGAAAAATTAAACATTGTAACGGTATGATTTACCTGTCAGTAGGTTCCCCCTTCCTGTACAGGTTATTTTGGCGTACTTTAAAAAACCATTACGCACCAACAGATATATATGACTTGTACATTTCAAATAGTGTGTTTTCACAAAAAGCTTAATTCTTGAGTATTTTTATCGCATCCTAGAAGAATTTTATTCATTATTTTTAAAATTTACCCCCAACATAATGACGGTTTAAATTAAAATACCTTTAGCTCACATTAAAGTGTAACAAATTTTAAAAAAGTGGAGGCAATGCTTGCATCATTTAATAAAAGCAACATTACATAATGATTTTTATGATTAATTTTAATTTAAACCTTAACATTCGCAAGTCGAATTGTAAATATTAAAAATTATTAACCGTCGCAGCAAGCGTTGGATAATTTTTTAGGGGTTGTGATAATGTCACCTAACAAAGTTCTCCTGTTTAAGCTAATACTTCGATGCAGCTTATTTGTAGCAAAGAAAAATCTATTTTTTCCATTGGCAATTATTATAGGAACTTGCATAAAAATCATATGTGTTTTTTTAGATCACCCATTATTTTAATCGGCCCTTGTTTAAAGTAGTATGTATTATTTAGAACTTATTTTTATTTTATGTATTTTAAATTTTGTGTGGAATTGTCCTACAGTGTATAGACAATTCCTTTTATTTTTGAAATTTTGTTTACATTGTACGAGTAGTACAATTGCTACGCCCTCTATCTCATAAGAAGCAGTCTAATATTATACCTTCAAATTTACTAACTGTTCGTTTTCAAGTTTAGCATCTTTAGTTCTTTATTTAATGTATTAGCAACCCTTTTTGTGTTTAAACTCGCTTCAATTAATACACGATCTTCTAATACTGGTTTCGAAACCTTTTCTGCTATGGTGGACGAGAACAAACTTGATATGCTTTGTGTAACGGAAGTTAAATTAAAGATATAACATTATTACGTTCAACCCGCGACGTCACTGATCGCGTAACCCCTGGCGTAATATAATACGCCTCAAATTTGGTTGCAAATTTTGTGGTAAATGATTAAAGTTGACAATGTAAACATAAGCCAAGGGCTTACTTGCTTATTAGCTAGAGTCAAAGATGCCTCCGTTCGTCTTCAGGTGATCAAGGTGGCGTGGGATTAATTTATTCTATGTTTGATCAAGTTCTGGCGGCGAAGTACGTGAACCCACATCTTTACAAAACACAAGATAGTTATTATGTAATTAAGGAAAAGTATAGGATACAAACAGAACACTTCGATCGGAATTAGCACACATCCGCGTTCGATAGTGTTTGTTAGACGGTAGTCAAGTCAAGTCCCTTCTTTTAAAATGTGTCATTCTGCCAGCTTGTTAGTATCCCCTCTATACAACGCTTCTCATCGCTAACCACGCTGACCACGCACCCTTTGTTTAACGCTCGAGGGGTCTTATAATTTTATATATCGACTTACGTCAGCCGTATTCTATTGTTCTATAAGTGTCGTCTCTACTCTTCAACGAAGTCGACTGTATAGCTACTTATTGGACGTGTGACGTACGCACTATCACTGTGTTTTTAGGGTTTATCCATAAAATCACATTCGGAGACACTAATGACGTAACTCACTTTAACGAACCAACAAACGTTTCCCTTCGATATCTATGAGCAAGTGTCGATCATTACTCTTTAGTCCAACTTCATTTCAACATGCACAAAGGAGGTTTATGACAGGATATAACGGGACAAGGGATGACAGCTTTGCTATTTTATTTACAACTTCGAATTTACAACGACTTAAAATTAAACACGAAACGTGCGACAAAGAGACCAAACACCCTTTCCCCGATAAATACGTGCTTGTGCGTAATACGTCTAATAAATTTGGGATTATTTTTCTCTAGTTCATGAAAAGTTATAATCATAAACTTTATTTAATCTTAGTTAATTTTAGAATGGGAAATAGACTTTCTCTTACTGGATTCAAACATCCTCTAATCTCAATATTAAAATGAAACTTGACGCAGCCAGAAGGCGCAACGCCTTAATGATTGCCAACTAAATAATTTTAATCCTTGCTATATTGATCGTAAGGGAAAAAGTGGTGGAGTTGCTATGCTCTGTGGGGTAGTGGGTATGCGTGTGACTACTATGTCTAAGGTTCCGGGTTCGAATCCCGACACAGTTCGTTTGAAAAATGTTAGGTGTGCATTTTTTACAAAAATACGCCCTCGCTCGGATGAGAGGTAAAATGTAGGTCGCGCGTGTGAATGTTGTCACTCACGTTAAAGATCCCTATTTTTTTGGAACAGCAAGGGTTTGGCAAAAATCAAAATTTCCAGGTCAAAAAATTCGCTTCCTAGACAAATGTAGTACTCTCTAATGTAGTGTGTCTGTTAGTGGGGACTTCGTGGTTTATTTGGTATACGTATGACCACTAAACTCAAGGTCCCTAGTTTATCTCCTGGAACGGTCCGCTTGAAAAATGTTAGGTGAGCATTTTTCGCAAGAATACTCCCTCGTTCGGACGAAAGGTAAAGTGTAGGTCCCGTGTGTGAGTATAGTTAGGCAAAATTCTAAATTTCCAGCTAAGAATTCGCTTCCTATGCCACTGTGGTACTTTCGGGTGGAGCATTGCAAAATCTAATATAGTGTGTATGTTTAGGGATGATGCCGTGGCTTAGTTGATATGCGTGTGACTACTAAACTCGAGGTTCCGGGTTCAATTCCTGGCTTGGTCTGCTTGAAAAATGTTAGGTGAACATTATTTACAAGAATACTCCTTCTTTTGGATGAGAGGTAAAATGTAGGTCCCGCGTGTAAGGGGCGTGCTCGCTAAAAATAGCTACCTTGCTTGGAACAGCAAGGGTTTGAAAATTCTAAATTTCTAGGTAAAAAACTCGATTTCAGGGCAATGTAGCATTGGAAAAACAAGTTTAGTGTGCATGTTAGTACTAGTTTAAACTGCAAAGCATAAGCATAGACTATGACACTAATGACTCTTTTGCGTAGTTATGGGTAAGTTTTAATTATAACAACAAGAGAAATTGCCGTGGGTGATGTAATGGATCAGAAATAACTGTAGCACATAACCCGAGGGCATACTTTGAATCAATTCTAGTGCACGTTTGCTCTGCATTTGATCACATTTTTTATGGAGACGATATTAATTTGAATTTGTTTAAAATCATAAATCACTATGTTGGAAGGTTTAACTCTGTGGTTGGGATGTAAGACTTCAAGCAACCTGTAACTTAACCCACACGTATCATGCAACATAGTTCATCATTAATTGGTGTTATTCTTTTAGATAATGATAGTATAATTGATGCCGTGAATTGCATATGCGTACACGACTGTTGATCACTGTAATCAATATCTATCCCTAAATAAATCATACACATATTTAGTTGCTTTCGATATTCACTTGAAGGAGCTTACTGTAGATAGTACCTTTCATACCGACGACATTAATAAACAAATACTTATACTACTGCGACTCAATTTATACTAACCTTTCGATCAATCTTTAGCCACGATTATAACGAGCTCACAATAGCTGTATCCGTTTTATCTTTGACTTAAAGTATCGGAATAGGGTATCATCGTGGTATGCAAAATTATACTACGCCCAGGATCCCGAGTTCGAATCCCGACACGGTCCGCTTGAAAAATGTTAGGCGAGCACTTTTCACAAAAATACTCCCTCGTTCGGATAAGAGGTAAAATGGGGTCCCGTGTGTGAGTGTTGTCACGCACGTTAAAAATCCCTACCTTGCTTGTACTATGTGTGCATTACTAATGAATTTTTCAATCCACTGATTTAGATCTGATTAGTGTTCTAATGTTATTGGACTATACTAAGGCTTTCGACACCTTTAACCATAACTAACTGTTAGCCAAATTAAAATATTATGAATTTGACAATACTCACAACATTATAATTTGAATAAGGGACCGCCATACTTGCGGCCACGTCCCCAATGCCCCACCCGAAGGTACTACATTGAAAAATTCACAACAGCTTCTGCAGTCCTATTTGTGTAATAGGAAGCAGTTAGTTAATGCTAGCAGCAAAAATTCTCGAATGAGAAATATAACTAGCGGAGTGCCCTAAGGTTCAATTTTAGGTCATGTACTGTTTTTGCTGTATACAGCAGATTTTGCAAGTAAACTTTATAATTGTCAATCTAGATTTTATGCTGACGATTCACAAATTTATCTCTCTTTAATATAAATCAGTTAGCTGATATAAATTTACTGATTAATGATGATCTAAAGAAGCCTTCTGATTTTGGAACAAATCATTCCTTAGCTATGAACCGTAAGAATCAGTTGCAATTATCTTTGTCCATGAAAGAAATAGAGAAAAATAGTTGTTGACGACAAAAAAATTAGTTCTAAATGGAGAAAAAATACAAATACTGTATTACGTTAAAACTTGCGAGTAGAAGTTGATTTTAAATTATGATTTGATTGCCTGGTAAATAATATAGTTAAAGGATCATAAACGATTCTTCGTAAATTTGTATGTTAACAAATACTCCTTAAATCAAAAGGTTCGTAAAATTCGTTGCGAATCGTTCATTCTGTCCGCATTAGACTACTGTCATGTTGTATATGAATCTAGTTTAGACCCTGCACCAGCAATGGATATAAAGAATACAGAAAGCATGTCTTACGTTCATTTTCAAGTCAAGCAAATTCGATCATATCCGGGAATCCTTACGTCAGTCTGATTGGCTGAATGGAAAAAAGGTGCTTATTGTACCCCGCATCATTTACGCATAAAATTATTAATGCTCTCCATTTGCACCAGTTTATATAAAAAAAATTATTGCTCTCGTGCAGCAGATGTCATTCTGTTCATGTGAAAACCAGTGATTGGCTGCATGTACAGCAGCACTAAACTACCCTATTCCAGAGGTCTCCAGTACACTGCAGTTAAATTATATAACACATTGCTGACTCTATGAACACTAAATCGGTGTCTAGTTATAAACTATCATTTAAAAAGTACTTACTTTCAACACAATAAATATTGGTTGGTTCTCGTGCTCATAGAAGAAAGAGTGTCCGCATTCGAATACTGTAATGTTGTATATGCACTTTCATTTGACTCTCTTCACTACAATTAATATCACTTGTTAATTTTTTTATATTTGTTTTTCTCGTGTTCATAGAAGAGTGTGTTGACTTATGAGGTACCGTCAGTTGGGGTTTCTTGGGACAGTCCGGGTAACTTGGGACAAATAGTCATTATTTTATATTATATTGTAGCACTGTCATCTACGTTGTTATAGACGAATTGCAATTGTCAACTTGTGATGGGAAGTAGTTCCTGTAACATTGAAATAAAACATTTTTCTGAAAAGATTGTTCTTTTACCGGCAACAAATCCTTAAAGTTACCGTAAATATTTGACGTTTCTCATAACCCCAAAGTATTTTACCTGCAAGTCGTGAACTAACAGCGTTTTTGCAAAAGTGAAAATCCGCGTTCTTGCTCAATGTATTAGCTACCGAATGCAATTTATGAAGGTAAAATAAGTGAATTTAAAAAAAAATATACCAATGGTTTTTTTTACAAATTATGCTAATTGTAGATTAACTTGGGACATAATGCCGCGTCGGTATAGGAGACAGTTGGGTAGTAGAAAGTATGCGGACTCTAAAAGTGAGTCGCTAGAAACGGCCCTTGAGACAATTGTCGATGGAACCTTGACATTGCGACAAGCTGAAGCACGGTACAACATTCCAAAATCGACACTAAATAGAAAATATCGAGGTCTAAATCCACACAAATTCGGACGACAGCCTGTTTTAACTGCAATAGAAGAAGCAAATATTGTTGATGCCCTCACTGTAGCTGCAACTTGGGGCTATCCTTTTTCTGAAATTGAAACTAGATATTTTGTAAAAAGTTATTTAGACCGAAAAGGCGTAAATGAAGTAAGATTTCACTAAAACTTACCGGGGTATGGCTGGATGAAGTTATTTTTAAAGCGCAATGGGGAGTTGTCAAGAAGAGTGGCACAAAATGTAAAACGGGCAAGAGCTGATGTAACAAAAGTGGGAATTAATCAGTATTTTGATAATGTAGAACAAATTGTGAGTGACGTTTTACCGCAAAATTTAATGAATTACGATGAGACAGACTAACCGTACTGACGACCCTGGCAAAAAAACAATTGTAATTGTTCGACGAACTGCAAAACGTCTATTTAGAATTATGGATTATTCAAAAAATTCCACATCTTTAATGTTTGCCATCGCTGTTTCTGGTATATTACTGCCTTTATACGTGGTTTATAAGGCAAGGCGGCTCCGCGGCGTAGTTGGTATGTGTGTGACTACTACGCCCAAGGTCCCGGGTTCGAATCCTGACACGGTCCGCTTGAAAAATGTTAGGCGAGCATTTTTCACAAAAATACACCCTCGTTCGGACGAGAGGTAAAATGGAGGTCCCGTGTGTGAGTGTTGTCACGCACGTTTAAGATCCCTACATTGCTTGGAACAGCAAGGGTTCGGCAAAATTCCAAATTTTCCAGGTAAAAAAACTCGTTTCCTGGCCAATGTAGTACTTTCGGGTGGAGCATTGAAAAATCACATGTAAGGTATATACGGCAGGGCGTCGCCGTGGATCAATGTAGTATGCGTAAGACTACGTATTCCAAGGTTCTGGGTTCGAATCCCGACACGGCCGATTGCTTGAAAAATGGCAGGTGAGCATTTTTCACAAAAATTACGCCCTCGTTCGGGTGAGAGATTAAATGAAAGTCCCGTGTGTGAGTGTTGTCATGCACGTTAAAGATCCCTACCTTGCCTGGAACGGCAAGGGTTCGGAAAAATTCTAAATTTCCAGGCAACAAAAACTCGCCTCCTGTTCAATATAGTACCTTCGGGTGGAGCATTGGAAATGTAAATGCACGGTATATAAGGCAAAATATTTGTATTTGAGGGGGGATCAAACGGAGCTGTGTACAACCGATTCAAGTCTGGTTGGTTCCATAATTTATTATTTGAAGACTAGTTTTTTAAAATCACTTTACCATATTTTAAGAAATGTATCGGGAAAAAAGTCATTCAGGAGTTTCAGAACAATAATACAGAATTGATCTTCCTTCCTCCTAATTCAACCCATTTATGTCAAGCATTAGACATTGCTTATTTTAGGCCCATTATAGCAGCATGGCGCAAACAACTTGTTACCTGGAAGCTAAAACACCGTGCTCGTATTCCAAAGACAATTTTCCTATCGTTGTTGAAACAAACTTTGATGCCAATGGAAAATAAGTAAGCTGACAATATTCGATCTGGATTTCGTGCATCCGGATTGGTTCCATTAAATAGAAACGCAGTTCTAAAACATCTTCCTGATTATGTAGATCCAGATCATGAACATTTAAACAACTCTATGGAAACCGCGTTTAACGACGTTATTTTTAGTCAAATTGGTCCTAGAAATCCACCTGAAGAACCGTAGAAAGAAAAAAAAATTAAACATTCAATCAGGCCAATCTGTTTCCATGGTAGATCTAGTATTGGATGCTGAAAGTTCCCAAATGAAGAAAAGTAAACCAGTGGTGGAGAGTTCGAGTGATGACTATCATCAGGAAAATAACGAAAGTGAGCCAGAAGAGGATATCTCCGAGGAAGTTGAAAATACAGCACATGTAGAAGACAATGAAAGTGTTGTACTGCCTGTGAATGATAAACTTTTTAAAGTGCCAGACTTTGTGATTGCAAAATTTATTTATAATAGTGAAACAAAAAAAGAAGCAACAAGAAATTTGTTGCAAAAATTATTACAATATCAAAAACCACCATAACTGTTGATTGCCTTGGATGCTATAAAGGATGCAAGTTTTTGTCTACCCTGATATAAAAGACATCACGAATATTTGGTTTACAGATGTTGTTGCGATATCACAAGCACTTGAAATTATCAGAGCTCGCCATGGATTTGCCTCTAAGGTGCCAGTATAATACATGAACACCTGTTTTTTCTTTTGATAACGTTTCTGTTTAATTATAAGGTTTCTCATGCCCCGTTTTTCATTTTTGCACACTGAAATGTCCAGCACCTGTTTCCATTGCCCTAAAACTTTCTCATATATATTTTTTTGGTTTGCAATAGTTAATATTTGTTCTAGAACTGTCCTAAGTTGTCCTGTGCAGGTTTATCTTTGCGTTTTATTGAAAATAAAACGTAAATAAACTTATGTCCCATGTAACCCCAAATTAAAGGTAACTTGGGACAGACAAAAATAAAAAAAATAAGGACGTTGGCTCGATAAATCAAAATATATAGTTGGTTAAATTCAATAGACCAGCAATTGCTTCATTCATAATTTTAAAAAAGTATGTAAATATTTAAAGGATTATGAAAATATATATAAAAATGTGTTAAAATTGTCCCAAGTAACCCCAACTGACGGCACTATACATCTTTAAGCATATTAATCAAACGGCTTTATAATTTAACTCCAACACTGCTTGTTGCGCCCCGGAGGAAGATATATTTTATATATATATATATATATATATATATATATATATATATATATATATATATACATATATGATCGTGTGAGTATACTCTGTTCATTTATACTTCTGTTATAAACTGGACAGTATTCAATTTGTATTAATTTATGATTATAACTTTTTACTTCTTTTGCTGATCCCTTTTCTAATTGTATATTACATTTCAGTTGTATTGTTAATTGCCGGTTAAGTGGCAGCATTTGGCTGAACTTGGCCTGTTTAAAAACAATCTTACATTACGTTATAAAAGTTATCAATTATCAATAAAGACGGTATTATCATTATCCTCTTTGTCCTATACACGCTTGGAGTTGTTTGTTTTTGTCATAAAAAATTAATAGTTAGTGCGTGTATGCAATTGTTTTTCTTCAAAATTTTGTAATGGCTGACAGTATTATCCTTTTCTCTACAGTTGACCAAAATGTTGGTCTTTAATGCAATAATCGTTTCCTCGAAGTTTTTCTACTTTATTTTTGACTTTCGGTTAGATGTTACTGATAAATTTCCTAAATATTTATGTTTGACGATGCCTATTTGTGTAATTAAATTGTTCAAAAAACATTTATTTTAAAAGCCATAAAATCGCATATTTTTCAATATTCTTATAATTATGTTTTATTAAATGCATTATTTTTCAAACACGGCACGTGTTTAGTAAAACATGAACAACCACTTCAAAATAATAACGTATAAATATATCTCGAGGCATTACTGAATTCCTGTTATATCATCACAATGCATCCACCTATAAGAACAAGAACCACCATTGAACATTTCGTTCAACAGAGAAAAAATATAATTTTAGTAATTTACATAACATTATTCGTACAAAATGGATTGAAAGCGCTTTAAGCAATATTATATCAAATTATCTAATGAATTATGTATTGATATGAACCATTATGTATATTTTCTGGTTGGGTTTGCTCCAAGAAAGTAACCCTGCCTTTCAGGAATCTTTTAATGGCGGATGTATGCTTTATTAGTTATTAGAACAGGTGCAGTCCACTTAAAACTACAATTTTATAAGCAAGAAAAATTTAATTTTAGGATTAGCTACTATTTATAACAAAGTCAAAGAGCTATTCTTTTAAACGACTGAACTTTTTCTATAAATCCGTTCAATTACCTGATATAAAAGAAAAATAATTCAACTTAGCATAAAGAATCGATTTAGAGTGTAGAATAATTTATGGCCATGATTGTGTTATTTGAATATTTAAACAAACATTATTCATTGGTAATTAGATTTATGGTTATTAGTTTTTTTAAATATTTCTTGACACGTTACTTCGGAAATTTTGCAAATGTTGATTTCTAGTTTAATCTCTTTCTGTGACAATTTAGACGTGCAAATAAAAAGTGAATAGAGCCATGAATTGCACAATAAATTAAAAGTCACAAAGAATCATTAACTAAAGTATATTATCATTATCATCATTAGGTCTTCAGTCCAGGAACTGGTTAGACGAGTACTCTCATTGTTTCCTATTCTGAAGTAACCTACACATTTCCCTGAAATTTGCACAGCCTGCATCTATCACTACTTGATCTAGGTCTACATCCACCTCCTTTTTCCTATTTCTGCTTGTAATATATCCCATACTATTCCCCAAAAGTGCCTTAGAACGTATTCTGTTCTTCTATTTCTCCTATTTTTTCCACAGACCTCTTTATTCCCCTACTATTTCTATAACCTATTTGTTATTAACTTTGTCCATGCTATGATCTTCATATTTCTGAAGCACAACATTCCCAAAGGCTGCTACCGTTTTTCTGCCTGCTTTTCCTACTGCCCGTATTTCATAGGCATACTGTGCTGTGCTCCACACATATGCTTTCAACAAATTTCTTCTTGTTTCTATATCTTATCTTTGATCATGGGCGCTGTTCTCTCTTGTTAGATGCAGTTCGGGCCCCTTCTATTGTTTTACAATTATATACCCTATTTCTCCTAGGGATGGATTCGGGCCGAGCCGGGCCGGGCTTTTAGATGCGGCCCGGCCCGGCCCGAAATAATTTGCTTCGGCCCGGCCCGGCGGCCCGGCCCGAACCAAAACGCATCGGCCCGGCTTGAGGCCCGGCTTGAATTTCGGGCCGGGCTTCGGGCCGGGCCGGGCCGATTCGGGCCGGAATGTAACTAAAACCTTAAGTGATGTATAGATTTTTCAACATCCAAATGGA
This sequence comes from Platerodrilus igneus, assembly GCA_036346225.1. NCBI lineage: Eukaryota > Metazoa > Arthropoda > Insecta > Coleoptera > Lycidae > Platerodrilus > Platerodrilus igneus. Next base: position 23,204,528 of record JARFIW010000089.1, on the reverse strand, counting down.
ACGTAACGTTTGTTAATATATGTATTTTCAGTTGTATATAAATACTTCTTTACTATTATTATGTTTTTCTACAAAAGTTGAATATATCAATCTTAATAAATTATAGTTTAAAGTATCATTTTAACCTCGAAGAATCTCAAAGATATTTGGAGATGATGCACACTTGCACAGGCAATCCAAAATAGAAGGTGGTTTGCGTCAAACTTCAACCTTAAGTAACAAAATGCATTTTAGAATTCATGTACTACTAGTATATAGTAAAATATTTCAAGTAAAGTATTCAAAATTTGACTGAATATTGTTTCCTCATATTCTAAACAAAGAACGTTGCCAATTTCCATTTTACAGATTCCTGGTGTATAGGTCTACATTTCGAGAATGTGCTAGCATCCGTTCAGAGAACTGATTATTCAAGTCTCTCGTATCAGGTAGACATTACTTTGTTGTCTATGAATATTTTTTTGTCGCATGCTTTACTGGAAATTTTAATTATTATGAAAAAAAATGCCGCAACATAGAATATTATTTAGTATTTACATTTTAATTTTCTATATCCATTTGTTATTTAAAGCTATAAAAAGCTAATAGCATTGTATTCGGTATGGTTTTCAACAAAAGATACATTCAAATAATTAAATTTAATTAATCTGGTTTTTTTTGTAATCGGGCAGTTTAAAATATTTTTACATATACAGAGTGGTTTCGATTTATTCATAAATAATCTTTAGTGCGAGGCCACAATAATAAGTTAATTAATAAGTATAATACATTAAACCAGCTCAATTAACATACGTTGCAATACTCCTTCAGATTAATTAAATATAACACTGACAATTTCTATTTCAAAGTTCTTGAAAAGTGGAAAGAAGTGAATATTACTTATCGAAAAAAAAATCGAAATTCACAAATCGGTTTAAATCAAATCATTTTCGTTTTCGATTTATTTTCATTATGACACACTTACCAATATGTGTGTAACTGTACCTGGGTGATATATTAAGAAGAGCGTTAATTATAATTTTGTTTAAGAGGCACCTAAAGAACTCATTAAATGAAATTTTTTACTAATTCAATAAATTGTATATTTCGTTATATAAACTTCGGGCCGGCCCGAATAGCCCGAAAAGCCCGAAAAGCTTGAGCAGTCTGGCTCGGCCCGGCCCGGGCCCGACACGTGCTTGGCCCGGCTTGGGCCCGATAAAAATTCGACCGGCCCGGCCCGAAGCCCGGCTTGATATTCGGGCCGGGCTTCGGGCCGGGCCGGGCCAAAGCCCGGGCCCGTGGCCATCCCTAATTTCTCCGACATTCAGTGGTTGTGAAAGGGGGTAAGCAGACTGTGGCTGCCAAGTTCCCCCAGCACTTGAACATTTGCCGATTTAAAATGTTTTTCAATATACCTTTTCGTAGAATCAACATTAGTTGCAGATATTTCACAACCAACCCTTGTAGTTGTTGATAATAATCATCAGATATATCTGCGCTTATTTTTTCGTCATTAGGTTTTCCGTCTCGAAACTGGATCAGCGCATACCTACACTTATTAATATTCTGAGCTAGCCTACACAGTTCCCTGAAATTCCGCACATCCTATATACAGCTGGGATCCCCTTCTATTGTTTTCTAATTATGTGCCCTTTTTCATCGTGATTCAGTGGTATGTGAAGGGGGTTAAGCAGCCAAAGGCTGCCAAGATCTCTCAACACTTAGACATTTGTCGGATTAATAGTTTTCCAGTAAATCCTTTCACACAATTAACATTATTCGATAATATTGCACAACCAATACCTGTAGTTCCTTATAATAATCATCATGTTTAAGTACCGTTATTTTCTTCGTCATTAGTATATCCATTTTGGGACCGGTTGGATGCGTACCTTCATTGATTTCTATTCTGAGCTAGCCTACGCATTTCCCAGAAATTCTTACAGCCTACATCTTGCACTATCTGTGTGCAGTAGCCTAACCTAGGTCTACCTCTACTTCTCTTTTTTCCTATTTCTGCTTCTAATATATTCCGCACTATTCCCTCATGCCACAGTATGTGGCCTATCATACTATCTCTCCTATTTTTTACCGTTATCCGCATATGTCTTTCTTCTCCTACCATTTTTAGTAGCTCTTTGTTCTTAACTATATCTGTCCATGATATCTTCATCATTCGTCTGTAGCACCACATTTCAAAGGCTTCTACCTTCTTCTTTTTTCCTGTCCACTTCTCCTACTGTCCAAACTTCACAGCCCTACGGTGCTGTGCTCCACACATATGTTTTAAGCAATCTTTTCCTTTTTTCTGTTTGTTGTCTTTGAGCACAATAGTTGCTTTTTCTTGTTAAATGTAGCACGACCTTGTGCTAATCTTTGTTTTATATCTTTTCTGCTTTTTCCATCTTGCGTTATTCGACTTCCTAGGTAGCAAAAATCCTTAACCTATTGTAAGTTCTTGTTTACCTATTTGTATTCTTGTTTTTGATTTATTTTCCCCTCCTTTGCATACTAGTACTTTAGTTTTATTTTTGTTAATTTTCATACCGCTATATCATCTGCAAATCTAAGCATATTAATTGTTAGTCCCTGCATTGTAATTCCAAATGTCTTTCTGGATTTGACAATATTCATTGCCTCTTCGTTGTACAAGTTAAAAATTAATGGTGATACGGCACATCCCTGTCTCGCCCCTTTCCTAATGTTTACTTCTCTACGTTCCTGCTCTAATTCTATTACTGCTGTTTGTTCTTTGTATCAGCTATGTACTATTTGCCTATCCCTATAACTCATTCCGACCTTTTTGAGTATTTCGAACATTTTTTTTCCTTTTTACATCGTCGAATGCTTTTTACAGATCTACAAACCCTATATACACGCTTTCCCTTTTTTCTATTATTTTCTCCATTATCACCCTCAGAGCTAAAATAGCTGTTTTGCCTAAACCCAAATTGATCTTCTCCTAGTATTTCTTCAGCTCATCCTCCCATTCGCCTTTGTTCAATTCTAGTTAATATTTTTGCCACGTGAGCTGTCAAACTTATTGTCCGAAAATTTTCACCTTTCTTTTTTGGTATGGTTACTATGATGTTACGGTTGAAATCTTTGGGTATCTCGCCTGTCTCATACATATAACGCACAAGTTGGAAGAGATGTTCTGTTACTGCTTGTCCAACGACTTTTAGTGTTTCTGCTTGCTTCTTATCTGTACCCGGTGCCTTACTATTTTTCAGACTCTTTAATGCTAATTCAAACTCATCTCTAAGTATACAATAACCCAATATCATTTTCAGTGACTGATTCCTGTTCTAATGCTGTTAGTTCCTCTCCTGCATATAAATTCCCTATATATTCTTGCCATCTACCAGCTTTATCTATATTTTCTATAATGACGGTTCCTCCTACGTCCTTTTATAACCCCAAAATTTATTCTAACTAGTTTGTATGCTTCATCTGTTTTTCCTATTTCCATCTTAGTTTGTACCTCTTTGCACTTTTCATCAATCCATTGTTCGTTAGCTTTCCTGCATTTGCGAATGATTTCTTATTTTATGGCTTTGTATCCCTGTTTTCTTGTTTTGTTTAATTTATTTTTGTATTTTTGTCTTTCTTCTATTAAATTCATGATATCCTTTGTTATTCATGGTTTCTTACTTTCTTTTTGTGTATACCCCAGAATATCTCTGGCCGCCATGTCTAAGCTGGATTTAATGTTATTCCATTCTGTTTCTACTTCCTTAGTTTCAGATATTTTCCCGATATCTTTCGGCAATTCATTTGACTTTTTTCGAATCTTTCTTGAATATCTTTATCTTTTAGTTTCTCAAAGTCCAAGTGTCTTTTTCCGTTTTTTTTTAAATTTAAGCGAGGCCTTTATAATTACGATATTGTGGTCAGTGTCTATATCTGCTTCTGGGTAGCTTCTACAGTCTTTTATTTGATTCCTAAATCGCTGTCTAACAAGAATGTAATCTTTTTGATATCTTCCTATATCTCCTGGCATCTTTCACCTATATCGTCTTCTAGCATGATGTTGAAATAATGTGTTTGTGATGATTAAATTGTTTTTGTCACAAAATTCTATCAGCCTATATCCCCTGTCGTTTCTCGTGCCAAAACCAAATACACCAACTACTGCTACTTCCCTACCCTCACCTACCACTGCATTAAAATCTCCCGTAATTATTTAATTTTGTCCTTTTACGTATCGTAGTATGTCTTTGATACCTTTGTAGATTGCTTCTACCTCTTCGTCACTGTAGCTAGAGGTGGGCATGTATACTTGTATTATTACTGTGTTTACCGGTTTAGATTCTAATCTAACCGTGAGTACTTTTTCGTTCCTTCGTAAGTGTGCTATCTTTTTTCGCATATCTATCCTCACACCCGAATTTCCTTCCTCTGCTCCTGTATGAATTACCCTGAAGTCTCCACTTCAAAAATCTCCCGCATCTGGCCACCGAACCTCGCCGATCTTTACTATGTCTAGTGCTAACCTATTCATCTTAACTTTCTGGTTCTCTAGCTTAGCTACTTGTCTCATACTTCTAACATTCCACTCTCCGACTCGCAAAATGTTCCCGACTCTTATTCTGAATTTTCCGATCGCATCCTCCGAAGTAGTCCCCTACTGGAGATCCGAATGGGGGACTATTTTAACTCCGGAATCTTTTACCCCAGAGAATGCAATCATGTTTAATACAATTTAAGTACGCTGTGTACTTGGGAGGTAATGTGTTAGTTTCCCGTTGCCTTCCACATCGCAGTAGTGTGTCTTAGACTGTCATACCAACCCCTATAGTCTCTGCCAATCTAAGTACCGAAAGAGCCGCTGCCCTCTTTCGAGGACCTGTCGTAGTTTGGTTCCTGACTAACGACCCTACTACTTTGGACCTGTAGTTTGTCTCTTTAGCTCATTAGCACACGCAAGCCATTTCACCTGTTCTAGTAATCTAGAACTTCGGCAAGGGGCAGGTCCATTCGAAATGGAAGAATGTTCTAATTCTATAAAACTATGTGTGTCTGCTAAGACAATAACATACGAACGCCTTAGTGTATAGACTAGCTTTAAGGGATGTCTAATTGCAGCGTCTTCTTAAGATTGGTGTACGTTTTCAAATACTCTTCTCGTAACTTCAACTTTTGATCAGTTACCCTAAAACAAACTGCCAAAATTTTTTTTTGTTCCCGAAAAAATTTTATTAACAATTGAATTCATATCTGGCCAAGCATCAAACATTTTTTTAATGCTCCCGAACTGACACTACATTGTATTTATAGAACAATTTCGTTACGTCTAATCGTCAAGAAATTATTAGTTTCCTCCGGGATATCGTTTTTCGATATATTAGGCAGGATGTTAGAAGAAAATTTCAAAAAACTTTTGTGGGTTGTTATATGAATGATTTTGCAGCAAATGTCTATATAATCGAAACTGGACAAATAAGCTGAACCAATTCCTGGCTATATATTTTAATAGTGCTAAAAGTAAACGTGCAACATACGATTTTACGAGTTTTTAAAAAATATTAAGCACATGTCAACCGATTAAAGTTATCTTGTAGATCCAGCTCCTTGCTAAAAAAGTCTAAGTATATATTGCTGCATGGTAGTAGAGGAATGCGGGCATTGTGGATCCACTCACCACCACCACCTCTAGACATCCCGCAACTTTCCCTGACAACACACAGCCACGCCCACCCTCTCACTACTGATGCTAGACAACCACGACCACGCCATCACATGGCCACACCCACACCCACCACTGACGTCACAGCTGTCACTTTGACAATCCGTCATTTTTCTTACGTGATATCCACCACTTTTCTTACATTACGATTTTTTTACTTACCCTGAATATATCAACTTTTGCTGCATCCCCTATGTACACTTTAAACATAGCTACGCCACATGGTTCTTAAAGAAAAAAAAGTTGACTGAATTGTGATTCGAACCCGCACTGCTCGCATGCAAATCGAATTCGCTAACCACTAGATCATAGAGTCGATCGATATAACTGCACAGCTCCTAGTTTTAATTTGTCTTTGAGGTTTACTTAAGAGGGCGTCCTACTATTAATTTATATATGATAAACTTTCAGGATGATTATTAGAGATTGTACAGATTCCATTTTAATTTATAGATAAACTTAAGAACACCTAAGTCCAAATTCTACACCTTTCTTATTTATTTTCTAAATGTGTTAAGCATGCGATAGATCTAGAGATGTAACTTAGAACAATTTTGGAGATATAAAGCAAGCAATTTGGACAAAACCAAATAATTTGGACATATGGCGAAACATTATTATCACCAATCGGTCTTCCACTTTTGTAAGATTTTTCCTTTGATGTCGTTTATTCCATCTGTACTGACGTTCGGTGTTTGATTATTTGTAGCTAAGCGAGTTTCTTTGTCTACACATTCATTTTCTATAATAACGTATAGTTAGGTGTTCAAATGAAAGTAATAGGTTTTCAGATTTCTCCATACCTGTTGAATTAATGGATCCGGTGTAAAGGGATTTTAAGGCCTACTATAGCACTCTGTGAATCTGTAAGGATCATGTAATGTTGGGAAAAAGGTACAGAGATTTTATATTCAAATGAATACACTATACAAAACTAGATGTCTACGTGATGTACTAAGCATTTCGACGAGAATTTGGATGGTAACTGTATAGAAAGTCTGAAAGACTGAATGATAAGGCAAAGTGCAACGCCTCAATCAACGAGGTAAACTCGGAGAAGCAATCATACATGTGAAGAAGAGGATTCTTTATATAGGACACGAATTTGATAAACAATCAGTCTTTCTTCGACCAAGGCAGTGTTTGTACCAGGTTCAAATTTTTCTATTACGACTTTCACTAAAATTATATTTATTTAATTCACTATTTTCACTTCGCGTGGTATTCTAATTTGAACTGGTTCAAAGCATGCATTGGTTGAAGAAAGACTGATTGTTTATCAAATTCGTGTCCTATATAAAGGATCCTCCTCTTCACCTGTATGATTGGTTTTCCGAGTTTACCTCCTTGATTGAGGCGTTGCACTTTGCTTTATCATGCAAGCCTTCGGACTTTATATAAAGTTACCATCCAAATTTTCGAGGAAGGGCTTAGTACATCACGTAGACACCTAGTTTTGTATAGTGTATTCCTTCGAATATAAAATCTTTGTACCTTTTTCAAGTCACGCCGGCTTGTTTGTATAGCAATTTATTCAAACTTTCCGTTTAATTTATCACGTCGCTAGACGTCTGTTCTCTTGTTTTGTTTCCCTAATCTGTTGGATTTTATTTGAATTTTCTTATGTTTACAATTGAGAGATCACGTAGTCAAATCTTTATGATGACGTAAATTGAATGCGTTTATTCACTTTCCGCGTTTTTGAAACATATTTGTTGTGAATGGGATTCTTTTATTGCGAGTATGCATGGTTATTTCCTTACACTAATGCGTATTTATTTCAATAAGACTCGTCGCGTTTAAGATGTCATTCATGCATATTTATTTTCAGTTTTATGCTCGCTTTGTTGTTTTAAAATGAATTGTATGGCGTACAAGTTATTTATTTTACTAAATGTGATCTGATTTTTGAAGAATGAGCTTCTTTTTATTAATTAAAGTTAGTTGTGATTTATATATAGTGTGTTTGATATTAGCTTTTTGCTTGATTGGCGAATTGCGTAACTTTTATAATAAAATTGTTTAGTTTTCTGGACTTTAGTGCTGTTTATATGTACTGTATATGTAGTGTTTTGGTAGGCTTGCCAACATTCAAAATTCACTAAATGTGAATCATTTGCTATATCTTGATATAATTTAGGATTTAGGTTAACGTATATTGAAGTTTATACTTATTACTGACCTTTTATCCGTGGTTCACTTTATATACTAGACTTAAAAGTCAGTCGTCGTATAATGGCCGATACCTTTTATTTAGGTGTTCAGAATCACTCTAGCAAGCATGGCGTCCGAATTATCAACCACACCACCAGATTAATTATACTAGTTTTCCATAATCCATTCGTTTTTCAGCAGGTTTATATGAATTAATTAAATTAAGGTATGTTATAACTTAATTTAGTAGTTCTGTTGGCCAAGTTTTAGATATATCAAGGAGCTAATTAATTTTTTACTGATCTCCTGCATTATTAAATAGCAATGCAGTTACTTAAATTTTAATAATTAGTTCTCAAGAATTTGCTACTATTTCTTATTTGGATAGAAGTCAGAACTCGAAATAGTTTTAGAGAACGTAAAAAAGATTAATTTTTTTGGAATCCAAAATTAATAATTAAATATGGTCCACAGAAACAACTATAAATCTTACACCAAAACCCACTTCTTTAATTCTATTTGTATTTAAATTTTTTCGTGGTGGTCTTTCAAATTTTGTAAGCAAAGATTATTGTGCTTCAACTATTTAGATAACGGCTTTTATTATGGAATATAATTGACGCAAATGGTTAATCGTATAGAAACACATAAATCAATTATTGTATAAACAAAGAAATCTCCATAATGAAACCTCCCCCGTACTTATACAGTTTCCAAACTGGATGATCATCCACTCATAGGAGCTTTTGTTTTGACAAAAATGTCTTGGATTAATGGGGGTTTATTTTACATGCCCGCAATATGGGAATGAAACAAATCTAATAAAACATCGTTTGCATTGAAGTAGTAAAACAAAACTCAGATACTAATTGGAATTGTGATATCCCTAACTAGTTAATAGTCGTCTTCTTTGGATAACTAAGTCTCATATCAGTAATAGATTTTTTTCCTAGAAAATAGTTTTCATAATAATTTTTTATTTCTCGCCAATTGTAATGCTTTTAAATGTGATTTTCCAAAATCTGCTGCTTGTCCTGTACCTGTGATATGAACTTAAATGGCTAGATCCTTTTACATATTTTTGTTCCGTATGCCGTTTGTTCAGGGAAGTGTGTAGGTTAGTTAAGAATAGAAATCAATGGAGGTCAAACCGTCTAGGACGGAAAACCTAATGATGAAAGAAGTAATGACATTTTAACCTGATGATTATCGTAAACAATTACAGGTGTTGGTTTTGCAATATCCTCAAAAAATGTTGATTGTGCGAAATGAGTAATTGAAAAATTATTGATTCGGCTAATGTCTAAGTGGTCGGGAATCTTGACGGCTGTGAGGTTGGTTAACCCTCTTCGCGATCCACTGAATATCGGTGATATGGGGTATATTTTTAGAAAACAATAATTGGGAAAAATGCAAAGGCACTAAACAAAAATATTAGCACAAGGTCGTGATGTATGTAACAAGAAAAAGCAGCTGCTATGTTCAAAGACAACAAACATAGAAACATAGAAACGCCGACAGTAAGAGAGGCAGGAGGGAAATATACGGAGGCCTTTGAAATGTGGTGCTACAGATGTAGGATGAAGATATCACGGGCAGACAAAGTTAAGAACAAAGAGGTTCTAGAAATAGTTGGGGAAGAAATGTATCTGTGGAAAGTAGTAAAAAAAATAGGAGAGATAGGACACGTTCAGGCATTAGGGAATAGTGCGGAATATATTAGAAACAGAAAAAGGAAAAAAAGAGAGGTAGAGGCAGATCAAGATTAGACTATTGCGCGCAGATAGTGAAAGATGTAGGCTGTGGGAATTTCAGGAAATGTGTAGCTTAGCTCAGAATAGGAAACGATGAGGGTGCGCTTCTAACCAGTCCCAGGATTGAAAACCTAATGATGAGCTTGTTTGCCTTCTTTTCTTTAGTTAAGTCGCTATCGTGGACTTCTGCCAAATTAGATTACCTTTTGTCGGAGGCTTCCTTTGCATATTTAACTATCTCACACAATTGATATACGCCTCAGAATTGATAATCACCTCAAAATTAACGTTTCAGTCAAATCTATCAAACCGATTATATACTTTTCGGAGTGCATTTCAAAATCGTTTTGTATGTGGTTTTTAATGGTTGTCGTTAATTTGTGTAACTACGCTTGCAGTTTTTAACATAATGGTTGAAGTCAGTTAATCGATTTTGGTAGTTCCTGCACATACAACATATTCTGAAAGTGAAACGCCATTTATCTGATTTTCGAATTTCCACATTTTGGTTTTGTTCTAATGTTTATTTATTTAGACAATGCATGCACGGTTGACAGCTTTTTCATACGCTCAAATATTTGTTCTTTTTATTTGTTTTTTTTTGTTGCCACAGAAAATGTTTGTTGGTTAGGAACTTTGGTAATTTTTTTAAACGCTGCGGATGGTCTGAGACGTAGCTTCACTGAATAAAAAGGGGATCTCGTGGAAAGCAGATAGAGGTACATCACCTTCTCTGCATCAGGAAAATTTTTTACTCCATGTTTAAAAGCTTTTTCTTACATTTATGGAGCTGAATATCCTTACTAGGAATATGAATATGGCATTTAAATTGGTAGACTTCCTACAGTTCTCCTGAAATTGTTCGCCTTTTGGGAATGCCCGCTTAAAAAAATATGTCTGATATGAGAGGGTATATTAAGAGTATGATATGTTTTCTGTTCAGTGACAAATTGTGAATACTAATAAAAGGTGCAGCTTCTCTACTAATTTATTAAACGAACATTAAAAACATAATTTTTTCCGGCACCAAATTCTAAGTCGTAATATCGATAAGCTTTCAAAGAATATACCATATTCTGACAGAAATGATTTTGAATGACGGAAAACTATTATTCAAAAAAATATTTGCCTCTAAACCCATTCACCTGTATGCATGTGTACTCTCTCCCGCAACTGTCAACTGTTGACTTTAAATTGGTGTACGGATCCTAAAATAGAAAAGACCAGTTTGAACACACTTTGAACCTTCGCCAACGAAGAATGGAAGAATCTATAATTTTTTTACAGGTTAAGTGATTTTTCCTATTGGATAACGAGACTAATGAATGATACTAAGTACCCACAAATGATTACCCTGATAATCTAACGTGTTGTAGCACTTCAATTAACACTTTTAATGAAACTGTGTATACACATTTAAAGGTTTAAACTAAATGAAAATATTAATAAATTTCAACATGTGCGCCAAATCTTGCACACATAATATCCAACCGGTATTCGATATTACGTTACGCATTCTGCGACATTTGTAGTGTGACACCTTCAAGTGCATATCTGATGCTTTGTTGCAAGGTCGCAACATATCCAGGCATACATTTACATTAACTGATCTTTTAAGGAAGAAGATAGGGCCAATCACAGTACCATACATTATTCCGCCCCACATATTGATTTTCTGACCTTCGAATTTTCACGTTATGCCTGCTAACTACTCCGCTTACATGAAATGTAGCCTCAACAGAAAAACAGATACCTTGTAAATAGTCACTATCCTCATGTATTTGCTACAACATGTCTTTAGCAAATTCTTCACGTTTTGGACGACTATCTTGGTGTAATACCTGAACTATTTGGACTTTGTAAGCATACAACTTTAGACGTCTATCTACCACTTTGTCGACTGTGCTCCTTGGAAATTGAAGTTCGTACGAAGCTCGCCTAATTGATTGTTGAGATGTCCTAGTAAACGACGTTTGAATCATCCTAACAGTCTTTTGAGAAACTGATCTACCACTGCTTTTATTCTCATGCAATGAATGATCCTGTTGTTAAAAAGGTTGTCATCCACGACTTTATTATCTCTACGTCAGGTGGGTTCTTTCCATAATGTATTCTAACATTCACTGCATACATTTCGTTTCTGCAAGCCGTATAATACGTTAAGCCTTTTCTTGCGGAAAAGTCATTTCGAAGATACCAACGACAGCGCTCCTCTCGGTAAAGACGGTGAGTTGAATTCACCTGTACAAAAACTTTATAGGTGCCCATGTTTACCTGCTCGAAAAACCTCAGGTACTATCATTGGCAAGATTTTATAAATTGCCGTAATCAGGGTAGTCACTTATGGACACTCGGTATAATTCATGTTATATGTTAAGGCAGAGAGTATGTCATAAAGCTCTTACAATACGTGGAGTTAATTTTTGTCCAAAAAAATTGCTTTTAAAGTTTATTGGTAACATATTTGAAAACAACTGGGGAAAGACTGACTTTTACGGAAAGTAGGTATCGTTTTTGTTAAACATCTAGTATTTTGAGCCCCTCCTACTTCTCAGCAAAGACGAGTAAAAGAATTTACAATATTTTTTTCGCATTTGTGTATAACTATGAATAATGGTTAACTACAACCTAAGTTATACTTTAGAGCTGAAGTTTCACACGAAAAAGTACTTCAAGTACTTGAAAGACCGTGATTACTTCAAATACGCTAAATGCACTTAAAGTGCTTTGAGTACATTAACTAGAGTCTTTAGTACTTGAAGTAGTTAAAGTATTTCAATTACCTTTCTGTACTGCAGGTACTCAGTGTACTTCAATGTACCGGAAATCAGTTGAAGGAATATATTTGATTGATTTCATTACTTGATCTTTCAGGTAATACTTGTACTTTTGTCCAAATTCGCAGGATTTTAAGAATACCCTGGAAGACCTTAAATACATCAAGTATTCTTTTCGCTGCTGGTAGATAAAATACTTCAATTACTTTTGTGTACTTCAAGTACTCAGTGTATTTTAGGAACTAAAAATCACTAGAAAATATAAATTTGATTGATATCATTATCGATTTTCCACTTAATACCTTTACCCTTTATAAAATATTTTTAAATTGGCTGAGTAGAATGAATGCACAATAACGGAACGCAGATTTTAAAAATATCCTGGAGACTTTAAAGGTACCTTTAGTGCTATGGAGATTTAGCGATTTGGATATTTGGAGAATTAGATATTTTCGCTTTTAATCATCTAGAGTATTTTCTGCTTCAGGTATTTGAAGAAATAACGGATTTGATATTCATTTCCAATATGTTTAATAGGCAAAACTTAAAATATATAACGACGAACAACACGAAACGTGCTTTTCTAAACAAACACGCATGCTCCGAGCTCAAAATAACCAGAAAAGTTGAACTTGAACCAACTTTTGGTAGATCAGAGATTCGGTATTTTTGACGTTTCTCGGCGGTGTCACGTGATCACTTTAACTAAAAGGATCATTCTCCAAATATCCAAATCGCCAAATCTCTATAGCACTAAAGATACCTTAAGTATATTAAGTACACTTTTCAGTACTTGCAGTTAAAGTACTTTAATTATTTTAAGTACTTCAAGTACTCAGTGCACTTGAAGGAATAGATATGATTATTACTACTTGATTTCAAAAATTTTGTTAAATTGGCTACTTGGAATGAACAATATTAAAACCGCCGCATTTAAAAAAATTCCCTTGAAAACTTTAAGTACATGAAATTCACTCTTTAGTGCATGTCGTAGTTAAAGTACTTCAATTACTTTTCTATATTAAAGATAACCAGTGTACGAGTATTTCAAGTATTGGAAAATGCTTGCGGAAAGAAATTTTTTATGTGGAAATTTGATTTCTCAGGTGCTACTTTCACCTATTCCAAAATTTTGTTAAATTGGTCGAATGACATCGATATTATCGTAACTGCAAGATATTTTAAAATTGCTCTGGAAACTATTGAATTTAACAAATGTGTATATGTATTTTTGTTTATCAACTTATTATATAACTTAGAATGTTTTCCGAACAGGTGCTGTAATTTTTTTTGTGTATTGTTTATTTTTCTATCTTTTTTATATCGTGTTCCAGTGCGTGTGTAGACGAGAATTGACAGACTGATTTTTGAAAATACCCTTGGCAGCCAGATACTCAGGAATACGACACAAAATGAATTAGAACAAAAAAAATAAAAACTTTGAGAAAATTACAGCTCGCGCAAAGGCTTTTTTTTGTATATTATTCTTTGTTCTGATATATTTTGTAGGGTCTACCTGGTTACATGTACATGAAAATTGGTAGGCTAAATTTTGAAAATTGTTTTGGGAGCCAAGATATTGTCCTTTTATTATTTTTGATAACTTTTTCTTCTGCGCGATACAATATTTAGGCTGCCAAAGAATAATTTTCAAAATTCAACCTGTCTATTCTCATCCACAATACCCAGGAATACAATAAAAATAGAACAAAAACAAAATCAAAAATAGTTGTCGGCGTAGACTGCTTATGTAGCTAATTTATATGTAATCATTAGCTGCAGAACTTTCCTTGTGTTTTGTTATTTGTATCAATTCTTTTTTTATAATATTCATGGTTGTGTACAGATGAGAATTGATAGGTTGAATATTGGAAAATGTCCCCTGAGCATCCAAAATACAGTTCCGCGCAGAAGAAATCATTTTTAGAAAATAACAAAAGGAGAGTATTTTGGCTTCCTATAGTATGTTCAAGAATTCAGCCTGCGTATTCTCATCTACACACGATACATAGGAGTTAGAACAATAAACGATTCACAAAAAAAAAGTTATAGCGCCGGGCGGAAAAAATCAGTCTTATGGAGAATACTCCCTGTATGTTTGTTGTGGTTTGTTTTGTATCTTTCTTAATCTTTCTTGGGTATTAAACCACTCAGAGTTTTTAAAATTGTCTTTATTTACGTTTCGAATCATGGCAACGATTCTAGGTCATGGATCGAAACGTAAATAAAGACAATTTTAAAAACTCTGAGTGGTTTAATACCCAAGAAAGATTAAGAGAAATACTTATGAAGAATGTTGTCTCCTTTGCGGCGTTGTAAAATTCTTTGTATTTTGTTTTTTTGTTCCAATTCATTTTGCATAGTATTTCTATAGTCCATTCCAAATAAGAATAAAGTAGATGACCTTGTACGCAAGGTGGATTTACACAGCAAGTTAATTATAATTTCTATATACATACAGAATAATTATTAATTCCATATTTGAGTGATTATAAATCGTGACTAGCCTAAATTAATTTCGATAACCCGTTTTTATTGCAAATTTGACAATGGGGCATTATATATATTTTAAATACAAATTTTTAAAATTAAGCTGTGTAAATCAGCATCATATTTTAACCAATCAAATCGAAGGCTAAACTTTCCCTATACCTTTCATCGCTTTATTCTTAGCTGGAATGGACTATAGATGTATGTGGATGAAAATGTACAAGTTGAATTTTTGAAGATGCACCCGTGGCAGCTACAATACTGTCCCTCACAGGGAAAAGCATTCCTAAAAAATAATAAAAGGACTATATTTTTACTGTACAGGACATTTTATAAAATCTAGCATGTCTATTATCATCTACATACGCACAGTAATACGATACAAAATTTAAACAATAAACAATACACAAAGAAAAAGTCAGAGCGTCCGCACGGAAGAAAATACTTCTGAAAAACTAGCCTAACGTGCAAAATGAACACAGACTGCAAAATAAAACATTTTCAAAAATTTAGCGTGTTGAATTTGTATTTGTTTTGAGCTTAAGAATGTTTTAAATATTCTTAGATGATTGAGTTGCTTTCGCAATTATTTATTTTAATGAATGTAGTGAAGTTATTACGGAATGAGTTTTTTTTAATTAATTGTAGCTTGTTATTGATTTTATACAGGGTGATTTGTATTTGCCTTTCTATAATGAATGAATTATGCACAGTTTTGGGGTTTAATGTTTGATTTTGTGGTTTTATGACATTTACATGAGGTATTCCTTCTTTGTGACTTTATATGACCATAAATAACCTTTAAATCATAGCAATATATATATATATATATATATATCTATATAATATAGGTAGTTTTTCGAACGGTAATAATATTTATAGATCTGTTGGTTTCTTGGGATGCATTCGTTCGTAAAGTAAAAACTATTATGTCAAATTGTAACTTTTATTCTGACGTTTCGGCATTAATATTTATGCCTTAATCATAGACTAAAATTTAATGAATTTAGTGTTATAAGGTTTAAAAACAGTTTAGCTAATCTACTTACATAATTACTATGACATAAAGAACTTTTACATATAAAAACTAATACAAAAATTACAGTTATGACTTGACAAATATTAAAACAACAACAAATATTTACAAAAGCTAACTATGTGTAAATTACTAATTTTAGCAAAATAAGAAATTACAGAAGAAAATGTAGAAAGAACTTAAATTAACTAATATGAGGATGTCAATTTTATTAAATTATTAGTTAGTGATAAGTATAGTGATTGGAAAGTGACTTAAAAATAGAAAATATGAAAGAAACGTTTAAAAAAAATGTAAGATTTTAGGAACGGAATGTTTGTTTATTAATGAAATCTAAATTAATGGTCTGTGAAAGTGGATATTATTAAATTTATATAGTGAAGAATATACTATGTTTAAGTTGTTTGTATCTTGTTTGTTGTTGAGTGGATTAGGTTGTTGTAAAATGTGAAAAGATTCCAGGAATAGTCTTTTGTAGTAGTTGTCTTCAATGTCTAAAATCTTGGTGTCTTCGAATTCAGCAGTGTGTTTTGTTGCATGTAAATGTGATGACAAAGCACAACTTAGTTTACCTAGTCTGGCATCACTTTTATGTTGTGTTATTCGATTCTTTAACCATTGTTTAGACTGACCTACATAAGTTCTATTGCAAATACATTCTACTTTATAAATAATATTACTGCATAATGATTTCTCGGTTTTATCTTTTAATTTAGTGAATAACCTGTGTATATGTATTTTTGTTTATCAACTTATTATATAACTTAGAATGTTTTCCGAACAGGTGCTGTAATTTTTTTTGTGTATTGTTTATTTTTCTATCTTTTTTATATCGTGTTCCAGTGCGTGTGTAGACGAGAATTGACAGACTGATTTTTGAAAATACCCTTGGCAGCCAGATACTCAGGAATACGACACAAAATGAATTAGAACAAAAAAAATAAAAACTTTGAGAAAATTACAGCTCGCGCAAAGGCTTTTTTTTGTATATTATTCTTTGTTCTGATATATTTTGTAGGGTCTACCTGGTTACATGTACATGAAAATTGGTAGGCTAAATTTTGAAAATTGTTTTGGGAGCCAAGATATTGTCCTTTTTATTATTTTTGATAACTTTTTCTTCTGCGCGATACAATATTTAGGCTGCCAAAGAATAATTTTCAAAAATTCAACCTGTCTATTCTCATCCACACATACCCAGGAATACAATAAAAAATAGAACAAAAAACAAAAATCAAAAATAGTTGTCGGCGTAGACTGCTTATGTAGCTAATTTATATGTAATCATTAGCTGCAGAACTTTCCTTGTGTTTTGTTATTTGTATCAATTCTTTTTTTTATAATATTCATGGTTGTGTACAGATGAGAATTGATAGGTTGAATATTGGAAAATGTCCCCTGAGCATCCAAAATACAGTTCCGCGCAGAAGAAATCATTTTTAGAAAATAACAAAAGGAGAGTATTTTGGCTTCCTATAGTATGTTCAAGAATTCAGCCTGCGTATTCTCATCTACACACGATACATAGGAGTTAGAACAATAAACGATTCACAAAAAAAAAGTTATAGCGTCGGCCGGAAAAAATCAGTCTTATGGAGAATACTCCTGTATGTTTGTTGTGGTTTGTTTGTATTTTCTTAATCTTTCTTGGGTATTAAACCACTCAGAGTTTTTAAAATTGTCTTTATTTACGTTTCGAATCATGGCAACGATTCTAGGTCATGGATCGAAACGTAAATAAAGACAATTTTAAAAACTCTGAGTGGTTTAATACCCAAGAAAGATTAAGAGAAATACTTATGAAGAATGTTGTCTCCTTTGCGGCGTTGTAAAATTCTTTGTATTTTGTTTTTTTGTTCCAATTCATTTTGCATAGTATTTCTATAGTCCATTCCAAATAAGAATAAAGTAGATGACCTTGTACGCAAGGTGGATTTACACAGCAAGTTAATTATAATTTCTATATACATACAGAATAATTATTAATTGCATATTTGAGTGATTATAAATCGTGACTAGCCTAAATTAATTTCGATAACCCGTTTTTATTGCAAATTTGACAATGGGGCATTATATATATTTTAAATACAAATTTTTAAAATTAAGCTGTGTAAATCAGCATCATATTTTAACCAATCAAATCGAAGGCTAAACTTTCCCTATACCTTTCATCGCTTTATTCTTAGCTGGAATGGACTATAGATGTATGTGGATGAAAATGTACAAGTTGAATTTTTGAAGATGCACCCGTGGCAGCTACAATACTGTCCCTCACAGGGAAAAGCATTCCTAAAAAATAATAAAAGGACTATATTTTTACTGTACAGGACATTTTATAAAATCTAGCATGTCTATTATCATCTACATACGCACAGTAATACGATACAAAAATTTAAACAATAAACAATACACAAAGAAAAAAGTCAGAGCGTCCGCACGAAAGAAAATACTTCTGAAAAACTAGCCTAACGTGCAAAAATGAACACAGACTGCAAAATAAAACATTTTTCAAAAATTTAGCGTGTTGAATTTGTATTTGTTTTGAGCTTAAGAATGTTTTTAAATATTCTTAGATGATTGAGTTGCTTTCGCAATTATTTATTTTAATGAATGTAGTGAAGTTATTACGGAATGAGTTTTTTTTAATTAATTGTAGCTTGTTATTGATTTTATACAGGGTGATTTGTATTTGCCTTTCTATAATGAATGAATTATGCACAGTTTTGGGGTTTAATGTTTGATTTTTGTGGTTTTTATGACATTTACATGAGGTATTCCTTCTTTGTGACTTTATATGACCATAAATAACCTTTAAATCATAGCAATAACATCAACATTCGCATCTACAACAAGACCAAAAAATATGCAGTAATATTATTTATAAAGTAGAATGTATTTGCAATAGAACTTATGTAGGTCAGTCTAAACAATGGTTAAAGAATCGAATAACACAACATAAAAGTGATGCCAGACTAGGTAAACTAAGTTGTGCTTTGTCATCACATTTACATGCAACAAAACACACTGCTAAATTCGAAGACACCAAGATTTTAGACATTGAAGACAACTACTACAAAAGACTATTCCTGGAATCTTTTCACATTTTACAACAACCTAATCCACTCAACAACAAACAAGATACAAACAACTTAAACATAGTATATTCTTCACTATATAAATTTAATAATATCCACTTTCACAGACCATTAATTTAGATTTCATTAATAAACAAACTTTCCGTTCCTAAAATCTTACATTTTTTTTTTAAACGTTTCTTTCATATTTTTCTATTTTTAAGTCACTTTCTAATCACTATACTTATCACTAACTAATAATTTAATAAAATTGACATCCTCATATTAGTTAATTTAAGTTCTTTCTACATTTTTCTTCTGTAATTTCTTATTTTGCTAAAATTAGTAATTTACACATAGTTAGCTTTTGTAAATATTTGTTGTTGTTTTAATATTTGTCAAGTCATAACTGTAATTTTTGTATTAGTTTTTATATGTAAAAGTTCTTTATGTCATAGTAATTATGTAAGTAGATTAGCTAAACTGTTTTTAAACCTTATAACACTAAATTCATTAAATTTTAGTCTATGATTAAGGCATAAATATTAATGCCGAAACGTCAGAATAAAAGTTACAATTTGACATAATAGTTTTTACTTTACGAACGAATGCATCCCAAGAAACCAACAGATCTATAAATATTATTACCGTTCGAAAAACTACCTATATTACAAACAGTCATGGGATTCTACCAACACATACGCATGGAATTTGGTGAAGACGTGTGTAAGTCATTGAAACAGTGGGCAAACATCAACAAAAAACTAGCCAACCTAAAGAACCGTAGTACTTTCTTAGAAAAATGCAGAAGATATGACTTGATACCTCACCATATACTCAATACTTTACATGGTACACAGCAATTACTCTTATGTAGAAATAGTCGTACAAAAAGGAAGATAAATAACTTTAACAAAAATTTACAAAAGCGCATATTATCA
Organism: Platerodrilus igneus; assembly: GCA_036346225.1. Classification (NCBI taxonomy): domain Eukaryota; kingdom Metazoa; phylum Arthropoda; class Insecta; order Coleoptera; family Lycidae; genus Platerodrilus; species Platerodrilus igneus. Next base: position 23,184,631 of record JARFIW010000089.1, on the reverse strand, counting down.
ATTGAAATACAAATCACCCATACTGACATTCATTTCTGGAGTAATACACTTTTTCAAATTAAAAAAGGTCTTCAAGAATCTTTACCTCCTAACATCTTCAACAACTTCAATTACAAGCAAATTATTACTTATAACAAACACTTCATATCAGTTAAAAATAGGAACATAAAAAAGATCCACACTTTACAGCAAACTCAACTCTACAACAAACAATTATTTATAGATAACAGTAAATGGTTAGTCAACCACAGTAACTCATTCATACCCGATGACATTAAAAACTTCTTATCGTTAGGTCCCAATTTTAATATTGAAATGTCCACTACAAACATCAATATTGGTAAATTACTAGCTAATATCGAATCAATTCTTGAAACCGTTAAAAAACCTACAGAAGAAAAAACAATATTGAGAACTAGAATTACCAATTTAATTACCAATTTTTACACAAATCATGTATATAACAAAAAAAATAACATCAACATTTGCATCTACAACAAGACCAAAAAATTTTTGAAAGACAACCCGAATATTTATGTAACAAATGCTGACAAAGGTTCTGTCACCGTTATACTAGACAAACAAGATTATCTGACCAAATCCAATCAATTGCTTGACGATGTAACTACCTATAAAAAACTCACAAAAGACCCTACTTTCACTATTCAAAATAAAGTTAATGATCACATTAAATTCTTATACGAACATTCTATGATAACCAAAATTGAAAAGAATAATTTAATCAAAAATAATTGCATTTCAGGCAAATATTATGGTTTACCAAAAATCCATAAAATAAATTTACCCTTAAGACCCATCATCTCTTGTATAAACACTCCAACCTACAATATTTCTACCTTTTTACTCAAAATTTTACAAAATTCTTTTCCTCTCGAAGGCTATAACGTTAAAGACACATTTACTTTCGCCGATAGATATAGACATTTTCAATTACCCACTGACCATATTCTTATATCATTAGATGTCCGTTCTTTGTTCACCAATATCCCCAAAGAGTTATTTGTTAAAATTATTACTGAAAAATGGAATGTTATTCAAATACATTGCAACCTTAACTTGAGTTCTTTATTATCAACTATTGATTTGATTTTTAATAACACTTATTTTACCTTTAATTCTAAGTTTTATCAACAGACCTTTGGCACTCCTATGGGTTCACCTCTATCCCCCATTATTGCCCAAATTGTAATGGATTATCTGTTAGATTCTGTCATAAGTTTACTACCTTTTGACATGCCCTTTATAGTCAAATATGTAGATGACATTTTATGTTCCATTCCAGAACACTTGATCGAATATACTTTGTATATTTTCAATAGCTTCAATACTAATTTGGTATTCACTTACGAAAAGAAATTAATTTTAGTATTCCTTTTCTAGATACATTAGTCCTTAGATCTCCCATTAATACTTTATATTTTGACATTTATAAAAAACCTACCGACTCTGGTAGATACTTAAATTATCATTCTAACCATGCTTTTATTCATAAACTCAATACCATATTAGCTTTAAAACACCGTATTCAAAAAATTAGCGAACCAAATTTACTTACCAACAACTTAAAAGAATTAGAAAATATTTTACTAAACAATTCATATCCAAAACCACTTTTAAAAAAGTTTTTGTACTCCAATAGCCTGCAAACTTCATCAATAGACCGACCACTAATTACAAAATTCAGAAAATTACCTTTTATTCAAAATTTAACCCCTCAATTAACTAAAATCCTGAAGCAACCTGATATTCTAATAGCTTATACCTATGAAAAATCAATAGACAGGTTATTCACTAAATTAAAAGATAAAACCGAGAAATCATTATGCAGTAATATTATTTATAAAGTAGAATGTATTTGCAATAGAACTTATGTAGGTCAGTCTAAACAATGGTTAAAGAATCGAATAACACAACATAAAAGTGATGCCAGACTAGGTAAACTAAGTTGTGCTTTGTCATCACATTTACATGCAACAAAACACACTGCTAAATTCGAAGACACCAAGATTTTAGACATTGAAGACAACTACTACAAAAGACTATTCCTGGAATCTTTTCACATTTTACAACAACCTAATCCACTCAACAACAAACAAGATACAAACAACTTAAACATAGTATATTCTTCACTATATAAATTTAATAATATCCACTTTCACAGACCATTAATTTAGATTTCATTAATAAACAAACATTCCGTTCCTAAAATCTTACATTTTTTTTTAAACGTTTCTTTCATATTTTTCTATTTTTAAGTCACTTTCCAATCACTATACTTATCACTAACTAATAATTTAATAAAATTGACATCCTCATATTAGTTAATTTAAGTTCTTTCTACATTTTTCTTCTGTAATTTCTTATTTTGCTAAAATTAGTAATTTACACATAGTTAGCTTTTGTAAATATTTGTTGTTGTTTTAATATTTGTCAAGTCATAACTGTAATTTTTGTATTAGTTTTTATATGTAAAAGTTCTTTATGTCATAGTAATTATGTAAGTAGATTAGCTAAACTGTTTTTAAACCTTATAACACTAAATTCATTAAATTTTAGTCTATGATTAAGGCATAAATATTAATGCCGAAACGTCAGAATAAAAGTTACAATTTGACATAATAGTTTTTACTTTACGAACGAATGCATCCCAAGAAACCAACAGATCTATAAATATATTTATATATATATATATGTATATTAATGTGGTACGGACCGCGTTGTGAGAGTCACTAGAAGAGTGCTGTCATTCAGATACCACAATTTGTAAAACTTGAAATTGTTCACTTACCTTCTTTTTCCTGACTAGCTCAACGGAATTGACGGAGTTTTCAAAATAAAATAAAACACAGCAATATCACAAAGCATTTATACGGTATGAAATATTTTCTTTCATACAAAAGCATTTACAACATCGTTTCGTTCAAACATAAAATAATTTCTAAAAAGTACTTATTATAAAAAATTGTTCCTTACCTTATTTTAAATTTACAGAACTAAATTTCTTCTTCTATGGATGGTTTACCTGTTTATGTTTATTCCCACGTTTGTGAAGTTAGTTTAGCCGAAAAATCTTTGTCAGATAATCTATTAAAAAATCAGGTGTTTTGAACTCTGAATACAAACTTTCCTGATAAACAAATCTTTTACAAAAGAAATATTATATGATTAGCACTTATTATTCTACATTAAATTGAATACAAATACTCCAATATCAGTTAAAAATAAATCTAAAAGTAATACTTGCAGAATCCACGAAAAGGTTCCTCGTAATTAAATATCTTCTTATTTTAAATTGACGTCAAATCGGCTTACAATATTTTCCATATTTAAAATCCTCATTTCAAACAGCATTTACCAAAGTACATTATGCTTAAATCTTCCTATCAATTATTTAATAAAATTTTTAAAATAGCGTTATGTTGAAGAATTTTCTCTCTTTATGGCAATTTAATAAATTCCATTTTTTATGTAATTTGCATTTAAAACTTCACTTATATTCATTGTACCATCGTAATTATTAAATTACAGTATGTTTACTGCATACTTCAAATATTTCCTTCGCAAAGCAACAGCTCACAACTTAATTCAAAATAACATTTCGCGATTGAATTTAGGAATCAAATGAATCGTATGTATCCTTTATTTGATAAACGCTTCCTTATATATTCTAATATAGCTGTTTCCACAGGGTAATTAGTTTAAACTATAATTGCTTTTTAATGAAAAAGGGGTTGCGTTTGATAGACACATTTGCTTTTAACATCGAAACCTATTTTTAATACACCTATTAAGGTTAGAATTTGTGTTTTTAACAAGATTGTAGTTTTTATGCTAAATGCGTAAAGCTAGTACTATTCTATGCTATTTACAGCAAATCAAAAGCATTTTTATCAAAAATGTATTGATAATTAATAAGTGAAAATAAATGGCTTTGTATTTATTTTAAAACGATCGATTTGCGTTCGCATGCAATGGGTTTTATGGAATCTTTCTGTTAATTATTTTTACATATACAACTTACGTTACTTGCTATTTATTTACAATACGCTTATATCATACAAGGTGATTATATATACACGAGAAATTGCATTTTCCGCTTGAACATCAATGAAGAAAAGTACGCTGGTATTATACAGGACCTAACCATGAGTTTACGAAAATTTACATTTTTCCGGATTTTTTTATATTTTGGTGGGATTTATTTGTAGAATTTGAGTTTTTCAATGACCTCTCGTGACCCTTTATCACGTTATTTTCTTCCAAATCAAAATATTAAATTCGAAATTTACGTTATTATTCAGCATAAACATGTACATATATATATATATATATATATATATATATATATATATATAAGCTGATAAGTTGGAAAAAATGTTCTGTCGCTGCTTGTCCAGCAGCTTTTCAAGTTTCTGGTTGCACTTTATCTGTACCAAGCACTTCATTATTTTTCGGTCTTTTCGATGCTAATTCAAACAAGTCTGGGTATAAGATATCCCAAATCATCCTCTTCAATGGTGTTTTTCTGTACTAGTTCCGGTCCTGCATATAAACTTTCTGTATATTCTTGTTATCTATTCACTTTCTCTGTATTTTCTATAATGATGTCTGCTACTGTGCCCCTTACATTTTTGCTACATAGCTTTATATCCCCAAAATTCATTTCAATTAGTTTGTATACTTCGTCTGTTTTTTCAATTTCCATTTTAGATTATACCTCTCTGCATTTTTCTCAATCCATTGTTCTTTAGCTTTCCCTCATTTGCGAATAATTTCCCATTTTACGGTTTCGTATTTCTGTTTTCGTACTTCGTCTGGTCTGTTTTTGTACTTTCGCCTTTCTTCTTTTAAATTCAAAATATTCTTTGTCACCAGTGGTTTTTATTTTTTTTGTTTATACCCTAAAATAATTGGTCGCAATGTCTAAACAGGATTTGATGTTATTTCATTCCATTCCTGCTTTCTTAGTTTGAAAAGATTTCCCAATGTCGTTCAACAATTCATTTGGATTTTTCTCAAATCGTTTGTGGGTGTGTTTATCTTTCACTTCCTCAAGGTCAAATTCTCTTCGTCCGTTACCTTTTTCCAATTTTTAAATTTAAGCGCATCATGCATAATTACTATGTTGCAGTCAATGTCTGTATCTACTTTCGGATAGCTTCTACAATCTTCTACTTGATTCCTGTATCGTTGTCTAACAAGAATGTAATCTATTTGATATCTTCCAATCTCTCTTGGCATCTTACACCTGTATCGTCTTTTAGCATGATGTTGAAATAATGTATTTATGATGGTTAAATCGCTTTTGTTACAAAATTCTACCAGCCTATTTCCCCATCGTTTCTCGTTCCTAAACCGCACATAAACCTACTACCTACCTCTCCTTCCCTATCCTCACCTATCATTGATTTAAAATCTCCTGTAATTGTTAAATGTCCAAGCACTTTTATGAATTTGAGTACGTCTTCGATATCTTTGTAGATTACTTCTACTTCTTCATCACTACAGCTCGAGGTAAGCTTGTATTATTAGCGTATTTGCCAGCTTATATTCTAATCTAATCATGAATACTTTTTCGTTCTTTTGCAAGTAGTTTTCTACACAATGTCCTTCATTTTTCCGCATAACTACCCCCACAGCCGCATATCCTTCCTGCAAACTTCCACTCCAAAGATTCCTTGCCTCTGACCACCGCACACTTGGGAAGTAATGTCGTGGTTTCCGTTGCCTTTCACATCGCAGTAGTGTGCCTTAGAATACACACCGATCCCTATGATCTTTTCCACTCTAGATACCGAGAACTCCTGCCTTCTTTCTGGAACCTGTGTGTTAGTCTGGTTTCTCGCTATAGACCCCACTAATTTGGTTCGTCGCTTTAGCTCAATGAAACACGGAAGCCATTTTATTCGTTCCAGTATTCTAGAACTTCTTCAAGATGCAGATCCGTTTAGAAAGGAAATTTGTAACTAGAATATTTTATTTTCCTTTCTGATCTAGTTTTACAAAAAGATCATTTTATCTTCGTCGGAATTTTACCTTACGTATTAATTAATACAAGCGGTACGTTTTGTATCTGTTGTGTTTTTCTAAATACGCGCATTTAATAATCATCGAGCATACCAAATAATAGAAAGTAAATTTATTTTTGGAAACCTATAAATTATGGCGCGGCAATGTTTAACGGATCTCTTTTCATACAACATATTGATAAATGTTATCCTTTATTTAATCAAATATAGTGTGACGTATATTAGTGCAATTGCGAATCACAAACATTCATTACATGAAAATACTTTTTAGAAATAAAAGTGTATTTGAATATCAAACAGTTGAATGAGATTGTGAATCATTTTAATCGATCATAGAGTACATTTCTTACATATTTCCACTTGTTAATAAATATAATTCATATACGTACAGTCATTAAAATTAAGAGAAACTTTACTGTTGCTAATCGAAAATAGTAGACATTTTTAATTGATACTTTTCAAATAATAGGTAAAATATCTAGACACACTTCCTGTATGTTTGTTGTGGTTTGTTCTGTATTTTCCTTAATTTTTCTTGGGTATTAAACCACTCATGGATGGTTTAAGAAAAATCTAGACACACTTTAAGAAAATTTCTTGGTTAATGAAGTTTATTTAGCTTTGCACCTGGGATTTTTAAACTATTTATATTTTATACTGTAACTTTAATCTTAAGCAGAGTTTTAGTTTATTAAATTTCATTATCATTTTTGCATATATAAGTAGTAAGCAAATTTAAATTTGTTTTAAGATTTAATTTATCTTCCAAATAGTGGTTTTACACGTTTTTATTGACGGAAAAATTTATATTTAATATCACTAGCAACCATTTTCATCATTACAGCATTTGCGTATTATGAAAATTTACTCCTATTTAACATGAATTCTGATAAACTTTTGTATAATTAAGATATTTTTGTTTAATTAAAGCATATACAACTGAATACTAAACAATTGCTACGTCTTGTGTGACCATGGTATAAAATTTTACGTAAGTTGACTTAGGTCGGGTATTTAAAAATCGATCCAAGAGTAAAATGCCTTATACGTTTAGTTTTTTTAGCCAATCAATCTCTATCGCCCCCTCAATTTAATGACATAAAACTAATGCCACCCTGCATAATGCTGTTAACTCTAATAATAAGGGATAATGAAAAGGTGAATGTGATTTGGGAATAATTAAATACATAATGATACCTATAAGTGTATCTCCAATTTGTTACTTTGCGTTTAATGCAATTTTTATACAAACCACCTTGAAGAAGTGACGATGCCAGATGAGATCCATGCAACTAGAAGATCGGTGTTAGAACAAACTAGTTTTACTATTTACAAAGTGCTGCTTGAAGCGCAACGCGATAACAATAGTTAAATTGATTAATTACAATGTCGATAGTGAGTTTTAAACTACTAAAAATGTAACACATCGTCGGTTGACTGCCAAAACCCAACAGCCGACGCAACATTCAAGATGTAGTTAAGTACATAGGCAATGCATTTTTTTTACTTTCTTTCTTCTGGCAAAACCCACCAACTGCTACACAATGTGTTCAGAAAGTTTTGACAAAATTAATTTTTCAACAACTACAGTTTGTGCAAATCCTTTACACGCAGTACCCTACAAGCTACTCTGAAAAGCAAGTTTACCGCTAATCATACAGCTAAAACCAGACAATCTATATTGTTAGGTGTAGGTTGATTTTCCCTATTTCAAGTCTAACAGAACGTGTACAGCAACAACCAAACTGTTTTGTCGAGTTTTGCCAGATCCCACTTTAGATTAGGAGGAATGTCCTTAGTACTACATCTTATAACAAAAATTCAACTAAGTTAATTCACCTGCCATTTCACTTTCACTCTTTGTTATTGTTAGTTAGTTTGTATTAGTGTGTTTTGAATTTGGATGTTTTTCATTGTAAAATTATAAATATTATTGACAATGAACTGTCACAACATTGATCTGTTAAAAAATAAAGACTTTGCCGCAGAGATGGAATCCAGAGGGCAGCGATTAGTAAATATTGCTTTATCACAAATAACAGGCTGGTATATTTTGTAGGTTATGTTTTTGAAGTTTATTATGGTTTTGTAAGGATTCATTTTCCTTGTTGCAAAGGAATGCGTAGATGACATATCTGGTGATTTGAATGATGAACAAATTAAAACATTCATACAGGTTGAGGATGCATTTGGCTCTGATTTTTCCGACTATGATCCGTCCTGGCTTCCTTCTTCTGTACAACCACTTGCTGATGTAAGTTTTCAAAACAATGTGGTCGTTACACTGTTTTACAAAATGTATCACCATCAGACATAGAACAATGTGCAGTGCAACCAGAAACAGACTCAAATTGTATAGCAGAACCTGCGGCGTTGCCAGATGATCAAAATTTTCAGACATCCTTACTAAAAATTCAAATACTATCAAATTTTACAATATCGCCAAATGGTGAAGTAAGTTATCCAACTTCATCGACTAAAACAAATAAGTTACGAAGATGGAAAGCAAGTGAATGGAAAAAAATGTCGCTAAGAGACGTCGCTTGGGGTGTTTACCCTATGTAACAAAAAACGTTAAGCGTGATGGCAAAACCCAAAAGCAGTTAATTGTGACAAATGTTTGTATGAGTGTACTCAACATTTTTCAATGGAACTTCCACAGGTACTGTGTGCTAATTATTGGAAAATGGATTTTAAACGCAAAAAGGATTTTATTTTGTCAAACATACAGGTATTTACTCCAAAAGACGTGTAACAGTAAAAAAAACACAGTATAAAGAAAGGTCAAATGCAAAACAATATATCTTCGAAAAAGAGTACGACAAAATTCGAGTTTGTCAAAATTTTTTCTGCAAAACGCTAAGTATATCAATGGATGTAATTACGCATGCACGGGCTAATAAAGATTGTACAGGAACGTTTATAGGTGACGACAAACGCAGAAGACATACACCTAGTAATAAAACCAGTCTGGAATCAATTAAAATGGTTACATCACATATCGAGTCACTTCCAGCAATGGATTCCCATTACACAAGAAAGAACCCGAAACGTCAATATTTAGATAGAAATTTAAATATTGCAAAAATGTACGGCTTGTATGTCGCCCTATGTAAGAAAAAAAAGCGGATGACAGTTTCTGAAATAATATACAGAAGAATTTTTTGCAGAGAGTACAACTTGTCTTTTTTTAAGCCCAAAAAAGACCAATGTTCAATCTGTTCTGTATACAGTCAGTCAAAAGGAGCTCGTAAAAAACAGTATGAACAAAAATATAACAATCACATAGAGAGAAAAACTGCATGCCAAAATGCAAAGGCAAAGGATAAAGGAAGAACAATGAAAATAATTTTCTTTCATTGACTTTGGATTTGCAACCAGTCCTACAAATCCCATGTGGGGATGTTAGCCAGTTATTCTTCACTCGCAAAATATCCGTGTATAATCAATGTTATTATGAAGCAAAACTACCGAATAATGCATACTGTTACGTTTGGACTGAGATGAATGGACAAAAAGGAGGTTCGCAAGTAGGAAGCTGTGTCCTGGACTATTTAAAGAGCAACATTACCAATAACGTGTCACATGTCAAACTGTTTTCGGACACTTGCGGTGGCCAGAACCGTAATCAAAATGTGGCTGCTTTATTAATGTACGCAGTGGAAACTTTGGATAACGTAAAATTACAGAATAAAAATTTTTGGAAACGGGCCACACCCACATGGAGGTGGATTCATTGCATTCGGCTATAGAACTCGTAAAGAAAAATGTTCCTGTGTATTCCTTACATAACTGGATGAACGTTTTCCGTCATGCTAGATCATCAAAAAAACTCAAATTCAAAAAAGGTATACAAGTGTCAAAACCGGAATACATCGTAAAAGAAATGAAGTATAGAGATTTCTATGACTGTACGGATCTTGCACAAAAACGCATTATTAACCGAAATGTTGACCAAACTGGAAAAGCAATTAAATGGCTCAACATCAAATGCTTAAAATTTGTGAAAGGCCACTTTGGTCGGATTTATTACAATTATGACCTTTTGGATAATTTTGATTGTATTAATGTTTTTGAAGCAGGATAATCCAGAAACATCGTACTCTGCAAAAAGAACTAAAAAATTTACCGACAACACCAAAAGAAAGTCATCCCCAACACTACCAAAGGTTTTAAAAAAACAGCAACCACTTCCCATAAGCGTTGTGAAGAAGAAAGATCTTTTGAAACTATGTAAGAACCATACAATACCAGAAGAGTATCATGGTTGGATTCAGGGATTGTCAACATCACCTAGCATAACAGACAGAATACCGGAACCAGATATGCAGGACAGTTCCGATGATAGGATTAATCATTCTGTTCGTCCACAAATTTTAAGAGTTTACTACAATTATTTCATTTGACAACTTGTCCAATTCTCGAGTTTGCTACATGCAAACCCCAACAACCTACAACATTCTAAACTATAGTTCTTTAATTAAGTTTTTAATCAAGTCTGTATAATAATGTATTAATTTTAAGTTCTATGTTGTGATTCTCTCTTAAATTTTGTAAAAATAGAAAATTACAATTAATATCCTAGTTTTATATATCACGTCAATATCGTTGTCTGAAACCTTTAATTGCTATTACCCCAAAACAATCCACTTTACATTTGTTGGATTTTGACAGTAAGCCGACGGCGTAGTTGTTGGTCGTTTGTATCGGATAAACAGTGCCTTTTAAATAGCACTTCCTCCCTAGCATATGCCAATGCTGTTGGCATATTCAAGAAGTTGTGTGCATGTTGTTGTTTTAATAGAAGATAGTACACCACCTACATTTGGCTAGTTATTTCAAATTGGTTACTTATTTATCAACAGTGGAATAATGAGTACCCAGGTTCCAGCTTAGTGTGGATAGTTGGATTGCTCAATAGAAGAAATCGACACTTTTATCATCGCAATTACGTTAGGTTGGTGATATGATGGAAAAATATTTTAATTGAACGAACTTGGACATAATTTTGACGTGAAGAAAAGTGATTTGTAGCTGAGCGTTATTTTAGAAAACGTCGTAGCCACTTGTAACACAGGCAAAACAGTCATTCAATCGTACTCCTCAGTTTTGTAATTTCATGTTGAAAAAAATTCATAACATAGTGATTTTCCACCATTTTTAGAGTCGAAAAATGTAAACTAGTGAAGATATCTTACCTAAACAGCAAAAACGCCGTTCTAGTTACACAAAGTACCTCCTACTGTAATGCCATATCGCACAAAACTCCAGGTTAAATCTACATTAACATATATTTCCGTAATCACATTTCAGTAATAGAGATTAAACTGTTTGAAAATGCAAATCACAAAAATTTATTGGAATTGTTTGCGATTCTTGAGAAAATTAAAACAACTTTGTTTTTACAAATGCTGTATAGAACAATGCTGATACGCAAAGATGAAAATTGAGCTAATTCCCTTTTGCTTCGTATACATCATACAAAAATACTACAGGATACTTTACTATTTAACTAGATATGAACTACTAAATTTTCAGAAGCCAACATCCACCACTATTAATTAATTAACTTCAGACAGGTGTTCATCCCCTACATTTGTATTTCCAGTGTTCCACCCCGAAGGTACTCTATAGCCCATGGTGCAAGTTTATTTTCTACATGGAAATTTTGAATTTTGCCCAAACTCTTGCTATCCCAAGCTATGCAGGGGTCTTTTACGTGCGTGATAATACTCACACACATGATCTACATTTTATCTCTCATCCAAACGATGAAGTTGAACTGCTATTCTACCCTATAGGGGGCGGTTACCCTGGGTTGAATTACACTGGCTTCTTTCTATGACTAAAGGTCACTAAAAAGAGGTTTTGTCCGGACTAACTCAGGGTCATTCCTGCGTAGGCATGAAACATGCAGGGAGGGGTCTAAAATTTACTAAGCAAATATACCGCTGATCTAATTGACATAAAACTAACATGGCGCCACTGCGTCTGATCCAAATATGTGATAATTTAAGGGAAAACGCAGAAAATTCAAAATATTTCCTTTAACACGAAAACCTCAGATCTCAATGAATAAAACACTGCTACTATTACCACGGGACCTGTAATAAGTGCATGATTATAATTATAAAAAAAAAATAGGCGCACTCTTTGAGTCCCCAGACAAAACACAGACAATCCCTGTTAGATAATGTCATCAATAAGCAAATCGTTTAAACTTTGTACCAATAATTTCAAACGTAAATCCATAAGGAAATAAGCACGCTAACTTAATGTTTCTCTATTAATTTCTCTCGTTATTTACAGATACTTTTTACAAAGTTTTAAGCTATTATAGACAAATAGAATTAATCCTTTCACTACTGAAATGATTCCTCTTTTTTTTATTGATTTACAGTGCAAATTTAGTATTTCTTTCCACTAATTTATTACTTAAATACTAAAAGTTACTGTACCTAACTGATCAAAAATCTTTGATAAGGGTGTACACAACTAAAAAAATATAAGCAGCGCAATATATGTAATTATTGCTAAAGCTATTTCATAAACAGATTCACTTTATGCATAAGTATAAATTAAGTTTCTCAATTGACAATTATAAATCGACTAAAGTTGAATTTGCTTTTGAATTTACATACTTTTATAAATTCAGAATTCTAGTGAAATGTTTGAACTGTACGCATATTATTTTATAGACTCTAAATTTATTCGATTAGCAATAATTACAATCTCAAATCAAACTTCAAACAAATTGTGAATTCTGCCCTATCAATCAAAATGTAATTTCTAAACACAAGGATATGCCTGCCCTCTACCACGTGAACGATGACGTATTCACGCAAAAAAATAGTAATATACTCGCCATGAATTCCTCCTTTTAAATGGGTATAGGTGTAAACACATTACCTACGTCCCGATAGAAGCGGATCTTGACCTGTTGCTTTGTCGTTACGCTTTCGAATCAAAACATCTGTTTCCTTTGTGCTCCATACGGCGAAATTTATTAAACTGTGCCAATATGTTTGACTTCCAACATAACTTTAACGAATGGAATGTCTTCTGTTGGATGTGAAAACGACCAATTTTATTGCACACGTCGAATTTCACCAAATAGCTACATTAATTAACAGGAACGAAGGATTTCTCAGCATATCATATTTAATTTCGTAGGATAAAATTTCAAAAGACATCAAAACTTGCAAAAAGGCTCACATCAGCTCATAAAAATACTCGCATCAGCCCATAAACCAAAACAACAAAAAAAAACTCGCTAAAACAAATTTGAATAGATTTTCCTGTTTTAATAGATTTATACTAACCAATTCTAAACTAAAGTATGTCTACGTCGGCACATAATATTATAGTAGCACATCACTACTATTTTAATAGCAATTCTCATTGCCCACGCCAAACACAAAATCATTGTGCTTTCCTACACGAAATTCTTCTTAGCTTGACTACATCTGGAATGCAAGTCCTCGAAAATACGTAAATCTGGCAACGTTATTTCCTGTATGAGTGGGGTTTAAGCTATCTGCAATATTAGCAGCGCCTATACGTTATGCAGTGTGCTTTATTGTGGCGTTTTCCATTGAATATGCGGTCGTAGAAGCAAAACAAATTTTATTGAAATGAACCGTGGAAATTTGACACGGTTCAAAGTATTTTTGTGAAGAATGCTCGTCTAACATTTTTCAAGCGGGCCATGTAGGGAATCTAACCCGGGATCTTGGGCTTAATAGGTGTCCACACCGCGAGCTTTGGCACTGAAAGGAAAAAAATTTTACTCTATATTTATATTCAAAACGTGACCCTTAAAATGAGAACTTTTTGGAACTACAAGAATAGATTAAATAACTTGATAGTATATCTATGATATTCCAGCTACAAGGCGTAGAGTTTCTCAAATTGGGTTACTGGATAATTTATTGCTTTTGCAAGAATTATGATAGATGCTGTTTGACGCTTGTTATGCAAACAACTGTCATTTGTGTATACATTTTGTTTCGTGGCCAACTATTTGTTACCAATATTATAAATAAAGTTATTACAACAAAAAACGGAATAAATCGACTACATTGAAAAATAACTAAATTTGACAATATATTTTTGAAACGTTCTCAAAAAGATCTTTTAAGTGCGGTGGCAGTTAACTGCGATCTATACTAAAAAGGGATGTTTATATTATAACTTCAAACTTGTAAATATTAAATATTTAACTGCATCTATGGCACGATGGAATAGTGCAGGATATACTAGAAACAGAGAAAGGAGAAAAAGCGAGGTAGAGGTAGACCTAAATTAGACTATTGCACACAAATAGTGAAAGATTTAGGCTCTAGGAATTTCAGGGAATTGTATAGGTTAGCTCAGAATAAGAAAGTGGAGGTACACCTCTAACCACTTCCAGGACCTATTGGTAAAGTGCGTCCCTGTAAATTACGTTAAAAAAATACATAACATCGTTTTGTACATATTTACAAACAAACGAGTTATATAAATTAACAGAATTCTTAAAAGTATAAATATTTGGCTGTAATTTGAAAACAAGAGAGGGTCGGTCATATCTGTTTTTGCCTTTAAATTGATCTCGAAAAAGTGTTCATAAACGCGCAAACAGTTTGTTTTTGTATCTTTAGTAATAACAGAATTACCCATTAACCGCATCCAATTTGGGCAGTGACAATGGAAGTCCTATTAAATGTTAAACAACTGATCCAAATAATCCACTGCGTGAAGTAGGATTCGCACTTAAAATGAATAAGGGTTAATTTGTTGGTGAAAATCTGTGCAATAATTATGGACGTTGTTTATTTAACCAGACAAAATAATGCTACGTATAAAATGGTATTTAAACATCTTTCTTTATCAGTGCGTTGGCATGATGGTTATTTATTCTTAATGGATGCCGATTGTTCCTGCTACTGGAGTACCGTTTTCATGGCATACGATTTTTTCAACTTTCCGAATGATCTTATTTATGATAGAATCCCTACTATTAATTTCGGGAGATAAGATTTGGAGTCAAACACTCACGTGCAAGGACAACTATTGGATACACAAAGTATTTACTTCGATTTGAACCTTTTTCTTTGTTGTAGGACTTGGTGTAGAAAAGTTATACAGAAGATTTCAGCTCGGATGGCGAAAATTTTCTATTTATACATGCAATAAAGGTGCAGAGCATCATTCCAATCTGTATAACCTGCTGTCTTTTTCTGCATCGTTTGATGACTCCCCTCAATTGCATTGGATTTTCTGATACGTTTTCCAGGTTACTCGGCACACTACTGAAGGTGTTCTGGTGTTGAAATTTAACTGGCTACGTTCAAACCGTCGGAATATGCTGATGAGGAACAGCTTTTCTGTTTAGGTAATAATCATCCAATAGGACTTTCTCCAGATATATAAATTTAAAGTATACTATTGGTTACTAATATGTAGATGTGCTTTTTCCAATAATTCTTTTACAGCTACCACTAAAATGTATTGCAGTTGGTAGAGGCCTCTCCTTAATTGTCGTGTCCATTAACACATTAATTCTTTTGTTTTTTTTGCTTGTGGACATTATGTATATAACTTTTTTTATATGACTAATTTTGATATCAAATATCTCAACTTGTATATAATAAATGACTACTAACTGTCCATTACATATTTGATTAATTTTTGTACGTACATAGTACGGTTGAAGGTAAGGACTAGTATAAGGTAATTAAAGAGGGTTAATTATTTTTTTAGGCGCAGATTTTGTAGTACTATGTAAATCTTCGGGAGGTTTTATATAAATGGTGTTTCCTCCGCAGACTGGTTTTCCTTTTTATAACATGTTGCTTTATTACAGGTTTTGTAAATAATTATTTTTTCCTGAAATTTCCTTTTCTTTCTGTGTGACCCACCCCACTCTACGATTTCTACGATAGCACGGCAATAATTCTTTGGATTTCCCTTATTTTTATTGCGGTACTCGGTGCGGGCTTAATGTTACTTAGCTTATATACTTTATTTTCTCTTGTCCGCACGGATTACCGTTAAACGTTACTGTACAAACATCCTGTGAATGGACCTAGGAGAATAGCAACGAATATAGTCTATCCGTAAATCCATTGAATATTCAATAATGACCTTGTCTCTGTCTTGCATAGGAAGCACATCTTTCTAGCCTTGGTTAAAATAAATGGTGCCAAAAATATGTTATACTGTTTTTTAAATGCGGAATTGTAGAAATATGGGAATTGAAAAGTAAATTTGGTGTATTAAGTTATCAGCAGTAAATTATTACGTTAACCGCAGGTGTAATTTATTACGCCCTAAAGGTGGTCGTTAACAATTGCCTATAAATGGCTATAGATTTATGTCAGAAAGTAATTAAAAATATGCAAAAAGCTTATCTTGATTAATAACTGTAGCCCAGGCAGGCAGTTTTGTGGCATAGTTGGTATGCGTATGACTACCATGCCCAGGGTCCTGGGTTCGAATTCCAACACGGTCCGATTGAAAAATGATAAACGAGCATTTTTCACAAAAATATGCACTCGCTCGGATGAGAGATAAAATGGAGGTCCCGTGTGTGAGTATTGTCACGCACGTTAAAGATCCATACCTTGCTTAGAACAGCAAAGGTTCGGTAAAATTCAAAATTTTTTAGGTAAAAAACGCGCTTCCTGGACAATGTTGTACTTTTGGATGAAGCATTGGAAAATCAAATGTAATGTTAGTTCAGGCACCATACAGCCCTGTCACTTAGTTGGTATGCATGTAACTATTAAGCTCTAAGTTTTGGGTTTGAATCCCTACACGGTTCACTTGAAAAATATTAGAGGAGCATTTTTCGCAAAAATACGCCTTTGCCTGGATGAAAGATAAAATATAAATCCCGTGTGTGAGCGTTGCCACGCTCATTAAAAATCCCTACCTTGCTTGGAACAGCAAGGATTCGACAAAATTCAAAATTTCCAGGTAAAAAACTTGCTTCCCGCCCATTGTAGTACCTTCAGTCAAATTTAGTGTTGCCCGGGTATTCTCCGTTATTTGCTTTTGGCCGAAAATCACTGCTGATGTCTTCAGGTTTCGTAAAATCCATTTCTTGTGTTTGATCCAGATTCTTGCAGAGAAGTGTGTTAAACCTACACTTTTAGGGAACAGATACTTCTGGGGGTTAGATACGGGATAGGAGAGGAATTTTACGGTACACTTCCTGTAATTAACACGTGCTCGCGTTTAATACATCGATATCCTACAATACTTGGCGGTAAAGTTCCGTTTAAAACGCGGTTTTCTCACGAACTCGTCGTTGTCCACACCATAAAATGTTTCTCGTTGGCTAAGAGCTATAACCACACATTCCTTTCTCCTAGGAAAATACGTACTTAAATGAACATATTGATAAATTACAGGTTCTCGATCTCAGTTCGCATGAACCCAGAAACCACAAACTTTAATGTAGTAACGTAATTAAATTAATGATAAGATAAAAGCTTTCCTTTTTGGATTATAAAATCTCCAATTCCTAATATTAAAACGAAAAGTTTGTGCAGCTAGAAAGCCTAACAGGTTCTAGCTAACGGTAGCTTCTACACCACAGCACATTCTCTTAACTCTCAGCAAAATGTAAAAATGCGTTTTAATATAAAAAAGACGCTTTATTCTTTTAACATTAGAAAATTTTTACTGCTTGTTTGAAAGTCAAAAATGAAAGCAAACAACAAACTGCATCAATTAATTTATGTATTTTGTGAAAATGCTGTATAAATTGACCTGAAAGTACGTTAAAAGTATTGTTTTACCTTGAATAGATCGATAGTTATAACTGTATCAATTTGGGTGTTTGGGTTAATTTTGGCCACTGGGTCAATTTTGATCACGACGCTCGACTCGCTGATTCAGTGACTCATCAAAAATTACCCACTTGGATCCTGTGACTCACTTGACCCATGACCAATTTTATCTCCGGATAGGCTGCGATACCTGTCGCGTAACTAAGCCGCGAGCACAAGAGTATGTGGCGTCGTACACTTTAACATAACCGCAAAGTTCGCCAAAGAGCGCAAAACGTAAGGTACGTTGCGATGCAACGGGTCTCGTAACCGCTCTGCACACACAGCGATATGGTGTCTAATTCCTTGAGGCGGCTCCGCTCGGTTGGTAAGCGTATGACTACTGAGCCCAAGATCCCAGGATCAAATACCGACACGGTCCGCTTGAAAAATGTTGGGCGTGCATTTTTCACAAAAATATGGGCTTTTTGGGATGAGAGGTAAACTATAGGTCCGGTGGGCGGGTGTTGTCATGCACGTTTAAACAACCCTACCTTGCTTTGAACGGCAAGCGTTTGATAAAATTCAAAATTTCCAGATAAGAAAAAACTCGTTTCCTGGCCAATGTAGTACCTTCCGATGGAGCATTGAAAAATCAAATGTAATATCTAATACCTTGGCGTAGCCTCAAAGTGACGCTAAAGAGAGTGAAGCGGGGGGTGGATTGCGATATTACCGCTCGCGAAACACCTCCGCACCGTGAGATATCCAGCCCCAGATGAACTGGAACCCTCTTCTGGTCGTAGTTTATTCATATACTTTTATACTAATGATCAGAACTGTAATTTCCCGTTAAATTTTCCTCTATCAGTTGTATGTTTTAGTAGCGACTGTGAACACCAATTTAGATTTGGGTACCTTAAAAACACTTCATAATTTTGATCGTGGGTGGGAATTATTCAAAAACTTTTCACAATAACTGCGATTATAAAAGCCACAACTGGGTATATCAAGAAGACCATCTAGCGGTTTTATTATATTCAAGATCTATGTGGTAGACTCACCTGATTTTGAGCCCTACAAACATATCAGTAGATAAACAACCCAAACTTCTGATAGGCTATTAAACCACTCTTCATAACATTAAGTTTTGAGTGCTACGATGAGTAGAACAGTGTATTTAAATATAACAATCGTGAAACGAATTCTCTTGCAATACAAGAAATAACAAATGGTTTACTGTCTGAAAAGGAGGTGTCTGATAAACACAATTACTACAAGCTAAAATCTAGAACTGTTCATTTATCATAGTAAAATGTGGTCCATGAAGTACAAAATTAAAAGGCAACAAGCTGTTGTCCATTAGCATGCGAAATTACCAGACCGTATATTATATTACATCTATTTTATTGTAATCAGCATTGTATATTAGTCTTTGTACACATACACCTGCTTTATAAAAGTTCATTAAGAAAGCAATTTGTATCTAAAGTATTTCTGAATGTATCCGGTACCTTTTTGCTTTAAATTTATGCATTTTGAACACGTCCTTAATAAATTACAACTAAATTAAATCAAACTCGAATGTTCATCAACTCAGTTATTTAGAATGGTGATGGTGTTTATTTGAATGCTTGCTAGCGATGCGGGTATGGGTTTTAAGAAACTCATATTTGCAATCAAGCAACGTTTGATGTCAGTCACATTAATAAGATACAGTGTATATTGAATTCACACCTTCTGCCTTCATGTGATACCTGCAGAATTCAATAGAGCTTGTTTTATATTATAAATATATCAACCCTGTGTGAAAGGAGGATGTGGGTGGTCGGTCGACTATAGCGAGAATTGAGTTGATCAGGCCAGCTGAAACAAAGTGGTCAATTATTATTATTCATCTACGTTAATCGTGCAATACAAATACAATTATAACTGCAATTTTACTATGGAGCTTTTATTGACACTAAACTTGGTGGACACCAACTTTGAAATCAATACGCGAGAGAATTTACACAAATCTATCCAGGTGATGAATTTTTTTTAAGGATTTTGTGGAGATCATTGTCATATCAAGCAAGGTAGGAACTTTGAACGTGCGTACAATACTCACACACGGGACCTATATTTAACCCTTTGTCTGAACAAGGGCGTATTCTTGCGAATAATGCCCGTCTAACATTTTTCAAGCGGTCCGTGTCAGGAGTCGAGCCATAGTCCATAGGATTTGTAGTCTTACGCGAATCTGATCAATCCACGGAGCTACTTAGCTAGAGTTGTGCCTTTCTCTGGTATATGGGATTACCCGTGATATTGGACGATGCTGCAGATGAACTAAACTCCCCACTTACCGTATCGGCGACCAGCTTGAAGTTTAATTCACTCGAGGTAACGGGTTTGGGCATGGGTTGATTATTATAACTCAAAAAAGATTAAAATGGAACAAGGCGCACCGCATCTTTGAACATGCTCAAAAAATTAATTTTGAAGGAGATGCAGAAGCTGTCTGTTAATCAAAATGTTAATTTGCATTTACAATCACACAAAGGAAATGATAATTTAAAGGAATATATCACCTACCTTTCACTGGTTGTAGTGGTTGATTGTACTTGCACTGCTATCAGATAATTATGGACTGTATGTATAATGTTCACTAATTGTTGCTAATTACTGATGCTCGATGCACCGAACTAAATCACGAACCAAAGCCAAGCGAGAACGAAGTTGAATTGTCGTCCACTCGTACATTACCAACCCTTTTATGTCGTTGCACTAAAGGTAGGGATAATGGAGGGTTTCTAGGTGGGAATAGTTTAAGGACTTAAATTAATTGTGATTGGCATACTACACTACAACCAAAATACTTATAAAGCCTTAACATACCGCCCACCAAAATAAGTATTAGGAACTTATTTTCTAAGTGTGTCTAAACGAGCAAAAAAAAAAAAATATATATATATATATAATCGTAAATTTAAAAGTTAACTTACCCTAATATACTAACTATAATACTAAGTTGCCTCTGAAATGGGGAGAGGGCACAATTTTACCACGGGCCTTTTAAATAGTCCCTGGGATGTTGCCACGGTAGCCACACGACAAACATTGTCCTTTCCATAATGCAACGTATGTATACGTCCCATTTTCCACTGTAATGGAGACACTGAGTATCCTTAATCAACACCAACGTTCCCACCATTAACGAATAATTAGCAGAAAACCATTTGGTTTTCTGTTGAAGTGTGTAGGTACTCCAAATGCCACCGTTTCCAAAATGATTGCTGAATACGTTGAACCAGTTGCCAACGATTTAAGGAAGATAGTTTCAGATCTAAGACATTAGGGTCGGGAATGACAGACACTGGTTCTACGTTCAGAAAATGACCAGGACTTAAGAATGAAAAATCAGTGGGATCGTTACTCATTGGACATAAAGGTCTGGAGTTTAATATGGCTTCAATTTGAGCAAGAATGGTGTTAAATTCTTCGTACGAGAGAATTTGTTCGCCTACCACCTTCTTGAGATGGGACTTTACAGATTTTATCCCAGCTTCCCACATTCCCCAAAGTGAGGAGCCGACGGAGGATTAAAACAAAGTGAATACCTTCCGTTTCGGATGACTGCTTCATATTTTCGATTAGTTCCCGAGATGCTCCGATAAAAATTTGTTCCACAGTCACTATAAATTTGCAAGCATTTACCTCTACGTGCTACAAACCGCCGTAAAGCTGCAATAAAGGCTTCTTTAGATAGGTTTGATGCCAACTCCAGATGTATCGCTTTTGTACTAAGACAAACAAATAAACAAACATAGGCTTTCAATGATTTGGCACCTCTAATACGATTCATGGTGATAGAAAAGGGTCCACCGTAGTCTACCCCAGTATGTAGAAACGCTTTACCGGCAGTAAGTCTAGCGGGGCAAGTCGCCCATAGGAGGGCATAGCGAAATAGGTTTTGACGAAAACATCGAATACAAGAGTTTAGGCACTGTTGAATAGCCCTTTTGCAGACAGAATCCAAAAATTTTGTACTAACAAGAAATGAGTAGTTCTAAGTCCAGGGTGTAAATATTTCGTATGGCAATCTCGAATAATGAGCTCTGTCACCCGGTGTGACCGAGGAAGTAGCAAAGGAAATTTTGTATCATAAGATACGTCTGCATTTCGCAACCGGCCGCCCACCCTTAACAACCCATCACTGTCAAGGAAAGGACTGAGAGGTCGAAGTTGTTTATTACTAAGTTTTCCTTTCGAATGATATCAATGTCCTGACTGAAAACTTGTTCTTGAACCCGTTTTATTAATAAATGAAGTGCATACTGTTCGGGGGAGACCAATAATTGTTCTAAGTTTCGAATATCCAAATTTGCACGAACTTTCAAGTTACGAATGAACTGACAAATATATACCAGAATCCTGCATATTTTTCGCAAATCTGAAAATTGATTTACCATCGAGTCTACGAAATGATCTGCAACGTGTATATTAAGGGATAAAGTTCTTTTTCAATGTGCATCTGAGTGTGATCTGTAAGAGTTGGTTCCATATGAGCAGGCCAATTCTCTTTAGGTAATAGTAACCATGGTGGAGCCGTCCACCACAAAGGATGATTAACAAGCTCAGCAGCTAATAATCCTCTTGATGCACAGTCAGCAGGATTATCCTGTGATTTAATATGATGCCACGATGATGGAGCCACTCGTTCTTGGATATGCGAGACACGATTGCTAATAAAGGTCTTCCAATTATACGACGAAGATCGAATCCATGCTAATGCTACTGTGGAATCTGACCACGCAAATGTATCGTCCAATACTAAATTATCTCTATACGTATTTTGCACATACTCGACCAAGTTCGACAACAACACTGCACCACACAATTCTAATCGAGGTAATGATATACGATTGGTTGGTGCGACCTTAGATTTGGCACAGACCAATGATACTTGGATGTTCCCTTTCTCATCGACACAGCGGAGATAAACTGCTGCTGCATATCCAGCTTCCGATGCATCACAAAATGCATGAATTTGTACAGTTTGATAGTTATCGCAAAGAATCCGTCGAGGAATTTCAATTTTCAATAACTCGGGTAATTGTTGAAGATACAGATTCCATTTTAAAACAATTTGTTGGGAGGAAGTTCATCCCAGCCAATTCCTAATATCCATACAGATTGAATCAAATGTTTTGCGAAGAAGACCAATGGTGATAATAACCCCAGAGGGTCAAAGATCCTTGCAATTTCCGAAACCATATTCCTTTTGGTACAAGGCCGATCAACGATATTAAGATTGTAAAACAACACATCACTCAATGGTTGCCATTGCAGTCCTAAAATTTTTGAGAAGTATTGTTTACCTCTTCAAACAAAATGCTTGCTGATACCGAACGGAATCAGGTAAATGGCCAATGACACTTGGCACGTTGCTATTCCACTTTCGCAACATAAAACCACCTGATTGGCAAATTTGGTTTAATTCATACACGAGTCGTTTGCCATCCTCTATCGAATCACACCCTGTAATCAAATCATCCACGTACGTATCCGATGCTAAAATCTTGGAAGCAATAGGAAAACGTAACGATTGACTTTTTGCAAGTTCTTGAATTACACGCATGGCTAAAAATGGTGATGATGTGATGCCGTATGTAACAGTGTTTAGCTGATAATCGATAACAGACTCCGAGAACTTAAATCTCCAAACTATACGTTGATAGTCTCGATGGCTAGTAGAAATAAGAATCTGTCTATACATTTGCTTAATGTCCGCAGTTAAAACTACAGAATGTAAACGAAAGTGTAATAACAACTCCATGATATCTTTTTGAAGAGGGGGCCCTGCGAGTAAATGATCATTTAAAGACCCTCCACTTTGAGCGCTGGCTGAAGCATCAAATACGACACGAAGTTTTGTAGTTGTACTGTCTGGTTTGAACACGGCGTGATGTGGTATGTAATATACCGGCGATAATGTAGACGATCGAGTTGAATCCGATACAATACGAGACATGTGACCACTATCGATATAATTCTGCATAAATTCTCTGTACGAATTATACAGTTGAGGATTTATTTCAAACGGCGTTCTAGTGAAAGAAATCTTCGAAGTGCTATTTCCGAGAGCCAGCAAATAGCGGTTCAGGACCATTGAAAGGTAACAAAACAATAAAACGACCGGTGTCATCCTGCTTGTGAGTGTCCACAAAATGCCTTTCACAAATTTCCGCATGAGGAGATAATTTGTTAGAATCTGGAATATTTTCCAGTTCCCAAAATCGAGTAATGTTAGCATCTTCTACAAGTGCAGCTAATGATATACGAGATGTAACAGAAGAAAGAACCTTCCTGTTAATATCCACCCAAAGGTAGTGTGAATTGCCACGGGTTCTTCTAGTGACCCAATGCGAGTTGCGTTTAATAAAACACGCGCGAACAAATCTGCACCTAACAATAAATCGATATGGCTAGGTTTGTCGAAGTCCGAATCTGCTAAATCTAATCCAACTATGTGAGGCCAACTATTTGGTGAGATCCTTGATGAAGGAAGGGTTCCACAAATGTCTGGTAAAACAAAACAATCAATACTGTACTCTGGAACAGTTTTACCTTGAGGACTAATTTTACACGATACTTGTCCATACGCATGAGAAGCAGATAGACCTAAGCCTTCAACCTTCATTGAAATATTCGATTTTCTTAAACCTAAGCGTCGACAACACTTATCAGTCATGAAATTTTCCATTGATGCACTATCTACAAGTGCTCTTACTGTCTGAACTTTACCAAACCCATCTGTAATTGAAATTCTTGCGGTGCCTAATAACGTCATTGTGTTGGACGATCTAGATGATAACAACGTACTTGTAGTAGTGTTGCAGGTGGGTTCGGGAAGTTGATCTGTTGCCTGAGTGATTGCAGGTTTCTGTGCAACTGTAGGGTTTTCAAAGTGCAATAAAGTATGATGACCCCTTGCACACTTTTTACAAACAAGTTTGGAAGAGCAGCGTGTAACCATATGAGAGCTGCGAAGACAATTAATGCATAAGTGTTTGTCTTTAACAAAGTTATAACGGTCTTGTGGCGATTTATTCAGAAACATTTCACATTGGTATAAGTTATGAGTACCACTGCAAAGACTGCATTTCTGAGCGAATGAAGTTGTTACGAATGACTTTCGAACTTGGGGTTTTGAATATTCAAAGGAACGTTTAGAAGGTACACTAGATGATATGGTTTGTTTAATGGACGTATTAAATTTGGACGGTGTATCGGAAACAACCATATTGCTAATTTCTAATGCCTTGCAATGTTTTTCTAGAAATAATTTTAATTGATCATAAGATGGAATGTCTGATGTATTTTCTAACTCAAATGTTTTCAAAAGATTTGTATCTACCTTTTTTGATAACAAATTAAACAATACGAAGTCGAGCAAATCAATCTTAGTTTGACGTAAGCTTGATATATTTTCCGTAAAGCAATTAAGCAATTCTCTTAAATCTGTATGTGAATTAAATTTTGCTTTTGGTGACGATTCTAAAGCATTCCAATGCGTGTTTGCAATTAAACGTTTTGAATTAAACCTTTCCACAATAATTGAATAAGCTAGCATATAATTATTATTCGAAATTTGCAAATGTCTAATGAGTTCTCTAGACTTAAAATCCAACGCATCAATTAAAAATAGAACTTTTCGATCGGTAGCAATTGATTATTTTCATGAACTAAATTATTAAAAATTGAATAAACTCTTGGAAATGTTCTATTTTTCCAGAAAATTTTTCATTTCTATCCGAGGAGACGAATATTAGTACATGAGCCGATGCTAGTAATATTTTCAGTCAAGCCTTTTTCAGCAGTGGATATATTATCAAACTGAGCTTTAATAATTTTAATGTTTAACAAAGACCTATCTATTTCAATTCTTAGTGTTGTAATTGCATTTAATAATTCCGAGTTGTCCTCATCCAATATGCACGTTTTATAAGATGTATCTACATCGTTTTTGATATCAAAGGCGCTTTCAGCCATAATATTAACAGAAATACAATTGCCTTTAATATGCTCCAATTTATCTATCGCACCAGATATATCAGATAATCTATCGAGTGCGGCCTTTAAATCCACTATCAACCTATCCGATGAAATATGTGCCATCCTAACGAACAAGGTTACTAATATCGATTTTATATTGATTTCAGCTACAAAAATGAAGGGTTTGTTCACCTAATAATAGGATATACCAAGGGTAATGTTGAACTACCTGTTAAAGAATTTTACTACAACGTGCCTAACGGGAGCTTGCAAGTTTCAATATGACAAAGAGCAAAGGGTTTTATTCTACCCGGTTTTACGAATACCTGAATTCTCTAGCGAACTTGAATTACAAGTTTAAAATAACTGTATTGCTTAAACACTTTTCTGACTACAAATTCTTACGTTAACTATCCCTAAAATTTACAAAGATTTGTCATTTTAAGGCTTTATAAGATTCTGTATCAGTACAAAATTTCAAATTTAATGCGAGATTGCATCTACTATAAGTTACTTTACACAATTGACTATGAAACTGGTGGTGTGACTACACTTTTCTTCTAAATGCGGTCAACCCTAATTTAAGCGAAGAGCAATTAACAATGTAGTTAAAATGAATGCCAATAATAAATGCCAATAATAAACCAATTAATAAGCCAAATATTTGCTCAAAGGACCAAAAATGTTAATCAAAATGTTAATTTGCATTTACAATCACACAAAGGAAATGATAATTTAAAGGAATATATCACCTACCTTTCACTGGTTGTAGTGGTTGATTGTACTTGCACTGCTATCAGATAATTATGGACTGTATGTATAATGTTCACTAATTGTTGCTAATTACTGATGCTCGATGCACCGAACTAAATCACGAACCAAAGCCAAGCGAGAACGAAGTTGAATTGTCGTCCACTCGTACATTACCAACCCTTTTATGTCGTTGCACTAAAGGTAGGGATAATGGAGGGTTTCTAGGTGGGAATAGTTTAAGGACTTAAATTAATTGTGATTGGCATACTACACTACAACCAAAATACTTATAAAGCCTTAACACTGTCTGAAAATAAACACAGTGCCCACCAACAATAGTAAGAAGTACGAAAAAAATATATTGAGTCTGAGTACTTACGTCCTACAACTCGATGTTAGGGTTGATTCTGAAAAGAAAACCACATAATCAAGTTATCATTGGAGACACCATATGTATCTCTTCAAAGATACAAAAGCAATAAATTGTAAATAAACTTCTGATAATACAAAAGTATAAAATGTTGCCATTTACTGATGTTCACAAATCTCTCAAGAGAACTATAATCGCTTTTAGGTCTATAGGCGGACACAGACCTAATCACCATCAACGAAACTCAAAAGTTTGCCTTAAATATTCTTCAAGTTGAATAAAGTAGTGCATTATTTTTGCTGTTTTAATTAAATTATGAACTTCTCAAGGGTATGTATATTCCGTATGTTCTTTTAAGACATTGTAGCGCCGTATAGGCCACCCCTGACCAGAATAATACATCGGAATGTAAGCGAAGCGTTCGTGCACAGAAGATGATTGATGGTCTCTGCGGCACAAAATCTTTAGATGGTCATAAATGACAGTTACAAAAGCATGATTAATTATTCAATAAGAAATCTCGAGAATGTTATTTGCATAATTTTTAGTATGTTCTCGGAATAGCTAATGCGGTTGAATAATGTATAAATAGCCGCTAAGGAGTTTTGCAGTTGAGTTCTAATTGAAGCTTTAAGTTCAATATGAGTTTTAATTTAAAGCTTTGAAAGTGGTGAAATAAATTAGTGATACACACGTAATATAAATTGCTGTTGGTATAAATTATTCTATGTGATATAAATTATTGTAGTAATCGATATAAATTTATTAGAGTGATCGATATAAATTAGTAATCAGTGCTCGGATAGTTAATTAAAGTGCTTCGATAAAATTTTTAATAAGGTATTACTTGTACCATTAGGGATTATTGGAAAGAAATTGTCCGAGTGCTTTTAAAATTTCAATGTAGCTTCGAGTTGTTGAAAAGGTTTGTATAATCGGTTTGATAACAAAGAAGTGTTGTTGTGCAAATATTTTCGTTACTATATTAATAAAAGATCAATTCAATTAAACGTTATAATGGTAAATTTAAAGTTCATATATGCAAATCATTTCTTAAATTCATAAATTCAAGTTCTTTAAAACTACCCTCTCTCAAAAGATTACCCCAAAATTTAATTACGTGGATTTAAACTAAGCCCAAACATCAGTAGTGGTATTTGTTTACATAAGTTTATTTTCTATAAAATATTTAACCAACATATCTAAATTATTGACTTGAACACTCTGAATAATGCATTTATAATATATAAAAAATTAACACGCGTTGAAACTTAAACGCAAGTATGTTTGCGAACAAAACAAACGTCTGGGTTCTCTAATGAAAACAACCCAAAATAAGTTATGTACATCGAGTACAAAAAGTCACAAAATTTCTATTAGATACAAAACTGAAGTTTTTAGATTTAGCCGTTAAAATGTAAATATAATTAATTTTGAACACTTCTTTTCACTAGATTCACAACTATTGATTTTTCTAACGACTTCAGGATCATTTATTTATAAGCTAGATAACCAAAGCACCACCATGGGAATATTAACTTCAGTGCAAAAACTCATGCTGAATAATTTATTTCTTAACATAAATGCAGATACTTGACAGCACCTTTGGAGGACATCCGTTGACTCAGGGCAGCATATTGTTAACCACCTGCGGAACATAAACTCAAAATCAAACCCAAGCATCAAGCCATTTTATTTCAAATATGAATTCCATATAATGTTAGCTTCTAATAAATGAACCAACATAGAATCTACAAAAATAGATAAATCCGCAAAACATTTAAATATTATAATCAGAATCACTAATTAACGACCACGTTAAATATTAGTGTTCATAATTAATATTACTATTCTTGCGTGCGTACTAACGAAAGACCGACACGTCTGTTTACATTTCTATTAACAGGTAATCATTATCGCAGGAACTAATTTAAGAGTGTTTCTAATGCCTCATGCCGTAACTCTCGTAAGCATTCTTGCGCGTATTACAGCACTTGATAAAGAAATTGCCGCGGCCTCTTCCTCTTTGTTAAAAAACCCTTTATCTGCCACACGCTGGCGTTATGTAGCTGCGCGTATATACACTGAGCCTTATATTTCAACCAATACATAAATAATATTTGAAATGGACGAAAACTGACAGAATAAATTTGTAGTAGAATTACAAGGAAATACAATGGGGCGGTTAAATTCAATATTATAGAGAAAGGTCAGAACTTAAAGAAATTACACTAGGCACATTAATTTCCCAGGAATTAAATATTTTAGAGAGTTGCACGATGTTTTAATAAAAATAAGTTGAGGGTGCGTTTTTTATGTTGGAAAGGGATGTCAAAAGATCTCTTGTTTGCTTTCAAGGAGATTGGTCAACACCACCTATACAACCAGGCCAGCGTACTTATCTATGAAGTACTATCTTGAGGGTTTTATTGTTGTGAACAGTAAATAAAAGGGGTCCTGTTCAAATAAAAATTATTCGTTAATTGATTGCTTTTTCAAGCAAACCCCCTACCTAGATTTTTCAGAAACAAGACATTTGAAACTAAGCCTTTCCAATGTCATTTAATGCCCAAAAAGTTAAATTAGAAACCATTTACAACTTTCTATAGTCTGCATTTTGATATTTGACACTATAGGGAAGTAGATAGAGATATACTTACTTTAATTAATTATCGAGTTTGCTCAAATTATTTTTACTCTTATTGTGCTTTTTTTAAACTGGCGGCATTGACAGCTGAGGTCATTAGTCATTTATACTCTAGGAATGCTATGGTTTATTTTCCACGTAGCTAATAAGTTTTATAGTACTTGTTCCTTGCTCACACATTTTGGATTTGATTTTTAATTTTCACGATTGGTTTCTTAAGTATAGCAAGCATATACGGATTTGTATTTTTTATTGTATATCTAATGCTACTGCCTCTATTCAGAATTTAGCAATCTTGCGATAGTGGGATGCTGTCTTGGATGAAGATGGCTTCGCCGCCTTCAGCTCTTTCTCCCTGTTGAGCATCAGTCTTAAGGAGGCTACATATTTTTAAGTTTTATATATTTGGGTTGAATTTTGTTTCTTGTATGCAAATACTATTCGTTCGAAATTCAGTTATTAGCTGTTTGAGGCTATGGAGATTATAGTCCTCGACCGTTCCGTTGTATTGGAAGTGGAGCCCTTTTTGCGCTTAGCGTTTACCACTGTGTTACGTGTTATGTGTTACGGTTCTCTTCACAACTTATAGAAACTTCTTCAATAGGACCTTTTAATATTGCGATGTCTTTGTATCGTATCAATCTGGGGTGTGCTTATCAAACTATGTTGGTTGATTGACGATTGTTTGTATCTTGCGGTTCTATTTATATTATCGTTTTCTGAAATATCTATAATGGGGTTACTTTTTGTGTCGGAATTTTTCAAGCTGCATGTGCAATTGGTGTAAGATTGAATGTCGTGGCCATGGATTTAATTATTTGTGGTACAAGGGTTTTCACCAAATTGTTAACATCATATATAGCAGCTGTTGTGGAGGAATTCGCATGGGATACGATACATGAATAAAGTGGTCCAGGTCAAATTTATCCTGTAGATATTAATTTTCTTGTAGATATTTAATATCTCGCTCTTGCTTGTGAATAGCGTATTCGCGGTTTGATATAGGATGTTCACCATAACAATTTACGGAAGTTATAGATATGTCGCACCTAGTTGCCTTTGTGATTGAACTTGCCACAGATCCATCTGGTCGGGTTTGAGCAGCGAGACGTGTGATCAAAGGTTTTGGGATCTGTAACACCTTAGTGGAGCAGGGATGTAAGACCTTACTGGCAATTGATAGAAGGCAACTTTCACTTTTTCTGGTAATTTGTCTCCTTTAATGTTAAAGTTGGCAAGGCTGTGTTATGTATTTCGTTGATACGCCGTGTTGAAATTCGCTGTACTTCTGTCATTTCATCAATTTTAAGTTTCCCAAAATGTCTTCTGTAGATCAGTTAAGTAAAGTCTGCGCAACTGATGTTTAATATAATTAAGCGTTCCATGAGGGGAAACTGTAACCGGAAATTTTCTAATGCTTGACAGATTTCTATTTCGCTAGCTAGTTTGACATTTGCTACTTGTATTAGTAGCCCGTCAGATATTTTTCTTACGGCTTTGAGGTCAGAATTTTATTTATATAGAAAGGTTCACTTTACTAAAGTTTTCTTCATGTCGCTTGCCTACAGATAATTAATAATACGTTACACTGTTAGACACAATATTCTATTTCCTCAATATTTCAACATCTCTATACTGGTTGAAGCTTCTTCCATGGTTCCATTCTTCTAATTCCACCTTTTCTGTGTCAGAGTAACCCATATAATCTCTGGATTTTTCGACCTTTGGCTGTCATGAGAATCAACTGAAGACGTGTAAGAGTTGTCATCAGAAGACTGTTGTTAAACACCAGGTGCATCCTGACTCCCTGGTGCTTCCGAAATAGTGTTAGTCGTAGTGTTGTCAACAGAGGGCTAAGGTACCATACCACACAGAGTCCCATCACCTGGTAAATTCGGGGCCGTTCCGTGTTTGTACTATTCATTGTTCTACAAGGTTAACGAAAAATTGAATCCTTATTATACAGCAAATCTGACTAACGGAGCTTCAAGTAAATAACGATTAGTCTGTTTGCGACTGCCTCCCCTACGCAATATTTGATAAGCAGAAGCTGATCTGATGATATTAGCCTTTTAAGAATATTGACGGTAGATCCCCTAGCCTTCGGATACCATAATAGCTAGAAGAAGCCTGGAAAAACAAGACTAAAACTTTTCCTGACAGAGCAGGTAAAAGTTACAACTTTGTGTGCGTATAGGTATTAGGACATGCGCGTATGCGTGTTTGTGTTCAGAAAGTAAAGTGGAGTGTGTGTGTGTGTGCGTGCGTGCTGTGATGTGTGAGTAGGTGATCTAAATTATTTTGGTTTTCCCGTTTAAAAACCAGGTAGCCGGTTAGCTGCAGCATAAAACGACAAGTAAGCACTCTCACTACCTCAAGGTAATAACCCTGAGAGGTATTATGTTTATTAATTTTCTTACAAGCAAAATATTGTTAGGGTTTCAGTGAATGGAATGTTGCAACCTTTTTAACAAAACAAAAATGTGTTACATTTCAAATTAATTATTACATTTTAATACATTGAGGTATTTCATAGTGTATTAAGATGTTTTAACTGTCCTTTTGACTGCTATATCAAAAGGTATAGATTTTACAGCGCTGCACAATATTTCAGGTACCAAATTTAGCAATGATAAAATGATCGATAAACCGCTTACGAGTTTTACCCCAGTTTTTTCAAGACAATCCTCAAGGGGCACTTATGGTTATACAATTCTGCCGCACTCTTCTGCGGGAGAGACTTAGTATCAAGATAGGTAAAGGAATAGGGGATTACGGATGGGACAACTTCTGCACAGGTACCGATAAATAGTGTCTCCTTTACTTCCAAGGAAGCCATCAACCACACTTGCTCTATAAGTCCATTCCTATTGGCCTATTATAATCAGGTGACCATTGACAGCCAACCACACAACTCTCAACAGGAAGTTATGTTCATGTTTACAAAAGAGGCGCTTAATTTAAACATTAAGTTATAATAAAAATACATATACAAATTAAATGCAATACAAAATTGATGGGAGTCAAAATGATGCGAAACAAATCATATACTCCTGAAGATTTAGAAATGGATGTTTTTTTTATAATAACATACATCTGCTCTTTGAGTAAGTTTCTGCTGGTTATTCAAATTGCTACCTTTCTCTTGCCTATTTAATAACTAACATAATAAATTGCAACGGCCCACGGAATACTACAAAAGTTAAACACATTCAAAGCGATTTTGATAGTTGTGCATATACTTTAATCTAAAATAAACCATAAGCCGGTCAATGATGCGCTATAAATGTTAATATTTTTGTAGAATTTTTTTTATTTTGGAAGTCACTAGAATTCACGAAAAGGTGAATAAATAAATTCGTAGTGGGTTGTTTATTTTATTGTTATGCTTTAAAGAATTGTCACTTTGACCCCTATTAAAGTATCAAAACTAAAAATGAATTATCACACTTTTTACATATTGAAAAACCCGAATAAGTGCTACGTCTTTATGGCGAAAGAGTTCTGCAACGAATATTATCAAATGCCCGGACATGTGAAAATGTAACGCAAGACATTCAATAGCATGGATTATTTGGAATTGACAAATGCGGCATTGGCCCTCAACGTGAAGCGTGTTTTAAATGCCTAAGAAGAGGTTTTGCAGAAGACTGGTTCGAATTATCGGCGATCATTGTATCGAGACGGCTTCGTGGATCAGACTGGTTCACGTATGACTTTACATTTGATTTCTTTCAATGTTCTACCCGAAGGAACAACATTGGTCAGAAAGCGAGTTTTTAATGGTTGGAAATTTTAAACTTTCTCAAACACGGGACCTACATTTTATCTCTTATCTGAACTAGGGTGCACTTTTGAGAAAAATGCTAGTCTAACATTTTTCAAACGAATCGAGGCGGGATTCGAACCCGAGACCATGGGGGTTTGTGTGTAACTGTTGGTCCCTAGGTCCCGGGTATGATTTTCGCTTGAAAATTGTTATTCGAGCATTTTTTAGTAAAGTGCGCCTTCGTTCAAATGAGAGGTAGAATGAAGGTCCCGTGTGTCTCAGCTTAGTCGATCCTGGACTTCTCAAGTCCAACTTCCTTTTACAGCGTTAATCTAACTGACTCTGGCTGTCTCGTTGATCTCTGTTGTTTTAGATTTTGTGTGTTTTCGTAGTTGGTAGATGGGGTGAGTAACTTCCCGGATCTTCCTTTTGGTTGCCCTCCAACTATACGATATCTAAATCCTGGGTCCACCGGCCTGTGGTTTTCGACCGACAGGATGGCCATTCGCCACAAGCCGCTCCATTGACAAGTAGCTCGTCGAACAGGACTGACGGATTTGCATCCCCAACGATTTTGCTTGTGTCTCTATTCCTTGGCGCTTCGTATAGCTGGAAAACTTCCTCGAGTTGTCACCGTTCCGCTGCTCACCTTGTTTCGCCCGGAGGCAAATGGTAGGTAGATGTTGATTCTGCGAGGGTTACTGTTGGAATGTCCCGTGCGTGAGTATTGTCACGCATACTAGAGATCCCTACCTTGCTTGGGATAGCAAGGTTTCAATAGAATTCAAAATTGTGTTAATAACCGCCCTCTGGATGGATGGCAGCAACCATCAATTAAGTTTGTCTTTACTAGATTGCATTTCATATAAAAAAAACATAGCAGTTAATTTGTCGAATTTTTTAAAAGAAATGTTTACTCAATGGAAAATTGATAACAAAGTAGTTTGTATTGGAAGTGATAATGCGGTTAATATTACTGCAGCAGTACTGAGAGGAGGTTAGGGCCATTACGTTGTTTTGCACATTTTTTTAATTTGGTAGTGCAGACAGCTTTGATTCGAATATTCACAAGAGTCGAAAAACTAAAAAAATGGTGGAGAATTTGTAAAAGAAGTTCCCATGCACTGACAAAGTTGCATCAAGTAGAAGTGTAAATGTAGCTTCCAAAATTTAAATTAAAACAAAATGTGTATAAAAGGTGGCTTCAACATACGATACGCTGAGTGTTAACAGTAAAAGATGCTGTGCTAGCTATCATTACAATTTTTATATCTTGCGATTTGCCATTATTATCTAATGAAAAGCGGAGCATAGTTGAAAAGCTGTAAATATTTTTGTGATGTACTTACTGAATTATGTCGGTACTCAAGAGTACTAACGGCCCCTATACATACGAATGTTAACGTTTTTATTGAATTAATCACTAGTCAGATCATACCACAACAATTGCCTTGACGATGATAATTGCCGCAAAAAATCCCCGTGCTACGCTACGTTCAAGGGGGAATATATTACATCATCCTACTTTGTATGATTCTATAAATAAGTCAAGTGTATATCAATCTGTCGCTTGGTCTTACAAATCTTTTAGGTCTTCCGGTAGTATTTAATTCCTCATGGAAACCACACGCCAGGTTCACACTTCTATATTCGATTTGCGTATCATTTAATTGCTTCTCAATTATGGGGTCTTGAATGGTGAACTTCTAATTCGGACACCGCAATTAAATAAGTGGACCTGCCAAATTTTGTACAACCCAAGACGGGTTTTGTTGACTGTAACGGAGGTCACGCACAGTAACTGTTTTCCCTGGCTTAAATTCAATTGATATCTGCCTCCTATAATTTCGCCTGCTGCACGATCTTTAAAACCTGCTTCCCATTTTCTGGGAAATATGCATCGAACCGAATACGTAGCTTCCCAAACATGATTTGCACCGGCCAATCCGGTTGTGGAATCGACCGTATAACGAAAGTCAAACAGAAGGTTATTCAATGCCTTGTTTAAGTTTATTGAAATATTTCTATTCAACGTCTACTTTAAGACATTTTTAATCATCTTTACTGCATTTTCGACCGCTTCATTAGATGAGGGATGCTACGGAGGAGATGTTGTGTGTAATATCTCGTTCTTACGCAGAAATTCTTGGAACTCCGCTGACGTGAAAGTGATCCCATTATCGGTTACGATTAATTTTGGCTGCGCAAATCGAACAAATAGAGTTCTGAAAGGTTTAATTAATAGTAGCTTAGAAAAATTAGTATTCAGCGGGAAGACTTTCAACCAATTGGAGTATGCGTGGATTAAAATTAAACAAAATTTATTTACAGACGATCCTAAAAAGGCCACATGTATGTGATGCCAAATTTTGCGGGTTGTCGACCAAGGTTGAGGTTAAACTTTGTTAGATGATTTCATGTGTTGCACACATTTTACGCAGAATTCTCCTATTTTTTCTATTTGTTTATCTAAGTCCGACAACCAAAAATAAAAATCTAGCATGGTTTTTGCTTTCACTGTACCTATATGAGATAATTGTAACCCTTACAAGGCATTTTATCTTAAATTATGTGGAACAACCTAACGATTATTCCATATAGTACAATCCGAATCCAAACTCAATTCAAGCATGATTGGAAAGTACGGTTTAACAGAATCTAATAATTAATTTAATTTATTTGACCTTCCTCTACTCACCAAATTTTTCACCTTAGTTAAAGCCTTGTCTTTCAAGGTGTTTTCCCTTATTAATTTAAAATTGTTTGGAAAATCGTTATTATTCGAAAACTATTTAATATAATCAACATTTACCTCTCCCCACTTATTCTCAGTACTATTAGTCGACAAACGTGAGGGGCAATCTGCCAAATTGTCACGAAATTTAACAAATTCAATTTGGTATATGTAGTTTGGCAAGGTGACCGCCCATCGTCTTAAACGATTAGTTGAAAACTGAGGAATTCCCTAGTTGGGGTTAAAAATGTGCACCATGTCTTTTGGTTAGTCATTAAAATAAAATATATACCGTAGATGTATTGATTTAATTTGCACAACCGGAAAATAATAGCTAACTCTTATTTTCAATCTGACTAAAATCTTTTTCTGTATAGAACCAGGTGCGAGATGTGTACTTTATATGTTGGTGGTGCCAGTACGCATTTCGCGTAAGAGCACAGTTCCGATTCCGTAATCTGACGCATTGCAAAATATTTTTAAAGGTAGCTTTCCGTCAGAATGACCAACACTAGCGCCGAAGCAAGCTGTTCTTTAATTATTGTAAAAGCTTTTCATACTCTGTTGACCAGTTCCACTATTAGTTCTTAATAAATTGTACAGTGGGTAGACTGTGATTGTTAAATTAAGCAAAAATTTTGACCATAATAGTTAATCAATCTCATGAGGGATTTTAATTTTGTGACATTCTGAGATTGACGTGCATCTGAAATGCCGGAAATTTTATTTGATTGGCGTACAGCCCTTTTTTTTTGTCGATAACAAAACATAAATATGAAACTTTGTCCATAAAAATATCACATTTAGCTATTTTCAAACCTGCTTCCTCTAGTATGCTTAGTGTTATCTGACTGGGTTTCCGCGACTGGATATTGTGAAACAATTTCTAGTAGAACAATTAGGTTTAATTTTTATTTGTCAATTTCGGATGCATTAGAACATATATACAACAATTACAATCTAAGAAATAACATATATACAAGGGTGAAATATACACAACAACTACAATCTAAGAAATAACATATATATATATATATATATATATATATATATATATAAAAGGGTGAAATATATACAACAATTACAATCTAAGAAATAACAACAGGAAATATATACAAAGGTCTATAAGGTATTGTTCGATCTGCGTCGGTCCGCGGCGTCTCGGTACACCTTCCTTACAGCAAACATCCTGGGGTCGTCGGGGTGGATGAGTGTTGGTTCTACGCCGTTGTACGGGATCCTGTCGGTGTCCAAAGGGATGGTTTGCCACACCACGGGTGGTGGAGGTAGCGGTGACATTGGTCGTGGTAGGAAAAGCTGTCGCTGTAGGCACTGGCGGAGTAGGTGTCGGTCTCGTAATCGCTGTCGTCGTTGTTCGTTCCTCCTTGCTGTGGCTGCAGGTGCTGCTCTCGGCATCGTTGTCTGTTCTTCTCTGTCGTGGCGTCGCCCATGCAGCGCTGTGGCGTCGGCGTCGGTGCCAGGCGGCTTAGAGCTAAGAAAGGCGCCAAAGCGTCGGCGTCGTCAATCGTAATCCAACATGGCCTTGTGCCTTACGAGCCATGGCTGTCTCAGAATTACTTCTTCTACGAGGTCGACCACTGCCATGAATTCCTCGGTGTCGGTGGTTTGCCCAATGTGGAATGAAATGGTTACAATGCCTAGCAAGTCCATCTGTTGTCCGTTCCCTGATAGTTGTGCGGCTGTTCGGATTTTCTAGATGTAAGCCCCTTTGGGCACTTGATCCCTCCTGATCGGGCAGCAGGAGACCCCGGTGTCGCGCAAGGCTTGTGGTGTTTTCTTGTCCACTTTTAGCTGAATTCTGGGCAGGTAGACCTACTCGTAGGTTGCGTTTATTATGTCTGTTGCGGCCGAACAATGTGGTGGAGTGGTTCGGCCGCTGGTCCGTTTCTCGACCCCCTGGCGGGGCATTATCGGACCAGTGTTGCTGAGGACAAAAGCGGCATCATAGAAGTGGATCTTCGGTCCTCCGTTCGTTTGGCGGACTCATATTCATTGGTCTGTTGGTAACTGCTGTGTGTGTCATCTCTTTGATATTCGCTTCGATTCTGGTTAGGTGGGTTACCATTTCTAGTATCCTAGTGGGATGTGGTACTGGACCAGGTTTTGCAGTGCTGGAAGTAGCAGGTCCGTGAGTAGCTTCGGGTCTTCGTCGATATCTTTTTTTAAGCGACGGGCTTGGAGTGCCTTGGTACTCGAGAACGCCGCGACTGCATGTGTGGTTGTTTGTTTTGTGCCGAAATATTCGGCTGTTAGTTTGATCTTGATGGCTGGGCTGTCGTATTCGTCTAAGAACAGTTTCCCAAACTGATGGTAATCAGGTTGAAACGCTTTGTAACTGGCCTACCATGTAGCTGCAGATCCCCGTAGCTGCGCTATCGTGGTTGGTAGGTCGTCCTCGATTCTTTCCATCTTCTGGAGAAACTCGGACGGGTCCACTAGTGGTGTGTCCGAGATAGTTGGTTTCTCGGTGTCTGCTGTGGTGATGCGATGTAAGGCGTCGCCGTGGATCAATGTAGTAAGCGTAAGACTACGGATCCCAAGGTCCCGGGTTCAAATCCCGACACGGCCGACTGCTTGAAAAATGGCAGGTGAGCATTTTTCACAAAAATTACGCCCTCGTTCGGATGAGAGGTTAAATGGAGGTCCCGTGTGTGAGTGTTGTCACGCACGTTAAAGATCCCTACCTTGCCTGGAACGGCAAGGGTTCGGCAAAATTCTAAATTTCCAGGCAACAAAAAACTCGCCTCCTGGCCAATGTAGTACCTACAGGTGGAGCATTGGAAATGTAAATGATCGGTGATGCGATGTAGATCCTCCACTAGCATCTTAACGGTGATCATTATTTGAGGTTGCGCGTCACTGGATTGTTTCAGTTCCAGAACTGTTGGTTGTGTGGTGCTGGCTGGTCCCCTGAGCAGGTGGATGTTGTGTGGTGACGTGTTGCATCTTGGCAGGCTGGTTTGGGTTGTTGGTTTGGCTTCGTGTGTCAGGCATGTTGCTCTGGGTCCGTTACAGTCTCCTGTCCGTAATCGTCTTCTTCTGAAGGTCCTTGAAATTGGGTGACATTTTTGTTATCCGGCTGGGTTTCCGCGACTGTATATTGTGGAACAATTTCTAGTAGAACAATTAGGTTTGATTTTTATTTGTCAGTTTCGGATGCATTAAAACATATATACAACAACTACAATCTAAGAAACATATATATATATATATATATATATATATATATATATATATATATATATACAACAATTACAATCTAAGAAATAACAAGGGTGGAATATATACAAAGATCTAT
Organism: Platerodrilus igneus; assembly: GCA_036346225.1. Classification (NCBI taxonomy): domain Eukaryota; kingdom Metazoa; phylum Arthropoda; class Insecta; order Coleoptera; family Lycidae; genus Platerodrilus; species Platerodrilus igneus. The sequence goes on along the minus strand of JARFIW010000089.1, from coordinate 23,145,190 downwards.
AAGGTATTGTTCAATCTGCGTCGGTCCGCGGCATCTCGGTACGCCTTCCTCACAGCAAACCTCCTGGGGTCGTCCGGGTGGACGAGTGTTGGCTCTACGCTGTTGTGCGGATTTCTCTCGGTCCAAAGGAACAGCTTGCCACTCCACGGGTGGTGGCGGTAGCGGTGACATTGGTCGTAGTAGGAAAGGCGCTGTAGTTTTTTATATCCTTAACTCAGAAATTATTTTTTTTATGCGTCAAATTCTCGAAGCAAGAGGTATCAAAAATATTACCTTGTTTATCCTAGTTTCTTAGATAATAAAATTATTTCGATCAATCAAGTCCTTATTTTTATTTTCGTTGACACAAATTCTCGATTCTGCTATTCTGTATAATTTTTAAAAGCATTATTTTAGCAGAAAGTTATACATTTTCTATACTCTTATAAAGCTAGTATAAAACGTATGATAGTTCTAAACAACGTTGGGATTCTTGATGTAATGCACGTAACTTCAAGTCTGAGAGTTCTGGGTTCGATACCCAGACACGGTACCTAAAAAACAATGTAATGCAAACGTTTTCTTCGAATACCTTGCTTGAATTAGTAGCACCTCGACAAAATGCTAAATTTGTAGGTTTTCCTCCTGATATTGGTGATTAACAATATTGGGGGAAATATACTGACGTATAAATTAATAGAACAAAATTAATAATAGGGGAAGGCGATCCACAGTGAGACAGTTTTTTTGTAATCAGAATTTTTGCAAAATTACAATCTAAATTCATGAAAAACCCAGTGGGTATTATAAATCATTGTATATTTTAGTAAAAAATTCACTAAATCAAAATAAAAACTTATAAACTAAAGGATAACAAGTAATTGTTTGGAATGGAGCAAAATGTCTCAGTGTGCCTCATTGTGGTTCACTATGAAACATATAGTGGTCCAGAGTGAGACAGCACTTTATTCAACATCAATATTACCAAAGTTTACTTTAAATTGAACAAAATTGATTTTGTTTCTTAGTTTTCCCATAGAAGTTGGAGTTTGGGACAATCATAACAATGTCTTTACGAAAAACAGAAGTGATTTCAGGGGCATTGGGGTAACAAAACTTGTTGGATTTGTTTTTTCTTCGTAAGTAGCTGATGTCATACTCATCATCACTGTTCACTTCACTTATTATTTTTCTGGTAAATTATTTTAATTACTTTTTACCAGGAAATTTTACTACGACATAATCTTCTTTCATTACATCTCTGTCAAGTTTTTCAAATCCTGTAATAGGGGCATCCATATACCCATTTCCCTACAACTTTTTTGTTGACAAGCGGTATATTGTATTTATAATCCGCGGGGTAGTCACTCTTTTAATATAAATATATCTTGTTTAGTATCAACTAATATTAGATTTTTTTAGGGTGCCCAAATCTGTAAATAGATTTTAAATAGGACCACCCCTTACAAAGTTGCGCCTTTTAAAGACCCTAACCTCTAATTTTTGCCCATATATTTAACACCATCTTTAAAACCTTTTTTTCGCTACCCAGGTCATATGCTTTAACCAACCATTTCCTGAGAAATCTAAAACCGCTGTGTCCAACGAACACCGCGTGGAGGCGGCTCCGTGGCGTAGTTGGTATGTGTGTGACTACTACGCCCAAGGTCCGGGGTTCGAATCCTGACACGGTCCGCTTGAAAAATGTTAGGCGAAAATTTTTCACAAAATACACCCTCGTTCGGATGAGAGGTAAAATGGAGGTCCCGTGTGTTAGTGTTGTCACGCACGTTAAAGATCCCTACCTTGCTTGGAACTGGCGGAGTAGGTGTTGGTCTCGTATTCGCTGTCGTCGTTGTTCGTTCCTTCTGCAGGTGCTGTTCTCGGCGTTGTCGTCTGTTTTTCTCTGCCGTGGCGTCGCCCATGCAGCGCTGTGGCGTCGGTGTCGGACGGCTTTGGGCTAGGGAAAGCGCCAAAGCGTCGGCGTCGTCAAGCTGCCTCGGGCTCGGAGAAGAACCGAACTCTTCTTCGACGATGCTCGGGATAGGAGAAGCGCCTGGGTCTTCTGGTGGTTCCTCAGGCTAGGAAAAGCGCTAAGGTCTCTACTGTTTTTCTACTAGGCTAGGGGAAGCGCTATATGATTGAGTTCATTGACGGTCTAGTCAAAATGTAGCTTGTTTTATACTTATTCTTGAGGATGGTGGGGCGACCTGCAGCCAATCAGCGTGTTCATCGTAAAAGGGGCGAGCCGCGTTAAGGTATATATGCAGATGTTGTGACCGCGCGCCCTTCTTATAAAGATGTACATTGTCACGAGACTAGGTCGTTGGCATTAGTACTTTATCTGGGCGGGACAAATGTTCATGCTGGTGTCTACCCGTTACCAGGATATCATCCAGGAAAAACGACTACTCCCTCTAGACCAGATAGTAAAGAATCCGTAGTTCGCTGGAACTTAGGGGGTGCACTATAGCTATACCATAAATTTGGCGATTATACTGAAATAAACCATTGTGTTTCGATATAGTGGTTAGTGCTTTCGAACTGGCATCTAAACAAATTTGTTGATAAGCGTTGGTTAAATTCAATTTCGAAAATTGCGTACTACCTTTCAATTTGGCAAACGGTTCATGTATCTTAGATAAAGGAAAACAGTCGATTCCGATTATTGGGTTTACCGTGATTTTGAAATCACTATAAATCCGTATTAGTACCATCCTTTTTATGTATAAGAAGCACTGTGGGGAATTTCCGAGCAACAATAATACCTAATTTTTGCAACCGCTATAATTCTAGCTCCACCTTTCTCGACACGGACCGTTTGATATATGATAGGCGAGCATTTAAAAATACGCCCTCGTTTGGATGAGAGGCAACATGTAGGTCGCGCGTGTGAGTGTTGTCACGGACATTAAAGATCTCTAACTTGCTTGAAATAACTAGGGTTCTGCAAAATCTAAATTTTCATGTAAAAATAATCGCTTCCTGGCCAACGTAGTACCTTCGGCTGCACCATTGGTAAATCAAATGTACGAGTACTTTGCCGAGTTTTTCTGTGGATTGCCGCTTTCTGGTGCCTAAACTGTACGTAACAAAGATTTCAAACCTGTGAAGATGTGAAGAGGAAATCGGCACGCGTCATGAACGCGCTCACAGAAAATGATTTCCACCACTGTTTTAACCTATGGAAAATTTGCATTCAGCGATGTAGGGATCGCGTGGAATGTATATTGAAATTAAATTGTTCTTAACTTAATGTTTTTGGCAATAAAAATTTGAATTTTTAGGTGCAAAGCAAAGCAGCAAAAAAACATTTTCACAACATTTATACTTTATTTGACCTAAACGCGCATGCTGCTAGTACCAAGTAAAATAAATTATTTAAAACTTTTTGCTGTTGGTTCTGGGGGTTTTATATTTAAATTGTTTTACGGCAAACTTTGTTCGTTACAAAACAATAATAAAAAAATTAAAAAAATACAAAATACGGTTTTGTGCAGAGGGTTGAAGTTGACATTAACCAAATTTATTCGTCTATAGCTGTATTGTATTATAAATTGCATGTTCTTTAATGTTAGACTGCTACATTTTAGGGCACAATAAAATTTAACAATTCCTGAAAAACACCTTAATTTATGGTTCCAGCTTGGGCACTAAACTGGTAGACGTTCTCATGCGTCTTCAAATACAGGAACGGTCGGTTATTTCTAATCTTTGAAACCGCTCGATGTCTTTGTTTTCCAGAAATATTAATAATTTTGATTATTTTTAAATAAATTAACTGCATATTTTTCAAACTATTTTATAGTTTGTTCGTTTATATTAAAATAAATTTGTGATATTACAAACTACACAGGGATCGAAGGCGGACAATTGAAACTCAATTTAATCCTTTACAATTTTAGACGGAATGTGGTTCAGTTATGGTTCTTGCTTTTCGATGACCCTGTGACCAACTGCTATTCAATTAAAAACTTATACACATGTTAAAGGTTATGATGGTATCAAGTGTATATATTTTCAAGGATTTCACTAGCAACCATCCACGCTATTCATAAATACATGGAGCGATAGAAGTATTTTCAGGAATGTTTGTTTCTACACTTCTTCTATTTTTCTAACAACTTTTAGTATATTCTTGGACCGGTTTACCGGACGGAACGTGTAATAAACCAAATAAACTCTGCAAATGTATATTTCAAGTAACAGATGAACAAATCCCATCGCAAAATAATCAAACTAAAGTTAAAAGTATCTAAAATGTACAGTCAAATATTTGTGTTATTTCAGCTGATACTATCCCGTTTAAATCCATTAAAATTAATTACGATCATGATCTCCGTGCTACGTTATGTTATACGGATAGGAATGTTAAGTAAGTAAATTAATGGGCAACATTTAGATACAGGAAACTGTGTAAGTCTAACCTATAATCCGCGCAACTATTTAAAGAATTATAAAACTACTTCTCTAGCCCAATTCTGTCGAGAATAGACTTTATTGTAAAAAAATATACAATTGCCTGATTTTAGTCAGACAGGCGTTGCCTTACTACAATCTAACACTAAAATACATCTAATATTTTTGAGGATCATTGTGAATATGCGTGACTAATTTGATAAAGTGAAAGCTAGGGAATTTCGCAACTAAGAACTACAGCTAACCAGATCATTAACATTAAGTTTTGAATTCAAGAGAGGTTGAATTGTTTTTAAAATAGTGTGAAGTTTAGGCTACGTGCACACATTTTCTCATCCCCGGTAAGTTCTGTTCTAGATTCGGGGTAAAAATCAAAGATCAATTGTATGTGTCACAGGACATAATTGAATTTCTATTTGGCAAAGACGACATTTAAACACACTTTTCTTCCATACAGAATAACTATCATAAACAAATAGCTAAATGCTTTAAAATTTAGTTCAAAGTTGAGTATGAAAAGCCGAAGCTTTCTGAAATCATCCCTGTATGTATGTACTTTGGAGATTTCCAAATATGCTTTAACTCTTATCTAAACGAAGTATTTTTGCACTAAATAGGTTATTATACCAAAACTATTAGTCGTTAGAAGTTGAGAAAAATGTTGATCCAACCATGGAATCGATTTATGTATAAAAAGTGGAAGAAATTGGTGGACATTGGTACTCTACTTATTTGGACGTTGTTCAGTGTAAAAAAGACAAGAAGTAACAGTATAAGCAGTTTAAATGAACAAACTGTGGCGTTACGTTGTGCGAAAAAAACGTAAATGCCCCTTTGTTGCTCATTTTGATTGTTTATTCAGCAGCTGATCACTAGTGGTTTTTGCAAATAAACATCATCAGCCAGAGTTTTTATTAGTGAATATGTAAATTAGCAAACTAATGTAGTAAAAAAGGCAATTTCCACTTGCGAGGACGACAAATGTGTATTCCAAATTTTATCAAAATTCAATGATGCTTTTTGTAACATTCATTTAAAATGTCAGTAATCATAGGTATTTCATGTTAATATTTTCTGTATTGGTAAATCCCACCAATAAGTTAAGGGTTATCTTCTTTAAAAAATATAATATTTAGGAGACTTGCATTCTGATCTACGAAATGATTATTTTTATAGTCTTACATTGTTCATACTCAAAGATTACCAATTTCGTTATGGCGGTGTTACGACTAGAAATGATATCACCCTAACTTTGTGTTCTAAATTAATACAGTTTTATGATTAAATTAATTTGATTAATGATGTATAATGTCGGGGCCGACCGGGAGGTTTCAAACCGGTTAGTGGATAAAAGGAAAATCACATGGGCCATCTGAACTCTCAAACAGTTTAAGTCCCCTGGAATGGATGGCATCTTCCCCGCCCTACTACAGTGGGGTGTGGAGAGGCTGGCATCATTCCTCGTGGTGCATTTTAACGACTGTATTCCTCGGTGCTTTTTAACGGCTGTATTGCTTTTAGATACATCCCCAACAGCTGGAGAGAGGTTAGAGTTATCTTCATTCCTAAACCAGACCGGAAGGATTACTCCCAGGCTAAATCCTACAGACCGATCAGTCTTACGTATTTTTTGCTAAAGACCTTGGAGAGACTGTGCGATAATGATATGAGGGAGAAGATAATGCTTTCTTATCCACTTCACTTAAACCAGCACGCCTTTGTACCAGGAAAATCCATGTATGTCCTCCACGCTGTTGTAGGACGGATTGAAAAACCCTTAACAAGAACATGTCCTCCTTAGGCGCATTTGTTGATATTGAGGGCGCGTTTAGCGAAACCACCTTCGCAAGCATTGATAGAGCTCTGCAGGCACATGGAGCGGAGGACACCCTTCGGCGCTAACTATGCAGACTCTGCGGTGTCGGCGGGTACACATTAATGTAGTTAGGGCGGTAGGTAAAGGCTGTTCCCAGGGGGGGCGTGCTGTCACCGCTACTATGGAACATAGTAGTGGACAGTCTTCTCCAACGCCTTAACGAGGGAGGTTTCTACACGATAGGGTATGCGAACGACATAGCTATCTTAGTAGTCGGCAAATTTGAACAGGTGCTGTGTAACTTAATGCAAGCAGCACTAAGGATCACGGAGCTATGGTGCTCCAAGAACTCCTTAACAATCAACCCCAATAAAACGGAGCTGATGCTGTTCACCAATAAAAGGACGCTGATGGTAACTAGATTTTCAACGCTCTTATAAACTCCTCCGCCACTATCAGAAAAAGTCAAGTGCCTGGGCGTCATATTTGACAAGAAGCTGAATTGGGCCAAACACTTACAAGCAAATATTACCAAAGCCAACCAAGTGTTTTAGCAATGTAAACGTGCCATAGGCAAACTTTGGGGTCTTCCACCAAAGGCTGTCCTGTGGCTATGCACCACGATGGTAAAGCCGATGCTCTGCTACGGCGCTGTAGTCTGGTGGCCCAGGACCAGATTGGCACATGCAGTCAAGAGCTTACTCATATCCAAAGAATGGCCTGTTTAGGCATTACGGCCGCAATGCGATCTACGCCTACTGCAGTCTTAGAAGCCATCCTAGGTCTTACTCCGCTGGACCTACATGTGGAGCAGATCGCTTTGAGAGCGGCAATGAGGTTGCGGTTCAAAGTTCTATGGATCGACAAGAGAGGCGGTGGTAGACACCACAACATACTAAGAGAGGCGGTGCGGAACGCCCCTCTCTTGGGAGGAGTGGTTGATGCGATCGCACCCATAATGATCTCCAAGAGGCGCTTCGAGGTTTGTCTGAACACTGAGCACGCCTCCATAACGGAGATCTCCATCTACACAGATGGCTCCAAAACAAATGAAGATACCGGGGCAGGCATCTTTTCCGATGACCTTTTTTTTCGTCAGTTAACAACTTTATGTTGGAAAGGCATGTTAATTAAGAACATATAATTTATTTTTTGAGTTCTCAAAAGTTCCAGTATGATCTGATTAAAACGAATTAAATCCTGGAAATAAATAATATTAGTTGTTTTGAAAAGGTATCTATAACCAAATGACTTCCGTAGTATTTATATATATTCTTCTGAAATTATCACGTACAGTAACCGTAAATTTATGACTTTTATACTGTATAAACTTATAAACGTGCCCATACTACGTCTCTGTGATTAGTTTTAAGAGATTAGAATGTAGTTTTGTTCGTCGAAAACGTTTTCCATTAAGATAAGTAGTTTTTTATATATTTGGCATTTGTTGAAGCTTGATTACATATAATTGTGCTTAAAGCATGGTTTTGCAATAGAATAGAGTTTCATACACGGGTGATCCCACAACTAATGTAAAGGTAATAGCTTATAGCTTTGATTTATATAGATATTACAATTACCTAGTGGTGTGATTAATATACAGGTCATTTAGCATTTGATTTTGGGAAACTTTTGTTTTCTTTTAGCTATCAGTTTTATATATTTATTAGTTTCTTTATCATTACGTTTATTTTAAGTTTGTTTTAAATTAGTGTACTCGATTACCCTTTGTGCAAATTTAAGCCAGAATCACTTTCCTGATCTCACATTTTAACATCCTCTTGTTATTCCTTCCGGGTCTTTCCTTAGCAACAGCTGTATTTTGAGATTAGGTGACGTCCACCGAGTTAGTCGGCAACCATTATTGTTGGGCACGGACAAGGTTTTCGGTAATTAATCGAAATACAGAATTTTAGTAAAGTGCTTCACTAAATTTCTCTATGGATTGATTACTGGCTAGATATTTTTGGTCAACACTGTGCGTAGCAATTTTTATCGCAGACAGTTAATAAAGACGTTTTTACAAGCGTTGCTTCAATAACGTGGGTTTGCAACGGTTTTATTTACAAGCTGCTTTAACTCAGAATGAAAACAAATTTCAATATTGGCCGAAAAAAATTAATCCTTTGAGAATATATCTCGCTAATGAGAGAAAAGGTATTGGTATGTAGGTTTTTATAGTTGTTTTAGTGTACTCTACAAACGCATTGTAAGATTTGTTCCATTTGGAAAATAATTTTACCCATAATATTATTGAAAAGAATCGAATTGTTCCATTGTATACTTCCATTTACTTTCAATAGAATTTTGTATGTTGAAGTGTTACTTTATAAGCTTCAAAATTTATTATTTTTAATAAATATAACTGCATGAAAATTTAGCGTTTATTACAGTTTGTCCTCTACCGACTAGGAATACCGTCGGCAAGTATTTTTTAGAAACAAACAATTCGTAACGCTTCATCAACTATTATAAATGAATTATCTTGTATTGAATACCTGTTCCTCATTATTTATCGGCTTTTATATATCACAATCTTAATACATTACAGGTTCTCGAATGCTTCTACCATATTCTAGCAGGTCTGACTCATCGCATGATGTGATAAATAACTGTAATTTCTTGTATTTCTTATCTTAATTTCCCGTCAGTTTAAGATTTATTACAAACGTACAAGTTTCACTATCTCGTATTAATGAATGGAAACACTTGGTGTCATCGCTTCCTATTAAAATTTATGAGCGTTTTATCGAATTTATAGTATTCGCCTACCTTGCCGCGTTCCATGAATTTATTTAACTGGTGTGTACTCATTCATGAAAGATAATGAGCTGTCACCTAAATTGATTTATAGCTTTATGAACAATTTGGAAAAATTGAAGACATTTCTTACAAAGAATACAAGTAAATGCAGTATTTTACGTTTTGAATTAATAACGTTTATTAAATGGTATGTTAAAAGAGGTTGAATCTTTATGCATTATTGGATTAGCATTTACATTCTAGAACTGATATTAAAAATATGGGGTTTTCAACCAGCATAAATGTGTTAGAAACTTGTTTTAAATGATATATTTATGGTTTTTAAAAGGATTACACAACACGTTTTGCGTTGTATTCAAAAATATTTACCGTTTAGAACTTCCTTAAATTAGAATTAATAGTTTCACTTATGAAAACGAGTATTACAACTCGTTTTACTAGTTCCTTTTAACATTATTAAAGAGGAGGAATTTTCACACATTAGTTAGAATATAGGTGTGACTTATGTACTACTGAATACTGTACTAATCCTATCATACTATTAGAATATTAAACAGGCTGTAGAAAATTATTAGAAAAATTAATTTTCTTTGCTTTGGGGTTGTTTTCCTTACAGAGTGTGGTGCTCAATAACCTCTTATAGCCTATTCATCACGTCATATATATATATATATATATATATATATATATATATATTTTGTAAGTTAATGACCTTGCTGTAGATTTATTTATTAGGAGTTGTGGGTTTAGGTCTGCTGGATTAAAGAGTACTCTTTTTTATCACCTAAATTTTCGGATATATTTCTATCCTTTTTCAAAGGTGCTACAATAAGAAAACGCTATTACAATATTAATAACTAAAGTACCTACTAAATTGAGGTTACTAATAAATTGGCGTTGTATAAATATAAAAGGCAAGCACAATTCTACAAACTAAAACATAAAAACATAAGTATAACATAAAAATTTCATATTTCTGTATACAGTGACAATTTTTGAAAGTTTGATTTTGTATACAAAACTTTGTTTTCTAATTATGTGCGAAAGGTGTTGCTAGATTTTTAAGTAATAAGTATGTACGTGTATGTGAGTGTAACAATGTCGATTACATAATTTGGTTGGAGTAAGATGTAATAAATATATTTATCTTGGTGTTGTATTTGTATTTGAATTATTATCAGACTGAAAATGTAATAAATATGTGTATATAGTACTCAAATTATTTATATCTGTTCTTTTATTCATGGTGTTAGGGTATCTGTAAATGTAGCACATTTCTTGAAATTCTCTTTTTTGCTTATTGCTTACAATATTTAGATTTACTGGTTCTGAAAAGTTAATTCTATGAGAATTATTTAAATTTGCATGGATACTCAATGCACATGCATTAGGTTTAACGCGGATGTCACTTCTGTGTTGAGTTAACCTTTGTTTTAGATTTTGGGAAGTGTGCCCAATGTATTCTTCATTGCAGTCTAAACAGTTAATTTTGTAGATTACGTTTCTCTGATTTAATGGTGAAGTTTTGTCTTTAATTTTTGAAAATAAATTACTTAGTGTAAGTATATTCTTTCTTGCAATTTTTATGTTAAATCTCTTAAAAATATTATATAACTTTGGTGTCAGTTCTTTTATGTAAGGAAGAGAATGGTATTGTAAAGTGTCATTATTAGTAATGTTCGCTTCATTGTTTAAATTAATATTATTTGTATTATTAGTTGGATGGTTATATAACAGTCTATTTACTATTTTTGAAGGATAATTGTTATCTTTTAGAATTGTTCGTAATTTATTAAAGTTTTTTTGATATAATGAAGGGTGACAAATTTTTTTGATTCTGTTTTTTAAACCTAATATAAAATTGATTTTAATTTTGTAATTATGGTATGAGTTATAATTTAAATATCTACCCGAACATGTTGGTTTTTGATACCAGTCGAGGATTATCTTATTGTTGCTATTATGAATGAGTAAGGTATCTAGAAAAGGTACAATTTACATGTGACGAAGAATTTTATATTAGGTTTAAAAAACAGAATCAAAAAAATTTGTCACCCTTCATTATATCAAAAAAACTTTAATAAATTACGAACAATTCTAAAAGATAACAATTATCCTTCAAAAATAGTAAATAGACTGTTATATAACCATCCAACTAATAATACAAATAATATTAATTTAAACAATGAAGCGAACATTACTAATAATGACACTTTACAATACCATTCTCTTCCTTACATAAAAGAACTGACACCAAAGTTATATAATATTTTTAAGAGATTTAACATAAAAATTGCAAGAAAGAATATACTTACACTAAGTAATTTATTTTCAAAAATTAAAGACAAAACTTCACCATTAAATCAGAGAAATGTAATCTACAAAATTAACTGTTTAGACTGCAATGAAGAATACATTGGGCAAACTTCCCAAAATCTAAAACAAAGGTTAACTCAACACAGAAGTGACATCCGCGTTAAACCTAATGCATATGCATTGAGTATCCATGCAAATTTAAATAATTTCATAGAATTAACTTTTCAGAACCAGTAATTCTAAATATTGTAAGCAATAAGCAAAAGAGAATTTCAAGAAATGTGCTACATTTACAGATACCCTAACACCATGAATAAAAGAACAGATATAAATAATTTGAGTACTATATACACATATTTATTACATTTTCAGTCTGATAATAATTCAAATACAAATACAACACCAAGATAAATATATTTATTACATCTTACTCCAACCAAATTATGTAATCGACATTGTTACACTCACATACACGTACATACTTATTACTTAAAAATCTAGCAACACCTTTCGCACATAATTAGAAAACAAAGTTTTGTATACAAAATCAAACTTTCAAAAATTGTCACTGTATACAGAAATATGAAATTTTTATGTTATACTTATGTTTTTTATGTTTTAGTTTGTAGAATTGTGCTTGCCTTTTATATTTATACAACGCCAATTTATTAGTAACCTCAATTTAGTAGGTACTTTAGTTATTAATATTGTAATAGCGTTTTCTATTGTAGCACCTTTGAAAAGGATAGAAATATATCCGAAAATTTAGGTGATAAAAAAGAGTACTCTTTAATCCAGCAGACCTGAAACCCACAACTCCTAATAAATAAATCTACAGCAAGGTCATTAACTTACAAAATATAGTATCGCAATATGGGTTTTTATAATATAATATCTGAAAATTATGGAGCTGAAGCAACTTTCCTCCTAAAACGCTGGGCAAAATTGAACATCAAATTGGCATCTATGAATAATAGAAAAATATTTCTTCTACAATGCAAATCTAAGTACATTTTTCCAAAGCACATTCCTCAAACTTTAAATAGTTTACATAACTTGCTGACAAATAATGGTAATACCATTGCTTATATAGTAAAACGTTTTGAAGATCAACTAAAAATTAAAATTCTAAGATTAGAAATAAGTATTACTCACCTAGTAATTAGAAACACAAATAAAGATTTAAAATTTCTAAAAAACAAAGTTGCTAATATTATTCCAAATCATATATTAGTTGAATACCAACGCAGACAAAACATTTTATATAATAAAAAATTTCATGACATTAAACTAAGTAACCTAAAAAAGATTAACAACTTGTCGAAAATGCATGACATACCTTTTAATAAAAGTGACATTTGGTTTAAAAATATAAGTAACTTTGTGATACCTGATGATATAAAAATATTTTATCATTAGGACCTAAATTTAGCTTTCCTCCTTCAATTAATTATAGAGTTGTGATTGAATTATTATCAGATTTAGAACATATTATGAGCAATATTAATCAAGACGAAATTAATTTATACAGATCACGTGCTACTAACACAATCACGAATTATGTTCATAAGTACTCAAATTCTAAACAAAAAATTACTCAAGATTATTTAAAATGCAAGACATTTCTTAACGAAAACAAAAAACTATATATCGTCAAAGCTGATAAGGGTAATGTAACTGTAGCTATTTCTAAAGCAGATTACCAACAAAAAATATATGCACTTCTATCAAATAATTTAATATATAAAAAAATTAATTCAGTCCCTACATCCAGAATTCAAAAAGGATGTTTAAATATTATTAATAAATTAAAAAATAATAAATATATTTCAATAAATCAAGCAAAATCTTTAAATAATTTTAGTAGTTCCACGCCAAAATTTTATGGACTTCCAAAAATACACAAAGAAGGATATCCATTAAGACCTATTGTAGCATCTAACAACAGTCCTACCGAAAATTTATCAAAATTTATTGCAGATATTCTATCAAAATCAATGAATAATAATTCTTATAATGTTCAGGACTCGTTTGAATTTGCAAACTTTATAAATAATTTTCAGTTACCAGACAATTACATCCTGATTAGTTTTGATACAATATCCTTATTTACAAATATTCCAAAAGATCTGGTATTAAGTAATATAACAACTTTATGGAATAACATATCAAAAAATTGTACAATACCAAAAGAAAAATTTTTAGAAGTGATTGAATTAATCTTTGACAATAGTTATTTTAGTTTGAATAATGAGTATTATTCACAAATTTTTGGATCTCCGATGGGTTCAAATTTAAGTCCGATTATAGCAACTATAGTCATGGATACTCTTATTAATAATGTAGTTAGTAAATTGCCATTTGAATTGCCTTTCTTAAAGAAATCTGTAGATGATGTAATAACTGCAATTCCCAAAGAAATGATCAATGAAACTTTAAAAATTTTTAACAGCTATCATCCAAATTTACAATTTACATGTGAAGAAGAGAAAGATAATACAGTACCTTTTCTAGATACCTTACTCATTCATAATAGCAACAATAACATAATCCTCGACTGGTATCAAAAACCAACATGTTCGGGTAGATATTTAAATTATAACTCATACCATAATTACAAAATTAAAATCAATTTTATATTAGGTTTAAAAAACAGAATCAAAAAAATTTGTCACCCTTCATTATATCAAAAAAATTTAAATAAAATACGAACAATTCTAAAAGATAACAATTATCCTTCAAAAATAGTAAATAGACTGTTATATAACCATCCAACTAATAATACAAATAATATTAATTTAAACAATGAAGCGAACATTACTAATAATGACACTTTACAATACCATTCTCTTCCTTACATAAAAGAACTGACACCAAAGTTATATAATATTTTTAAGAGATTTAACATAAAAATTGCAAGAAAGAATATACTTACACTAAGTAATTTATTTTCAAAAATTAAAGACAAAACTTCACCATTAAATCAGAGAAACGTAATCTACAAAATTAACTGTTTAGACTGCAATGAAGAATACATTGGGCAAACTTCCCAAAATCTAAAACAAAGGTTAACTCAACACAGAAGTGACATCCGCGTTAAACCTAATGCATGTGCATTGAGTATCCATGCAAATTTAAATAATTCTCATAGATTTAACTTTTCAGAACCAGTAATTCTAAATATTGTAAGCAATAAGCAAAAAAGAGAATTTCAAGAAATGTGCTACATTTACAGATACCCTAACACCATGAATAAAAGAACAGATATAAATAATTTGAGTACTATATACCCATATTTATTACATTTTCAGTCTGATAATAATTCAAATACAAATACAACACCAAGATAAATATATTTATTACATCTTACTCCAACCAAATTATGTAATCGACATTGTTACACTCACATACACGTACATACTTATTACTTAAAAAATCTAGCAACACCTTTCGCACATAATTAGAAAACAAAGTTTTGTATACAAAATCAAACTTTCAAAAATTGTCACTGTATACAGAAATATGAAATTTTTATGTTATACTTATGTTTTTATGTTTTTAGTTTGTAGAATTGTGCTTGCCTTTTATATTTATACAACGCCAATTTATTAGTAACCTCAATTTAGTAGGTACTTTAGTTATTAATATTGAAATAGCGTTTTCTTATTGTAGCACCTTTGAAAAAGGATAGAAATATATCCGAAAATTTAGGTGATAAAAAAGAGTACTCTTTAATCCAGCAGACCTGAAACCCACAACTCCTAATATATATATATATATATATATATATATATATATATATATATATAAATATTTGAGGTAGTTATTCACACAAGGTAAGTTAATAAAATAATACTGTCGTATTATGGTTAATAAGATGAAATAATAACTTTTAATACTTCATTCACACCACGATATAACAAACACGATAAAAAGATTTAAACCAAGCAAGTCAAACAAATTCAAGTCGTTTGCATCAAAATAGTTCAAGAACTTTTTGTTATAGAAAATTTTTAAATAAACAATAGTTGACTGGAAAATAAATGCGCCACTAGGTTAATTGCATTACTCTTACTACATGTTATTACTTTTATTTTATTTTTTAATTTTAATGTTGTGCTATTGACAAGGGATACTTACGTCTTCGATAAATATTAGCATTTGCAGTTCGACTTGCATGATTACTACAGTATCTACTTGTTCTTTAATCTCTCTAATTCTTGTTCTACGATAAGTTAAAATTGATTAGCAAAGAAAAAAGAAATCATTCTTATCTGGCACAGTTCTATACATTTGCTTTTTCGCTTTGTATTTGTATGTCCTAAATACAAATTGTCTGTACTTCAGCATATCTTTTAGGTTGTACTGTGCCTTCAAACTATCAATTGTATTACGTTTTCTGCATTTCATTATTTACATTTGCTTTTTCTTAATTTTCGTGTTGTGTTATTGACCAGGAGTACTTATGCCTTTTGTAGATCATAGCATCTGCAGTTCCGCTTGCATGATTATTCCAGTATTAACTTATTCTGTATACTCCCTAATTCCTGTTCTATGTATAATTTGAAAAGCAAGGGAAAAGAAAACATTCTTTTGTGACACCTTTCTTTACATTTGTCACCTACCTTTAAAATTCTACTGTGAGTTTAGTTATTTGTTTTTTTATATTTGCAATTACTTTTTTATTTATACATTTTTAACTTTTCTTTAGCTGCCTTTGATCAAGTGCTGTGAGTTTAGTTATTTGTTTTTCCTTATTTTTTTGTTTATACATTTTTAACTTTTCTCTTGTATTATCTTAAGCATCTTATTCTATTCGACAACATCATATGTTTTTGCTAATTCTACAAAGATCAAATATGGGGTTTTTATTAAATAAAAAATCAACCTGAACACTTCGAGGTTATGACGGTAAAAAATTGGTATTTAATGATCAACTAGCAAATATCAATACCAGTTTAGGTACCAATTTACTTCAGAAAAATGTCCGTACGTATGTGTTATTATTCACAATCATTTTTTCATTACTATTTGTTTTATTTATTTATTTGTTTAATATATTTAAATATACGGCAAACCAGCCCAATTTCATTTGGTTTAGTTGCAGACTAAACAAAAACAAGGCAGATTGGAGTTGCTCGTGTGGTCGAAGAGGGCATAGAAGCTTAGATACCCAAGAACCTCAAAATTCAAAATTACTTATAATTAATTATAAGCATTGAGAAATAACCTGCAAAGATAAAACCGCAATTTTAAATATTAAAGAAATCAGTTGTTTATGTCACAACACTTTAATTTTGCACTTAAGTATTTAAACACCCATTATGACGTTTAGCTTAATATTTGATTATATAAGGGTTCATATAAAGTATTGTTATACTGGCACCGGACCGCCTAAGAATCTCTACTAGAATTGATGTCCTAAAACCCCAATAAGTTATGATCGATAACCACAAAGGTATATTTAAAGAGCGGATATAATTAAATAGGAAAACACGAGTATATTCCAGTAGCGTCTAGAACAACGTGTAAGCTATTGTAGGCGAATAAGGAACGGCTTCAACCTGGCGAAGAGCCTTCAGCCTTAATCCGAGCACAGTAATATGAAATAAATTATTGGATCGAGTTGTGAAAGTAAATATTCTTAGTGTTTTAGTAAATTATGATATACAATGTAACAGACTAGCGCCTGCGTAATCAAAAATTAATGGTGCATCAATCCTATAGAACGTACGCCGTTAGATTAGTAATGAATACAGTGTACGGTTTTAATAAAGACCATAGTGTAGTAATTATTATTAGAGATCCTTTAGAATTTAATACTTGTGAATAGTTTGGAGTTGTATTAGACCTAATAAAAAAGTTGAAATTTTGAGCTCGTTAAAGCATGTAGCTTTAATTGAAACGACCTTTCTCCTTAGTTTTCGAAGTCTGCAGATAATTAGGACATTACTGTAATCTAATCTGCAATTTACTGATTAGGTAAGAAAAATCTAATCCTTTTAATGATTCTTATTTTTTAATTTTTGTTTAGTTTAAGCTCATACAAACAACAATCTTACGCAAACCGAACTTTCAGCAATTTCAGACAACTACGTCCAATTAACGTGACTTAAGATAGTTGAATTTACTGTAAGATAACCTGCAATTAAGTATACGTGTTGGTAGAAAAATATTCTGGGAACGAAAACAATTCCACCAACAGTTTGAAAATGTTGCTGCTGGATAATTGTTGCTATCAAAGAATTTTAATTGTGTTTTAAAATACCAGAATAGAAACTAGTTTTGGTTAGAATTTCGGAATTTGGTTGATTATTCAATTGATATGCTGTATACTAAGGAGAAGATTGCCATAGTTGTTTAACTTTTCTGCCAAACGATTTTAGCGTGCAATTTTTTAAGATTGTCACATCTAACGGGCACATTACTGTGTCTGATCGTAATTTATTCATTCCAGAGTAACTAGAAAAATAGGAAAATTAATAAATTTAAGACTATGGGATCGCGTACTTAACAACTGAGTATAAGCATTGGAGAAACAATATTGTGCTAAGTGAAAATTAGGGTTACTGTAAATTCTCAAAAGGAAGAAACGCCTGAAAGCTGTTTTCAGAACAGATTTGATACGTCTAACTGCTGCATCACTCACAACCTTGACATTTTAAAACTCTAATTCAAATTCATAGATCTAACTGAATTATTCTAAATATAGACTTTTACAGCATCAATTTACAGTTCGTCACCTTCAGGTTTGATACAAAATCTAGTTTGGAACCAACAGTTACTAGTCTACATTGTTTTTTCCCATAAAGCACTTCCTATCATCTGGAAAATATACACCTTAGGATAATAAAGTACCGGACATTTCAATAATATGCGAATTTACCAGTTGTAGATATAGAAAAATACAAAATGAACAAGAAGAGAAATCACTGAATTAAAAGATAATACAAAAAACTGGTTATTTATCTAATCGGTTTAAATCTTAACATTTGATTTGTTTAAAAGGTATGTCGTATAAAAAAGCCAAAATTGAACACCTGACTGAGCAAGTCCTATATAACATAAAAAGTTGAAAACCCACAGTTTTGCAGCTGTCTTCCATCAAAATTGATATTAAATTGAAATTCGATTAAAAAAGCAGTAAGACTCTGCATATCATTTCCATAATTCTTTCACAAAATTCAATTAATTATTTAAAGTAAAGAAAACCTGTATAATTAAATAAAGCACAATTTAAATGTTAACAGACAATATCGCCTAATAAACGCCCATACATACAAATTAACATTAGAACCAGTTTTAGTATTACCAAATTCTTTAAATTTATATTGCATTCTGTTTTGAAACATCTTTTGCATTAATTTTATTTTTACTACTTCGTACTAAAAGTGCTAGTTAACGAAGAATTATACAAGGTTAATTGATTATAACGGCAGCATTCATTTACAGTCAATTAAAATTTATCGCAGTTCAAATTTTTGAAATGGTGGAATATTCAAAATATAAACCGCACAGGAGGTTTTTGGCGTTACAAACTTATTCCTGTTGTTGGGTTCTGAGTCCACAGACTGGCTTGAATCAGCTCCCCATACTAACTTATCCTGAGCTAACCTCTTCATTGATACGTAACTAATATATCTTACTTCTGTCTGAATCTGATCATCATATTTAATCCTCGGTCTGCCTCTACAATTTTTGCTCACCATACACTCTCTAATATTGAGATAATCAATTCTGTATACCTCGAGATATGTCCACACTTCCTACCCTCTTCGTTTCTTTATATTTAGACATAGCTTTCTTCTCACCAATGCGATTCAATACGTCTTCATTTGAGACCGCTCTATCTACTTACTCGCTAAAATTCATCTGTAACACCACATTTCGAAGACCTCTATTTCCTTTCTTTCACTATTGCCTATCGCCCACGTTTCGCTTCCATTTATGGCTACGCTCCCTACAAAAGCTTTCAGATATGTCTTCATAATAGTTTAATGTATTTTTGATGTCGTCAGATTTCTCATTTTTAGAAATGCTTTCCTTGTTTGTGTCAGCCTACACGTTGTCTTCTTTGCTTGTACCACTTCGTGTAATCTTACTACCTAAGCAACAAAACTCCTCTACTTACTTTAATGTTTTATCTGTCAATCTGATATTCGCCGCTTTATCTGATCTTACGTGTTTGTACTTCACCGCCTTTGTTTTACTTTTATTCATGTTCATCATATAACCGTTTTTCAAAATAGATCTCATGTCCTTCAACAAATCTTATAATTTTCTTGCTGACTTTAATAAAACGGCAATGTCATTTTTCAAACATTAATGCCTTAATTTTTTTTCCTAAAACTTTTTAACACGTTTCCCCAGTTTTTCTTTGATTTCTTTCATTGCTTGTTCTACGTACAAGTTGAACAAATATCGCCTCTCTTTCATGACATTTGACTTTTATCACTGCAGTCTGATGTCTGCACAAATTGTAAATAACCCTTCGTTTTCTGTGTTTTAAAATCAGTTTGCTCCAATCAACATTGTCAAAAGCTTTTTCTAGATCAATAGAGACCAAGATCGTGGGCATTTTTGTTCCTAACCTTGTAATCCACGATATGTCATTGGTTTAATATAACCTGACGCATTCCAACATTTCTTCGAAAGCCGAACTGGTCTCCATCCAACTCCCTTTCCACCTGGTTTTCTATCCGCCTATACGTGATTTTGGATAGAATTTTGCAGGCACGACTGACTAAACTTATGACTCGATAGTTTTCACATGTTAGCTCCCATTTTCTTTGGTATCGGAATAATCACGTTCTTTTTGAAATTCAAGGATACTTCACCTGTCTCACCAGCTGGTACAGTTTTGTAGTAGCTCTATTTCCAATGACATTTAGCAAATCCGATAAGGTTTCATCAATTTTAGGTGCTCTATTCCTATTCAGATCTTTCGGTGCCCTGTAAAACTCATGCTTTAGTATACTGTCACCTTTCTCTTACTCATCAACTGCCTCTTCGCATTCGAGTACCTGAACACTAAACCCTTCGTTGATAAAGTCCTTCTGTGTTTCTTCCATCTGCCAGTCTTTTCTCCTTTGCGCGCAAGTAGCTTACCGTATGATTCCCTTAGGTTTGTACAACTGTTTTTTTCCTTACCAAACGTTTCTTTGATTTTACTGTAAACTGCATCTACTTTTCCCACAGCTATACAGATTTCAGCATCTGCTATTCTCTTGCAACCATTATTCCTTTGCCAACTTCCAATTCCTGTTGATCTTATTCTTGAGACTCCTATATTTCCTATTGCCCATCTTATGTTTTGCATTCTTAAATTTTTGTCGGCCATCTATCAAATCCCGGATCTCTTGTGTTACCTATATATTTCTTCTGGTCTTTGACTTTTTTTCCTAGTTTTTATCTGCTGCCTTAGCAATCACATCTTCCGCACTGACCATTCCTCCACCAGAGTTTGCTACGCTTTTTTGGCGTCTCGAGCGTTATTTTAGTAACTAAACGTTGGAGGTTTCCAATGCTAAATTGGAAGTGTATATTCCATCATAATTTAGCTAATGTGAATAGTTTGTGACGATTAAGAATGCGGTTTTGAATTTCCATGTACTATTAGAGGAATAACCTGTAATTCATTATATACATTTTACCGGATAGACGTTTTCTCACGCTTCGAGTTAATGTGCGTCATTGCTTCAACCAATGCGAACGGTGATTTAGAAGAATGGATTTTTACGAGTTGGCGTAAGACAAGCGCCATGATAGGATATTACCTTGGACTACCCCATTAAGAGACGCGTGGCAGTTAGTGCGGGAATACAGTTAAGCTAATTTTTAATCCCTAATCTCAATTCTATCTTAATACCTTACATGAAGTAAATGCTGTAAGTATCAACAACAAACTTCGTTGCGAATCTGCTGTTGCATAGGTCACCGACCCAAATAGAACCTGACGTAAGTTCAGAGGATAAATGATCGTATTACGAAGACACAGCAATTAGATCTATCTACCTTAATTACCTAGATTAATCAAGGTAAGCTTGATTTATTCATTGGGTTGTTTGTGTATTTTGTATTGAAGATTTGTATAATATTACTACGCCCTGTGTACGATGGGATCAACTGAAGTACCTTTACCTGTCACTGCTATTTAGTAGTAATAATTTTGGCGCTTCAATAGGAGCTAAATGGCAATTACAGGTAAAAGTAGTGTAATTCATCGCATTACCGCGTAGGGCGTGTAATAATATTACACAAATTTTACCATGACGAATAAGCAAACAAGTCAATGAATAAATCAAGCTTACTTTGAGTAATCTAGGTAGGTAAGGCAGATAGAGCTAATTACTGCATACTCGTAATGCGGCCATTTCTGCACAGAAAGTGCTATGTGTTAGTCCTTAGCACATTCGTTCAGGTCCCATGGTTCATTGGCCTCTATTCAGTGTATTCGCAGCGAAGTGTTTTGTTGATACCTACAAAATTTAAAACAAGGAACACGTGTAAAGTATTAAGATATAAGAAACAGGTAGGAATTTCAAAGATAACTGCACTGCAGTTCCGCACTAACTGCCACCTGTCTGTGGCGCTTGTTTTACACTAACTTGTAAAAGCTCCCCCTTCCATATCGCCGTTATCATTGATGGAAGCAATGACGCACAATACCTAGAAGTGTGGGAAAGCGTCTGTCCGGCAAAATACATATATTAAATTATGTGTCATTAAGCTTTTGCAAATGCATTGTATAGTAGTCGAATTTAAAGTATGCGCAAAAGCATACACTACTGGAGCATAATAAGGAACACATTTTGACGTACACTTATTTTGAAGGTTTTTTCATTTTGTTACTTAACGAAATGTTAATGTAAAAGTTCAAAATATGCTCGCCCTCACGCTATAATCAGTGTTCCATGCAGGTTTTGAAACATATAGTGGAAACTAGATTGCTGCAAATTCCCGACAAAGGTGACTATTTTCCTACACAATGCGGGTAAACTTCTGGATTGATCTGTACCGTTGAACAATTTCTCCTTTCACACTCCCAGCAGGAAGGCAGCAGGCGGTGTCAGATCAGAGGAATGTGATGGCAAGTTGAGGTCAGTCCCACGAGAATTAATTCGACATGGAAAAATTTGTTGCTGCATAGCCAGAGATTGCCGAGTGTGGCACGTCGCTCTGTCCGGATGAAACCACTACCTATCCATTTGAAGATTTCTGGCACGACAAAACCAGCTGGCATCCCATACAAATGGCATGGCC
Organism: Platerodrilus igneus; assembly: GCA_036346225.1. Classification (NCBI taxonomy): domain Eukaryota; kingdom Metazoa; phylum Arthropoda; class Insecta; order Coleoptera; family Lycidae; genus Platerodrilus; species Platerodrilus igneus. Next base: position 23,122,635 of record JARFIW010000089.1, on the reverse strand, counting down.
ATCAAGTTCCTGTAACGATCCTGGGTAACAGTAAGAAGTATACCGTCAATGAAATATGGGCTTGCACACCTTTTGCTGACACTGCATACCATATCGTCACACGCTTACCATCCAAATGAATGTGATTTTCGTCAGAAAATCAAACCTTGACCAAGAGGTTTGGACCCTTGTACACCATGACCAAAAACGAGCACAATACACAACCTTGGCTTGTTAATCTTGCTCTGTTATTTGTTACCCCACCTGAATTATGTACGAAAACCCACTAATTTCTTTAAACGATCATCGAAGTGGCGTGCTGCTGATGTTCAATTTCAACAACGTTTGTCGAAGACTTAGTGTTGGTGACTCCAATACCTGATTGAGGACACGTCCACGATATGGACACAGCTTTGGCCTTTTAGCTCACACAATACACTACCAGTACCACAAAATTTTGTAACAATAAATAACATAACTGTGTTATTTTGTGCAGCCTTTATAAGCTGTTCGGTATACTGTTCCGCTACTAGTTTCAAACTCGGCCCGTCTCGGGGCAGGTACTTCCGCATCAACAGAAATAATATTCCACGATGAAAACCTTCCTCCGTCGTCAGACCTATTTACAACCGCTAACTCGTAGTACATCATTCTACAAACTGGTACGAATAAGTACTACTAATGCACCAACTCGTCAAACATGACATCTACGAAAAGCTTTACACTTATTCATTTGTTTACGTTATATATTTCAAGCGTTTGCATTTTTAATACCTTACTTAATGTTTATTTTGGTTTGATGTTAAAAAATTTGTAGAATAGTAATTTTTGCGTTTCATTAATTAAATGTTGGGTTAGTGCAAGTCGTGCTTTTTTAAAAATTTTCAGAGAAAAATCGCAGGCAATTCATTCTTTTGTCATCGGTCAATTGGTTGATTGGACGTAACATTCTACTGCAGTTGCTTGTTGTCGGCATACCCTACGCAGTATTTCCCAACTACGTTTCATTTCGTTATCAGTCCCGGATGTCGAATGTTGTGGTCTATCAGTCAATCCTTCCTTTGTACAGTATTTCACTAAATAGTTTTTTTTCCATCAGTTTGCTTTGATCCCTTTTCGTCTATAATCCTGTTTGTTTGGTTATTTTTCAATAATTTTTTTATAGTACAATATTTTGTTTTCCATAGTGCATGCTACACTTATCACAGGTAAAAATATAAAAGATTATCGAGGAATCTATCAAATCAAAATATTATGAATATCGGTGAAATATGGTACATATTTAGAAAACAATGGAAGGTGAACCGAGCTGTATCTAACAAGAACGAGCAGCGACTATTTCGTAGATAACAAACATGAAACAAGGAAAAAATTGTTGAAAACATGTGTAAGGGGCACAACTGTGTGGCTATGAAATAGAGACGGACGTTAGAAAAAGCCGGCAGAAAAAAGGTAGACGCCTTTTGGATTGTGGTGCTTCAGATGTAGGATGATCATAGCATAGACAGACGAAGTTAATAACAAGAGGTTTTAGAAATAGTAGGGGAAGAAAGATATTTGTGGAAAACAAAAAATTTGAGAAATAGGACATCACATGTTCTATGACAATTGGGGAATAGAGGGATATACTACAAGCAGAGATAGGAAAAATGGGAGGTAAAGGTAGACCTAGATCAGACTATTGTAAGCAGATAGTGAAAGATGTAGGCTGTGAGAATTTCAGAGAAACGTATAGGTTAGCTCAGAATAGGAAACAACGAATGTACGCGTCTAACCACTTCAAGGTTTGAAGTCCTAATAAGAATTTTATTTGTTGCAAGATTGAGAATGTGATCATACAGTAAGCAAGCTGCTTACGATTATCAAATCGTATGTTTAATGAATAGTGAACTTTAGTAATTAAATAACAACAGAAATAAACATTTCAACATGGCAGAGTTATTGAACGAGAAAGACAGATTGAAATATTTATAATGGTAAAGTAATTGGTTTACAAACTATTTGAAAAGGTCCAGGAGATTGGTAATTTTATAAATTAACGTCACTGCGGACGGTTTAAGTCAACGCCTAAGGAAGATAAGTCTTTAGAAGTATTACCAAAAAAAAATAAAATAGGCGATGATCATACAGAGATGAGTGCAATAGATGCCTGAGACTCTCGAAAAACGGTTTCCAAAGAAGAGCCTTAAGAGTAGCTTAACAATATCACCCAAAAGAAACAAACCTTAGGAAGAAAAAGAAATAGTTTCAAGGGCCCACTTATTTTACGTCAAACGTACTATTGATCAAATAAGAAAGAGAATATTCCTTCTATATGGAAAGGTAAACCCATTACTCCGAAATTGTAAGACTAAGGTGGAAGTTAAAGACCAAGGGATCTGCGAAACATCATATACCAATTGCAACAAGTCTTATATTGCGCAAACAGCAGGATTAACACAACAGCATGAAAACGTCACACCACCAGACACACAGCCACTGCAGGATTTGAACTTGCTACCTTGGAATTACCGATTCGACGCTATAACCAACTGAGCTGTGCGGCCAATTGAATAGAATATGTTATAATTTATACTACTGAAGCTTATTCTTGTTCGGATTTTCAATTACGTCTAGCATTTAAGGAAACTGATTCAAGTTATATGCATAATTCATGTACTTAATAACTTAAATCAATTTCCTTAAATGCAAGACGTAATTGAAACTCGGAACAAGAATAAGCTTCAAAGGTATAAATTATAACACATTTTATTCTATGGGCGCATGGCTCAATTAGTTAGAGCGTTGAACCGGTAATACAAAGGACGCAAGTTCAAATCCTGCTGTGACTGTTCTTCTTAATTAACCATGATGCACTTATAATTAACATTCGAAGCATTGTTAATTTATTTTTAATAGTTTCTAACGTAATTTATATCAACCACTAATACCAGTAATTTATATCTGCTTTAGCATTTCATCTAATTTATTTCATAATCATGACGATACATCTTAAACTGTACTCGGTTTGAAACTCAGAACCTGACTGATTTATCCCCGCAATGTGCGTCTTTATATACTTAATGCACTTATTTCGGATTGTTCTAAATACAAAGGAGAAACCTCTCGATTTATTCAAATTAGCTTCTAGAAGGTTTCTTTTTTAATCTTTATGTCTCTAATTTCACCCTTGTAACTATTAATTACATTTTGCACGTTGGTGTATACATTGTTCCGTTCGAATGCACCTATCGCTCACGTTGTGTGTGTCGTGCCTGCATTGCTCCAATTAAGTGTAGACTTTTAGTAGGGTTTGTTGTCTAATCCACCGCTTGACATTCTACTTGCTTGCTGATATTGAAGTCCATGTTACATGCATGAGTTTATTGTTTAAATTTTCACATTCGCAAGATATTGGCAATGAAAAATTGTAAATCAGGGTTTTACATTAGCAGGAGGTCTAACGAATACTATACAAATTTCTACAAGGTCATTCTGCATATCCTGAGTACATTGATCTGTTTGCTTCTAGCATTTAAAAGCATTATTTCTATTTACGCATGCTGTGCAAATCTTTTTCTTTGTCCCCATGCAGCAATTACCGTCTACTATTACAATGCAAGTACTTTATACTTTTGTTGCAGAACATAACGGTATACATTTTTATAATGTTCAACAGACACGATCAGGTGCAAAGCAAAGGCACAAATATGTAGTCAGTTTTTGCGGATTTTGAAACTGCTGTTGGTGAATAATAATTCGAGAAAGTTCCCAGTTTGTAATGCTACATTGGTGACATCTGGAAGATTTCAGTTACTGAAGCAAAGAATCACTTTTCTGATACATTTTTTCCACTGGTTGTACAGTAGTGTCTCCTTTTCAATTACTAGTAAAGTAACGTTGACTCGCCTTTCCTCAGCAACACGACGACTTATGCACCTTCCTCAGATGTAGGAAGTTTATTTCGTGGTTTTTAATATGTAATTATTACCCAATACAGTTTCCGAGAACAGCGAATACTTACTTTTTTTTTGGTTATAATCTTAAAGAATGTAGAACAAATGCTGTCATTCCATGTCATGGGTTAAACTCAACCAACGTATGCCCAATTCACTTGCCAAAGTTTAAAAAAGTTAACCAACGCAAGAGACAGCTTTGTTGTTCTTGAGGGTGACTTTTTGTTTGTAACTCAAAAATTTAAAAAGCTGTATACGAGTTCGCCTTAAATAGTAAATAAGCTTCAAAATATACTAAACCTAGTTTTAAAATCATAGAATCTGTTTAATACCAAAAATTATACAGTGATAACTGACCTAAAAAAGGACTCCCAAAAGAAAAATTCTACCTATGTTATGAATAACTCAAACATCTAATTGGCATCAGTTTTTCAAGGCTTTGCGTGAAAAAAACACTGAACTATGTAATTGTCACTTTTTTCTTTTTTTTAGTATGATGATGGAATTCATGCCGGATATATGGACAGCAGTGCAGCGGCGGCGGCGGCGGGAGGCTTGTACGAGCCCCACGTAGCCCACCGACCGTCTCTACAAAGTTTACATCATTCCCCGCACTTAAATCATGGAATGCATCCTTATCATGCTAACCACGTTAATCCTGCTGCTAATCACGTTATGGGAGGTGCTGTACCTGACGTTGGTAAAAGAGATAAGGATGCGATATACGGGTAAGTTTTCAATTTTTTTAATAATGTTTGATTTTCCACTCGAGCTAACATTAAGAATTTAGTTATTATACAAATTTGTGTGTAGCTGTAGCCAGATTTGTAGCAGTAGATATGGTTGGTATGAACCAGACCAAAATCGCTTGCTTTAAAATGTTTATTTTCACAATAAGATCTCAATACCAAAAAGACATTTTTTGAAAGAGGCTATTCACTTCGTTATTTATTCCCATTACCTCCACTTGACCACGAGTTGCGGGCCATACGAACATTGTTACGTGGGTCAGTGAATATAGTAAATAACCTTTGTAACTACTATAAATGTCCTTTTTGGACTCTAGATGTTCCTATGAAGAAAATACATTTAAAAGCGAGCGAGTTTGACCTCGTGCATACGTAGTATGTCCACTTAAAGCAAACAATTCAAAATAAGTTACATGAAACTACCGTGTTCTTCTCACTGAATTCTAGCATTCGCACCTTTTACACAAAACATTCTAATTTGCTAAAAACAAGAGAACAAACCCGAACAGTCGAGAAATGCTCTCAATTTAAAGAAAACACAACCGAATTGTATTCGCTGTGAAACCAGTTCGAAGTGCAGGCACATAGGGTTACTGATCTCAAGATAGAACCGTATTCTAAATTTCGACAAACTCTGCAAGTCTGCCCAGACTTACTACTTCAAAACCTCCCTCTAAAGCAATTTCCAATTTATTAAACTAAATTTTATATACTGTTTGCATATTTTATATTATTTGCTTAACTTCTTCTCAAAACCTTCGCAAACATTTATCAAAAAATATTTAAGCTATGCTCAACCATTGTTAAAAATAATCGTCCTTAAAGGTATCGCGATCATTTAGATACGGCTAAATATTAGCGTTTTTTCCTTTTTGCCAATCTTCCAAGGGTCAGACTTAAAACAAGGAGATGAATCTCATACATCTAATTCCAGATCTAGCAAACCATACAATGATCTTTGATCCGGCGGAATATTAAGACAATGTAAACTTTGTGATGCGGAATGGTTCTCATTTTTCAATTGCACATTGTACTGCTACCAGAATTACCAGTAAGTTTTCAATGCTTATCTAATCCTTTGGCATTTACCGAAAAGATTTGTGAAATCATCATGCCACATGAATTTATATTGTCACGCTTATCGTTGTTCCGTAGGTCTATAAACTTCATGTTGCGCTATACGTTCACGTGGTTTTTGTAATAGTTTCAGCTATTTCCCTTTTGGGAAAAGATATAGAAATCCTATTCAACCTTTGTATGTTGTTGATTTGAACTACTTGATCCCCGTTTATTTGGAATAACAAGAGTTCGGAAAATATCAAAATTGCCAGATAAAAACAACTTGCTTACTGGTCAATGTAATACCTTCGCGTGGAGAATTGGCAAATTCCCTACATCTGTAGAGGATTTTTTAACACAAAACTTCTTAGGCCTTGGAGAATCATGATGCTTTTTGTTTTGTTTTGGGATCATAAAAATGGACTTATATTTCATTCATCGTCACAAGACTGATAAACAAAATCTTAATCTTCTTCAAACGGGCACTATTGGCCGTGGTGCTACCACTCTTACTCGTTTGTTTTCGACGTTCCAGCATTTGGAAATCTACATCGATGTAAACTGTATCATGAATAAGTTCATATTGTCGTTTCTCTTCTTCAACGGCAAGTTGTCTTCTAAGCATATCCCGGCAAATCTCATTACCACGTAACGCGTTCAAATACTGCTAATTCATCGATTTTCACATTTTAATTCGACATGCTTTGTTTCAAAATATGTTGCACAGCAATGCTTCAACTTTTTAAGGTAAGATTTCACAGGATCAGTTTTAATAAGTCACTATTCGTTGCCATGCTAGCCAGTTGGTTTGTTCAAGGGAAATGGCCCATGCTAACCTAATATTATTTCCTCTCTTTATAAGGATCAATAACCTTTACCGTAATTTACCGCTGAATCTATAACCAGTGACCTTCTTAAGCTATCACACAATCACCGTTGTACACACATAACATTTGTATTAAGAAATCTTACAAGTCGTATTCAGATTAACTATAAAAATTAAATATAGAGATACAAATTATCAACGTGCTATGAAGTAATTACAACTTCTAAATTTGTTCGATTGTTCCTAAAAATTTAATGAGTAGGTTGAAAGGGACAGGTATAGATTAAAGATAGATGTAACGCAAAGTAGCTTGTATTACTGGAGCAGCTGCTAGTGAGGGTTGATGGACGTGAGTTAGTGGACTTTATTTGGGTTAACGCTATACATAACTGTTCGCAGGTAAATATTTTGTCGCCTATGGTCCGCAGAAGCAATGTTTTAGTTTTACGCCCATGTGCCACCAAAATGAGGCATGGAAAGTGGGCTAAAATGTCAAGAAATATCATCTTTAAAGGTGGATGCTTTCGAAAGAGAACAACTGTTTATCGACATCAAACAAATTCATCCCGCAAAATCCTAAAAGTGACCAACGAGGCAACATCTAGCAGTAAACTTGTTTAAAGCAAGTAGGAATGCGTTGGTTGACAGAATCGAAAGATTCGAAGGTGTAAAGCCTTGTTAGCTATACAAACAAAAAGATATAATTGCATTTAGAACTTCAGTACTCCAGACTCCAAAGATGATAGTAGAAAGTAGAAGAATGAAGTTGATGACTGACAAAAGATTCCGCATAGGAGACTGAAGTGGGGGTTGGATTAGTTCTCCAGCATATAAAACAGTGACTCAGCTGAGGACGAATTTATTGTTTATCGGAAATAATCTAAAAACACCGACTGATAATAAAGCGAGCTATCTGAATACCCATGTGCAAGTATTTTTAATAATCAAAATCAATATACAAGTCAGAAAGTGACTTTTCTTAGTCAGAGGAAAGTAAAGCATCCTATTATAAATTAAAGAGGCGTAATAAAGACGGCCACCGATCCTTAGAATTCCCTCATTAGCAAAAGTAATAATTTTTTTCTAAAACTCTTTTTTAATACTGAAAGGTGTCCGATTCACGAGAAATATGATCTTGTAGCATCTGCTAACCAATAGGATCAAAGCGTCATGCATATCCGAGAAAAACAAGGGTCAGGTATATTTTTCTTCTGGGATTGCCCGTTGTATAAAAAGCGAAGAATCAGGAAGATAGTGCGATTAATTAATCGAATGAAAGAATGTTTATTTAACAATGTTTCTATTCAAGACAAGGTTACTGCGGCGCTTAAAACAATACGTTCTTCAATAAAAATTTTAGAATCAAAATTTGGACTCTGTAGACAAAGGTAAGTTTGTAGATAGTAATCTACGTGACGGCTTCAGCAAGATTCTTAGAAGAGATATCACACCAAGAGGTGTTGCATGTGTCATCAGGAGTGTAGACTTTTAGATCGGGAAAAAGTTTTCCAACACTACCGAGGAATTCGAATTCAAGAAAAAACTTCCATGGAGTTAGACCAACACTATACTTGATCAAAGATAACATACGAATCAAATGCATTGGAAATAAAAGTTAACAATTACGATACTAGGAAGACGCATTACAACTTAAACTTTACCAAAAATGGCATTGATAGCAACCAGTTGATCAGTTGCATTATAGATGCGACAATTTAACAAGACAGGAAAATTCTCCGCACTAAGTAACAAATCGATAGGTGCAGATTCAGCAAAGACCGCATCGGCTAACTTCTTGATCCTAATCGTATATTTAATGCTAATGAACCCACTTTTTTTATTGATCCTAAAGAAAGTAAAGTTCTTGCACCCAGAGGCGAAAAAGCAGTATATACAATAATAAACAGTAATGAAAAAGAATGTCTCATAGCCCTTTTTAGCGGAAAAGTTGCTGGTACTTTAAGACCTCCAATAACTATATTCCGCTACAAAAGAGTCCCGTCACAACTTTCAGCAAGTGTTCCAAAACACTGGGATATAGGCATATCAGCAAATGGTTGAATGATTGGTGATACTTTTTATAGCAACATTGGCAATGTATTCTGTCATTGGCCAAAAGAAAATGTTGCATTTCCTATTATTCTCTTTGTAGATATTCGTGTATCGCATTTATCCCGCTATTTGAGTAAATTTTGTATAAGAAATCAAATAATTTTGATGGCATTGTATTCAAACATGACGCACTTGCTACAAGCTATGGATGTCGCTGTACTTCAAACGCTTAAATCTAAATGGAAATAACAATTTAATTTTTGGAGGACTACAAATTAGCATCAAGTTTCAAAGAAAAGTGACTTCGCTCCATTATTCGAGGTTGAAATAGAAGATAGTGACGCCGGCAGCGCTACAAAATGGTTTTTGTAAGCGTGGACTTTACTTATGATATTTTGAAATAGTTAATTATTTATTTTCCACCCACCAATGAAGATCGTGGTACCACCTCAAAAGCTTTTGTCAGTGACCACTCTTACATGGCCTAAAATTACTTATCGGTTTCTGTGTCTTTTATAGAGAAGAATTCATTGCAACAGTTTCAGAACGATATGTTTGAATATCAATGCGACAAATCTTTATATGATGTATGGGAAAAAATAAGTATTCAAATGATTTTGATTTGCCAACAAAACATATCGAAAATATTATTAAAGAAGCAGAGTTATTTTTTGACGGCACTAATGTTCAATCAACTATTTAACTTGAAGGATGGTCAAGAGGATCCTCTACTCAAAATGTTATTTTCATTAGTGTTACTGCAGAAGCGGTAACTGGGACTATTTGTGCTAATAATGATAATAGTTTCAGAAAAATAATGATAATATCAGAGTTTTTCCAAATTGGTACTGCAAATGTGGTTCCATTGCAACTAAAGAATACATAAAGTGGTATTAATAATAAAAAATTGATCAACTGTCTGAAGGCACAGGTAGCAAAATAATGGAACTTAGATGCAATAGAAAAAACTGAAATTAACATATTCTAGACATGCAAATAATTAAACCCGTATCGTTGAGAATTTCTAAATATAAGATAAACACTAGGTACGCTCTGCCGAAGTATTAGAAAAAAGAGAAAATTCTATACAAATTGATAGTGTTAATGAAAATGAACGAACACTTATTAAAATTATAGCTAACGATAAAACACAAAGTACTTATGAAGTTGTTCTAATCCATTAAAAGGATACCTCTGGCCAGATAATACCAGTCTAGGAAGAAGAAAAAATGCCAAGTATTAGTGCAAGTAAAGTATGGCAAAAGTATAGGGGGAAAACACCGAGAAAAAAGCAAAAATTTAAAAAGAAACGTAAACAAAAGCGTGAAATTAGATAATGCAGTCTGATAAAAACCCAAATATGGAAAGCTTGATAAGAGATATGACAAGTATAAGAATCTGAAGGTTTATCATCTAATGACAAAAACGAAAACATTTCCATAGATGCAAACAAATCAAGTAGAGAAATGTCATGGGATAAACCAAAAGAACAAGATTATGATATTGTTCTAAATGAAAGAAAATACTTTCCGGGACACGTAACACTTAAACAAAGGGAATATTTTGCTAGTGCAATGTCTAGAAGTGGAAGAAAATGCGCTGACCTGATGTTAAAGATGTCATTTGGTACGATGAAAGAAATGTCATTGAATTTGTAGCTCCTACAAAAGTCATAAATTTATAGGACCATGTTTTGACGGATTTCATTAGGATAGCGACTGTGGATTTGAGGAATGCCCTGTAATTACCGTGTATTAGGAGTGCAAGATCATTTGCGTAGGCGTAGCTGGATGTGTTGGTGATGCTAAATCAAAGAATTGGTTAATAGATTGGTTCTAGAGGATGGGAAATAGTCTGGATCCCAGAATGCAATCTTGAGGTAGGGATTTGCTGATTGAGTAGCAATTTGTGGATATGGTGGCTGTTAGGTATTCGAGGAATGACTGTATTATGAGGAAGGGGACTATTGGGAAGTTTGTGAGGTGTATTTGGTTGAGAAGGTGTGGCCATCAAAGGACCTCGAAGACTGATTGAAAGTTTTGAAACAGGGCAACTACGTATTTGTGGTTGGAGGTTGGGCTGTGGGGACTAAGGAGATGTTTTGTCGCTGCATCCATAGTGGAAGCCTTATTGCTTGTGGAACAGAAGGGAGTGTTGTTCAATGTGGGAGTTAAGTTTGTGAAAGTTCACTTGCTCGAGTAGTTTACGGAGTGCAGGTAGGAGTGCGATAGGTTTGTAGGATTTGGAATCGTCGGGGAATTTGGTAGATTTGAAGATGAGAGTGATGTTGTTGATTTTAAATGTGTTCATGAATTTTTATTGGAAGAGGCATTTTAAAGAGGAGTTGGATGTATCCTCTAATAAAGGGCCAGGATTTTTGATAACGTGGTTGGTGACATGGTCTTGGTCGAAGTTTTGTTAGGTTTAAGTTTAGTTACCAGGAAATCTAGGAGGGTGATATCTACTTAGAGGAAGGGTAGGGTTTTAGGTGAGATTTGGGAGTTAGAAATGAACTTTTGGGGTTCGGATAGGACGTCTATTGTAGCAGAAGGGACGGCGTGTTCATCAGTGAAGTTACTAGATTGTTGAAGGAACGGAAGGCGTGATGTTTTGGTACGGTGAAAATTTGTGAGGATGTAGTCTATGGGTAAGTTTGTGGCCCGTTAATGATTGTATTGTAGTATCGTTTCCTGACGAAAATAATCAGCTGTTAGTATTGTCTTTTGTTTGTGAATTAGAAGAGCGCGAGAGTATTAATTAGATCTTGGTCGGAGTTGATTCGTTCAACTCTTTGTAATCCGTGTCAAGTTCTGTGGAGTGCAATACTGACAGCTGTTAGTTCCTGGATTCACCATGGTGTAGATCGTGTAGGGTGTAGTTTTTGCGGGATGTTTGTCGAGACGGCAGTGTAAATGTGCTGGGTTAAAAGTTTGGCGAATGTGTGTGGGTTATAGTGTTGACGTAGGTTATTGACGGGGATGTGGGATTTTGGTCGGCAAGGGTTTCGAGATAATGGGCCCAATCTGTTTTGTGAGTATTATAGGTATGCGATTTTTGGAAGGCTCTTGGTTGTGGGTTCGGCAGAATATCGAAGGTGATAGGATTATTATGATCACTGGTTTAAAGGACGCGGGAGATTGAGTAGGAATTTAAAATATTGGAAGCTGCTGGAGCGGAGAGAGGAAGGTCGGTATTGGATTATAGTGCATAGACTTCCATGTAGAAATTGTTGGTGTGCGTTATGGATTAGTAAGTGGTTTTGTTGTATAAAGTCTTATAACCACGACTGTTGTCGTCTGTACGGTTGTTATACCAAAGTGTAAATTTAGCGTTAGCGCCCATGGTTATAATTGCGGGTTTGTCTCCTAGTAAGGTTTGTACGCATGTTAGGTGTTGTAAGTAAGAGTGTACGTCGTTGCCGAATTGGAGGTATGTAGATATTAGGGAGGTGAAACTGGCTCTCCAGTGATTTCAATAACAGAGATCTGGGGAGTGTATAGGGAAGCAAGGTAGGTGGCGTAAAGCAGGGGGTCGGTGATAAGAATGGCTGAGCATAGGTTTTGATTAGGCGGGTTCAGGTGTATGTATGATCGAAACAAATTTAATTTACCGACCATCCCCAAAATGGCGTTTTATTTCTTAAAAACACTGTTTTCGACGTGACTAGTCAAGGCCATTTGATTTCAGACCGCGCTCGCATCTCCATTCCGCCCGACGACCGCAGATTACCCAATTGCTTTATACTGCGCTTAACGCCCAAATATCGTAATGGCATGTACAGGTGACCACAAGTAAACGTTACGATGGCACTAAACAAGGAAAAAGTGCTTCCCGCCCGGCGGCCGCAAAATCCGCCAAAACACATCTACACATTTTTATTCGAAAATGGCACTGTACGTCAACAACAAGTACAATTTTGAATGAAAAACGAGAAAATTTATTTATATTTACTCACAAGTTACATATACAATATATAATTGAAACATGTTTCAATACTTACCTAAAATCAGTTTATTCCTGCTTCGTTTATCATCAAATACATTATACCGAAAACGTATTGTAGTTTAAACAAACTAGACATACATATCATATAAATCGCCGTCCACCTCTGAATCAAAAACTTCTTCCTCTTCCATCTGCGGTTCATTTACATTATACAGCATACTTGCAGACTTCATGAATTCAACAGTTCGGTTCAACTTTTGGCGTTTACATCTGGTGATGAACATGAATCCAGCCAAATAACCAAGAAAAAACATTTCACTCTTCGGTAATGAGGAACCCTATGCTTGGCATGTCTCCATAATCCTTCAATAGTATTTGCGTGGTCCCCAATTTCCGTATCTTTGAAGTGTAACGTATGAGTAACTGTTAGATGTTCAAAATCCATTTGGCCTAAGACATCATACGAGCGCCAACAGTCGCTTATAAGGGGGGTACCTGGAGACCGACTGTTCAATCAACGGAATGAGAATCTCCCAATCTTGGCGCTCCACTGGCACCAGAAAAAACTCGCCAAAATTTACTCTCATCAATTTCGACGGATTTTCCAGAACCACCTACAACAGTTTTGCGTAATCAATTGTAATTATGAAAATACTTTACACTAATGATTCATTATCACTACCTAAAGCAACTACGACCAAAACGTCTTAAAAATTGGCGGGTTGGCGGCCCGCCGGGCTGGTATGAACTGATGAAGGGAGCATTGACAGATGAGTGTAAGAACGTTTGGTGAGGGATATCTTTGTCTAAGCCTAATAATAAGCTGGGGAAGTTTGGATTTGGGAAGATAAATGTTGCAGGTGTTCTGGGTGAGTGTAGAAATTAGGTTTATAACAGTAGGTTTGGTAGTTCGGATGGTGACAGCGGATTTTGTGGGGCGGCGAATACTTTGTTTATTGATGTTTTGAAGATAAAAGATGGTATTGATGGTTTTCAGGAGTTTGGTTGCGTCGGTGTCAGTGCTTGTCGGTTTCAAAGATTATGATTTTTGATGGAGGTTTAGTTAGAGAAGTATGTTGTGCTGGTGGTTTAATGGAAGAGGTGGCGGAAAGTGGATGTGTACGTGGAATAGTGTCTGTTATTTTTACCTTGTCAGCGGTTCTTTTATGTAAAAGCATGTAAAAATACAGCAACCCTTAAATATAGTTGTTATCGTAATTTAGCTTTAAAACTTTAGTGGTCATTCCAAACCCATTAATTATGTACTTTATCTTGTAATATATTTTATTTCATAGCAATAAGTCCATTCTGAACGGACCTGCACCTTGACGACGTTCTATAATACTAGAACAGGTAGAATGGCTTGCGCGTTTCAATGAGCTAACCAGCCGATCTCTAGGTTTAACCAAATTAGTGGGGTCTTTAGTGAGGAACCAGACTAAGACAGGTCCCCAAAAGAGGACAGCATCTTTCTCGGTACTTAGAGTGGCAGAGACCATAGGGGTGGGTATGACATTCTAAGACACACTACTGCAATGTGGAAGGCAACGGGAAACCACCACGTTACCTCCCAAGTATACTGCGTACAGAAATCATTAGTAAATATGATGGCATCCTCTGGGGTAAAAAATTCCGGAGGTAAAATATTCCCCCATTCGGATCTCCGTGAGGGCACTACTTCGGGGATGTGATCCGAAAGAATAGAAAAAGATTCGTAAACATTCTGCGAGTCGGAGCGTGGAATGTCAGAAGTATGAAAGAAGTAGGAAAGCTAGAGAGCCTGAAACTCGAAATGGATAGGATAGCACTAGACATAGTAGGAATCAGCGAAGTCCGCTGGCCAGAGGCAGCGGATTTTTGAAGTGGAGACTTTAGGGTAATTCATACTGTATCAGAGGATGGAAATTTGGGTGTGGGGATAGTTTTGCGAAAAAAGATAGGACGACGTATAGAAAACTACTTACAAAGAAACGAAAGGCTACTCATGGTTAGATTTGAATCTAAACCAGTAAATACAATAATAATACAAGTATACATGCCCACCTCTAGCTACAGTGAGGAAGAGGTAGAGACGATCTACAAAGATATCGAAAACATAATAAGATACGTAAAAGGACATGAAAATTTAATAAATACGGGGATATTAATGCAGAGGTAGGTGAGGGTAGGGAAGGAGCGATAGTAAGTTTATTTGGTTTAGGCACGGGAAACGACAGGGGAAAAACACTGGTAGAATTTTGCGACAAGAACAACTTATTCATGCTAGAAGACGATGCACGTGGAAGATGCCAGGGGATATAGAAAGATATCAAATAGATTACATTATTGTTAGACAACGGTTTAGAAATCAAGTAAAAGACTGTAGAAGCTGCCCGGAAGCAGATATCGACACTGACTACAACATCGTAATTATGAAGGCCCACTTAAATTTAAAAATCTGAAAAAGAGGAACGGAAAAAGACACTTTGACTTTGAGAAGTTAAAGGATATAGATATCCATGAAAGATTTGAAAAAAAGTCAAATGAATTGCTGAAATCGGGAAAATTTCTGATACTAAGGAAGTAGAAACAGAATGGAATAACATTAAATCCAGCCTAGACATAGCGGCCAAAGATATTCTGGGGAATACACAAAAAGAAAATAAGAAACCATGGATAACAAGAATATCCTGAATTTAATAGAAGAAAGACGAAAATACAAAAATAGATCAGACGAAACAGGAAAACAGAGATACAAAGCCTTAAAATGGGAAATTATTCGCAAATGCAAGAAATCTAAATAACCATGGATTGATGAAAAGTGCAAAGAGGTACAAACTAAGATGGAAATAGGAAAGACAGACGAAGCATACAAATTAATTAGAATGAATTTTAGGGATATAAAGCCATATAGCAAAAAATAAGGGACGCGGAAGGAAACGTCATTATAGGAAATGTAGAGAAAGTAGCTAAATAGCAGGAATATATAGGGAATTTATATGCAGGAGAGGAACTAACATTATTAGAACAGGAATCAGACATTGAAAATGATGACCTGGGATATCCTATACTTAGAGATGAGTTTGAATTATCATTATAGAATCTGAAAAATGGTAAGATGCCGGGTACAGATAAGGTGCAAGCAGAAACTTTAAAAGTCGCTGGACAAGCAGTGACAGAACGTCTCTTCCGACTTGTAAGCTGAGACAGACGAGATAATCAAAGATTTCAAACGTAACATCATAGTAACTATACCAAAAAAAAGAGGCGCGGATAGATGTGAAAATTTTCGAACAATAAGTTTGACAGCACACGTTTCAAAAATATTAACTAGAATTGTAGAAGGACGAATGAAAAAACGAGCTGAAGAAATACTGGGAGAAGATCAATTTGGGTTTAGGTGCAACAGGGGAACACTGAAGGCTATTTTAGCTCTGAGGGTGATAATGGAAAAAACAATAGAGAAGGCGGAAAGCGTATATGTAGGGTTTGTAGATCTGGAAAAAACATTCGACAATGTAAAATGGAAAAAAATGTTCGAAATACTCAAAAAGATTGGAATGAGTTTTAAGGACAGACGAATAGTACATAACTTATACTAAGAGCAAACGGCCGTAATAGAATTACATCAAGAAAGTAGAGAAGTAAATATTAGGAATGGGGTGAGACAGGGATGTGCCTTATCGCCATTAATTTTTAATTTGTATATAGAAGAAACAATGAATACTGTCAAATGCAGTAAGCCATTTGGAATTAATATGCAGAGACAAAAGATTAATATACTTAGATTTGCAGATGATATAGCGTTATTAGCATCTAGCAAAGGAGAGTTAGAAGCTGCTCTTAATGAAATGGAAATATTTCTAACGGAGGAATATGGTACGAAAATTAACAAAAATAAAACCAAAGTTCTAGTATGTAAAAGTGGGGAAAATAAATCGAAAACAAGAATACATATAGGTAACGAGAACTTACAAGGGGTTAAGGATTTCTGCTACCTAGGAAGTCAAATGATGCAAGATGGGAAAACGACAAAAGATATAAAACAAAGATTAGCACAAGATCGTGCTACATTTAACAAGAAAAAGCAACTAATGTGCTCAAAAACCACAAACATAGAAACAAGGAAAAGATTGCTTAAAACATAAGTGTGAAGCACAGCACTGTATGGCCGTGAAGCCTGGACGGTAGGAGAAGCAGATAAGAAAAAGTTAGAAGCCTTTGAAATGTGGTGCTACAGACGTATGATGAAGATATCATGGACAGACAAAGTTAAGAACAAAGAGGTACTAGAAGTGGTAGGGGAAGAATGAAGTATGTGGAAAACTGTAAAAAATAGGAGAGATAGGATGATAGGCCACATACTAAGACATGAGGGTATAGTGCGCAATATATTAGAAGCAGAGATAGGAAAAAAGAGAAGCAGATGTAGACCTAGGTTGGACTACTGCACACAGATAGTGAAAGATGTAGGCTGTGAGTATTTCACGGAAATGTGTAGGCTAGCTCAAAATAGAAATCAATGGAGATACGCTTCCAACCAGTCGCAAGATGGAAAAACTAATGACAAAAATAAAAACTGTACTTAAACATGGTGATTACTATAAACAACTACAGTTATTGGTTTTGCAATACTCTCAACTAATCTTAATTGTGCGAAAGGATTTAGTGGAAAACTAATAATACGGCAAATGTCTAAGCATTGGGGGATCTTTGGCAGCCACAGGCTGTTTAACCCTCTTCACATACCACTGAATCTCGGTGAAATAGGGCATATAATTAGAAAACAATAGAAGGGCATCGAACTGTATATAGGCTGTTGTGAAATTGCAGGGAACTGGGTAGGCTAGCTTAGAACATAAATAAGCTGAGGTACAAGTCCAGCCAGTTTCAAGACGTAAAACCCAATGACGAAAAAATAAGTGCTCTTAAATCTGAAGATTATTATAAACAACTACAGGTGTGGTTGTGAAATATTTTCAACTAATGCTTATTTTGCGAAAGGATAAATTGGAAAAACTATTAATTCAACAAAGGTTCAAGTGCTGGGGGAACTTAGCAGCCAAAGGCTGCTTACCCCTCTCACATACCACTGAATATCAGAAAAATAGGGTATAAACTGTAAAACAATAGAAGGTGACCAAACTGCATCAAACAAGAAAGAACAGCACCCATGTTCAAAGACAATGAACATGGATACAAGATGAAAACTGTTCAGAGCATAGTGTGTAGCACAGCACAGTACATCTATGAAATAGGGGTAGTAGGAAAAGCAGACAGGAAAACGGTAGAAGCCTTTTGTAATGTTGTGCTTCAGATGTATGAGGATGATAGCATGGACAGACAAAGTTAATAAGAAAGAGGTTACAGAAATAATAGGGGAATAAAGATATCTGTAAAAAAAAAAAGAGAAATAGAAGGGCAGGATATGTTCTAGGGCATTTTGGGGAATAGTGCTGGTTATACTACAAGTACAGATAGGAAAAAGGAGGTAGAGGTAGACCTAGCAACCTAACAAATTGGATGTAGAAATAGTAGAGGAATGAAGATATCTGTGGAAAACGAAAAAATATTAGGAATGTTCTAAGGCATTTCTGGGAAATAGTACGGGATATATGACAGCAGATATAGGAAAATATAGGTAGGGGTAGACCGATATCCGACTTTCGCACACAGATAGTGATAGATGCAGACTGTGCAAATTTCAGGGAAATGTGTAGGTTGGTTCAGACTAGGAAACAATTAGGATACGCGTCCAACCAGTTCTAGGATTGAAGACCTAATGATGATGATGAGCACTAAGTAGTTTTATTTTATTTTAAATACCTAGTATTATATCGCTTTTTAGCAAAGTTAAATAATTATGTTCTTTAACAGTCTTAGAAAACCGGGTTTATTTCTCGTTACTTACCTATTGACTTAATTACTATTCTACAGAAATTATGTATCAGACTTTCAGACGTATTGTGTGTAAAGTATAGGTACAAAAGATGTAATGATTAGAGGCATTTGATTTTATCGGTGTCAAGTATTGAAATAATATCGTACACAGATTTTTTAATTTGCTTTTGTGTTTAATAGCAACAGTTTTGAATTTTTGAGTGTTTGTCTTATATAGTTACTAGTAAACTGGATATAAATACAAAGGTACACTTAAAAATAAAGAAATTTTCAAATATGTATCTAATACTAAGTCAAAAGTTGCTTAATGTGTCCGCTACTGGTACACTTACTGACCTTAGGTCCATTTAATTTCACAAGATCATGCTTACAGGTAAAAAGCATTTTAAAATAACTCAACATTTTAAAACCCCAATAAACTAAATTTTATATTCTTTCATGGTGATCATAAAATTAATCGCAGTCAATTAGTTAGTATTTGATTATCAATTTTAATAGTGTCGATTAAGTAATAGATAATAAACATCAGTACACGATTAGCATGCGGGTGTCTGTGTGGCATGTGGCTTAACCTAACGGCTAACGATGGCCGACTTATATAGCTAGCATACCGCGCTATAAAACAATATTTACATTTATCTTCACATTTGTTTATTTAAAGGTGTTACCAATTAGTTAGTGGTTATATATACACACACAATTACGTTGGCAGGTCTGGAGAATATTTACATATTTCAACGAGCGACCGACGAGTAAATTTACATTAGATTGGCCGTTTTAATTTTTATTGGTGCTATTTTAAACAAACAATACTTTTGTAAAACATCATACTAATTATAGCTTCTTCTTTTTTAAACAAATATTTTGAAAGATGTTGAACGTCGTATTTAAGAAAGGTACGAGGCAGTAACCTTTTTCTTTTTTCTTGGTTTACTAAACCGGTAATAAATTGTGTTATCAATAATTTATGACATGCGCTAAAGTGCATTTTATGGTTTTGTGGTTTTGCAAAGAGCGTCGTGTGTACTGATGTTGAAACCACTTGACCACAATCGCATTAACTATGCTTGGAATGACAATAACGACAATTGCCGCGTGATTATCCGCGCTTACAGTTAAGATATTTCTGACGTCATCTGTATTCTGTATGAAGCTTCATAAAATACCGTCACACTAACCCCATTAATTATGTAAATGACAGCTAATGATCCAAAACGCTTGGTTAATTAGCTGATGTACGTACGTACCCCTTTCAAACCTCATATGTTCAGCTGTGATAAGTTTTGGTTCTGGTGTATTATATGCCGACTCCAATTAAACAATTCCCTATTGAAATGCACAAACTACAACACAAGAGTAATTAATTAGAGCAATTAAAAAAGGAAGACGGCAAGTAAGTTTTGAGAGGAAAAATTTTAAAGTTAAGTAGGGGAGAGTCGGATATTGGTGCGCACTTAAGCTTAAGATGCAATAGTTTTAAAATTAAAAAGAATGACATAGTCACGTTTTGACACAAAGATACATTGAACAATTGGCAACAATATCCTATAATATATTTATAATAAAATTCTACACAGAAGTCACAAATTCAAAATATATAATAAGGAACGATAAGCACAATTACCCAAAGTATGTGGCTAATATAACACTTCGCCCTCCTTCCCTGGCCTACGTAGCACTCAAAGAAACAAGAAACGAGTTACCTAATACCTGTATAATCGAATGCCAACTTTATATCACTTTTTATGGTTCAAAATTGCAATATAAGGGTCCACTTACCTATTCCAATAGTCTTTACTCTACTTTCTTCAAACGCCTCGGCTACTCTACAGCGGAGAGTACATGGACATGTCCCAGGGTGGATAGGCTTAGAATTCTGAAACCGATACTGGTGAGTTACCTTACCCAAAAGTTTACAAAGTATCTGTATCTAAATGTATTTCAACAAACCCCTTTTACTACTAATATATACATATCTCAACATTTGTATTAAGTACTGAATTTAATAACCTTTAATATGGTGATATAACTATTTACGTTTAATATATTGACATACTTGAATGCAATAAAAAATATCTCTTACTTAACTAAAGTTACTTTAATCCGGGTTGTTAAATATTATACTAAGCACTGCAAATTCTACAGTTAAAACAAATTGACTCCAACTTAAACATAGCCAATAACTCTTGCTATTTTACACAAAATTCCTAATAATGAGGGGTAACGTAATAAAGTCCAAGAATTGCAACCTTAATCTAGCAACACAACATATTCATGTAAAAGCATATATATATATATATATATATATATATATATATATATATATAACTATATACATATATATATATATATAGCTATATAAAAATTCATACTTGCAACCATGTATGCAAAAATTCACTCAATACCTGTGTCGGGTATGCAATAGCCACTGTTGCTCCACTCTCTACAATGCCACCGAGGTAATTTATTCTCACCAGGGTTGATAATACTTAACACGGGTGTTGATACATTTTGTGCTCGAAACTCTTGATATCTCCCTACTGCTGTAACAACTTGGCTTAGAAGCGGGCTTCCCAAAGCTCAACTTTCCCAATCGATCAATAATGAACCATATAGGTATTTTTAAGTATCCTGTTCTTTGCAGTTAATAAACCTGCACCTCCTACCATTGATCGCCTTACAGCTTGACCATTTCGTCGTCTAATTACACTTAAATTTATTACTATTTAATTCTTTTTTAAGCGCCGAACTTATCTGTGTCCTTTATCCACTATTTAAATTCACTACTCTTTCCGTAATAAACGTACTAATTCTTATATTTGTTCACTAAATATTACTTTAATTTACCGCTATGCGACCTTACCGTGCATTTATATTTCCAATGCTCCACCAGAAGGTACTACATTGGCCAGGAGGCGAGTTTTTTGTTGCCTGGAAATTTAGAATTTTGCCGAACTCTTGCCGTTCCAGGCAAGGTAGGGATCTTTAACGTGCGTGACAACACTCACACACGAGACCTCCATTTAACCTCTTATCCGAACGAGGGCGTAATTTTTGTGAAAAATGCTCACCTGTCATTTTCCAAGCAGTCGGCCGTGTCGGGATTTGAACCCAGGACCTTGGGATCCGTAGTCTTACGCTTACTACATTGATCCACGGCGACGCCTATGCGACCTTACCGCGTAACACGCCCTAGCTACGGGCTAGTTAAGTTTCATTTTTGCGCCTACTTTCATCTATTTTTTTGTCTTTGTGTGTCTTGGTGAGCTTTGTGTGTCGTGCGTCGAATTTTCTCTATCATTGTATTTATATAGCTTTGATCACGTGATTGTCCTAGCCAATCAAAAATCTTACATATTTCACAATTGTATATCATCCCTACATGTGCTTTTAGGTTAATGGTTTAAATCCTCTTTTATTATTGCCATTGCTAATTGAAACTACCCTATAATTAAATTTAAGTTATTCTGCAACATTCTAAAGTATTTCCTGTTAATATTTTTATAGATATCACGAAAAATTACATTTTATTACGTACTTCCGGTTTTGACTTTTCTATAACAAACTGGCATTTCCTTTGGCGCCTAAATTTAAAATCTTCTACATTTCACGGGATGTTAGATATATCAGTTGATAGGTTATGTTCATTTAAAGTGTCAATTGTCACCCCAAAGTCGAACTAGGATTGGATAACTATCCTAATTCAGGTCAGTGATAGGTTACATTTTTAGATAGAATTGTTTGTGATTGGCCGAAAATATTATTTGAAATTTAAATTAATTTAAAAATGTTCTTGGGTGTTACACTAATGTTGCGCATATTGCGTAATTTATTTTTTGAACGTAGAAATAATAACTAAATACATTTTACTAGAAACATAAAAACAAAATATTTATAAGTATCACACCAATCACAAATATATCCTCCGGGGCTATCAACTCTAGTGCATAGCTGATGTGCCCATCTTTTGAAAACGGAACACATGAACTACAGTTCGCTCTTTATGATGCCTTCGTTGCAAATGATGCATCTATCATTTTCATCTGACTCAAGGTCATCCACTGCATCATCGTTACATAGCTCACTCTCCGAAATATCTTCATCAGAGTCGCTATCATCAACGATGTTTCTCTTTGGACCGTTTTTTTTCTTACACCCTTTCTTTTGGCTTCTATCTGTTTGGGGTGTCAGTTAAAACTTCTGATTTTTGTTTTTACGTTTATTTGATTTGGCTTTAGGTGGTTTTGGAAGAGAACTAATCGTTCTAAAATAAAAGTTGAATTCGGAACCGGAGCATTACTGTTTTCAGTATTAGTTAAGTTTATATAATTTTCGCCATCTGTATAGGTTTCATTAATAGCAGAAGAAAAAATAGCAGCAGAAGGTAACTCGTCGTCAATAACTGGGAGATGGTGTGCAGCAGGTAAAAAATCTTCGTCTGTAAATTTGTCTGGTTGATAGGGCCATATTCCTATCGTTTTAAACCCTGATTGGACGTTATTCATTGTAGCAACAAGGGCATATGCTTTGTAAAATATTTCAGCCAAATCATACTGTGTAATTGTGTCTGTCTCTATTAAATAATAGTCACATTGCTTGTTGAATGATGATTTTAAGGGACCGTAGAAACTAATATCCAATGGCTGTAGCTTATGGAATGTATGAGGTGGTATAATGTCGAGATTCATACCATGTGCCTTGCAATAGTCATAAATTGGGGGAGATATGTGGCTGGAATGATTATCTTGAATCCATAGAATTGGTTCATCTGTTGAAGGCTTCACAGTTTTTGTAAGGTGTTCTAGCCCCTGTAGGAAAAGTTGTTCATTTCTTCAGCCACTTTTCAACAAGAATAAATTGAATTAGGTGGACCATTTTGGTTAATGTATTTGTCATTCTCATTCTGCTTCGAGAAAATATAAACATTGGTGACACTAGCAAGTTCCAGATGCATTAATACAGCAGATAACAGTAACTGTCTTTCCCCTTTCACCAGATGTTTTAGCGCCAAATTGCTTAATGCCCTTGAGCCCAAGTTGTTTACAGGGTTTCTGCACAGTTGAAATTCCCGTTTTATCGACATTAAATAGTTTGTCCTCCGTAAACTTAAATTTATCGTAGACTGTTTTTAGGTTCTTAATGAATGTAGAGACCTCTTCTTTATTAAAAACAGAAATTCTATTAATACTGGTCGGCTCGGGCTTTCTTAGCGTTATCTGTGGATTTCTATTTAGAAAACAATACTACCCGTCCTTGCCGGCCAATTATGTTTGCACATTAAAGTTGTTGTTAATTTGATTTGCTTCCGCATAGGAGAATGCTAGCTCTCTAAGTTGAAGTTTTGTCATTCCATGATACGGTTTCGCCAACTTAAGAACATGATTTTTCATCTCCTTTTCCTGATCGGGTGTAAACACACAGTGCTTTCCCAAACGTGGACCATTGTCAAATCCTTTTTTATGTTTTCTTATTGACGACTTTGGAATATTGAAATTTCTACCAGCCTACTGTATAGAACCTCCGTTCCTAACAAACGCTAGGCTATGTTTCATACTTTTTGAATCTCATTTGGCCTTTGTAGTATTACGATGGTGCTTTGGCATCTGTAATAAAGAAAAAAGATTTCATTATTTCAAAAACTGTTAGTCGGCAATGGTGCACACTAGCGGATAATTATGCGCATTGCGTCCACTTAACCGACAATGGAATGTTTATTATTATAAATTATAAAATTAAGGGGGGGCACTACTTTTGTTGAAACATAATATATTATTGTTAACGGGATTCGTTAAGCAATGCAAGGAAGAATGCTCGTATATTAAATAGTCAAAAGTGAAATACTTGCTGCTTATTTTCGGCAAGCTGTAAACTATAACCTAACACTGAAAAATGTACACACAGGCATTTGTGGCTGGTAACGAAGGGCTAGAAAGCTAAATCTTTTTTGATGGTTCTTATGGTTAACGATTGATGGCGCGTGGATGTTAATTCTTAAGTACAAGTAGAGTAAAATCAGGTCTTCCACTACCACATTTCCTCCAGAATCCCACATTTCCTCCCAAATTTACATGTAAATCCCCATAAGGAGGAAATGTGGTGAGTCTATTTCCTCAGAATCCCACATTTCCTCACACATCTGGACCAAATAGTTTTCTTCGACTAACCATTTTCATCTTTCGAGATAAATGAGCATCCTCATTTGCTCCCACATCTGAACCGAATAGTTTTCTTTGTCTAGCCATTACATCTTTCGAGATAAACCTACCTTGTTTGGTATCAATCAATATTAGAATTTTCTCAGCTACCCGAATCTTTAGGAATTTTTCAGCTATCATCACCCCAAGGAGCTACCCCAATTTTAAGATTTCTTACCTATAGCGAGTTTTGAGCGTTCTTATAATTTTTTTAGTCATGCGATACATTAAATTAGTCTAAAATTTTATGCAGAATTCGAATCTGCAAACAGATTTAAAATCGGACTACTTCTTGCAAAGTTTCACTTTAAGCTCTCAAACCTCTACATTTTGCTCTTTGCTCCCAAATCTGAACCAAATAGTTTTCTTTGTCTAGCCATTGCATCTTTCGAGATAAACCTATCTTGTTTGGTATCAATTAATATTAGATTTTCTCAGCTACCCGAATCTTTAGGAATTTTAAGATAGCATCATCCCCAAGGAGCTACCCTCATTTTAAGATTTCTCACCTGTTGCGACTTTTGAGCGTTTTATAAATTTTTTAGTCGTGCGATACATCTTGTTAGCTTAGAATTTTAGCAGAATTCAAATCTGCAAACAGATTTAAAATCGGACTACTCCTTACAAAGTTACCCTTTAAAGCTCCCAAACCTCTTTAAATTGTTTTGCTCATCAATAACATATGCTTTAACCAAACATCTCCAAAAATCTAAAACCGCAAGGATTTTAGAAACGAGTTCTTTATAAGCCATAAGTGTTTAATATTTAAAACATTAATTTTTTCAAAGTAATGCGCTTTTCTCAGAATGTTGCAAAAACCCATGGCTTAAAATTTTTCTGGTTTTAACATAATTACATGTACAATGCTAAATTGTTGGGAAATACATAGACAAGGACAAAGTAATCGCTTTACAATTATGTGACGTATAGTGAAAGTAGCATAGAGGACAAACTAATTGCTTTACAATTATGTGACGTAAAAGTGAAAGTAGCCTTTCTTTTTATTAATTAGCGGGTATATGATTTGAGAAATACAATAGATATGCTCGATGCTAAATGCTTGGAAAATACAAGTCGTTTCAAATCAATTTCTTAACGAACATGTGAATCACATTTGAAAGCTGTTTATAATTTCTTCTCCAAACAAATGCGGTTATTACAATAGGAAAGTACGCTAAATGCAAGTCAATTAACAGAAATTAAATATTGCTTACTGACCTACCTTAATTAGGTTCGCTGTGCTATTAGGACCAGGGTATGCAGACTTTAACACCTCCATCTCGCACGCTTTACACGGATGTTGGTTGTTTCGTACAAGACCCTTTAACAACTGGTGGAGTTGAACGTTTACTGTAATGACATACCGTGCTGTTTTTCCTTGTGTTGCTGTAAGCTATTCTTGTAAAAGCGATACTGCAAGACCCAGAGTTTAAGTACTTTGCTGCCGACGGATGTATAAAGCAACCGTGGACGATGTTACACCACGACATTAAATGGTATGCTTGAATATTTTCTTTGAAACAATCGAAGATTGCCGAAAACACTCGAAGAGTGCACAAACGCGGTCACTAAACCACAATTAATAATCGCCTTTATAGGTTTAACATTTCCACCATTACCCAATGACTTTAATTTCTTATTGGAAGAATCCTTATTCTCCACGCACTGTTGCGTAGCTAGATGCCCACCCTTTTGGGAATATATGCTCGTTATAGGTTGTAGCACCGCAGGTTTTACTTAACTACACTTCGTGAGATCCCTTTAATCTTTTTAATCGTGTCCTTCTCGCGTACAATACAGTAGGACTTAGCCTTACTACCTACAAATTCTAACACCAAGTCACCGTTAAACTCGTCTTTAAATTTCCCCACAACTTTTTGTTAACATGCGGTATATTGTGTTTATTATTTGCGTACACCACTTTAAACCTAAAAATAAAAACAGGATAGTTTAATACGTCTATTAATAATTTATGGTAATGTTGGCGGTACAAATATGTAAAACAAACTTTATCAAGAAATATGTTTTAATAGAATACATACATGTATTGATAACATCTATAAACCGCTGTGGTAACCAGAGTCTGGCGAATCTGGGATAGCCAAATCTCTAAACATTTGCGCAAGCGATTGCCTTGCAGTTGCATCTTTTAAGTACTGAATGGGAAACATTTAATAAGTTCCAACACTGTCAAGTAATTTAAATTGCTGCAATCATTAGACAGAGAAATACTGGCACTGCTCTCTCCCTCTAATAACGTTTGAACCCTTTCTTCCTCCGTCGTATTTCCACATACTTTTTATATCACCAACAAATTTTTCGTAAAATTCTGGAAAGTTTCTACACCTTAACTCGGCCATTTTAAAACAGATCAATTCTCGCAAATTTAATAGCTTGATGCACTCGTACGCAGGTAGCACAATAACATTCCCATCTTTCGTAATCTCCATATTATATAAATTCTCTTTTCAAAATTGTTCAAAACCATATACTTCTATTAAAGGCTGTGCTCAGCTGCAATTTGAAATCTTGATCCAATTGTATCTCAACAACATCGTTTCCAGTAGTCAGACCATTTAATCGTACTTGTTTTGAGTCTTGAGCAAATTGGCGAATTTGAAATTCCACTTGAAAAGTACACAATTTCTTCCAATCGAAGTAAGAGAATGTTATCGTAGAATCAGCACACATACCACTACAGCAAATCACTTGGATGGCAGGTTGAAGACCACCATATAAATCAAAACCAACTTCTAATATATGGTGGTGATAATTTGGAGGAAATTCGCCTAACCTATAGGTTGACTTACCAACTAGTTGGTTGATATTTAATTGTGGTACTCGCACATCACTTGTAACGTCAACACAAGAAAAATCCATCTTTTATTTATAATTTTAATCAAACTCGACGATACTTTGACGACTAATGCACTGGAACATGGCTCTCGCCTTTTATGCCGATGGTCGAGCGTGCGCAGCTCTTATTATATTAGTTGGCGTTATATGCAAGTCTTGACTGGAAAAGTGACGTCTATAATTGTTTTATAGTGGGTTTTACCTGTATGTATTTAACCACCAACGC
Organism: Platerodrilus igneus; assembly: GCA_036346225.1. NCBI lineage: Eukaryota > Metazoa > Arthropoda > Insecta > Coleoptera > Lycidae > Platerodrilus > Platerodrilus igneus. The sequence goes on along the minus strand of JARFIW010000089.1, from coordinate 23,094,934 downwards.
CATTTTAGAATTATTAAACAAAATTACTCTTAGCAGTATTTTAATATACCATCGTGTAAGATTTCAATTATTATTGTGTTTTCCTCAGGTTTTCAAATCCCTCGGAATTTTTCCAAATCGAATGACACCTTACTGATTTGCAGAATAACCTTTTGCAAGCACCGTATATAATTCATCTTTAATCTATTTCTAAACCGTATCGCTCTGTCTTTTGAGATAAATCCTGGTGTGTCCCACAATCGACTTCCTTTCCACCCCAAACACGTTGACACTGATGTTGTTTAATTCCTCGAACCGGGGTATATCCTTTATGGATATCGGGAACTGCAGTCCTGTCAAATTGAGAATGGTGCTGTAATGGGGTAGCTACCGACCCTTTGCGGATTGTGAGCACTGAGTAGAGCGCAGCTATCACGCACCAGGCAAAGCATGCGTTGTCGTCATTTTGTATATTAATAACAGCTCTGGTGTTTCGAACCCATTTGGGGAGCTCGATGTATGAGGATCCACGCAAAGGGTTGTACTTGTTTACATTAATCTCCAAGTACAACGCCTGTTTCAGAGTCCATCCTAAAATTTAAAAAATTAGAAAAAATAAATTATTGTAGAAACTAACCAGAATCTCGTTCTTGGAACTCCTCTGACTTAGCTGACATCCTCTCCACAAAATTGTAGATCTCCCTAGGTTACTGGAGGAGGTGAGCACAACATTTCAGTGTTGAAAGATTTAACATCCTCTACACTGTCCATCTTGGTGTAGCCACTAATTAGGTAGTTTACTTTTAAATTAGGAGAAACCCAGCGTCGTTTAACCTTGAGTAACATTTCATACCAGTCTATTCACGTCGGTGAAAATCAATTAACTTCTTGCTTACGCGCTACATCTATAATTATCGGATGTATCAAACGAGAACAAAGTTAGACGGGGGTAAATATTTATACATATTTTTCGAAATTGTGAAATTGGAATAGTCTGCATTTGCATTTTGATAAGTAAACATCGTAATAAAAATGAGCGGGGAAAAATTATATCCTTAGATGCTATAAAAATTTTAGAAGAAGTTGTCAAGGAGATGAAAACAAGTTTATCAAACAATTCAACTAGCCAACATTTGAATGGTATGTCTAATGAATCTCTGGTAAATACTAAAATAGTGCAAGATAAACCTACACATGATAATGTTGATGCGAAAGATCAGAACATAGACTCCAAGTCAGACGTTTCTGACAGAAAAAGAAAGAGACAACTTAAATCGTATACTAAAGAGGTTTAAATAAAGCCCTTGACGAAATAAACAAAGGATGGATTACTGGTTCAGAAGCATCCGAAATCTACAATGTTCCAAAAGCTACACTCTATACGAAACTCAGATCAAAAAGAAAATCGTGTGCAAAATTTGGATATGTATACTACACATTTGCCAATTAAAAGGAGGAAAAAGTGACTTTTGTTTGTGTGTGTATTAGTTTTAATGAATAAAAATATATTTCTATGTGAAGTGTACCTGTAAAGTATTTGAATTGAAATATAAATATTGTTTCAAACGTTTTGGGTTTTATTTATATATAATGGTATTGTTGGATACAATTACTCAGAAGCAGTAGCAGAATCTTGGTTTATGTAATATCATAGAAGTTGAAAAAAAACAAAAAACTAAAAGGTATGTTTCAAACACGTAGTTGTACTCATTTCTTTTAAAATTAAATGTAGCGCTCTTTGTTATAATTCTTTTCATAAGAACTTAGATACCCATTTCAGTTGCGTGGGCATTTGAAAAATTAAACAATACCAATGTATGCTTTATATTTTAAAACATAAACAAGCTAATATATACAAAAATAATTTCTAAATTCACATCATTCATTTCTTATGATAACAGTTGTTGTGGTTAAATTTTATTTTAAAACTTACAATTTAGTATATATTCCATTTGAATATCTGCCAACAGTTTTATAAACCCCATCTCCTCGATTATTTCCATAAAATCATCCAGATCCTCAGGCATTGATAACACTGCAGTACAGTGCTGTATTGCTTCCTCGTATGACTGACACATAAGACATTTTCTCCTTCTATCAAGCATTGCCCACATTCTGCTTTTTTTACTCGTAGAGCATTGCGAAATCTTCGAATAACCTCTCCAAAGTCTTTATACATATTTGTTATATTGTCTCTTTAAACCGTACAATCAACAAATAATAACTTCTACGCGAACAGTCCTTTTATATGAGCTACTCCTATTCGGATATGTACCGATTGCACCCGATTTGTGTGCACGCACGAAGCAACAGGTAGGGAATGTATTCTATGAACAAAATCATTACATTTCTTAAGAAAAATGCTAAGGACTTTAAAAATAATTATAACTCTTGTTAGACCTCTAGCCTCCGGATAAACGTTATTATTTTAGGTTGTGTCACTGTTTTCTGAATCAACTTCCTACACACTTTTCCTAAACTATGCGTATCAATTGGGGGTTATACTTTACTCCATAACCGACTTGTATATATCTTCGTATTCGTCTCTAGCTAACACGTCCGTATAATAAAGATGTACAGGCTCGTCGTCAACTGGTAACTTAATCTTTTTTTAAAAAACTAGTCTTTGTTTTCAAGTTTAACCCTTGTTGTACGTGTAAGTTCTTTCCGCTATTCCTTGTGACTAGGAATCGGTAATTTTGCAAGGGATCAATCAATTGTTTGTGCACCTCTTCGATTTGTAGAGATGTAGCGTCTCCCTTTTTGTATACCGCAAAGTTCTTTCGTACAGAATCCTGCATAAAATGAAGCTTACGTTTATTTACAATAAAATTGTTAACGTTCGTCATCATGAAACTTTGGATGAGAACTAACTTTTTGAATAATGTTAAACATTTATATACTCGTCGAAATTCTTCCTATATCGACCATTATCCAAATCAAAATCTTTCACAACAGTTATAAAATTATGTTTTGAGTCACCCCAACACTGTAAACACATTTCTTTAAATTTCGGATATGTCATGTCACCACTTATATGATCCGAAAAGATATGTCCGAGATTGGTTTCATCCTGTTTCCATAATGCGATTACATTGGCGTTATCTCTGAGTCTATGTTTTAAGGCACTAGCGTAAGTTTGACATAGATAGAACGAATCTATTGCTTTATGTCGACCGAACGAGAAAAACTGTGTGATTTTACTTTGCTCGTTTGCAGGTATATCATCGAAAACCATAATTGAATCTTCTTTGGTATCTCCGGGTTCAATCAAATCATCGTAATTTTCAAACTCATGGTACCCAATTTCTTCTTTTAATGGTGTAAAAACGTTTCTTAACAATTCGTATTTCGGTTGATACAAACTCTTCGAAAATACATAGACATTTTGAAATCTAAGACCGTTCTCGTGCAAGATCAGAGATATTAAAGCGTTGGTCTTCCCACAACTCGATGGTCCCACGAATATAGCTCGTATGTTAGACGGAACAAAGGACCATGTTTACCATCCTCTTTTGCATTAGCAATAGCAAAGTTATCATAATTCTGTATAGGTATTTTAACTTCTGGTATAACATCTCTGGATGCATCGTTGGAATTATGTAATTTCTTCACGTTCTGCAACCTTTTAACATATCTGCATAACGTTGTTCTAGGTACATTATATTTTTTACTAGCAGCGTAGAAACTCGAGCCATACAGGATATCCTCTGCTGCTTTTGTAATAGATTGTTTGGAGCACCACTGATTGCTTGAATGCGACATCTTTTGAAAAATGTCTTACTATAACTAAGCTCAACCCAAAACTAGTTCCTTATATACCAAATTTAATCTCCCTGCTCACATAACCACATGACCACATGACCATATGACCACATGACCACATGACCATATGACCTAATTGCTTTTTAATGAGTTTTCTCATTAAAAACCCGTTAACACTAATTGTTTTTAATGAGTTTTCCATTGAAAACCAAGTGTGGACCTAGGTTAGATAAAAGGAAAATTAATAGGTTGGGTCGGCGCCGCGGCCTGGCTAATGGTTTTCGCTAACGGTAACCAGTTTTCAATGACTCATTGAAACAATGTAGATGGTAATGAATGAAAACTCGTAAATAGGATAGTCTGTGTCGTGGTACGTCATGTGGTCATGGCTGGTGTGATGGTGTGACTGTTGAGCATTAATAGAACGTTTTCAAGATGTCGGATCGCGTCGTGTGTGTCATGCAAAAGCAGAGTGCTCGGTTTCTGCTGCTGAAAATTATGCTGCGTTGTGCGGATGGGTGCAGCTGGGCTGTAATTCAACGATCGTCGAAGATGTTGAGTAAATCTATGTGATAACTGCTGTGCTAATGAAGGATGTGGTCGCTGTTCCGTCTGCTCGACCGTGGGACCATCGTGTGAGAACGCTGTTGATCTTGCACGGCTGATGTTCAAAATGTGTGTTCGAGGTTCAGCGAGCTGGTTAAAGAAGAATGGTACCGCAGGTTTGAGGATGAGGATTGAAAAATATGGTTTTCGATGATTCGACGGCAGTAAATCACGTTCGTTCGTCGACGTGCTTCGTCATCGTACTTACGCTGGTGCTGAGACTCGAGATAACGCCAATGCGTATGGCTGGATGAGATCTCGGACATCTTTCGGATCATTAATGGTGGATGTTGATCCGGGAAATGTGTTGTGTGTGAACGCTGATAACTGAAGTTTGGTAATTTCGATTGGAAAATTCGACGGATAAGTCGTTTGAACAGTGTCTGATGACAAGTGATCTCAGTCAAGGTTCATGATGACGCGATGCTAGGTTGCATGTTAATAAACGGTATTATGCGTTGACGTGCTGAGTTTGCCAAAGGGGATCGTCTGATCGGTGATGCGATGTGTGCAAAATGATTCGAATCGCAGGACAGCAACGTTCGGGCTGAACGCAAGGATTGTTTAATGGTTGCACAAGTGAGTTCTGTGTTGACGTGTGTATGCGACGTAAGTCGATTGTAATGGAGTAAAGGATGATACGCGTTGAAGTGTGATTGTGACAGTACAACAAATAACGTTTATCGAGGCTGGAAGGTCTAACAGGTTATGATAAGTCGCCACATGAAAAATGTGTTCATGCGGCATTCCTGCGTTGCCGTGAATCGTGTATATCGAAGTAGAGTGCATCATATGGACTGTTCGCGTGAAATGTTGTTGATTGATTGATGATTAAATGTTAGGTGTAGATTTAAGAATGCTACGGTAACAAAAGCGAATGTGCTTAGCAGATGAATGAAAAGTATGTCGTTTGTTTCAGTCTGAGTGCTGAGGCGATTCTGCATGCCGGTGCTGGTGTTTAAGTCAGGAGATGGTTTAAACTGTTGACGATTCAAATGGAATATGCTAAATTGTGGTTTTAAAAATTAACCACAACTGATCATGAAATGAATGAGTGATAAATTGATTGTTGCTTGTTTTGTTTAAAGCATACTGGTGATGTATTCCGAACAATGACGTTGGTATACAATGGTCTGGATTAAAATGAATGTCAACGTTTAAGCTATGCGTTTTGTTTTCGCTTCTGTATGCATCAGAATTCTGCTTCCGGTGTCTGGACTTGTATAATAGGCACGTTTGAAACTGTTATATTTCAATTCAAATGGTCGCTCCATAAATATTTTTTCGTTAAACAATGCACATCGCGCAAATGGCATGTTATCGAAATTTGATCTGACGATCTGTTCATTGAGATGCTGGAATTGGTGCGTTGCATTTCGGTTGAACATCCGTCATTCGTCGAGACTGTTAAATCTCTTTGGTCGTTTTAGATCAGTAATGTTTCTTGTTCGAACATTGCGATCGTATTCGATCACGTGGTTATCTTGGTTGCCGTGAATTCATACACTTTGATGTGGTTTGATACTGTTCTCACTGCAATCAATCTGGTGGCTAATTCGATTCCTCGTCATTAGATGTTCTGTCAAAATCAAATCATTGCGTTCGAATTCGTATGTTACTGCTGTTGTTGACATGATCAATCTGATGTGAAGCTAATAGAAGATGTTGACAATTCTGAGTTAATGACATGGTCGAACGGCTGGTATTCTCTGTACATGCTAGCTATTTGAGAATGACGTTAGATGGATGGTAGATTCCGATTTTCATCTGTGTCAGATCTGAGTACGCTAGGTAAGGATATAGGCAAGGTCGGAGTTTCAGCAGATTCGTTTCTACTAATGTTATTTTCTGTTACAGATTAGATGATGAAGGAACGCTTGGAGTTGAATTTGGACCTCGTGGACTGCGGTTCGACCGGTTATGTGTTATCTGCTATAAAGACGAGTCGTGCTGTTGTGCATATTGCGCACTGCTCAATTTATGACGTTAGCCCGTTTTTGTTTGAGGATGCGTCGACATAATACACATTACGATAACAATTGTGGGGATAGCGGTTAGGTGATGGTGAGAATGTGGTGTAAGTAAGTCCGTATGTCCGAAGGCAGGTAAAGTTAGAAATGTGTAAGCGATCTATAAGCGTATACCAAAAGTGTCTGCAAATCAGTGTCGTGATGGTTTGCATAAAATTCGATGGAACTGGGAAATGTAACGATAGCGATTATTAATGGGTTAGTGCTGTAATATTTTGATTTCATTTTTAAAAATAGCGTTGCATGTTACATGCTGGTTACAACGTCATCGGCTGTTAACGTACCGTCGAAGTAACGCGGCTGCGCGTTTTGTGCTCGAACCATGGCGCAGTACATTAAGCGTAGTTATCCCGTTAAATCGTGGTTGATGGACAAATAAAGTGGGTGGTGTTAAGTTGCTGACCGGCCTATCACGCACTATAAGTGGTTGATGATATTATTCGTTATGCTGCATTTCGTCATTTCATCGATATGTTGTTGAAGATTTAGATGTTAAATGGATTCTGTTCGTTACAATTGTGATGCTGTATGTCGTGTGCTGATATCATTTTCAAACTTCGGGAATGTAGTGAAAAATGGCATTTCTTTAGTCATCAAAAAAATTGTTCTATGGTCTTGACTGCGATGTGCATTTTTGCTTGAGATCATGGTCCCAATTAGCTTGTAATTTGTAAACGAAATTTTAGCCTGGTTTTGAACTTTGAGAAGAATCGATTACTTGAAATTGTGCTTAATGCATGTAGACTGCTAAATCGTTTATCTTGGGTTTGATTGGTGTTGAAATTTCGATGACAAACTTGAGGTTTGGGAGCTTTAAAGGGTAACTTTGTAAGGAGTAGTCCGATTTTAAATCTGTTTGCAGATTTGAATTCTGCGTAAAATTCTAAGCTAACAAGATGTATCGCACGACTAAAAATTTATAAAACGCTCAAAAGTCGCAACAGGTGAGAAATCTTAAAATGAGGGTAGCTCCTTGGGGATGATGCTATCTTAAAAATTCCTAAAGATTCGGGTAGCTGAGAAAATCTAATATTAATTGATACCAAACAAGATAGGTTTATCTCGAAAGATGCAATGGCTAGACAAAGAAAACTATTTGGTTCAGATTTGGGAGCAAAGAGCAAAATGTAGAGGTTTGAGAGCTTAAAGTGAAACTTTGCAAGAAGTAGTCCGATTTTAAATCTGTTTGCAGATTCGAATTCTGCATAAAATTTTAGACTAATTTAATGTATCGCATGACTAAAAAAATTATAAGAACGCTCAAAACTCGCTATAGGTAAGAAATCTTAAAATTGGGGTAGCTCCTTGGGGTGATGATAGCTGAAAAATTCCTAAAGATTCGGGTAGCTGAGAAAATTCTAATATTGATTGATACCAAACAAGGTAGGTTTATCTCGAAAGATGTAATGGCTAGACAAAGAAAACTATTCGGTTCAGATGTGGGAGCAAATGAGGATGCTCATTTATCTCGAAAGATGAAAATGGTTAGTCGAAGAAAACTATTTGGTCCAGATGTGTGAGGAAATGTGGGATTCTGGAGGAATGTGATTCCACCACATTTCCTCCTTATGGGGATTTACATGTAAATTTGGGAGGAAATGTGGGATTCTGGAGGAAATGTGGTAGTGGAAGACCTGATTTTACTCTACTAGTACATCATCTAGAAGCTAAAATATGGAGGTGCGTACAATTACCCGCTGCGCGCAATTATCCGACTCTTCCCTACTCTTGAACAGCGGAGTAGTAACAATAACAATAAGCGTGGATGTTTGGAAGTCGAAACTGCGCAGAGATTTCATCAACATTTCATTCTTAATGTACAAAACCAGAACTGGCGCGTACTTCGGTCACAGATTACGCTGATGAACTTACCTCAGGATCTTTAGAGTTTTTGCAACCAGCAATTGAACGCTCAAACATCATTACTTAAAGTTGAAACTCTAAACTCAAATAACAAATGAAACACCACACATAACTACAAATTACTAAATATTTGAACCAATACTTAAATAGAAAAGTTAAATTTTCAAATTTTGACAGCTTGGCTTGTAGAGTAGTTTTTCCTTGCATTCTTCATTATGATTAACGGTAGCTCTTCAGTGTGCGAGTATAATATCTATTAAAACACAGAACTGTCAAATATATCAGCAGTGCGCTTTCCCTGACTTCAGTTGTGTTAAACTACTTGTATGTAATCGTAGTTAGTTCTGGAACGCTTTGCAAGAATGAATATTGGAAAAGCTAACGATCTCGTGACTTTTTGCAGCGCAAGTGATGAAATCCTTCTACAGCGGCTGCAGCAAGCATCGCAAATCAGACTTAACAAGAGGTGTTCAGGCAGGCGTTGTCGTAGATACTGTAACCTGCGGCAGCGACCCCCAGGTACAGCTGAGCCACCACTTTTCTTGCGAACGATGTAGAGTTCAATACACAGTTACTAAAGGTTCGTTTTTTCATACTATTAAAACACCCATGGGATTATTGGTACATTATGTGGAATTAGGCATGTGGTGTACGAAGTGATTCTGTAGCCATGTCATTGGGAAGGAATAAAGAAACTACTGTAAAGTTGCTTCGCAACATAAGAAATATACGTTCATAGAAGCTGCTGTAACAACCGAAACAGTTTAAACTAGGGGGTGTGGGGCGCTGTGTTCAAATAGACTAGAGTGTGCTTACCAAGCGTAAATACCAACGTGGGGGGAGGGGGGCCATTAGCAAAAAACAATGGGTGATTGGTATATACGACGTGACCCGTAGGAGAGGTTACATAAGATTTATACCTAACCGTTCAGCAGGTGTGTTAATACGAGAAGTGCAGGAACATGTAATTCCTAGAAATTAGATTTGGACCGACTGTTAACGGGGGTATAATAATATAAGTATCCTAGAAAGGGCGTCACCCTACACACAAGTCAGTGAATCACTCTCGTTTTTTTCGGATTCCAGTAACCGGTGTATGTATGAATCTTGTAGAAGGTTGCTGGTCCACATTAAAGCCTTTTATGGAAGAATAGGTAGATATGTTCCTTTGGTGGAAAACTTTTGGGCCCACAGATAGAGACAGATTTAAAAATTTGTTAATACATTTCAGAAAACGTAGTATAAGAATTTTAACTATGTACTATTTAAATATTAAATCCGCTTCTTTCTAATTTGCTGTTAACGGTTCAAGTTGGTTTTACGAAGACTATATATGACATTGACATATTTTTTATTGAGCTACAATTACAAATCTCTGCTCTTAATCTAATTGGTACCTTGAAATTTGAATTTGGAAAAAATTTTACATTTTTGTCTGACTAATGCGAAAAGAATTAAGTGTTATCTTGCTGTCCTAATGACAGCCGACAAGGTATTTCATTTATAAATTTAAACTATGCTAATCAATAAATGCTGTCTTCGATCTTCTGTACTTCATCGTTGCGGTCTCGTCGTAGTCTACGACTGTCCTGATGAGGGGGTTGTCGTGAAGAGCCATTTCTTCGAAGGTCTTCCTTGCATCTGCCTTGATGAATTTCACCATCGTTGGGATGTTGACGTCGGGATGGAGCCGGTCGTTCCTCACGTACCATGGGGCGTCGAGTGCCATACGCAGGTTCTTTGATTGGACGGGTTGCGGCCTCTTGATGTGGGACTTGGCTGCGTAGCCCCACGCAGCGGATGCGTAGGTGAGGGTCGGTCTGATGATGGTCTTGTAGAGTTTGATCTTGTTGGTGATGTCGAACTGACTTCTTCTGTTGAGTAGCGGGTACAGGCTGGCTATAACTACGTTGGCCCTGGATGCGCTTCTGGCGATGTGGGTTACCCAGGTGAGTCTTCGATCGATGGTTACTCTCAAGTACTTGGCCCGCGGCTTCCATGGGGATGGCCTCGTTGATGATTACGATGTTCTTCTCTGGTTGGAGCTTCCTCTTCTTCAGGAGCATAACGCTGCTCTTGTCTGGGTTGACGTTGATCAGCCAGGTTCGGAACCATCTCTCCAAGGCGGTGGCGGTTTCCTGAAGTCTTCTTGTCACTAACCATTGGGCTACTGATCTAGTGGTTACGGCGGTGTCGTCAGCGTAGAGAGACAGGTGGTTGTCGCTAGTCTTCGGCACGTCGCGAGTGAACAGCGAGTAGAGCAGTGGTGAGAGGAGCGAGCCCTGAGGCGTGCCAGCTTCGATCTGTCTGGTTGAGAACGGGAGCTGCCTATATTTACTTGGAATCTTCTTCGGTCCAGAAACGATGCGAAGAGTCTTGACAGTCCTTGGTGGATGTCCAACACTAGCAGCTTGTAGAGGAATCCCTGATGCCACACTGAGAACCGTAGGAGCCTGATGGGGCGGTAGTTCTGCGGGAAGGTCGCAGACTGCCCAGGTTTCTGTAACAAAATTACTTGTGCGCACTTCCAGGGTGTAGGGAAATGACGCAGACGTAATATAGCGTTAAGTATGGTCAGTAGCGTGGCTTTCGCTCTTACCGGAAGTAGTTTAACGGCTTTGGTTGGGATGCCGTCGGAATCTGATGCCTTTCGGATCTTCACTCTTCTGATGAGCTTTTTCAACTCTTGGAGAGCCACGTGAGGCAGGTGCTAGTAGTCTTCGTCTTCTTCTAGGCCATCTGTGACAGCTCTGTTGACTCTCTCTACCCAGTTGAGATCGGCTTCGGCGTAGCTCAAGGTGAACTTTCGTTCTAGATGGTCTGCAAAAGCTTCGGTTTTGTCCTCTTCTATGTAGGCCATCCCATTCTCTCCGGAGATTGGCGGCATAGGTGCTGACTTCCTCTTCAGGATCTTTACCATCCTCCAGAGTGAATGGTCTTCTTCTAGGGACTCGATCTTCCTTCTCCACTGCTCGTTCCGGTGTTCCTGCAAGGAGACGATTATCTGGGTACGTAAGTCGTAGTAGGCGTTCCTGTCTTCTGGGTCCTAGGAACGCTGGTAATTCCTCCTAGCACGGTTCTTCTTCCTGATGAGCTGCCTGGGGTCGTCTGGGATCTGCTGGTGCTGTCTGCGTACCATCGTTGTCTTGTTCGCCGCCTCCATGGATAACTTAAAAGCTCTGGTCAGTAGGTCTACTGCTGCAAACACTTCGTCTGCTGTGTTGAAGGATGGGATCGGTAGGATGGCCCCTGGAGGTGGTCCGTGAATGCTGCCCAGCAGATGGTCTTCCTTGGTCGCTCCTCCTCTTCGCCTACACACAGTAGCACTAGGTAGTGGTCCGAGTCCAATTCGTTGACTGCGTTGAGCTGGACTGGCAGCGCTAGGTCCTGGATAATTACGATGTCCAAGATGTCGGGCCTTCTGTTGTGGCAGTAGTGGGTTGGCTCAGCTGTTCTTTCGATTGCTGCTTGTCTGTTGTCGGCGTAGTTCCGTAGGTTTCTTCCGTTCTGGTTGGTCGTCCTGCTGTTCCAGGTTGGATGCTTCGCATTGAAGTCTCCATATACGATAGTTCGTGTCCCGGTAAGTGGGACGGTGTCCAGGTCTACTTCTTGGATGAGTCTAGCTGGCGAGTTGTAACCTGAAACAAAGCGTATCGTACATGCAGACGCTGTCCTAACTTCCACGGCGGTGGTCTCCACGTGCATTAGATCTCTGGTGTTGACGCTGTAGTAGTGGATCCCAGGCTTGATGTAGATGGCGGTTCCACCTCCTCTTCGGTCTTGTCTGTTGTTCCAGTAGCAAACGTAGTTTGCTATTCTTGGATTGTTGGTTTCTCGGAAGAGGATCTCGTTTATCATCCCGATATGCAGGTTGTACCTCTCTGCAAACTCGATGAGCTGGAGCTTCTTCGCTAGAAGCCCGCTGCCTGTAGGGATAAAGGTTTTCGTTTGTTAGCCATAAACGTTCATATGGTTTAAAGATGGCTACAATGTCTGGAAGACAGCTGAACACAGCTGTCAGGATTTACCCCGTTGTCTTGGCTCCGGTGAGGGCAGTGGTGATCTTCTTGATGACGTCGGTGATCTTCCCTAGGTCTACGGTAAACAGAAGGGCCATCAGCTGTCCAATTCCCATCTCTTCTGGGGCGGCGGCGACTGCAGGTGGTGTCGGTGGAGACGGCTTGGCTGCTGGCTAGACAGTAGCGGCTGCAGAAGTACTAAGTCTCGGATCCCGCGGGTCGCCTGGGCGAACGACACTGCAGGATTTACCTAGGCTACGGGTGAGCTTCCGCAGGTGCTGGTGCTCTGCGCTGCCTGGCTAGAGCTGGCTTTGGGAAGGCTGCGCCTCCGCGGCAGAGGGCGCTGTGGTGCTCCTCACCGCACTTGACGCAGCGATGTAGAGCATAGCAGCGGCTCTGCACGTGGCGAAACCTTTGGCAGCGGTGGCACTGGCTCGTCGTGGGCTGTCTTCGCGGGTATTCGACACGCACCTGCAGGCGGCACACCTGTGCAACGTCGAAGATCCGCTTGCTCTCCTTGGTGCGGTCCAGCTGGATCAGGAATAGCGACATAGGGCGGCGCTCACTCCCCGTCATCTTTGTGACCTTCTTGACTGGAAGGCCTTGCTGGAGCAGATCTTCTTTGATCTCTTCTTCAGGGAGATCTATAAGGAGTCCTCGTAGTACCGCTTTCAGCGGTTTTTCTTCCTGTAACATGTAGGAATGGAAACGTAACTTACCTTCGGATAGCATTCTGGTGATGCCTCTGAAGTTGTCAGTGGTGGTCGCCTGAATGCTGATGCCGTCCTGGATGTTCTTCGCCTTGGTGAGGCCGTACCTCCTGTTGGTGTTGGCTTAGCCGACTTGGGACCACTTTGTCTTGTTCCTCAGGACAATTGGATGCGATAGGCGGGATTTCTTTGCTGTTGTGTTGGTCGCTTCTCCGGCGAAGACTAATGGTTGTTTATATACTTCGGTTGGAAATTCTGTCTTGAATCCAAATATGTGCATTATTTAGCGCAGAGAAGCTCGACTAAACGCAAATTTTAATTTCATGATTAGGACCTTTACCAGTATAAATGTTGAGGCAGAAATAGTGTTTAGGCGAAAATAGCATTGAGGTTTCAACCCAGGTTAGTTGTCAAAATGTTTTACTACTAAATAAAAGCGGTAGCGGAAGCAAACATCAAACTCATATAATCTCATCGGAATCCTACTTTTGCAAAACTTTAGAATTTTTAGTTTTTTTTTAGTTTTTGAAAAACTATTGGGGTTCGATAGAATACTTCTGCATTTTAAAGAGTGGGAGATGCGAGTCGGCATGAAATACATACACCATTCTCTAAGCTTTCATCAAAGATTTTTTAATGTCTTGATCCAGGACCCACACAAGATTAAAAAGCGCTCCCGTGTATCACCGTAATTTGGCGCTATCTGTCAAATGATATGGGGGTACGGAAAAAAACGGTTATCATTAATTAAAATAAATTAAATTAAAAGCTTTTATTTCAACATTTATCGTTAATATGAGGCAGAAATAGTGTTCATGCGAAAATAGTGTTGAGGTTTCAACCCAGGTTAGTTGTCGAAATGTTTTACTACTAAATAAACGCGGTAGCGGAAGCAAACATCCAACTCATATAAGCTCCGCGGAATCCTACTTGTGCAGATCTTCAGATTTTTTTTTTGAGAAAATGGGTCGTTAGTCCTACTTTTTCGTTTTTGAAAAAAACCATTGGGGTTCGGTATAATACTTCTGCATTTTAAGAGTGACAGATTCAAGTCGGCATGAAATACACCATTCCCTAAGCTTTCACCAAACATTTTTTAATGTCTTGATCCAGAACCCGCACAAGGATAAAAAGCGTTCCCGTGTAACACCGTAATTTGGCGCCATCTGCAAAATGATTTGGGGGTACGGAAAAAAACGGTTATCATTAATTAAAATAAATTAAACTAGAAGCTTTTTTATTTCAACATTGATCGTTAATATTAGAAGGAAGATAAAGTAATTACAAAAATAAAAAAGGAACTTAAAAAATTAACTTGCGTTACTAAATTAAAAATTAAGTAGGATAAATAGGTATGTACGTAACTGCATACTATAAATATATAAGTTTTTTTTGCAGGGCGTTCACAATTTATACATATTTAATTTATTTATCGAAATAAATGAGTACATTTAATTTTGATATTAAACCTTCAGCATATTCCGCGTTACGTGAAAAGTACAAAAAATGAAGGTTTCTATTCTTGATTTCCTCAAATTATTTTAAGATAAGCTCTATATTAATATTATCTAAACGTTCGCGGTTAATCCAGATAATCTTTCCTCAAGATGGCTTACTTGAACTAATTTTTTTACGGTTTAACATTCATTAATGCCACTAATACCGAAAGTGAGAAGAATATTTTAAAAAAAAATGGTATATTGGGAAACGTTGATGTTAAATTATTTTCGAAGATGGATGCGAATAGATCGTATCGATTTTTAAATTCGTTAAACGTTTTAAACGCTTATATTTCATTAAATAAATCATTATCATCATTAGGTTTTTAGTCCTGGAACCGGTTGAACGCGTACCTCCATTGTTTCTATTCTGAGCTAACTTACACATTTCCTTGAATTCCCACAACCTACATATTTCACCATCGATGTGCAATAGTCTAATATATTCCGCACTATTCCCTCATACCTTAGAGCATGTGGTATCCCCTATCTTTTACAGGATATATTCCTTCCACATATTCCTTTTTTCCTCTATCATTTCTAGTACTTCTTTGTTCTTTACTTAGTCTGTTCACGATATCTTCATTATACTTTTTAGCACCACATTTTCCTGTCCGTTTCTTCTACTGTCCACGTTTCACTTCCGCAGTTTTGTACTCCACACATATGCATTCAACAATTTTTCGTTGTTTCTATGTTTGCGGTCTCCGAACATAGCAGTTGCTTTTTCTTGTTAAATGCAGCACGACCTTGTGTTAGTCTCTTTTGCAAAATTTTGCGTTATTTGGCTTCCTAGGTAGCAAAAATCCTTAACCTCTTGTAAATTCTCGTTTCTTATTTGTTTTCCGGTTTTCGACTTATTTTCACCCTTTCCTTACATACTAGCAATTTACTTTTATTTTTGTTCACTTTCGTACGGTATCTCTCTGTTACTGCTGTTTCCATTGCATTAAGAGCTGCTTCTAACTCTTGCTTTCTAGATGCTAATACCCCTATATTATCTGCAAATTTAATCATTTCAATCGTTTGTCTCTGCGTAATAATTCTAAATGTTTTTCTGCATTTGTTAGTATTTAGTGCCTCTTTGATATACAACTTGAAAACTAACTGGGGTAGCACACATTCCTATGTCATTCCATCCCTAATATTTACTTCTCTACGTTCCTGTTCTAAGTCTATTTGTTACATCTGTTTGCTCTTTGTATAAGCTGTGTACTATCCGTTTATCTCTATAGCTCTATAACTTATTCTTGTTAGACAACGGTTTAGGAATCAAGTAAGAGACTGTAGAAGCTACCCAGACGCAGAGATAGCCACTGAGTACAACATAGTAATTATGAAAACCGCACTTAAATTTAAAAATTTGAAAAAAGGAACGAAAAGAGGCCCTTTGATTTTGAGAAATTAGAAATTAAGATAACCACAAAAGATCAGAGAAAAAAATCGAGCGAATTGCTGTAAGACATCGGAAAAATATATGATACTAAGGAAGTAGAGCCAGAATGGAATAGTATTAAATCCTGTTTAGACGTGTCGGCCACAGATTTTCTGGTATATAAACAAAAAGAAAGTAAGAAACTATGGGTAGCAAAGGATATTCCGAGTTAAATGGAAGAAAGGCAAGCATACTACAAAAACATACCAGACGAAGTTGGAAAACTGAGATATAAAGCCATAGAATGGGAAGTTATTCGCAAATGCAGGAAAGTTAAAGAACAATCGATTGAGAAAAAGTGCAAAGAGGTGCAAAGTAAGGAGGAAATAGGAAACACAGACGAACCAAACAAACTAATTAGAATGAATTTTAGGGATATGAAACCGTTTAGCAAAAACTAAGGGGCACGGCACGAGATACCATAAAAGAAAAAGTACAGAAAGTGGATAGATGTCAAGGATATATAAGGAATTTATATCCAGTCCAGGGGGTCAATTCTTGACCGTTCGCTAACGCCAAGGTTACACGCTTACTAGCGAACGCAACCAAATATTATTCTTGGTCAGTCGTTGACAAGCGAACTCGCTATTTTCTATTCGCTACACAGCGAGCGGGCTTTATAAGCTGTTACAGATGGTAACTTATAAAATTAATGTTGTGTAATGTAATCATTGTCATTGTTTGACGTTTGAAAAATATGGACAATTTGTTTAACGCAAACGTAATGTTAATAGAACATCTAGAATTGGCAGAAAGAAATGTAGATACCTATAGAATTCCGCGAAATCCTATAAATCCATTCTTAAGTATAAATGATGATACATTCCTTAAGACGTTTTGGCTACCAAAAGAGTTAGTTACTTACTTATCTGATGTTTTGAAGACGTATATGACCCGCTAACTAATTCCGGCTTCTTTGATAAATAGTCTACCACCATTTTCCTTTGACTTTTTTAAATTTTTTGGCCACGGGTCTTTTTCCTCTGCATTATTGTTTCAAAATTCAAGAAGAATAAAAATGTGAACTTAATGTCAACTCGCTATTAACGTCAAATGTTGTATGCGAAACGTACAAAATTATAAAAAATATTCCTCATCTGCGGTGTTGCAATATTTCTTAATCGCTTACTTTAAGGTGTTGCGAATGCTTCAACGAACACCCGTCAAGAATATGTTCCTATTAAAATCGTCGCTAAACAGCATTCGCTACGTAGCGAATACGTATCTTAACGAAGGATGTCAAGAATTGGCCTGCAGGAACTAGAAACACTGGAACAGGCATCAAACATTGGACAGGATGACTTCATATTTCCTATACTTAGAGGTAAATTTGAACGAGCATTAAAGGGTCTCAAAAATAATAAGGCACCGGGTATAGATAAGGTGTAAACAAATACTATAAAAGCAGCCGGACAAGTAGTAACAGAACGTCTCTTACAACTTGTTAGGTGTGTGTATGATGCAGGCGAGATATCCAAAGATTTCAAACATTACTCCATAATCACTATACCCAAGAACGAATTTGTTTTTACATTCTGAAAATCATACGAGATGTATAATATAAATTATAGATATTACTTTATGAGCGAGAAGTTCTATGCCACAGCCAACACATTGTAAGGAAGCTCCAAGTCCAGACAAAAATTAGAAGGTATAAAACTCCTTAAATTAATATTGCTTGTACAACCTTGATTTCTAAACCAAGAATGTTGTTTCACACAACATCAGCATAGGCAGACTTTTTGTGGTAGTGATATCACATACTTTGAAGCTAAGGTTGGTTGGTTTTTACAAGTGTAATAAGATTTCGATAGAGGGCATTAGTAGTGTAAAATAATAAATAACCAGGTCCATGTTTTATAGAACCCACTAAATGTCGACTTGTATTAATCAGTTTGAACAAAATTTAACCCTAAAATATTAGAATAAAGGCTAGATTCAAACGGCCGTAGAATGCTATTAGAGTAATAAAAGTAAAAGGTCAAGCGGATTAAAATTATTTCATGTACGTTGGAGGCCTATATTTCATTGGAACTTTCATACGTTTAGCACCAGTAAACCATAATAAAAAGAGGCAGTGTATTTATTTATTTAAAATCATAGCAGATTATAATAATCAATTATGGTAACGTAACAAATCAACAACCATGCAATAATCTAAATTAAAACAATCAATAATCTATATATGAATGATTTATGTGGAGCCCCACGTTGGGCGTATTCTTGTTTCACAAATCAAGCTTATACAAACAATACTAATTTAATGAGGTTTATTTCTTCTAATTTTTGACTGGACTTGGATCTTCCTTACAATGTGTTGGCTGTGGCGTAAAACTTCTCTCTCACAGGGTAATATCTATTATTTATTTATGTTAGTACATCTCATATGATTTTCAAAATGCAAAACAAATTGGTTCCACATAAATGATTGATAAATGTAATACCGATATACTGGTTACTACTTATATCTCCGGATCTTCTGCTACAATTTACTATAATCAGGACGCCTCCACTCTTTGTACTACTCTTCGAAAATGAATTCCTCATGTTCAAAACCTTTATACCTTGTTTCTGCTGCTTCCGTTATCATATTTGATATAGGTAAACTTCTCGATACATTACAATTAATTTATTTTATAAATTTTAGGAACCAACGAAAAAATACAACTTACATTCTTAATTTAAAATTAGGTAATTATATCCACAATAACAATGATATCCTGCATACCTACATAATTTCATTTTTTATATGCCTACTCCTTGTATAATCTAAACATAATTCTTACAAATAAAAACACTGATAATATAATATACCTAGACACTACAATATTTTGCTCTAAATTCAATTTTAAAGTTCTCATGTAATTCATTTTTATTTGTCCAACTCTGTTTATTTTTAAATATCCTTTTATAACTACCACAAACTATCAATATCGCTTTACTCTAATGGCAGTCCTTTATATTACAAGATTATGCCCTAATTTTCACCTACACCCACTTATAGATGCTCCACCTACCAGACGAAAAAGTTTGAAATACCTAGTAAGGTACCGTACCGCTTGAAGATTTATTTCTGAATCATAATTGATTTATCTTATTATATTGAAGTGTCTACTTATATTTTACATCGTATAAGTGCTTTATAGCCCTATATTTTCTACTTATTAGTCCTTATATACAAATTTTTACTACATAAATCACCACAATATATATATATATATATATATATATATATATATATATTGCTACGATAACGCCGAGCGCTCGGTGTCTTTAAACGCTCAGTTGTTTTGCTGACCACCACCTCTCTGTGCCTTTAAAATATCTAAATTAATTTTAAAATCAACACAATTAAGTTTATAGCCTCGACTAGCTCATCTACACCCTGTACAGAGTAAACGACGATATGATAACAGAGAATATTTACCCAGTCCCCTCTAACACTTCATATACCTGAATAAGATAAACGAAATTCACCAAATTTTGTATAATAGGCCAAGAAAATGTACAATTTATAACTCTACGTCCTTGTAGTATCATTAGCTATAGAAAAGCTTCCACATCAAATGAAAATAAATATTCTTATTAAATTTGTTTACTACCAAATTATAAAATTAAATTCTGACCTCGTATCTTTATGTTGACTCCTACGGAAGCTTGTTGAACCAGATCGATGGCTAGTGCTAGTCGTTGATCCTTAGTTTGGCTTTTAACCGAGTAATTCACCGTTTTCCAATAATTTGTAGGCGTTCTTTAGTGAATTCTTTAGTTGCTTATTTAGTTTAATATCATCACTTAGATAATTAATTAGATCCTTACTTATATTCTTAATTACTTAGATGATTTTGTAGAACATTACTTAGATGATTACTTAGAACCCTAAATTAATAAATGTTAAAGATTATGTTTACATTAATTAAATTTAGACTTACGTTTTTAATACTAACGGCAGATTTTCACTAACATGTACTTCACGCACTTCTACTAATTTGTACTTGAATTTTTACGTTGTTTAATTTTATGTCACTTTTGACTTCACTTAATTTCAGATTCACGTAATAAATTCGTCTAGACTGGTACAGCCGTGCGTTGTTAAAGGAACGAATGCCTCTTATGAGTTTATGTTCCTTATATAGAACAAGTTCGTTCCTTACTATCTCTTAACCTGTTGGGTTTATTCAAAATTGCTTACTCTATGTATTTAATTTTGCACGTAGACACAATTTTGTATTGGGATTTGTTAACAAGTGTCGTAATTTATGCTTGAAACATCACGTAGACATAATTTTGTACAGGAATTTATTAAATTTTTCATTTAATTCTGCACGTATTATACCAAAACTTATGATTTCATATTTTGTCTACCAATGCCGGGTTTTACAAAAATGTGGCGATTACTACATTGCTAATGTCACATACGCGTTTTGCCCTAATATCTGTATCTTATTGGGTTATGAAATATACTCGTTTTTCTAAAGTTTGTTTTAAGCGTTTTATTGTTTTCTGTGCTTTAGGCAATGCGTCGAGTTTTAGAGAGATTTGTTTCCCGTTTAAATATACCTAATTTGTATTTATTTGGAGTTTATGAATTCTTTAAATATTTCCAAAATTGATTGGGTTGCGCCTAGAATTATTTCTTTTGCTAAACGTGGTTAATTTATTGCAGAATGAGCTTCCTTTTATTGACTGTAGTTTGTTATTGATTTCATACAAGGTGATTAGAATTTGCTTTGGCGCTTAAGAATGTTTTAAATGGTTAGAAACGGATTGAATAGCTTTCAAAATCATCTATTTTGATGAATGTGCTTAAGTTATTACAAAATGAACTTTCTTTCATTAACTGTGGCCAGTTATTGAACTAATTAGCGAATTATGTACTTTTTATGACTTAAATGTCTGGTTTTCTTGATTTTTATACTGTTCACATGAAGTATACCTCACCTGTGACCTTGTATACCCCTAAATAACCCTATTATCATAGCAATATATATATATATATATATATATATATATATATATATATATATGTATATTGCTTATAAGGACATGTTAATTCAGTTTCTAAAAAAATACACGTTGACAATTTCTGTTTATTATTTTCCAGTGACGTATCAATAATTTTTTTTTAAAAGCAAGAGTGATTTTGGTTGTTCCCCAAATTCAAACGCATCGTTTTGAAAGATTTAGCAATAAACCTTTCCAAATGAGCAAATTTTACAGCTTATGTATCTCTGTAGAATTAATTTATTTTATTTTTTACAGGCACCCATTATTTCCGCTACTGGCGCTCATATTTGAAAAGTGTGAGCTAGCAACATGCACGCCTCGTGAACCGGGGGTCGCGGGGGGAGACGTGTGCTCCTCGGAATCCTTTAACGAAGATATCGCCGTCTTTTCAAAACAGGTAGGTGTTTTATATGTTCATAAAATATCGTATTCTACTTTTACTGCTCACTACAAATATTCTATATTGAATTTACATGCAGAAAACATTTAAATTTATGTTACCCTCAATTTCAAAGGATCACAACTTCCTACTTGTTTATTTTAGATACCGCTCGCCACTATTTGATTACATACTACTTTATCACTATTCCAATACAAAAACGCATGTAAAACATCTCTGAAATTGTTGTTTCACTGCGTTTATTGAATACTAATGTTGATTGTGTTGTTATATGTGCACACAGGCATAATATTTATGAACAAACAACGTCAAGGATGGCTTTGATCTCATACAAAAAGTCGGTTTCGGTTTGTCTATAGAACGAGCACTTTATTTGGTATTAACTTGTAACTCGATAAACTTGTATTACTAGTGCATTGAAGCTACATTTGTTTTTTTAAAATATCCAGTTGCATCTGAAACTAAATTATCTTTCTTACCGAAAATATAGTGTGCTGTTCAACACGTGCATGCGACCAGATAAAATTAAAACTTAAACCCTCGTGATGGGCTTAGTTTTGTTCGGTTCAAATTTCACACTCACATCTGCCACTTTTAATAGAAAACCTTTTGGGAGTTAGGTATTGATGTGAATATTTTAAAATCGTGTAGCTCATGCATACGTATATTATTCATAAATTTATTTATATACGTTATAGGTGCCACTGGTTTCATAATGGAATTTTATGCCATATTTTCAGTATACGCGTAGGGATTTAGGGATTTGTTTTCTTAACGGTCTTTACGTGATTGCTTTAACAAACAAATCGAGTAGATGATAAATTGTAATGAGAGCATTATCGGATAAAGTGATTCCAGTGACGCTGCGCTAGGAATCATCCCTCTGTAACTGTCACCCTTAACTTTGTATGGGCGTGTGTCTTTTACACCACGATTCGATTGTCTATATCCGAATTATACTTACGCTGAATACTAGATCAAATTAGCATCGAATTTGTTCTGTTATAATTACATTTAGAAAAGGTAATTAACTGCTTCACAAAAACATTTTAATTTTGCTTAAGCGTGACATTCTGAGACGAATTAATGCTTCTATAATGAGGTTTTTAAGTACGATCAAGCCCCAAAAACCGAGAAAGTTTACACCTTTCGAGGCTTAGGGCTAAGATTATGTTGTAATTTAATATTTTAAGACGTATCAACTAAAAAAGTAGTGTTTAGAAACTTGCCAACGACGCGAATGTACGTTTATGCTTTCTGGTTAAATTCAAACTTGATTCTCAGATGTGTAAAAAAGTTTATGGAACATCATAGTTTCAAATAATAAACTTGGTAAGGTGCGACTAAAAAGCTTTTACTAAAAATATCGGTAATACTTTTACTGAAATCTCCTATGCTGAAGACTCTCCGGGAACCATCCTTGGCGAACATCATTTGTTGACCATTCTGTACGGATGTCATTGCTGTCGAACTTAATTATTCTATTAAATTGGAATTGTTTAAAACTAGCTTCAGAAACCGACTTTGCAAACAACCTTTTTTAAGTTTTGATTTTTGTTGTGATTCTTTTTTTATCGTATTCGTGGGTGTATGCGGATAAAAATAAACAGGCTGGATTTTGGAAGATACCCCCTTAGCATTAGCAGCTAAAAATACTGTCCCGCGCAGAAGAAAGCATTCCTAAAAAATAATAAAAAGACAATATTTTGGTTGGCATGAGCATTTTCAAACATGCAGTCTTCGAAACACGCACACGAACGCTATACAAAAAGAATTAGAACAATAAGCAGTACACTAAAAAAAGTTACAGCGCCCGAACGGAAGAAAATATTCTTAAAAACCTGTCCAAAATGCAAAAATACATACGGACACAAAAATATTTTTAAAAAATTTAGCCCCTCCATTTTCATCTACACACACTCAAGAACACAATTCAAAAGTATCAGAACAAAGAAGGTTACAGCGCTCGGACGGAAGAAATCAATTTTATAAAGAATGTTTTTTCCTTTGCAGCCGCTGTAACTTTTTGTGTTTTATTCTTTTGTGCGTGTGTAGATAAGATTGGGCAAGCTGAATTTTTGAAAACGCGTCTTTGGCAGCCACAATACTGTTCCTTACAGAAGAAAGCATTCTTAGAAATAATAAAAGGATAATATTTTGGCTGCCAAGGGCATTTTCAAAAATTCAGCCCGTCATTTCTCATATACATACGCACATAACGATAAAAAAAATTAGAACTATAAATAATTCACAACGAAACTACAGCGACCTCTCAGAGAACATTCTAAATATACTACAGCTGATTGAAACCAAAATTTGTATTTGGGCGTACAGAAATTCGGCATAATTTTGAAAATATTTCTCAACAAAAAATATTTTCACGAATCTCACGCCAATAACTGATAAAAAGTACAAAACCCACACAATTTACCAAATTAACTGCTTAGAATGTCCAGGGGTGTACATTGGTAACACTAAACAATATTTAGACAAGAGGATATACGAGCATAAATATACTATTAAAACAAGTAACAAAAAAAGTACAGCACTCGCGTTTCATGCGATTGAAAAATGCCACCAGTTTGATTTTGCCAATGTTTACATTTTAGGTATTGAGGCTAATGATAATATTAGTGGTTTTTTAGAAACCATCCACATACAAAAAAAAACACCAACGCCATCAATTCTAAAACGGACCAGGATGGGTTTGTAAATGTTTACTTTAACCTATTAAACAAAAATAAATATTTTCTCAATAAATATTACCTCCATTTATTCTAAATACTTGATACAAATTGCCATTTTCAACATAATTATTACTACTCTTATAGATACGAAGCAATTAGTTTACACGTTCTAATGTTAGTCAACTATCGTATCTAATATCGCTAACATTATTATATTGTTCTCGATTTTATATTTTTATAATTACGTTGTTTATATTTCAATCCTTGTTAGTGACTATTCCGTACGAAATACCACCTGTGGCTATAGTGATATTGTAAAATAACAATTTAAAATTTCTGGTCTGTATATTGTATAGTTTTAAGAATTTTATTTTAAATATGACATTTTATAGATAATCTATTTGATAATGGTCTCATTGATCGAAACGCGTCATAGAAAAATATATTGATTTTATACTACTACGATTCATTATTTCTCAACGACTTGTTTAACTGACTAACTTCCAAGAATATTTCAGTAATATTTATTTTTATGGTCAAGAATAATTTCCTGTATATATATATATATATATATATATATATATATATATATTTATTTTTATTTATTTATTTTATTTATATATATATATATATATATATATATATATATAAGTATAAACTCTTCTACAAGGATTTGTCGCATATCTTGTTTTTATATTTTAATTTTCTTTGTTTTGTTTTGAAGTTTTTGCTTGTAGGTTTTTAGTATAAACGTCATTGTATCAAATTTGCTTTCGAGCTATAGTTCATTACGAAAATTGAAAGAGTTGTTTTTCAGATACTTATAAAATTTTTTACAGATTAATGGCTTATGCATATTTCATCTGACTGTAGTGTCACGGAAAAATAATTTCTTTGACAGACAAGTGCACTGAAGTTATATAATTATAACGCGTATGTTTATGTTTTACTATTTCTGAGACACACTGCAACGAAAAATATATACTAGGGTCCAAAAATTCAAGCAGTACTCACTAACAGAGTTGAAGCGTTCGGGATAGTCGTACAGATTACAATGATAACAGTACATACTATGCAGAAGAGCTTGGTAATGAACATGGAGCTGATGTTACAAACTTACTTCACTACTCAACTGATGGCTCTTTCGATTGGGTTTTCGCAATTTTTTAGCCGTGTATGCAGAAACAAACATGGTTACAAATCCATGGTTACGGGTCTAAGACTAAATCAAATAATTCTCTATTCTTATTTGAATTTTAAACTTAATTAAAGGGTATTTTTAATGATTTTGAATTTAGATGTAGGGGAAAAAATAATACACATACCGCGGGATTTACGGTGCCTCCGCATTCAAACTTTGTACTCGTAGGCGTCTAGATGCATTTTTTTTCTACAAATTTAGACTGAACATATGGTTTAAGTTCCTTTGAATAAGTCTGCTATTAGGAAAGCTAACTTTGCAATTTTGTATAAAATGCACTTGTGTGGCACATGAATTTGTATAAATTTCTAACTGGCTCATTTTAAGTAGTATTTTCAACTTTGTTTAATTAAATTACCTAATATTAAATAAATCAAATTTTTATGATGCTTGCTCTGAAAGGATTTGATGGATGAAAATTTTTATATTTAATACATATGTACATGCATAATTAATTTTCTCCGACATTATCTTAACGATCTCGTTTGCAAAAAAAAACATGTTTACTACCAGGATGTAAAATAATCTCCTGGTGCCATTTCTGAAAGTCAAAATATTGAAATGGCATTGTTTTCATAGCTTTTACTAAGTTTAGTTTATTATATGCCCAATTCTTGTTACCTGATGCTTTAAGATTTTTTGCGCAACTGAATGTTTTGCACAGATAAGTCGAGGAGCAATCTGGGGTTTATATTTGTTATTTGTTTTAGCTATTGTAAATTTTGGGTTGGATAAATCAGATTACAGTTTTAAAGTTGATTTTATTTCAACTTAAACGCATCTGATTCATTTAGCTAAATTATAATTATGAAACATTCCTCTATTTTCTGTAGCTTACATGTGATTTTCCAATGCTCCACCCGAATACCACATTGGCCAAGAAGCGAGGTTTTATTACCTTGAAGAATTTTGAATTTTGCCGAACCCTTGCTGTTCTAAGCAAGGAAGTGATCTTTAACATGCGAGACAATACTCACAGACGGGACCTCAATTTTACCTCTCATCTGAACGAGGGCGTATTTTTGTGAAAAATGCTCGCCTAACATGTTTCAAGCGGACCGTGTCGGGATTCGAACCCGGGATCTTGGGCATAGTAGTCACACGCATACCAACTATGCCACTTATTTTGTTACCTCTCGAAAGTTGAATTTCTAATCGTTGGTTGTTTTTCCACATTTGTTTACTACAACAGAACCCCAAACTTCAATTATTATTTAGTGTGCAATATACAGTACTGAGAAATCTGCAAGGACGGTGTTACGTCATCATCGAACATTTATTGGAATTGGTGACAATAAATACTTTGTGCGGGTATCCTACAGTTTTTAGTGAAACATTATATACCGACAGTGAAAGTGCGTGAAGAACAGTCGCATTCGAACCCTTGCAGAAGACGGTTGTATGAGAGCTTTTGAAAGCGACATCGACACCCAATAGTGCGTGTTATTGGTTGTCCGTCGAAAGCTTTTGTGTGTGAACGTTTATTGCCCACAGCGGCACAGGATAAAAGGTATTTATACCCTTTATTAAGTAGTTTGGTGTAGTTGTTTTTAGTTATTACATAACCGCTCCACCGCCAATCGGTATTGCTACAAAAAGCAATTGGTCCTTCCCTATAATTAGCATATTTATATCACTCCTTTATCATCCCAATAAGCCAGACGATGATGATCAAAATCATGGTTGATGTTTAGTGTCAAGTATTGTCTATCTCCTGCGAAAATAAAACCAATACCGATTAATGTTGCAAATCGCATTGGTTTAGGATAATAACAGGCATTCATTAATTTTATATTTTAGCACCAAATTAAATCCTGTCAGATCGGTTGACCAGGTGCGATCATTGACGTTTTTACAGTAATTGTTTCCATGTAATGGCGCTTTTAAAATTTAAATTTTGTTTAAATTAAAAACTGGTGCATACAATTAATTCCTCTTTATGTTAAAATTACCATGTATTAAGATTTGGCAACCAAGCAAGAAAAAATTAACATGGAAAATAGCACCATATCAATAATTGCATTTTAAACTCCACTAATTATAAGTAGTTGCCATCATAATCAATAAATCATGTGTGCAGGGAAATATAATAATTATCTACATATACTTATCAATGTAAGTAGCAAAACAATACTTAGTTTTATTATCACACTTAAGATTTATTTATTAAAGCATTCAGAGCACGTTTAAAAAAAAAGTTCACATCAAAGGCTCCAGCAAAACCATAAGCGATTAAACTCTCACATACCCTATGGACGTTTAAACCATACAAATGAATTTTTGGCGACTTCCTGAACTACATAAATGATGCAAAATAATTGAAATACTTCCAGTTTTTAATTTTCTTTTCAATTGTGTCTTCATGACAAATACTTTCCAAAGATTTCGTATTTGGAGTTGTGCGACGTTACTTTGAAATGTTTATAATCATATCTCATTTTAATAGTTTCTATATTAGTAAATCCCATCAATACGGTTAGAATATTTCCTTTAAAAAATAAAATTTATAGGTTAGATGCATTCTTGATCTAAGGAAAGATTATTTTCGCATCTTACATCGTTCATACTCGAAGGTCGTCAAATTAGTTATGCCGGTTTTAAAGATTCGAAATGATATTAGCAAGGTAAGTTTGTGTTCTAACAGTGTTACAGCTTTATGTTTCGTTTGTTTTGATTAATAATGACCCTGGCGCGTCTATGATATTATCGTCTGGACACGAAGACGCTCACATGAAAACTTGTGCTGAGTTAAAAAGTGAAAGTTCCTTTCTTTGGTGCGGTTAACCTTTCCGTAAGTTAATTTTACATATATTAGCTAGAAAACAACGGCAGAAAGTAATTTCAATCTGCAGTTTTAATTTATCTATCCGAATACAGTCGAAAATATTTCGAATTAATTTATGGAGGGAAAAGAAGTCATAGAGCACTTCGTATTTAACATCCAAACAATTGACATGTAATCTTAGTAGGTTAGTTAACCTTGAAGAGTAGGTATCGTACTGACTGCAACTAGTTAATAAGGTTCGGATAACAACTTTTAATTTTAGGGACACCTTGGTTCCCGTTAAACTGATCACTTGGACAAAAGCATGTTGATTTAGAACATTAAGCTTTCACTTTTAGAGTCCTAGGAAAATCGGGAAAAACAAAATACGTCCAGATGATAAAGGCTTTTAGTGGTGTCGGAGTTA
This sequence comes from Platerodrilus igneus, assembly GCA_036346225.1. NCBI lineage: Eukaryota > Metazoa > Arthropoda > Insecta > Coleoptera > Lycidae > Platerodrilus > Platerodrilus igneus. The sequence goes on along the minus strand of JARFIW010000089.1, from coordinate 23,066,542 downwards.
TCTACAGGCAAAAATCGCGCATCAGATATTTATGATTAAAATTTTTGAAACTTTAACCTGCAGTTACTGTAAATGAATGAACGGTTTTAATTAATTGCATGAAATTTATAAACGTACCCACAGTACGCTTTTGTTATTAGGTTAAAAATTTAGACAGTAGTTTTATTTGTCCAAAACCTATTCCATTAAATTATTTTTGTATGTTTGATTTTTAATATTTGCTTAAGAATTTCTATTATGTACTTCTAATGACAACGTAATTGTGTAATATAGTTGCAAACATAATCGTGGAATAGAGTAATGACTTTTTTATATTGGTGTTTTCATAACTAATGTGAAGGTAATAGTCGCAGTTTTGTTGTAATAAATTATTTTACAAATACCTAGGGGCGTGATTAAAATTCTGGTAGCTTAACATTTGATTTTGGAAACCTTTCTTTCAGTTAGCAGTTTCAAACAGGTATATTAATGTGTCTACGGTTAACGTGTGTATTATGTCTACTTATTGATTTCTCATGTGAATTTTAAGCAAGACTGACTTTCCAGATTTTAGGCTTTAACATCTTCTTGTTATTCTTTCTGGGGGTTTCCCTTGAAAAACCCTGTACTTTGAGATTAGGTGGCGTGCAAGATACTTCCCAATTAATATATATTTCACACACGATAGTATTCCGGGACCGTTTTCAAACACACCTTTTGTTCCACCGAGTTAGTCGGCAGCCATTTTTGTTACTACAGTCGGCGTATCTTGAGTAAGTATCTTCGATGAACTTACTAACAAAAGTCTGAGCATTATTTTAAAAATATGAAAAGCCACGTTCTTCTTGCATTTCTTTGTTGTTCCAGAATTGGTAACTTTCTATTGAACAGTTAATAAAGAGCCATAACGTTTATAGTAAACCTCGTCTACGCATTCTTTGCCACTAATTTTTTCCAGCTACTTAAGGTAACATTTTTCGGTAAAGTAGGTACTTTATTCACTACTCAAAACAATTAAGAAATATGTAAGTTTCACCGATATAGCTGTCGATAATCGCAGTTTTAGCGAGTGAAAACAGGTAAGTATTGTGTTTTGGCTTTTATGTTAAGCGTAATAATGCTTACAATTGCATTTATTTACAAATTTACCGTAAATCATTTGCAATATAAAAGTACGACAGACACACTTTATCACAAATTATCTAGAAGTTTCTAAGGAATTCCCTTGTAGGGCAACTTACGAAGATGTTCTTGGCGGTACAACACGGACAGCAAGACCTTAGGCATTCCAAACGTAATCGAATGGATTTAAGCCAAAATAACTGGAAGGTTAGTCCATTCTGGTGAATTAATGTTCTTAAAGCTAAGCGGCAATGAGATTTACGCGATATGAGTGAGCATTATCGTCTTTGAAAGTAATCTTTGACCGACAGCATCTGTGAAAGGAATAAGCATTGATAATCTCATTCCGAATACGAACACCAGTTAGCTTGAGTTCTAATGATAACAGGATCGATATGATCATCATCATGGATTCCAATCTATATTATCATTATGTCACCTTCAGGTATTGGTCGATTCCGATTACGAACAGCATTCAACTCTATTTCAACGGCAACAGGATCTGTAGGGTCACTATTACTAATTTCGGCCCACACCACAATGCTGCCACCTTCGTGCATTGACCATTCCCGAATAAATGTAGAATTATTTCAACTTCCCACGTTAACGTCAAATTAATGTTTGCCGGATATCATGTTGTAAGCTAAGCCTGGACTCATCGCCAATGAATACTTTGAGTCTACTTTCCAGTAATCAATTCTTATATCTGTTTGCTCACAATCAACATCGGACTTACGCATTAGTTAAAGGCATACAAACTATTGGTCGACCGGTATACAGACTAACATTACGAAGGGGATTTAGTGTAGTTTTAATGTCCTGTAGCTGCTTCAAACTGAGTTCGTAGCAGAATCTATTCACATAGCGTTTATCTGGATTGCCCATGTTTTCTTTGTCTACTATGTGAACGTCTCTCGTTTCCAAAAACGGCGATAAAGATCTCAAGCGGATACTTTATATAGCATCTGAAGCACTTCAGCAACGACTTATTATGTGTTCTCAGCTTCTTACCTCCCAAGGGTCTGTCGAGCTACGAAATTTAACAGGACACACGCTATTCAGTCATTTTCTCTAATTTTTGGCAGCAACTGTTGCCATGGAACCACTTAATATAGTGATGTCGGGACATTTGCACTCTGTGGGTTTTGCTCGAGAAGAACAAACTTCAATGCGTGAAGCAAGTCTATGCCCGCGTATTGGACACGAATGAGTGAACAACGTTAATATGTCTATAAAATAAAATTATACCGAATGTTGCAACTGTGCGTCAATAACGTAACTGCTTTGCGGTGTTCCTTAATTGTGTTGAACAGTAAACTTTGGACGTGTTTTTCTCACCCTATACCGTTTACTTGCAACTACAAATAACACACCATCTTCATTTATGAACCCACAGTTTTTACCTATTCCTCTAGATGTTTGCAAAACTCGTATTTTTATTTTGGTCACTTGCATCTTTTTGGTGTTGAACACTGGAACTTGGCAGAAACAGATCCTGTGTGCATATACTGCATTAAAATAGTATTCTTCGGATAGGTTGCAAAGGGATCATTAACTGTTGTTTTTCACATTAGTCAACCTTTCCAAATACATATTATAATTGCTTTAACAGAACTGCTAAGCATTCATAAATGCAAAATAGAACACGTAACCAGTAATGTAATGATACCAAAATGAAAAAACTTGGCATTGTTTTGTTGTATGTAGGTGGGAGGGAAGTCTTAGTATAAAATAAACATAAACTGAAAATAAATTCATTTGGGTTCTGTATCACTACAAACATTTGTTACTTTTTTAACTACTCAGATGTTAAGACGAATGCCATTTGGAACAATGTACACTTTCGTGTCCTATCTCAAGAATGCCAAAAAGACAGATGAAGGCCATTCTTTTTCAGCAGATAGGATATTATAAGGAACATTCAAATGAAAGCGAGACGGGCTATACAATAACACAGCGCGAATTTGGTAGCACGGGTAGGTTTGTGTATACGTTGGTAACATGTAGGTTTGTGTATACTAGCGCCCTCTATTAAGAATCAGAAAGGAAAGCACGAACGTTCACAGCTGTATCATTTGTCTGTTAGACGTGCTCGAAGTGAGGTCAGCGATCCGTGTGTCTGTCTAACACTATGGGAAAGAGGAACAGTGTGTTGTATTGTGTTTTCTGACTGCGGAAGCAGTGCCAGATAGTGAAATTTTAGCCCGAATGTCTGGTGCGTATGGCGAATACAGTATGTCACGTACGCACGGAATAATCGATATCGAGAAGGTCGAGTGTCATTGTAAGACAGCAGTCGGCCAAGATCGACCCAGTGTAGCGTTACCTCTTGTCATTGCTGTGGTGGATGTTGTCCTCAGAAACGACCGATAGCGGACGGTGGAAGACATTCGACTTACGTTGGGTATTAGTCGCGGCACCACCCACACTATCCTGACAGAGCACTTCAAGTTCCGGAAAATCTGTGCACAGAGGGAACCCAACTGCCTAACGCAGGGACAGAAAGTGAACAGAATATGGACATCGCTGCAACACCTGGAACGGCATCACAATGAATAATATCGATTCCTATCCAGCAGTTCAAGCACATGAATTCTACACCATCGAAAAAATCCAAAGCCGTGCACGCCTGATCCAGCAAAGCCATACTGAGTTTTTCTTTGACTGCAAGAGTTCAATGCTTATTCACTGAAATACAGCGTCATATTTATTGCACATCGGCACGTTGGAACTATGGAAAAATTAAAGTGCGCTATCAAGTCGAAAAGTCCATGAATGTTGACGAACGGCATCATTCTGTTGCACGATAATGCCCGCCTACATACTGCCAACCATGTTAAGACTACGCTGCAGAAGTTTCGCTGGGAAACCCTTACATATCCTCCATACAGTTCAGATCTCTTCCAATGCGATTTCCACATTTTTTAGCCCTGGAGAGATATTCGTGATTGTCGATTTGTTTCGGACGAAGAGGTGCATGTCTGGGTTCAATCATGGTTTCATAGGCAATCGCAAACATTTTTCCATGAAGGTATTGACTGTCTTATCTGACCGTGCTATAAATATATTAACAGTTACTGCGATTGCTTTTGAAACAATACACACTTTTTACTTTTTCTTCCATGTGTTAAAATTAAAGTTTATTATAATCTCTTTAATACTTGGCGATATTTTATGCATTGAAATATTTTAGCGCTTATATAAACACGCATAAATTTTACGGCATTGCACCATATTTAAAATACAAAATTATGCGAAGATAAAACGAGTAATTCACTACAAGCAATTTTTAATCGAGTGCCTTCAAAACATTCTTCAAACGAAGAATTTGTGGCTATCCGAATCAATTATAGAAGACAAGATTAGGTAAAGGAATAAGCTGTTACAAAGAGGTCGGCTACTACACACCTTGCACTATAATGAAACTATTTTAATGAGACCAAAATCTCTTGACTTGCGCGAAAAGGTATGCAAAACTTAACAAAGAGTTGACAGAATAAAAAGAAAATTGCCGCCCTTTAAAATACTAGTGATTATTGAGAACGTATTCTAAATTTAAATTACAAAATATTCAAATATTATCAATTAACAAACAAGGAAATCCATAACTTTATACTTGTGGCTATAAGAGCGCTAATCCAAATCGTAATCAACGGTATTAAATCCTTCCGTTTTCATCTTCTATTTCCATCGGTTTGCAGTCAATTTAATTGAGCAGTAGTTTTCGTGCCTGGACTACTTATGTTTAAGTTCGTTCAATTTTTGCAGTAAAAATAATCTTGCTTTATATTTATGCAAAGTTCTAGAACTTAGTGCATATTGTGGAATTATAAATTGTTCAAATCTTTACTCAAAGTTCCATACTAAATGTCAAATACTGCGTGGATGCCTAAATTAGTTTTTACTCAGACTTACATGGTGGATATCTTAAAATTGAATCACTCGCAAATGTTACACATTGTTTGCATTAGGAAGGAATGACCCCTTTCTTATTTAGATCCGATTTATATACAAAATTATCTCAATTCGAAATTTTTCTCGATTTATTGGGAAGTATTAGTCATCGTCAATGCAAGAATTTACATCAATTTTGCGGTTTTGCGATCAGTTGCCGTGACTTATGTTATCGTAAAGCGTGTCGTTTATCTTTTTCTAACGTACGAACTTCATGTGCTGCTTCCCTTTTTCTTATTGTGATATAAATTTGCTTATCTTTCTTTGATTGCCTTTTAATATTCCCGCGAATTGCTCGAATAGGGCATTTATTCATTAATTAATTTGCAAAATTATTCTTAGTATTTGATGACGTATTTGTGTATTGGTAATGTACCCGAAAATTCCAGAATATGGTTTTATTTAAAAACTCTTAAAATGAAGTTAAATGTAATATCGACACAGAAAATTTATTACATAAATAATTCAAGTTTACAATTGCTTTGCATCCTAATGAAAGTACGATTTCAGAACTACGGATTACGTTTTCAATAACTAAAATTCCTATTTTAAAATGATACTCGTTTTACTAAATAATACGCGGAAAAGTTAATAGCAATTGGGTCTTAACGTTGTTACATAGGGGCTTCTTTTATGTTTTGCAATAACGCTAGTGCAATGAAATATACTTTTTATGGCATTTTTTAACGATTAATTTATACAGGGTAGAGCAATTAAATATTAAGAAATTTCAAGATTTTCTATTTCCTTCTACTTGGGTGGGTTTTATTGATAAAATTTGGGTTTTGACCTCTTGTGACCTTTTTATCACATCATTAAAAATTAAAGGAGTGCGAAAACCAAAAATATTAACATGTCATTCCATTAGGTGAATAATGTTTCAATTCAATTAAAATAACACTTTAGTTCAACCTCTGTCAAATTAAAAATTATGTTTTACCTAGATTATGTTAATAGCCAAAGGTTGTATAAACACTTCAATGTTTGTTGCTGTGCACATCACTAGTGCAATCAAAGAAAAGTGCAAGAATTTCTGTGACTTAAGTATAATTTGATTTCTCGATTTATATCGCTACAAAGAAGCTTTTAGCAAGGTTGTTTTGATTACAGGCATTATAAATTTAATACTTGAGCTTATTTAGCAACAGGTGTACAACGCAATTTCTACTTTAATTAATTAGAAGAATAAGTATCACTAAAATGTTTAATTTTACAGAAAGTATAATTTATTTAACCAACGGGATCGATTTCTAAACACGGGTTAAAATATGAATTTTACCTACTTCTTGGATGTATAATAACAAATTAAATTATGGTATTTTATACACATTATACATGATTTGGCGTAACAAAATGACGTGAACCACAATTATCAGACAATTATATTTTTTAATAAATTCACCACGTTTTACAGAACAGATGCTCCAGCATAAACAAATCCATGCAGAGACGAATCTTTATCTAAACCTTCTGCTAACATATGTGACGCCCATTGTTATCTACTTTAACCAAACGACGATGAAAATAATTATTATCTAGTACTATAACTTGCATTAGCTACATTCTCTCTGGAACTAAATCAAGGGTAGCATGCAACCAAATAATTTTTGCTTGCTCCTTAATAACTGGAAACTTTCATAACAAAAACGGCCATCGCGTTCCAACTGACTAATTCCCAAAAAGTGGAAATTAAATTTCCTTAATCGAGTCTACTCGACTGCCTGACTATCTAATGCATAGTGCTAGTCTTAGAGACCAAGAATTTAACATTACTTACATGGTTACACTAAAAAATGAAAGTCTACACCACCACGTTTACATTTGATGTCAATTCTCGATTAGAGCTATATTCCACCGCGAGACGGCTTTAAGCGGGACCAAGAAGTGTTTTGAAAATGAGTTACATCTGAACTAGGCACGTATAAATAGTATTACTTACATTCAAGTTCAATTTGAAAACATACATGTTACAAACGTATTGTCAATTATTTCAATTAGGAAAGTGTTTATTTAAAACCAGTTGATAAATATAATTGTTTTGTGTTACTTTATGGACAAAATGTTAAAGAAAATCCCTCAAATGATTTATGTCGAAAAGAACTTCATAAATTAACCTTACAATATGCGGACGTAATAAAATTTGTTACACTTCAAGCTATTAGTTAGAAATGTCAACTTCACTGTTGGGAAAAATATTACATCACTAAATACGCCCTGCATGTTTGTTGTGGTTTGTTTTGTATTTTTCTTAATCTTCTTTGGGAATTAAACTACTCATAGTTGTTAAAATCGTCTTTATTTACGTTTAGATCGATGGCCTAGGATCGTTGTTAAAATAATACAAATTTTCGAGTTTGACATGTATGATATAAATTGAAGGTGACTTTGATTTATTCATGTTTGATATATTTGGTTTGAATACATTATATTGGCTACCTCAAAGTCGCTGCCAGGGCGCCACACAAATTGAAGGCACTCATTCTTCTAAACTTTAAAATTTTCACATAACGTATTCAAACCAAGTATATCAGACGTTCATAAATCAAAGTCACCTTCGATTTATGTCATAAATGTCAAACTTGAAAATTTTTATTATTTTGACAACGAATCAAGGTCATGGATCGAAACGTAAATAAAGACGATTTTAACAATTATGAGTGGTTTAATTCCCAAAGAAGATCAAGAAAAATTACATCACTACTTACGCTAGAGCATGTATGGGCAAACTTTTTTCTTGGAGGGTCGCATATGTGTGTTCAAAATGTTTCGCGGGCCGTCGTGTCAATTTTTTTACATAAAATCACAACAATCTCATTGAACAATTTTTTATTCCCCCAAAAAAGAAATGCATATATCAATGGGAACTAAGCAGTTGTCCACAATCATCAACAACTTTATTAAAATTTGGTATCAAATTGCTGGTACTAATTCGTAACACAGACTGCAAGTTGGCATCACTCAGAAGTTACCTGTTTTTTGATTTGTTGATTTTCATAGTAGAAAAGGTCTGTTCACATATATATGTGGAAGCAAAAATAACAAACATTTTTCTTGCAAAGTTTTTCAACTGTGGAAATTTTGTTGGGTTCAGATCTGCATAGAAATTCAACAGAGTTTTAGTAGCAAAGTCTGCTTTCAATGCACCTTCTGCGTGCAAGTCAATGAGTTCCATTTGGAGAGGAACTGGTGCTGTTTCAACCTCACAGCTAAAGGGAGATGTCAATATGTTGAATTGTGGTTCTAGAGATTTGAAGTCCACAAATCTTCTTACGAATTTCTCATTAGTTTGCAAATCTGACCACTATATTTTTCACAATATTCAGCCAAAACAGTCTGAGTCTGCAAAATTGGAAAATGAGCAAAGTTTTCTGCACTAAGTTGCTTAGCAAACAGTCCCAGTTTGACTTAAAATGATTTTATAGCCACATATAAATCACGTGCAAAAACACTTTACCTTGCAATTTCATGTTTAATTCATTCATGACGTCAACAGCAAATGCAAAGTCACAAAGCTATTTTTCATCTTTAACCAAGTCACAGAAATCAGAAGAAATACTTTTCATATCTAAAAATAACATAATTTCTTCTTTTAGATTCCACACTCGTTTCAATACTTTTCCTAAACTTAACCCGCGAACATTAGTATGGTAGAGCAAATCAGTTAATTCTGATTCCATGTCTTCAAGGAAGGGTCGAAGCTGTCGGTGATTGAGACCTCTTGCTTTTATTAAATTTACAACACCCACCACAGGATCAATAACGTGTTTAAAATCAAGAACAGACTTACAAAGGCTTTCTTGATGGATGATACAGTGAAATGATAACACTGTCTGATCTGGACAATTTTGTTTCACTTGATCGTTTAACAATTTCACTAGTCCTGATTGCTTGCCAGTTAAAGAAGGAGCTTCATCAGTGGTTATGCTTGCTAAATTATCTAACTTTAAACCAGAATTAGACAAGCACTTTTTCAAATTTTCGTGCAAACTTTGGCCCGTGGTAGTATCTTTCATGGATTTGATTGAAAGCAATCGTTCACTAATTTCAAAATTGTGCTGGACGCCACGTATAAAAATCAATAATTGAGCTGTATCCTGGACGTCAGTGCTTTCATCAAGTTCCAGAGAGTACAACAGCAGCTGATCCGTCAAATTGAAACAAATATCCTCAATTCTCCGCACTACTGTTCTGTGTGATAAACTAATAGCCTCATATTTTGATTTGGCCTCAGGACAAACAACATTAATTGCATTCAACATACAGATTTTTATAAATTCACCATCAGAAAATTGTTTATTGTGTTTTGCAATACTGTTTGCAATAAGAAAATTTGCTTTGGTGGTATCCTTTTGAATGGTAGATTGTCTTTTTAAAGTAGTTTGCTCCTGTTTTAACTTTTTCGGCAAGTCATTAACCTTGCGCTGTGTTTCAGATTCCGAAAAATTCCGACAAAAAATTAGGATGTTTTGTCTGAAAATGCCGTTTCAGATTCTATTCCTTGAAGACCGGCAGACTGTCACAACAGATGCGACACACGGCCTTTATTCTTATTTTTCTTTTCTTTGCTTGGAATTACTCATTGTGTTATTAATTTTGTTTTATCTAAAATAATAAAAAAATTATATATTAATTAGATATAAAAACAAAAATATTTCAAACAAAAATTTTACATTACATATAAAATACAAAAACATTAAATATAGCATAAAAGAAACGATCACAACTATTTTCAAAAAATCTGAGAAACCAATAAAATAATATTAATCAGCGCTTTGCAGCTACTGTTAGTACGATCAATGAAAACAATAATTTCATATCTATTTTTAAAAAATTTGACCTCATATTTTATGAAATAATATTTTTTCTTATACATGTCTCCAAGATCAACAGTGCGGCTTATATTCAGGAGAATACAGTATTTCATTTGTTAAGGAAAAATGGGTACTTACAAATCTTCGGGTCGGGAACAGGTAGTTTGGTAGGTAGGTCTTTCTGGTAATCAATGGCATGTGGTTCTGATTTCGTCCCACTGAATACTTCCTTAAATAACCACACCACACAACCAACAAAATTCGTCAAGGCCAACTAGTTGACTTTGAAAATTTGGGAAATGACGTCATTATTCTTCGAAATTGCAAAAAACGTCCGTGCAACGTTAAGAAAATGGCCGTGCGATGTGAGAAAAGGTTCATAGAACGTAAGAAAACGTTCGTGCAACGTAAGAAAACATCTGTACAACATCTTTTTTTAAAGTTTCGTAAAATAATTTTAAAAGATACAAATTTTTAATATTTACAAACTCATGGCGGGCCGCATGAAAAGGCTTTGCGGGGCCGCATGCGGCCCGCGGACCGTAGTTTGCCCACTACTACGCTAGAGGATTAACTGTCATTGTCCCACCACTATCAGACGACGGTTAAGAATCAACTGGACTTTCCCAATAGGAAATCACACGAATGTTCACAAAAAGGCACTTGGTTTAAACATAGCGTTATAGTAAAGTTACATATTAAAATTAAATAATAAAACGAATTTGATACGCATCGAAGTACACGTAACAAGGAGTACTAGCATGGATAAAGTTGAGAATGTAGGATTAAATATCAATAGTAAACAATTTTTAGATTTTAAGCAATGTTTAAACTATTTCTTCATATCTCACTAATAACTTGGATAAAAGGTACATGAAGTTATAAGTGGAATTTGAACCTGCAATTATGTGTACTCACAACTGCAGGTAATTAGAAATATACATTGTGCAGGTTATGTTATTTGAATTACCTCAAGCATTTTTAGGATCATTTCTGATAGAAACCTGTTTGATGTATTGTCAAAAATAAAAATAAAGCAACGCCAGTGTTAATAATATTAAATTATAAAATTGTAAATTGGACTGAAACATTAATCTAACCGCAATCGTTATTAAAATACTTGTGCTTTTTGCGTATTATACGCATTTGATGCAAAAACTGTAGGTGAAAGGCTTATTACTTTTTAATTTTCAATTGATTAGCCTAAGATGTTGCCATGGAAATAATGTAGGTAGCCTGGAGATTGATTAAAGTGTTTGTTTGAGTCTATAATTTATAAAAATGGTAATTATAGATTATATGCATAAGCATTCTAGTTGTATAATTTTTTCTAATGTCCATTAGAAACTCGTTACATTTCCGTCATATTTAAACGAAATATCCAGTAATTTGGAATAAACGTGTATATAAACAAATGTAATTATTACAACTGAAAATAAGTGTGTAATTATAATATCCTGTAAGACAATTATAAACCATAACACGTACGTCTCTCTATTATAAACATTACTTTCATTAAGTTGTACAGCATAATTTATCGGACACCTCGGAATAAATTAAACACAGAAATACTTAAAGAATTAATTAAATATAATTACAGTATTATTTGTAGAATACAAAACCCTGGTGGAATGGCTCCACACGAGGTAATATTCACTTTCAACCCCATCTGCATCATCCCTAGCGCGGCTGCGAAAGGCGATTGGGAGACTTTGACTTTGTAATTACGAATCCTCAGCCGCAACCCTGTTTTGTTAGCCGTTCATATTTGTTTGTACGCACCCGTTAAATAAATCAGGGATATGAATTTGAATATACAGCGAATTATAATGGATGAATAAATAAATACACTTAGCCGTCAAATTTACAAGTTATACGAGGGGATATTCCCGTTTAACCCACAACCAACCATCTTTCTCTTTTTAAACAATTTAATTTGTTAGTTCTGTTGCCGCTCACCGACGATGATGGCTGTGCCTGGGATAAATTTATCTCAAGCGTTCTCCGCCATCCGATCACTTGGTATTTTTAAATCCTGACAGATGTAACAGTGACTTCTTAGAAAAGCAGGGGATGGATCCAAGTGCAGTGAACCTTCAAACTCTAAACGCAAGCACAGGCAAAGTATTCATTTAAAATTTCTGTGCCTTTCCGTTTTGGTGTGTACAATAGTTTACCACCCCTAAAAAATTCCAGAGTGTAACACAAAGATGCCCTTGTATTATTGTATTCTGTCCTGAATAAACGCTTTTATACATTTAGTCACGTTAGAAATGCTTTTGTGCTGTAAAGGAAATTTAAATTAAAGGTTTGTTGTATTTTTCTGGCAGTTGTAGTTTTAAGAAGTTAAAATTAGGAAAGGAGCCTGTAGGCATAAATAGCTTCCAAATATTTTGTTGCAAATTTTTGCTTATTTTTGATTGCTATTTGTGTGCAGGGCCCAGTTGGGCTAGTACCTTCAAACATTTGTCAATTTAAGAAACCCTTATGAACATACAATATTTCGCCGAAACCGGGCTCATAAAAGTATTAGAATATTCACAGTATAGTTAGTACACATAAAGGAAAAATTTTTTAATAATCTTTTATTATATTCTCACCTCTATGCCAAAACTACGAATGTGCAAATTTATCAGATTTGGCTATGTGCGAGTTGGATTTGCATTTTTAATTAACTATCCGATTCGGAAATACTGAATGTGACCAATCAGTCCATAAATTTAGTCTAAATAGGCGATTACATTTTTTTACATGTGCAAAATTTTTTTGTACAATGTCAAATTGACGACTGTGTCACATTTGACGTTTTGGCTTGGGAAAAACTACAAGATTCCATGATTCGTAAAGCGAATGTGCCACATTTGTTGTTTTGGCTTATGACTATTTTGTAAAATCGGTTATATTCGTGGTTTAAAATTGTACGAATGACAAACAACTTTGATTGCTTCATGACTGCTGTTGAGTAATAAAGTTTGTGGTGGTCCTTTATTACGTTTTGTGATTGATAAAAGTAGCAAATATGCGAAAAGTTATTGAAATGGTGTAGTTGTGTAGTACTTGATATAGTAAAAATCATAACATAAAAATTTTTTTTCTGCAAGACAAAGAAATCTGTGAAGAAATAATTCTAGCTGATTATAAAATTAAATCATTGTAGAATAAAGGTATGTTTATATTGTACTAGATACCTATCACTTATTAATGTGTCATTTAATGGCACTGTATAGCAATAATTTTTTATAGCAAGGCCTAGTACGTTTCATGAAATTTGCAAAGACGTAATCTTGCCTGAAAACCAAAATAAATCATTCTATAAAGGTATTGTGGCGCCGCCTGGTCTACCTGTGATTACATTAGAACATAACGAAACGTTTGTACACAAAAGGTGATTTATGGCCCTTCGCGGCGTTACACCTTTTGCATTTTGATTGACATGTACGAAGCTTTGTATTTAAAGATCGCAATAGGTACGTACATTTGTGATGTAATTTAGAATTTTAGTAGATTGGGATTTGCATAGGTGCTAGCGTCTTCGAGAACAATCAAAAGGTATATAAATTTGCGGACATAGTATTGAAAATCAGTTCTGATCGAGATTTGATTACGATATTTTATTCTTTAAACATTAAAATATGTGCTATAAATTACTGTTAATTATCGATATAAATTACTCTGCTGTTGATATAAATCGCCCTATTTGATAAAATTAATTATAATAGTTAGTGCTTCGTATATAATTGTGGTGCTTCGAGATTAAATTACTTAAGAAAATAAAATCGTAGTTTAAGAATATTATACACGTACTGATAGCGACTAGCTAAAGATAAATTCTTGTGTAAGCTTCTAGAATTTTTTTTTTAACTTGAGAAGGTTTGTATAACCAGTTTGAAAATAAACAATTGTTGTTTGTGCAAATACAGTTTTCCTTACAGTATATTACTATATTATTAATATACTCATAATATCAGTTATTATTGTAAATCTTAAAGGCAGTGCTATTAGTGATAATTATTTTTCTAGCAGGTGCCGGTACACTTATTTATAATTATGGAAACTGTGATAATCCTCAATCTTTCCTGGATTCTGATGTTGATTTAATTGGTTCGTCTTCAGATGAATATGCATAATTGGCAAATAGTTGTTCTGATAATGAGGCGAGTAGTGAGGCAGCCGTAATAGTTTGCGGTCCAATAAAATCTCCTTTTATTTTTGCCCTAGTTAGTCTGGGAAACGTTTCTCTCAGGTATTGGAATTATTCACTATCTTTATTTAAAGTTCTGACAAAGTCTTTTATCAGTCCCAGTTTTTATGTGCAGAGGTGGTACCAAAACTTTCTTGGTATCAACGAGAGAAGGATTTGTGACAACCAGGTTTTCCGCATTTTCCAGTTTTTTTGTCAATCAATGTTTATTCTTTGCTCTGTTGTCCCATTCGCAGAGAAAACAGCAACACTTGATGTAATCTAATTGCATTCCTAACAAAGATACTATGACTTTTAAATCACCACATATGCTCCATCCATGTTCTGTATACTTATTTTTTCCAGTAAAGTTTTATATCGACATAGATTTCTTTCATATGTACTGTGTGAGCAATAGGAACAGAGGGTACGGATTTCTATACTGTAGTAGAACTCCCTTCAAGCTTAGAGTAGATAAATCAGTAAATAGTCTCTTCTCATTAGTTTTATATTCACATTTTAATGCATGCGTTAGTCGCGGAACATCTAAACAGTACACAAACTGATCGCACGATGAAAAAAATGACGAAATTTTTTTCCACTTTTTCGATATGTGAAAATATGCGTACCACTCTGTGATAAATTCCAACCTTACAACTTGGATTCCAACAGGTGGGCTAGAGCGTTTGATAAATTTAACTTCCGTCGTTAAGTTCATCTTGTGAAAGTAAATATGGTGTATTAGATAAGCGACTTTAAACAATTGGTCAAGCGTGAAGTGCGAGAATGCGTGGATGAATGAATACTTACATAAGGTTGTTTCGAGCGCAAAGCGCGAGAATGTGTGGGCGAATTTATACTTAAGTAGCCGCAAATTTATATTGCTGTACCAGTAGTCACTCAATGTAGTACCTTCGGATGAAGCATTGGGAACTTGGCCGCAAGTATAGCGACCCTTACTTACATTATACTGTACCAGTAACCACGAACGTAAGGGAATCTTGGCGAAAGGGGAACTCGGGGAAATGGTTTCTGAGGCGAAAGGGGTTCCCAGACGAAAGAGCACCTGGGGCGAAAGAGTACCCTGGGCGAAAAGAAATCAGATCCATACGGACTAAAAACCAATTCTGATCATTCTTTAAACTATGTATATCTTTATGAAATAAACAAATGATCTGTTACCTACTTAACACTGGTGGACCTTCTAAGAAGCTACTGCACCCAGTGCTAAACGAGGAAGTTGGTCGACGGAAACCAATACGTTTCCAATTATATATTAATGAATAATTTTGCCTTGCATGGGAAAAGTAATTCGAGCATAGGGAACCAAAAACCTATATAAATTCTTGGTTATTTTGCAAAAAGAAAAGCCCATGACCGGTTTCACTGTTCTTGCAGATCATCAGACGGACGTATCTCTTTTTGCAAAACAACCAACTCAGTCCTGGAATTATACACAAATTAAGGTGCATTTATAGTGCAAATGCTTCTCATACGCCCTCAGGTCATTTGTTTATTTCATTTTTCATCTTGTGTTTTGACTCGCTATTAAAAATTTTGTCTGGCAATGCCATCTATACTATCACGTCCGAGACTGAAAACAGTCATCGATAGTTAGTTGCTTATATTCGAGTATAGAGGGCGCATGAGAAGCATTTGCACTATAAATACACCTTAATTTGTGTATAATTGCAAAAAGAGATGCGTCCGTCTGATGATCTGCAAGAACAGTGAAACAAGTCACGGGCTTTTCTTTTTGCAAAATAACCAACAATTTATATTGATTTTCGTTCTTTAAGCTCGAATTACTTTCCCCATACCAGGCAAAATTATTCATTAATATGTATAACTTTTATTTAAAAGCACGATGATCTAAATATTCAAGCTAAAGTTAGCAGTGGTGATAAATTTTACAAAATGAGTACAAGAAGTATTGACAGAGATTTTTACTGGTCACCGAAAAGTTTGTTAATACAAACCACGTCCTTTAAAGTCGCTAACATAAATTCTTATCTAACCAGTGCGTCAACATCAATCAAGAAATATTGGAAAACGATGCATGTAACGAAGGTATTATGTAAAAATATCATGAAAGGAGCCATATCACATAGGTTCCGCGTCTAACCAGTTCCAGGACTGAAGACTTAATGATGATGCTGTTAATTGATGTCGGATTATTTATAATATAAATCATTTTCTTGGGTTTATTTCGGTTATGAACAAAAGCAAATTTGGTCTTTATTTTGAAATAAGATTTCCCGCAAAGATACAAAACTGACAATCTCGAAACCCTTCAAGTCAATGGTTAAAGTAAAAATGCAGTCTCGAAATAACTCTGAATTGAAAAGACACTTGCAGAATCGAAATTTAAAAAAATTTGTTTGAAATGACTTTTCGGCAAAGTCGTGTTTCACTTAAGCACTTAAGATATTACGCTTTCAATTTTCGGTGCATCCGATTCGTTGTCTTCATATTTATTCATTAATGTTTCATTATATCTTTTCAGATTGTTAAACTACAAAGTCTTTTCTCCGACCGCCCATTAATAATATTTTCACTAGTTAGCTGTTTTATAGATCAAGCATGAGTGTGTCTGTCTAACTACTGAAAGTCTGATTTGAAGTTTTAAAAGTGAAGAGATGCCGTATTTATTCTACTTGGTTCAGAGTTCTACTTTTTTCGACAATTTTTTCTAACATGGATCTCTAAGCTGCATCAAGGTTTGCTACACACATTAAATACCCCTTAGCCTTTCATAATAAATTTTGATTTAGAAATGTAAATTTCTATGCCAAGGTTATAACAGGTTTGTTACACTTTCGTTCTTCGGCGACGGAGTCGAATTTCAAGAAGTCGTGGTCCTGGTTCTCGTAAGATTTTCGTCACATGGATCTTCCAATTCTAGTAGTGCCCTAAAAGGATAAGATAAAGAGAGTGGGGACGATAATTAGGTCACTATATAAAAAAACGCATACTAAATGGCATTCCGACCAAAACACAATCGCTCTAGGTGAGTCTCAACTAGTTCGAAACACAATAAAATTCTACATAATTTTCCCAAGCCCGATAAAAAATCCCCGAGACAAGTTTAGCATATTTACCCTTATTAGATCAATCCAAACCTACAATGTATCTAATAATTTATAACCTATTTACCAGATCTAAGAAACAATGGGAATAATTTTTACTTATAATACAAAACTAATAGATTTATTAAATATAAAAAAATGGAAACTGGTTGTCCAATACATAAATGGTTATTTACGTGCTTAGCTGGGAAAGTGGTACTTTATAGGACGAGCAGGTTATCAGGACGACACCGTAGGCGGAGCCGTGAAAGCACGGAGCCCTGTAAAGGCACTTTCCAAATGTAGCGCATCCAAAAAATTTTGTGCAGCCACAAATAATTTGACAATAGTAGAAGTACAATAATATTTAAATTTTTAAATAATTTACAAACTTGTAACAATTAATTCACAAGAATTTATTGACAGATAAATAGTGTACTGTCATGGCCACTGACGTAACATGCCGACTTTGTTTTTAATGTAATTGTTTACAATTGAGCGCGGCGATCGTTTTTCTGAGCTCTTGTGTCACTAGCTGAACCACAACGTACCTTCCGAGCTGAAAAATAATAGGAAACGCGTTTTTATATCGGCCGCACAAAATGTTATGTTACGGGTTAATTCACTTAAGACGTAACATGTCATCTGCCACATTTTTTCAATTTTACCGTTTTACCATCTTTACTATATCACAGTGGCAGTTTGTGACTTCAAGAACAGTTGAAGCACATTATATTAGATTGTCGGTTTTTGATATATCTGAGAAAGCGATTATCCCAAATTTTATAGAACGCAGACCCATGAATTAAATTCCTAACTCCAAATGATTTTTTCGCATCGAATCGGTTAAATCTGTAATTTAAAGTGGAAATTTTCAGATGTTGTTTCGTTAGAACAGTATCATCGTCAAAGAAGCGTTATCGTTACAATTCTATTCCTACCATAATCAAAATGAAAATGTTAATGCTTTTGAAGAACTTTTGGGTTTTCAGTAAGGCGTCATCTTGATAACTTTTAATTTTGCATAAATTTTATATCTTCAGCTTTGGATCTAAATCATTGGAAAACAGGAAATTGAATTATCGTTACCTTGCAAGCGCATTCCCTGTGTATCCATGGTTCGCTCAACATCCTGTGTACATGTGCTAACGCCAATATACAACCTATTCGATAAAAAAAAATTTTAAACTGTACCGGCTGCAAACGGGTATCAAAAATATGTAAAATATTCACTGCTTCCACTTCTTGCAGCTTATGCTAATTTAAAAAAGAACTGATTATTGTATTTACTCCCATGGAGACGGTTATTAATCCAAAAACTACTGTGCAATCAATCTTCCTTCTACAAAAATTTTAGAATGCAAAACAAAGTGAAAAATTAGCTTAGGTTAACATATAATATCCCAATGGTTTACAATGCGTTTTTCGCAATGGGGATTAGTCTCCGCAGTATAAAGCATCTGATGTTCATTTTCAGACCGTGCGCCACAGGAGACAACTTATATTGTTCATTTGAGTTAGTTTTTCCATGCTATTCAAGCAACTACCCGTTTAATAAAAAATTGCTAACAATAACATGGGCTTATCACATTTGGGGGATCGATATAACCATTATAACTTGTCCTGATTATTTACGTTACACTGCGTTAAAATTTACATTACAATACTTGATGTAGACACCTTTCAATCATACGTGAGGTTTAAGGGATATAAAAGTGTTAGCGCTTATTAAAGTGAAGACCGTCCGTCTAATTATATTCTCTAAATATTAGAGTAAAATAAGCATGGTTAGAAAAATTAAGGCATCGTAGTGGGAAAATTAAATAGAGTAATTTCTAAATCGCTAAAAATATCTAAAATATCCAATTTGAGAATGTTCTGGTGGTCGAATTCAAATCAAACCTGAAATTCTTTAACGATTTACCGTTTGACTTCTCAAAAAGTTTTCAGTAAAAAAGTTTTTTTGCGTGAAATACAATATATTGGTAACTAATAATATAAAAAAACAATTTTTCGCTAAAGGCCCTTTATATTTGAGAAAAAGTGATAGTTACTCTACAAAACCACTAGAACTCAAAACCTACATTTAATTTTGAAGATACTGTAGAAAACAGTTGTTCTTATGATAGCTCAACTTTGCAATCTGTGCATTAATTTCGTGCGATGGGGTGCAGATTTTGTACTGCATGAGGCACATCGCAAAGATATGTAATGTATTGGCAGATGCGTTGCTTCATGGTAATGAATTTTATTTGGAACACCCGACTGTTTTTTACGGCAGATGTAGTAATATCCTCACTTTTTCGTCCGTGTACTTGAAGAAGGCAGCAGACTGTCCATTGCCATCGAGACGCGCGGCAATTACTGAATAAAACATTTTTTGACAAACTTTGACGTAAAGTTGTTGAACCTACAAATTTAGGTAACACAAATAATGGTATTTAAAGGAAGGATAGGAATTCATGGGTAAACTTTACTGCGTTTCGCGCACTAACTGTTCACGTCGATACAGTAAGATGGTTTGGGATCAAGCCCTTTCTCAAACGCACCTTACTAATGAACTCGTCGTGGTTCCCATCCGCCGTTCAGTGTTTTTATTGGTAATGGCGGTAACTATACATTCTTTAAGGCGTCTGAAAATGCATGTTTGACGGTATACATATAATAAAATTGTAAGATATTCCCCTACAGTGTGCGAGAATGTAGAAACCGCAAGTTTTATGCGTGTTAACCTAAATTATACTACAATAATGATGAGAAATAAAGCTTGCTCTTTTCGGATTAGAAGAATTCTTATACCTAATATTAAAGCAAAACTTTGTGCAAAAAGGCGTAACAATCGCATCAATGCTTCAAAAGGAAAAATAAAAGAAAAGTCTTTCTTATAATAATTAATATTTATAACCGCCATCTGGTTTATAAAGCGTAGCAAATCTTGCGATATCAGGAAACGGAAATAAGTAGCCATCCACTCTTCAGGCTACATCATCTAGGCGTTCAAGGGTCTTGTTTGCCGCTCGCTACACCGACCGCACAAAATTAGACGAAGTGTATGGGACTTACAACAAAACAAATAAATTCACTATAAAACAATACAAAGTTTATTTTCTATTATTGCATGCATATTTATAACAACAAATTTTCATTAATACCTTAAGTTGTTCTCTTAAATTAAAGTAATTGCACATTGGCTTTTAGTAAGATAAAGACAAAATACGTTGTAGCAGTAAGAATGTTAAGTTAACAAATTAACCAGTACTACTGATTTAACGATACATAATTTGTTAATCCTATCATACCAAATACAAAATTAAAAGACACAATTTTTGTTTTTACAATAAATCCTGCCTTTGGTCATAAATACCAAAAGCTCGGAATATCAAATAGATAAGGTAATTCCTCAAAGATCTTTTCGAAGAGAAAGATAATTCGTTTGCTTTGAAGCAACGGTAAGATAAGGTAACATCTCAAAGATAATTCCAGGGAGAAAGATAGATTCATGACCATTCATGATATAGATTATTGTCTAGATAAGATAAAATCTTGAAGACAATTTAAACGAAAAAGATAAGTAACAAGCAACACGTCATTTGTGGCTTGAAATATTAATTATGTAAAATAAAATCTGTGAGATATGTTACAAGCAAAGAATAAGTAACCAATCATTGATGACTTTATACATCAATTAGATAAGATAGGATATCCAAGATATTTTCATAGAGAAAGATATACACAAATTGTTTATGATTTAACCGAATAATAAGAAGATAATAAGACCTTAAGAAAAAATTCAAAGTATTTTGGTTCGGTCGCCCTACACATGGCAAGACACGCCACATTTCGTACAAATATAGATAACAAAATGGGACTCCCACAGGAGTGAAGTGATCCTGTACGATCATTGAAATCGATTTTTACTCATGTCCTCTATAAGCAGAAGTTCCGTGAAGTGGCAGTCGTTCATACGAACGGCATGATGGACTATGTGCCGATTAAGAAAAGCTCAGCCGGCAGGCCAAATCGATAACATATTTACTGTCGACGGTTTTAGGTAAATCTAGCGGAAGGCAGTGGTGATGCAAAGCTAGACGGAGGTTCCCCACACCCACGGTCCAAAGGTCTGAGATAACAACCTTCCAAGTATACAGCGACTTATCAAGTAAAGAGAAAATAGAAGAACGGAATAAATGACCTAAGAAGATGGGATATTTGGGAATTTCATAGCAACCAGGTCGAATAGAAAAAAAGAAGAAGTAGGACTCGCATTGGGCAATAGAGATGGAAAAGCGACGAATAGCGACCTGCCAAAGTGTAGTCAGCAGTCCTGAGAGAGGGAGCACCACTCTTATGTGATGGACTGTTGTCTTGGGGCTAATACAGGTCCAACAGAGGAAAAAATATATTCGAAAGCAGAGATAAAGGGATGAGAAAAGGTAGAGTTTTAGTAAAAGCATCCTATAGAAAAGGTAGAGTAGAAAATGCCCCTATTAAAACAGATCGTTTTGAAGGACCACATACACGTTAGTGATAAGATAAGCCCTATTCCAACGCGTCGAAAATTAAAGAAAGAGTGGCTCCAAATGGGGCCTAGACATAAATTTCCTATCGAGCCTATCTACTGCGAGAAGAAAATCAGACAAAGGTAGCACAATCAAACGATTACCTTAACACACCCACACAGTAATTTCAAAAGAAGTAGCTACCGCAGGCTTAGAAATAGTTGTACGATAGACAGGTAATTGAAAATAGAAATGGAAGAATTCTAAATGTACGATAAACAATAAGGAATAACATTGGAAACTGCAAAGGGAACAGCTTTTAACAAACACGTTCAGGAAAAAGCAGAAAAGTGATTGAACGTCCCTTTGATGTAAAAACAGTTGATGACGGAATTAGTAAAAAAATTTATGATTGAGGTTTTTTCAAAAGAAAAGGCATCCAATAGATATTCTTTGTAGACGCAACCTTGGAAGTTAACCTTTTACTACAGAGGCATAGCTCCCGTGTACTATGTGTGCCCAAACAGTAAAGCAGAAACCGACATCAGCTAGTACAAGTGATAAAGATTCGCTGGGTTGTTAAGCGAATGATACGTCGACCACGATAACACTGTAGTGGATTATGTAATAATACGGATAATGGCGAGATAAAAAATGAAAACTTAAGAGAAATGGAATTATTTAATAGTAGGGACAAACCATTAATTTTTTGAAATGAGGGAATTATCATTTTGAAATGAATGAGCTGTTTATGAAATAAAGAGATTTGAAAAGATTTGAGGTTAGTGGGCAAGCCATATTTATAAGCAATAGGATACGTGTAAAAGGTATTAAATTGGCTCTAGATAGAAGTTAACGAAACGAAGGTTTATTGGTGAGATATATTTATATTGATAAAATAACGTTAAAATAAAAATAATTATTTAATTAAAGAAAGAGAAGACAATGTATATTTACATCCTTGTTAATCGTTAGAAATATAGAGAAATGATTGAAAATCTTTAATTTGCCACGATTTTTGAAGTTTACAATTAAAATCGTGAATTTTATAAATTAATGCAGGTACTATATGACATACTTCACATAAGCTATAATTGGAAGTTAGTTTTAATTGTATTAGGTAGGAGATAATTTGGTTGCATTTTTAATTTTAAAGCGTGGGGTAATTTTATCTAAGTTTACATGCACATGATCCATATTGGTAATGTAGATGAGAAAGGAATTAAGTTAAAATTAGAAATTGTAGTTAATAGACGCAGGTAGCTACGTTTTTTAGTATTTAAACAAAATTAGAATTCCTTAGTATCAGATATTTTCCCGATATCTTTCAGCAATTCATTTGACTTTTTTTCAAATCTTTCTTGAATATTTTTATCTTTTAATTTCTAAAAGTCAAAGTGGCTTTTTTCGTTTCTTTTTTTCAGATTTTTAAATTTAATTGCGGTCTTTATTATTACGATGTTGTGGTCAGTGTCTGTATGTGCTTCTGGGTAGCTTCTACAGTTTTTTACTTGATTCCTAAACTGTTGTCTAACAAGAATGTAAACTATTTGATATCTTCCTACGTCGCCTGGCATCTTCCACGTATATCGTCTTCTAGCATGATGTTGAAATAATGTGTTTGTGATGATTAAATTGTTCTTGTCGCAAAATTTTACCAACTTATTTGCCCTGTCGTTTCTCGAACCTAAACCAAATAAACCTACTGCTTCCCCTTCCTCACCCGCACCTACCACTGCACTAACAGTAATTATTAAATGTTCATGTCCTTTTACGTATCGTAGTATGTCTTCGATATCTTTTTAGATCGCTTCTACCTCTTCGTCACTGTAGGTAGAGGTGGGCATGTATACTTGTACTGTTACTGTGTTTACCGGTTTAGATTCTAATCTAACCATGAGTACTTTTTCGTTTTTCTGTAAGTAATTTTCTACACAGTGTCTTATCTTTTTTTCGCATAACTATTACCATACCCGAATTTCCTTCCTCTGCACCTGTATGAATTACTCTGAAGTCTCCACTACAAAATTCTCCCGCCTCTGGCCACCGAACTTCGCAGATCGCTACTATGGCTAGTGCAAACCTATTCATTTCAATTTTCAGGTTCTCTAGCTTACCTACTTGCTTCATGCTTCTAATATTCCACGCTCCGACTCGCAAAGTGTTCCCGACTCTTATTCTGCACTTTCCGAAGTAGTCCCCTCCCGGAGATCTGAATGGGGAACTATTTTAACTCCAGACTTTTACCCCAGAGAATGCCATCATGTTTATTACAATTCAAGTTCTCTGCGTTCTTGGGAGGTAATGTGGTGGTTTCCCGTTGCCTTCCACATCGCTGCAGTGCATCTGAGTCTACCATACCGGCCCCTTATCGTCTCTGCCATTCTTAGTACCGAAAGAGCCGATGCCCTCTTTATTTAAAATAATTTTATCCATATGAAATACGTAACTAGGGGTTGTTCGGTATATATTAAATAAATAAATAAATATTTAAAATTTGTGCAACTATCAAACGGATACAATTTATTATTAACAGTATGATATGGTATATTAATTACTAATCCAACTAAATAGCTAGTAAATAGAATTTAATTAACAGGTTGAAAACCTGAAACGATGTCGTTCGTGTTTTTAATCAGTTTTCGCAACACGTTCATTTAAAATGCAAAGTATAAAAGTTCACGAAAGTGTGCCGTAAAACACATTTAATAAATATCACTATACAACCGTATTATTATTATTATTATCTGGTATATAACATAGAGTATCCTATTAACATAAAATTTTCATTTACAAGAAATCTAAGTAGTCTATAAACGTACACACATTTTAAACTGCATAATAGTGATACATAGTGCAGTTTATGGTAATGCTAATGCGAATGTAACTGGAATACAACTATTCCCACAGAGAGTAACCGAACAAGCTTTGGCATGGAATGCCAATGCTGCAACACAAAACTATGCAATCATAAAAATAAAACCGTATAAAATGCATTTATTTATCCAACGATTTTGTATAAATAAGTAAACCGAACTGCCATAAGAAGTAAGCGGAGCGACTATAGCAAACAAGACTAATAAATTGTGGGTTATTTGAAAATTCTTCCCACTTCAAACATGCAATAATATCTATATTTATGTTATAATAATTGTAATGAGTTGCAGATATATATCATCGTTGGCATAAACAGACCTAGGAGAACGAATCAAATCATAAATCATGTCCTACCAGGTATAAAGCATCCCTCCTTTTGGATCAACATCGGTTATGAAATACTCATCAAATATACAATACAAGAGTTAAAATTTGATTTTGCGTTCTAACCTATAGTGAACCCATACCCCTTAAATCCCTCTACTATGTCTTTGTCCGTCATTAATCATATTTGAGAAGCAACCCCATATTGTCTTTAACAGAAATAATAATTTTGCGAGTTGACGTGGGAATGTGCTACACTTATAATTAAAATTATTAAAATGCCACAAAATTACATGGTGGTGAGAATAGTTAGGGTTTTTTGCCGAGGGCTTAGAGGTTGTAAGGAAATCTTATGTTCCAACATCGAATACTGTTATTATTGGTCTTGGCCGCAGTTATGCAGCAATTCATTTATACAAAATTCCCTACCTAGGAATTTTTTAACTATTTTAAACGGCTGTTTTAAAATTGTTTTATTCTCTCCTCTTCAAAATTGTAACTTCCTATTTTGATAAGGTAATTGAAAGAGCAAATAAAATATAAGTGATCAGTTGCTAGATATCAAAATCTTTCGTACCCTGGACAACAAAATAGTAAAATGTCAATTTGATTATTTTTATTTTATATTGACTGAAAATTAAGTATAAGATTTAAAGACAAATGTTGATTAAACTCTTGACCGAATACAACGGCACTGGAAATATTGAATTGTTTGTCAATTTGTATAACATTCTCATTAGAATCTGTTCTTTGATCCGTTTCTTGATTTTTATTTTGCTGAATCTATATGGATTTTTCGGACATGATTGAATCAGCAACTTTTATTATATAGCTTATGGAATTTGCTATGTAGCTAAAAACTTGGTACGTTCGAGGCCGATACGCATCATTTATTTTTATAAATGCCTTTAAGTAGTCAGATTTGGATACGTGCTGATTTTTATTTATAGAAAGTCAGTTTCACCTTGGAGTATTCTAACAATAATGTAGCAGGAGATGATGTACTACCTACAGTATTGACCACAAAAAATGCAGCCGGTAATCCAATGCTCCACCCGAAGGTACTACATTGGCAGAAGCGAGTTTTTTTTACCTGGAAATTTTTAACTTTGCCGAACCCTTGCTACTTCAAACAAGGTAGGAATCTTTAAAGTGCGTGACAACACGCACGCACGCGCGCGGGTACACACACATACACACCACATCCACCACACGCACACACGCCCACACGGGACCTTCATTTTACCTCTCATCCAAACGAGAGACCTTAGACTTAGTAATCACACGCAAACCAATTAAGCCACGGAGCCGCCTGGTGAAGTACCACGCTAAAAATTCTGCTTCGAGTAAGTACCAAAAACTTTAACTGTCCTAACATGGTCTCCTACACTGCCCGCTTGAAAAATGTTAAGCGAGCATTTATCATAAAAGTACGCCTTTGTTCGGATGAGAGGTAGTGTGTGTGTTGTCACGTACGTTAAAGATCCCTATCTTGCTTGGAACAGCAAGGGTTCGGCAAAATTCAAAATCTTTCAGGTAAAAAAAACTCGTTTCCTGGCCAATGTAGTACCTTCGGAGCATTGAATAAAGAGTCAAATCTGCTAACAAGTTTGATTGGCGGCTCCGTACCTCAGTTGGTATGCGCATTACTACGGAGCTCAAGATCTTAGGTTCGAATCTCGACATGATCCGCTTGAAAAATATTAGGCGAGCTTTTTTTACAACAATTTCTCCTCTTTAGGATGGACGGAGCTAGTTTACAAAACCCGTTTCGAAATTAGCTCCTCTAGTGGTTTCTTTCCAAATTCTTACTAGAAATTGTTATAAATTTAATATCTTTAACTTAGAACGCTTCATAATCAGAAAGTATAAGCATTACCCTTTTTTATTTGCTACTGATCCGTTTTACATGTTGCAGTACTAGATACGCACTTCGTATATAAATTATTCAAAATTGTCAGTAGAATATAATTTTTTTTAAATAGAAATTGTTTTGTTTATTGTAAATAAAAATTTGAAGGAGATAGATATCCTTTCGTTGTTTTTGGACCTCCCCCTCCCAACCAAACCCTCTCCGACTTTGTATTTAGCGTGGCATTTGTAGTTTTCTTTTACCTTTTTCTACGTTATCGCGATTCGTGCAGGTTGTTACTTTACTTTCCTTTCGGTTTCTGCCTGGCCCGTGCGTTTTACCGCAACACGTAACAAATTTTGGCAAACCCAACGTGTGGCCATGATGTTCACCGCTAACGCCTTACCACTATTTATCTTTTCCCATTACCTTTAATACGCTTTTGAGACAATACTTTTGTTACGCTTTTACTGAAATTAATAGAGTTGTTTTTGAATATACCTGTAGTGTATTAAATTTATTCTGCTGTTCCTGGTCGATTAATTTTTTCTTGTTTTTTTTGTCACCATGGGGATTAAATGTTAATAGGTTGTTAAAACACAAACTTCAGTGTTAACTATCTTCTCGTGGGTTCGACCCTGACATTAAGGTAGAGGGGTTACGTAAAGCCACCCACAACGGGATTAAAGTAGTAGCAAACCAATCCTTTACTCAAAGTGCGTATACTGTCGCTTTTAAAAACTGTCGTTATTACGTTTGAAGACTGCTTTTGTGCAGCAGGTACAGTTTTGTTTTGCAGCGGCTTTTATTTTTATCGGCATTGTAACGCTGCATGTTTATATCTATTTAGTCTAGGCGAAGTTTGTCCTCGTAGTTGGTCGCTCAACGGTGTATTAGTCTACACGAGACTCGAGGTAAGTTTGTCGTGCTAGAAGTTTTTGAATAATTCTTTTAATAAGTGATGATGAATATTTTTTTTATGTATTAGTCTAGGTGAGGCTCATGAAAGCATCTCTTATTCTAGAAAAATTATGCGTTGTAGGGCACCTTTATTTGTTTTGAAAGGATCATACTTTTTAATTTTGTTGGCATTTTCAAGATTTCATGGGAGCTCAAGCTTTGAGTTACTAATTATTCATGATCGCAAACTCAAAAAAATGCAGCAACCAAAAAACCTCTAGAAACTCAGTTATCACCACTTTTTTGGCAGTGGATGTATCTGTATTTCGGTGATGATTGGTAGATGATACGAACTGAGGTCTTGAAGAACTTCTATGTCCAGTGGGTACGGTATGTTTTTTATAATTGAGATGTCGAGGATGTCTGCTCTTTGTATTCTGTCCGGTGGGATTTTTGTCGGTGTTACGATGTCGAAGTCATTGCCGAGAGAGTGTGTGTAGAGGATGCGGGCGCTCTTGTTGGTAGTTATTGCTCCCAGGCTTCGTGTTTGGCATTTAGGTCTCCAGAGGTTATTATCCGTGTATCTTCCTGTTGCAGGTCGTCGATGTCTTGAGGGCGTATTTGCGTGCTGGTTGGACATCTGTATACAGCGATTGCTTTAAAGAATTGGCCGTTGGCTTTAAACCTGACGGCCACGCTGTCTAAAACAGTCGAGCGTAGTTGAAGTTGTTCGTGAAGTAGTCGGTTGTGTATCAGTATGGCAACTCCTCAGTGAGCTGGTTGTCCTGGTTTTAGGTCGCGTTCTTTCCTGTAAATGTTTTAATTTGCCAGGCAGGTAATCTGGTTTCCCCAATCATTGCGACGTCCACGTCATGATGCTGCAGGAAGTGTTTCAGTTCGGTCATCCTGTTCAGAATCCCGTTGGCGTTCCCGGAGAGGAGTACTAAGTTTCTTGGTGTTGGTCTATTGTCCATTATAGGGTTTCAGTATGTCGCACATTGCCGTCCATAGTAAGGTAGTTTCAAATGGTCCAGCCATATAGGCACTTACGAGTGTTTTCGCCCATGGCAGTATTTTGTTAAAAAGTAGTGTCATTGTCGGGGTGACGCTGATGGATGGCTCTACTTGTGGTTGTGTGGAAGGTATTTTTGTCGTTCTGTTGCTCCGCTGCTCGTCTCTGTTGCTTCTTGTTGTATTCGTCGGTGATTTTGTGTCGGTGGTGGTTGATGGCTTTGGGTTAGTGATGGCTTTTTTCTTCCCCATCGGCTCTTGCTTTTGGTTTGTTTAGCTTTTCTGCGTGGCTCATCTTCGAAGCTTGATTGTTCTTCGTATTCTGTGGTACTTGTGTCCTCTTTGGCGATGGTCTTTGGAGTAATTACTGGGACGGTCGGTCGAGCTACGGGTCGTCCATTTCGGCTTGTAGTGAATCCTTTTCGTCTGTTTCTTGTGCTGTTGGTGGGTTGCGTCGTTGTTGAGTAGCGGTGGTGTATCTCTTGTAGGCGTCGCCGTGGATCAATGTAGTAAGCGTAAGACTACGGATCCCAAGGTCCTGGGTTCAAATTCCGACACGGCCAACTGCTTGAAAAATGACAGGTGAGCATTTTTCACAAAAATTACGCCCTCGTTCGGATGAGAGGTTAAATGGAGGTCCCGTGTGTGTGTTGTCACGCACGTTAAAGATCCCTACCTTGCCTGGAACGGCAAGGGTTCGGTTAAATTCTAAATTTCTAGGCAACAAAAAACTCGCGTCCTGGCCAATGTAGTACCTTCTGGTGGAGCATTGGAAATATAAATGCACGGTGTATCTCTTGCGCAGTTGTTTGTTGTATGCAGGGCAATTTCGGCAGTTAGCCGGATGTGGGCCAATGCAGATGGCGCATATAGGAGGTAACTCCCTGCTTTTCTGGCATTCTGCTGTTAGGTGTTGCTTGGCGCATTTTACACAGCGATGTTTGTATCCGCAATTTAAGCTTGAATGTCCAAATCGTTGGCACGAAAAGTATTGTGGGAGCTCCATCCTATTTTCGAATGCGGCGACTTTAATGTGACTGCAGTAGAGTAACGTAGTCAGGTTGTAGATTCCAATCGCTGTCGGTTCTCCAAAGGTACTAGGACGGTGTTGCAGTATTCTCGTTATTTATTCTGTAGCTTAGCCACGTAGTTAATTTTGTACCCCATGTCGGTGAGTTCGGTCTTGATGTTTTCTGTCGAGATGTTGGCGGCTAAACCCTTGATGACTATTTTGAGTTTACGTTCGGATCTGATGATGTATGTGTAGTACTCGATGTTGTTTTTCTTTAAATAGTCCTGCAGGTATCTGAATGGCGTACTGTCGGTGGGTATTATTCTTGCTTCTTGTTCAGATGGTTGGATGTCGACTTTGTTTTGTATATGACGGTTTATCTTCTTGACGTGCTGAATGAAATTAGGGGCCTTCTCGAAAAAAATAGGAGGGATGCGGTTACTGCTTGCCCGTGGCTGAGGCTGTGAACGTCTTTCAGTATCTGAAGTGTCCATGGTGGAGATGGTGGCGGCGGCGTTGGCCTAGCTTCTGCTATTCGATGGTTTGTCTGCGGTGATCGGAGTCGTGATAGTGTCGGGGCCTGGTGTAGTAGTTACCGGGACGCGTAATGTACACCTCTTCAGCAGCTAGAAGTTCAGCTCACTCGAGCGTCTTCGTAGAACACTGTAGAGATGAACTGAAGTTTCTCGCAGTATGTAGATTCTAGTCGTTCTCTCGCGATGTTTACTCTCTCGAGGTCTGACTGGAACTAAGACCTGTTGTTTTTTTTTTTGTAAACAGAGTGATAAAGGAGGAGAAGGAAGTCAGCTGAATGTTTTATGGAACGGCTTAACTTTACGAAATATAAACATTGAGAGTGAGTTTAGACTTACTAACTCAGAGATTTTCCAAATCCATAAGGTCGGTAGATCAAGATACATGTGGCCTTTTTTCTGTAAATAACTAATGCTAGTATACTTTTAAGGGAAATGATACCTAATCTTTTAACTTTTCGAAAAATCTTATCATATTCTCTTTTGCTAATGACCATATAAATTCAATGAGTGCTGTAAGCTCTCATTTAGAGTAAAACATTAATTTTAATATAATAAGAATGATTTTCATACTCATTGAGTGCTTGTGGTGCAACTTCACCGCAATGCTGTTTCACCTTTAAGCTTAACTGAAGTAAACGATAGGTGATGACATCATATTTCCTTGATGAGTTACCAAAACAACAATCATATCCGTCAGATACTCTGCATGTGCTAATTGAAAAACACAAATATCAAACCACCCAATGGTTATTTAAATACCTCAGCGTAAGAAAGAGTATCGTTCTTATGATTACATAACAAATACCTACCATTTGCAATGCAACATTAATTTATACGACACAGTCATTAATATTATGCTTCGAAATCTATCGTTATAATAGATCTATCTTTAATAATGATAGAACATTCAGCACTGACATATTACACATTCACATTCTAGTATATACATAGCAGAGGCCGTGATTATTTAAAAAAGAAAATAAAATGCTTTAGACACGATGATGTTATCACCCACACCTTAACCTTTGTTCTGCCGTAGTTGGCAAACGCTAGTTCGAATCGTGCTGCAACTGTATTGCAAAATACCTTCCATTTACTATTTTGTTCTTACCATCAATTAATTATTCTTCTGATTTATAGTATTAGCTTCTGTTAAATTATAATAATCACGGTTCAATGTTTGTGTAACTATTTCAATGCCGCTTACGTCATTGCAGAATTTAAATTATGCTTTTTCCTTTTTTTTTGATAAATATAGGTTGAGAAATTTAATATTTTCATTTAGAAATTTTTCTTAATATAATACCAAGACGCTGGTTTAGTAATGCTTTGGACTTGTCATATAGGAGTTACTCAATATCTACTCAAAGACTGTAATCGCATCTTTAATTATTAAATTTCTTCAGTGTTATAAGTTAAATCAGCATTTCCAATAAGTCCTCTTATTTAGTGACGCGAGGTGTATTTTGTCTGTTGCCTGTTTGTTCTGGCTGTTATCGTTTAAATTCGGTAGTTAAATTTTCTTGCATTAGATGGACCTGCTTGTTAAGACGTGATTTATCTCATTTGATATTTTGTGTGCATGACCATCTTCCACTGCAGCAATTCCTTATGATTCGCCTACTAGTAGGAGCTAGACAACCTTAAAGGCAAAATCCGAGCTATAGGTTTGTATGAAACTTCGACTACGGAAATTTGAACGTTCAAAAGAACAAGTTAGTAGTTGTTAGTGAACTCTCTCTAACACCTCCAATAATTTCATCGAGAATTCCTGGATTCATTAAACATAAACTCTAACAAACTACCGACATTTGTGCATCTGGCGATCATTTATTGCAGCAATTACTCACTATTCGCCTTCTAGTAGCAGCTACACAATTCTAAAGGAATGATCTAGACTAAATAGTTGCCTCTAAAGGCAGAGTTTTGTTTGTGATAAATTTTTATTACGGAAATTTGAACGCTCAAAAAGACAGCTCAGTAATTCTTATGAAATTTCTAATGAGCAATCCTTGATTAGCTAAATATAATTTGTATTAACCTACTGACGCTTGTGTGCCTGACGATCTGCCTGTTCAGCGATCACTGGTGGTTCACCTTTTAGTAGGAACTATACAACTCTAAAGGTGATAATCTAGATTAGATGACTACCTTTAAGAATCGAGTTTATAGGTTTGTAAAAACTTCGACTACGGAAATTTGAGCGTTAAAAGAGAGAGGTTATCAGTCAATTTTCTCTAATAGTTCAAACGAGAATGCCTGGAATGGGTTATGATAAACTGTAACAAAATACTGATTTTTGTACGCCTGGCGATCTTCCCTTGCAGCGACTATTTACGATTTACCTTCTAGTAGGAACTACAATTCTAAAGGCAGAAGTCTATATTAAATAATTACCTTTAAAAACCTAGTTTTGAAAAGAAACTTCGGCACGCAAAGTAATTTTTAGTGAACTCCCTCTATCCAACGAGAATTCTTGGATTGATCATAGATAAATGGCTACAAACATAAAAACAGGTTAGTAATTTTTAGTCAATTTCTTCTGTAATAGTTTCAACGAGAATTCCTGGATTAACAAACTAGTAACTTACGTGTGCCAGGCGACTTTCCTTTGCACCGATTACTTAGGTTCGTCTTCTAGTACCAGTTACACAACTCCAAAGGCAATAATTTAGATTAGTATCAGCCTCTTAAGGTAAGGTTATGTTTGTGACATATTTTGACTACGGAAATTTTACCGTTCAAAAAGACAGTAATTTTCATGAACTGTCTCTAATAATTACAACAAGAATTCCTAGATTGATCAAAGAGACACTGCAACAAACTAGTGACGTATGTGCGTCTGACGTTTTGGCAGAAACCACTTATGATTTGTCTTCAAGTAGGAGCTACACAACTCTAAAGACAGCAGTTTAGATTAAATAACTTTTTCCAAAGGTGGTAGGAGCTACACAAGTCTAAAAGCAACAGTCTAGACTAAATAACTGCCTCTGAAGCCAGAACTATGTTTGTAACAAGCTTTGACTTCGAAAATTTAAATGTTTAAAAAGACAGCTCGGTGATTTTCATGAATTCTGCAATAGTTCAATCTATAACTCCTGAATTGGCCAAAAATAATCCGTCATAAACTACTGACCTTTGTGCGCTTGACAAGTTTTCTTTTCAGCAATCATTCATGATTGGCCTTCTAGTAGAAACTACACAATTTCAAAGACATAATCTAAATTGAATATAGATCTGAACTGACTGAAATAAACGTGTTTCATAAAGTTCGTCGTTTTTGAATTTCGCAGAATGATTTTATTTGAAAATTAACTGCACCCTTTCAGCCATTTTCGTTATCTATTATCAATCCGATTAGAAGATCATTTGACGGTTTTCCATTTAGTAAAAATGGGGCGGTTTAGTATAAGGCAATCCGTTTTTATTGTCAAAATTTATTATAAAAGCGGACAGACTGTTCGTAAACGTGGCGCAGTCGTATGACATTAAAATGCCTCAAATGCAACAATAGTTTCGGGATTGCTACACCAATTCAACGAATAACGAAAACATATTTAAAGCAAAAACCATTTGGCCAAACTGTAATGTTCGAACGGTACAAAACATTGCGATAATGTAATACAGCAAAACAGTGGAAGTGGACCACGTTGATTCAGATCTAATGTTGATCAACCCTTATCGTCATATGGTTCTTAAGTAATATTTAGCGCACTACAATCATGAAGAACAACCATGAGGCTTTTAACAAAAGTGTACTGCAGCAATCAGGAGTCTAATAAACCTGCAGGCTAGATCTTATAAACGCGAATGCGCTCCCTGTCAAATTAGACGCAATTTTAAATTCGTTCGTACCTTGGCCAAAAATATGTATTTTAGATAGGTTCGTAACCTGTGTAACACTACAATTACATAATGGCTAAGCTATTTAGCTGTGCGTAGGGAGGGTGCCTGTGGCGTTCTAGTTTGTCTGGGGCCCCTTGTTAATGCTTTGTAGCAACAGAAATAACATTTATTTACAAGTTTAATATACGAACTAGTTATACATTAAAGGCATGGTGCACAAAGAAAATATTTACAAAAGTTTTTGTGTGCCTAATTATTGCAAATGTCTTTGAACACTGAAAGCACTTTAGTTCGTAAGTTGCAGGATTGATTTGTACGTTGTAGATTTGTATGTTGTGGTTTCACGATGGACACGTGGATCTGGTGTTGTGCAGAGGATGATGTCCATATTTATGCTGAATGCAATACGTAACCTAATGGCGGTGATTGGGATAGGATTTCCATCCTTCGATACCCAGCAGATGGTAGGCGGAGCTGCTGGCACACAGGCGTCGCCCTTGGTTGGTAGAAATTAGAGTGTGCTGATGGCGGAAGGTCTCCAATTCTTGTGTGTATGTTGGCGTTAGGTGCTCTTGGAGGTGGTCTGATTGCTTCAGAGGTGGAGTAGATCCCAGCTGTGTTATACAGAGCTTCTGCGTCCGTGGTGAGGTGATGAGAATTTACTTCATTTTATCTCGTTAGATTTGATGGTCACAACAAGATAATCTGAAGGAAACCCTTTTGCACGAGGAGCTTCTGTCTTGCACTATTCTTAAGTTTTCTTCAACAACTTTGATGACTACCTTTGAAAGAAAAAATTGAGAAGTAATTTGCTCTAGCATTTGGATATCCTTTTGGACGATTCTATTACGTATTTCAAGGGATGTCTAACGAGTACATTCTTGCTCGAGGGCCGTTTTATGCATGCATGCTATTTATTTGCATGCTTCGTGCTTATTGGTCAGTTAGTTCGGAGTATGATTGGTTGCATACTCCTACATGCCCTATGAAACCTTGACAAGAATTTACGAACATAGCTAGAAACTCCTTGCGTTTATCGTTCATATACAATAAAGCTACGATTTTGCCCAATAGATGCCTAGAGTGTTTCATTATTATTAGTTCTACTAGCAATCTACTAGCAATCTGATTTTATTTACTAATAAAAGAAGACATTATTTATGATAACCGATATGATGTATTTTCTAAGTTTTGTATCTAAGTATGAAAACAACGAGTTACAGAACAAACAAAGTTTTATTTATCAACGCAAGAATCATTAACACTAACTATTACGATTTTCTAATAACACAGTTCCTTCGAAAAATCTTTTTGATAATTCTGAGAATTGAACTCCGCGATGTTCTTCAAGTCGTCATTCGAGAGAAATCGACCAAATTTTTTATGACTTTTTGAAAGTGCTAACCTTCCTAGTTGTGTACCCAGCTCATACTCCCAGTTAGGAAGTTTTTTCATGGGAACAATTGGTCAAATTATCCATGAAATTTACTATCTACACGGTTGTTTGTTTTGGAACTACGCAGTTTGGAAATCCATTGTGCTGGCACTTTGCTAATTCCCAAATGTTTGTATAGAATTTTAAAAACACTAGTGCCTCATAATCCTATTTCTTTTAGTCACTATGAAATTGTTACTCGCTAGTCAGTCAATGTCAAATCTACAACTTTGTTGGTGACTTATTCAGTTTGTACCTCCTGGTAGTCTTCCATACTTTGGATCATCATCCGCTTGAAATCTTTTCACCAGTATCTGGCTTGGAAGTAGAACCTGCTATTTTCTCCATACTTTGCCACCATTTCCTCACGTGTATTCTTCGGCCTAGTGTTTTTTCGATAGATATTTTATAAGGCCTCTGCATTTGAAATATTCATTTTCGTTTACTTAAATCGATATACAAATGACAAATGTTAAACAATTATAATCAAAGTAGGATATTACGATATAAAATGTTACAGAAGCTTGGCAAAATAGCGTATTGTTTTCATAGCTAGAACAAATGATATAACTCTATTCGATGACATCAACTGTACAATAATACAATATGTCAAAATTTAAAAGTCAATAAATCCTAGAGCCCCGAAAATTTTGAGTGCACTTATTATAATTCTATACACAACAAGGATTGGTTAGGTATTTTTCAAAAAAAAGGTTGATATAAATAAGGCTGAAGCGAAAACGTCTCCGGCAGAGAAAATCTTTAAAAGTTTCATCGGAGAATATATCTTCCCTAATATCAGTAGAAAGAAGAATTACCAATAGCTTTTATACTGGTTATGACTATATACACGATCATGCTTTATATAAAACTTGTGAGGCCGGTAATTGTAATTCTGAACCAATTATAATGGTTAGTTATCTTTTCCCATAAGGGTATATGGAGAGGTCTAAAGCAAAGTCTTCAATAAGAGAAAACTTTAAAAATTCCATTAGATAGTACAAGAATCGATTTTCTCTAACTTCAGTAGCAACAGATCACGTCAAACGTAGCTGTAAAGGAGGCGAAAAGGTATATTTCTCAGAATACAAAGAAACACGATTCTTTGGTATTCTACTGTCTGCACAAAACAGTTCTACAGTCACCGAAGTTTATGACTATGGGAAAATGATTGGATATTAACACCAATTTAACGAGGAAAAATTTGACAGATTTTTACTTTCAAATTGCTAACTAACTCCTGCATTCATGTTATTGGCCAGGATACAAGGTTCGACTAAGGGTTATCGAATTGTATACACTTTTAGAGAAAGTAAACATTTTTATCAATACCGAATAATATTTATTGTTAGTGAAATACCTTTGAACATCAAATCAGGTAAGGCATCCATGAATATGGGTGCAGCAGTAGCTGCGATCAAGAAACAACAAGGAATTGATTGAATCATGCGGATGTTGGGCATCCTTCCCTATACAAATATAATAGACACTTTATTTACTCTACATTTGATTTTTCAATGCTCCACCTGAAGGTACTACATTGGCCAGGAAACGAGTTTTTTTACCTGGAAATTTTGAATTTTGCCGAACCCTTGCTGTTCCAAGCAAGGTAGGGATCTTTAACGTGCATGACAACACTCACACACGGGACCTCCATTTTACCTCTCATCCGAACGAGGGCGTATTTTTGTGAAAAATGCTCGCCTAACATATTTCAAGCGGACCGTGTCGGTATTCGAACCCGGACACTTCATTTACTGCAAATTTAATCATTTAGACCTTGGGTTGAAGATATATCTAGATTTCAACTTGTACCATCATAAACAATAAACAATTATACCATGAGCTGTGTATTATAAATGGTTGATAAGGATATTTGGGAGTGAAACAGTACACAGTTTATGAAAAGGTTTTGAGCGTTGGAATAGTATTTTTATGTTCTTGAAAAGGTAAAGTTATTCGAGAAAAGAGAAATTTAGGTGTAATGTCAACGACCAACAAGAAACTGGTGATAATTGGGTAAAAACTGCCTGGATTTAGGACACCTTTCCCTAAGCGAGTGGCCAAAAGGCATTGTACGCCCTATGTTTATTACAAATTGTCTATTTTATGTTAGTTTATGGATACATTCTAATTTGAATAAGGACCGCTATACTAGCGGCCACGTCCCCAATGCTCCACCCGGAGGTACTACATTGGGTTTAAACGCGAAAATAATCGTGCTTCTTATTAATTCTAACTTCATAATTAATCCACCCTAAATAAAAATCTAACAAACCTAAAATCTAACAAACCTAACAAACTCTAACAATCTAACAAACCTAAAAGTCTGACAAACTGAAACAAAACTAAAAACAAAACTATAAACAGGGTTTAAATAATGGTATCCCTAGCGCTGACTTTGGAGTGTACCCGATCAACAAGACACAAGCAAAAATGAGATGGGGAGGGATCCGTAATACCGGATAGCAGACGCCGGCTCTGCTTACCAGTGCGACCTGAAGGGTCGACTTAAAACTATCCAAATCTAGCTAACTAATTTTAAATGGATTCTTTCTCCTAAATCCATCCCTAGCTTTCCCTATCATTTCCTAACTGATTTATATTATGATTACTATCTTCACAATTCTACTCTTCCTTCCCGAATATATACTGCAACCAAAATGGCGACAGAACGTCAGACAAAACAAATATGCCACAAAATACTACAATACATGCTAATAAATAAATAAATAAATAAAAAGTGTAAATATAAAATATAAATAAATATAATTATATAAATA
Source organism: Platerodrilus igneus (assembly GCA_036346225.1). Taxonomy (NCBI): domain Eukaryota; kingdom Metazoa; phylum Arthropoda; class Insecta; order Coleoptera; family Lycidae; genus Platerodrilus; species Platerodrilus igneus. Next base: position 23,028,353 of record JARFIW010000089.1, on the reverse strand, counting down.
TATAAATAAATGTCTAATAAGCGTTAAGCATATAGCAGTGCACAAAATAGCAGAATCATCACCCTATTTATCAGGTGCACTCGCACAAGCATTATGTCAGCTAGCGCCATTAAGCACTAAACGTGCTTGTTAAATAATTTCAAAAACTACTAATTAATGTAAATCAATGCTTGTGCGAGTACAGCCGCCACAATTTAAGTATTACTTCGATAATAAAATTCTCCAGCATCCGAAGATCTGGTCGTCTGCCTACATCTAAGTGTAACTTACTTATAAGGAGAAGATGGATGTGCACTGCTAAAGTCCTGGTGGGTATGTACTAAATGTTCTGGGGGGATCACAATCACTATCACTATCACTTCACTTTCAAGTCCTGGGGGGATGCGCGGTTTCACTCTATTTTATTATCTTTGTTTATTTTATTGATTTAATTTAATGAGGGTTTCTGATTTATTTGTTATTGTTTATTTGTTATTATTTATTCCCGATTTGCCGATTTTCCGCACATAATTATGAAGATAGGCAGTGATTGTATTAATGGTGTGGGGGTTTCTCGTGCATATTAGACATTTGGGTATAATTATCATGTTATTTTTTTTTAATATCAGGTTTTGGTTATATCTATGCTCGTATCCTTACTCACGCCAAGTCAATCTAAAATTTTTCAATCTTCCCACCAACCCCACCGAATTTTACACGCGATTGTCATTGTCCAATCTCGCGACCCTTCCCGCGAATTCTTTTAAGGCTGTCCAGAACGCCTTCTGGTTAAAAACTTCCCTGACTTCCTCTAGGCTCTTTGGCCATGCCAGACCTAGGATAGCTAGTTTGCTATCAGCCAACCCTCGATTTCCCGCCTCAAACGAGCAGTCGAAAAGCACGTGCTCTGCGCTTTCCGCGCCCTCACCGCATTCGCAGCGGTCGCTGTTGGTTAGACCGAACCTTTGCAAATACGCCTTCAGGGCGCCGTGCCCTGTTATCAACTGCACCATTTTGTGATCGAGCTTAACCTCGATCCTACCTCTAGCTTCTATGCTCGGTATGAATTTGTGGGTCAACCTGCCCGTAGCACCGTTGTTCCACCTCTCTTCCCATTGTCGGATTGACTTTTCACGCAGCTTTCTTTTAATCAAAGACTTCGATATCGACGAATGTGATATTCGAAAGTGTCCCGTCGCGGCCTCTTTAGCTAATTCATCAGCCCTATCGTTTCCTACGTTACCATTGTGCGACCTGACCCAACAGAACTTTAAACGTCGAAACTCGAGCGCCGTACGCGCTATCCTCCAGACGTCCGCTTGGAGGTCTGTCGAGGTGTTCATGTTTGTTAAAGCCGTCAGCGCCGATTTACTATCACTGATTATATAATACTCGTCTCTGCCCGTATGGCTTATTACGTAATCGATAGCCTCTCGTATGGCTACCAATTCGCACTGGAAGATAGTGCTCCAGTTCGCGAGTTTGGTTTGAAACCGAAACACCTCCCTTTCCTGCTTATACACGTCAAACGCCGCGCCTGCTTGCCCATCGTCCATACGTGAACCGTTCGTATAAATTCCGATACCCCTCGCGTCCTCATCACCTTCGACAAACTCGATTCCTCTAATATCAGCCGGGTGCCCCAACTCAGATACAACGATCTTTCTTGCAATTTCCCTATTAGCAAGATTAAGATTTTCGATAATTTCGCGCCCTTTTCCTATATTTATTAATCGCCTATCTCTAATCTCCCTAACGACATATTCGATAGGGAGAGTCCTACTGATCACCAAGACCGCCTCCGTGGAGGTGCTTCTGTACGCCCTCGCCGCTTTTACTGCGGTTATGCGTTGTACGCTCGTCAATTGACGCACCTCCCTGACTTTACAACCTTCTGCCCATACAGAAGTTGCGTACAGCATCGCCGGCTCAATTGCTCCAGCATAAACCGTCTTCAGCGATTCGCCCCTGAAACCCCACTTTATATTAGCCGCCGCCATCATTTTATTTGATATTTCGCCGCCCTTACTTTTTACGTATTGCACGTGCGCTTTCCAATTTAATTTATCGTCGATCTTGACGCCGAGTTAGGTAATACAATCTTTAAACGGGATTTTCTCCCCTCCTAGCTCTAGCCTAGGAGGTCTCTGTCCTGGTTTCGTGCCGAAATAAAGCGCTTCTGGATACAACCAGGTTTCAGATTATGTTGCCACATATATGAAACAATTGTAACACGAAGCATGAGTTAAAACCTTTGATAAATTTTTGCCTGTGAGAGAGTTCATAGTTAATGAATGAACTTTGAGTGTTGAAATGATATTTTAAATTCCTAAAATAGCAAGGCTATTCGTGATTATGACAAGGCGATGTAGTAGCAACGATTAACAAGGAAGGACGCAATAATTGTTGGAACCCCTTGGATTTAGGAAACCATTTCCTTGCTAGTGACTAAAAGGTGTTTGTAGACATTTCATTGTTGCAAATTTGTCCATTATCTAGGTTAAAGGATATAACCAGATTTTCAATTGTGTTATCACAAATACTAAACGCTTACTCCATAAACCGTATATAAAGTTGTTGAAAAAACTTTTGCTATGTAATTTTTGAAATAACTTTGGAGCGTTGCAATAGGAATTCAGATTATCGAAAAACATTCTAGAAAAAGAGGAACAAGAACATGGAGCTGAATGTAAACATTTTCTGGTTTTGATAATCTTGGATGCATTATAGGTAAAAGATTCTCTCTTCCCCTCTCATAGGCCCAAGGACCCAATACGGCAAGCGTAAGAAATATTTTGATTTTATGTTGTATTACACTGCATGCTGAATTCCAAACCGGTCAGTGTGTGTGCGTGGGTGCGCGTGTGGGTGCGTACGTGTGCGTGCGTATGTATATTTTGAAACGTCAAAAAATTGATATGAGTAGCATCCGGAACCATTTCGTGCACTTTAACATAAGCAATTAAAAAGGTGCTAATGCGTGTAATTGAATTCAATACTAGAGTATTTTCGGGTTATAAATCATAACGCAAAGTAGTGCTTCACTTTCTTTAAAATTAAGATTCCTTAATCTGCATTTAATTTACAACAATGTTGCTAAATTTATCACCAAAAAAACTATAATGTAGTAATTTAGAAGTAGAATCCACCAGTGCAAAACAATATTAGAAGATTAAGAGTAGTCATGGTTCTCAGAACGGTACAAACCACTTAACACCAATAGTTAGTACTATGTTTTGCTAACGATTGCATAATAAATTTTTTTGTACTTTTATTACATTTGCACTTTAATCTGTCAGTTTTTGAATTTATGTTAAATTCCTAAAGTATAAATTCCAATAAGGAACCTTTATTTTACCATAATTTTTTACATAAATTATAAACGATGCAGGTTTTGTCTGGCAAGTATGTTGATGTGCAGAAAGCAGCGGGCACGGAATAGGTAAGGTTGGAAATTTGCGTCAAACAAACAAGCTGGCTGATGGCAATAAAATTAAAGTATGCTTTGAACTGAATTTAAATTGAAATAACTGCCATTGTAGGACAGTTTGGAAAGGTTACATGTTATTTCTTGAACAGCATTAAGCAGATCATATCTCGTTTGCATTTTATCATTTGCTAGTCAGATGTCTTTTGTTCGTTTCTGTACATACTGTGTAGTAGTCTATTAATAGAGTGCTCTCGCAAATCTTCCTTCAGTTTTGCAGCCAAATTTTCATAAGAATCTGGTGTGCGTCTAAAGAACACAAAAACAAGTATCCGGTTGACTCACTATCGATCATTATCAGAAAGAAATGTAGGCAACGGTTCCAGCCTTGTAGGTATTAAAAGATATTTCGCTAATTTTTGTATATCCAACCATTCCTTTGATTGGGGATTAAGAGACAGCGCTAGTTTTCTTAATTTTCAATATTTGACAAACTGCAGAGGTTGGTATTGCTGCAGCTTCAACGGAAATCCAAAATTACGTAATCCCCCCCCCCATCCCCCAAAGTACGTGTATGACTATTTTAGCCTTCCTATGCAATACTTTAAGCCCCGCAAAAAGTCCATGGCTGAATGGATATATTTGTTTGCTATTTCAGGTCCTCGGAACAAGTAAGTTATACCAATTGTCATGTTTTTAAACAAAGTTTCAACGTTATACAGTTCCGAAAGTGCTTTCCGTCTGAAGGCGAATTTCTAGATGGACACACTGGTATTTGTAGCACCACACCTTCACCCTCTTTTGCAGTATCTTTTTTTTTATTTTTCACACCAAAGTACTCTAAGAAGTTCTCCCATAAAACTATTTCAACACTTTAACACATTGCCTTCTATGCATTAAAAGGTGTTTTTATTGCGGTTCAAGAATCGCTTCAAAAGGCAATCTTCCACTTTCAAGTAGTACATATTACTAAATTTGGGTTTTCCGTTTAACAAACCAATATCTAGACAAACTGTAATCCTTTAACCCTTTATAAAATTAAGTTTAGGGTTATACTCCTGCAGCTCATTCAGTCTTGTTAAATAATCGAAGTACTACAAGAAGATTATTTTTCTTCTCTAATCGAGATTAACGGCTGCTGATTCTTGGACAAGGCCTTCTTAATAAAACATTAGCATCTTCATAATCAGTTTAGCGCAATGTTCTTTGTCTAACTCGAACTGCTACTAGCGTTTCATCCGTTTTGCTACTTGGTCATTTGAATCATGGAATTGAAGCCGTTGTCTCAGTGCTACATGGTCTATTCTCAGTAAAATTTCTCATCATACAGATATTTGTTGAAATATTTGGAAAATTAATTCAGTACTAGTAGCAGTTATACAGAAATAGTTTTCAGACTATGACATACCACTTGTATCTCCAATAACCCTTTTCGGTTCATCTGTACTTCTTAATATAAGCGTGCTTTCCAACCCATGGATAGTTCAAAGAAACCTACTTTTAATTTTGTCAGCGGTTTTGCAATGTTTTGGGGAAACCCTAGTAAGAGACAAACAGTCTAATCAGACATCAAAGTTTGTATTTACCAAGAGGCGCAGGCTATTTTTGTGGACTTGTCTTTTGACAAGTACGAGCACCATGTGGTTTACTTCTTTTCCTGCGATGTGGGTTTAGCAGTTCTGTCTAGGTTTGTGTTTAGGGTATGACTACCTCTTGCGCGGTTCTATTAAATTTTGAAATCTTGTTGTTTGTTGTTCTGCGTACAACAGGGCTCATGTCCTTTGAAAAGTGACATGTTGCTTGGTTCTATATCAGAGCGATTTGATTATTAGGATTTTTTTCTAGTATTGTTGACCGTACAGCGAATCGTTCTCTGTGCCATTTGTTCAGGATGGCTTTGTGAGAACGTGTTAATTTTGTTAATGTTGCAATGCTGCTATTTTCTGACTGACTCTTTTGTACACTTTAAACGATTCTTCTTTTGACATCTATGTACCAAAACACGTTCAGACGTCCATTTTCATTAGTTTTAACTTGCACTCTTCCATCACGCATGATTCTATAAATTACTTCCACTGAATGACGTGCAGTCAAACCATTCACCAAAGTTGTGGCAATTCTGTGCAGGTATTCCAGATGCATATTCTTCTTCTTACTGCTACTTTGAATTCCTCATTCTGAAATCATGCTTTTTTACTGTTTTGTGTTTATGTGAATGCAGTCACAAGGTAAAAAGAAGATCTACCAGGTATACTTCCTGTATCTAAGACTAGATAATATGACAACTAACGCTAACTTTCTTATCTTTCATGTAGTACGGGTACCCATGTCGATATTTTTTAATACCTTCTGGCGGATAGGCTTATACGATACCAACTAAATGACGGTTGATAATTGTGTGCGTCTTGCGATATCCATTTTTTGTGTAATCTTATGTCTTAAGTACTAAATATATGCTCTATTAGTTACACTGTAACGTGTATTTTAGGAATAGTGGTTTATTTTGTATGTGGTAACTCATGCAGTTGCAGCAAACGGCATTACTCGTGGATTACTAACTCTGAATTAAATTTTTATGCAAAAATTGCAACATTTTATTTCGGTTAGTTAAGTCATAAGTATAGAGCAACCTCTTGAGAAGGCAACTAACCGTCATTACATAGTTTTAGAAAATTCCTGTGTGTACCAGAAAAACAAACATGTTCAGAATTGACCGTCGCTTGTGTGTGACATTCAACGAAAACTATGTGTGTCAGAAGCAGAAAAGCAAGCAATGTGTATGTGTAAGATTCCGAAATGCCAGCAGCATACTATCGAACTTGCTACGTACAAGTATCTTGCGAAGGTTATATATTCAATTAGTTTGCAGTAGAAAATTTCCCGCAGTTCTAGTGGTCTTATATGGCAGTAGGGAACGTGTTAAATAGGTAGGTAAGAGAATCTAACACCATAAGACATTTTTGGTTCCCCCTAAGACACAGCAGCATTTTTGTTATAAAGTGTTTCCATCCGCACTCGTAACTGTCAAACTCGAAAGAATTGCAGATTTTGCTTTTAAACTACAGCTACTAATTCATGTTGTACAAACAGAAATTACTCAAACTCAAAAGTAAAAATTTTTCGTAGCCAGGAGAGACATCTTGGTATATTGTACTTTAAAAGTGTAAGCAATTTTGGGAACTCTGTATCTACTACGAATTGAAAGTATATTTCAAGCAACAGCTGTGAATTTAAATAAGTTCGTATGGTAAGCCATAAAGGGACATATTCTTTTATTTGGGTAATCAAACGTAGTCCGTTACAGTTCGTTGTAGTCCGATTCTAATTAGAACTATACTGGGCTGTAAATCTAAAATAGGTATGAAGTAATTCAATGTAATAGCAATAATTTACTTTCACAAAGCAATTAATAGACTTATTACATCTAAGAGTGTATGATAAAGCAATTTTCTATCACTGAACGTAATTGTTGCCTTGAATTTATACCAATTAAGCGTTTACAGCTAACGTTTTCACTCTAGCCTAGCATTCGCAAAATACGCATATAAAATCTTACTCAAACTCGAATGACACACGCCTTAACTGTCATGCCAATCGGTTCTTGTTGTCGTTAATCGTCACCTTTTAATTACTCTGGCCAGTAAATTACAGCGGTGAACTGAAACGACTGATCAACTGACGAGTTTTGCTAACTGCATTATTCATTAGTTCTATTGAGCAGAGAGAGAATGTGTTGTGTTTGTAAGACTTAAAGTACAGATACATCATCAACATTCTCAGGAAGTGACGGATTCTTTGTGTTTTATCTTTGCATTTGCAAGAGATATGTGTTTATTTAGTTTTGAACATTTGTTTGTCGCCAAATATTTCTTGGCATATTACAAGTGGATGTCTGTGTTGAATTCAGCTCAGATTACTTTGGCCTACAGGTAATATTGAATAAACGTAGTTGGCACGGGCGGCTCCTAAAATAGATAAATAAATAATCGACTGCCTAGATTATTAAATCAGATTGGTTTTAAAGATTTATCGACATTCCTCATCTAATTTTTGCATAAATAAGGTTTTGTTCTTTTGACTGGACAGTTATGGGGGATTCAGTACGTGCTTTGATTTGTTTTTTATACCAAATTAAAAGAATTTGTAACTGGAGGAATCCCGTTTGAGATTGACCTAATAAACAAAGAAACTTCGAGCGTCCAGCATTGCTTTTAATTTATTTGCTTGTCTACCTTGAAAACAACCATAAATTGTAGGTTTTTCACTTCTGGAAATAGTTCAGAAAACAAATAACATTGTTTTATTTATTGAGCTTGCTAAGAGTATACAAAATTCGGCAGGTTAGTAAAGTATCTTGTGCATTGTAACGAATAACTTGCTTAAGTTTTTAAATGTACACAAGACATGCTCTTGGAATGGTTGTTGAAGCTCATAAAAATTTAAGCTGAGTAATCTACGATTATTGGTTATCCTAGAAGTTTTCTGTTTCATTAATATATCCATTGTGTTCTGTTTATAGCATTCTTTTTTAAACATATGCATCAAAAGCAAAATATTTCTGGCCTTCTTCGACAAACCTGCTTTATTTCTCGCTCTTGATATTTACATCGATATCAGATACGGTGGTCTCTAGCTTTATCGCTATCACACAGATGCGTGAAATTCAAAGTAATTAATTTTGAAAATTATTATTATACGTAATCTGAAGAGCTACGAAAGCGAAATGGGACAACTCGGCGCGGCCAAATCGGCGCGGGCATTTCGGCGCAGGGAAAATTTGGCGCAGAACAACTCGGAGTGGTGCAACTGGGCGCGAAACCCGGTTATAATATGTGCAAATATATGTCAGACGACTTAATACAGGACACTTTAAATGTAATAAATTAAACATTCAAACGTAAGTCAACTTAAAATGTATTTAAAAAGCGGTTGTACTTAAAATACCAGCATTTTAATTTAAAATATTTACAAAGTAGGTTGTTACACAATGGTGTGGAATTTTTCACTAATGGTTTTCTGTTGGCGTTAAAGGTGTAATATTTATAATGCAACGATAGGTTAATTGCAGCACTAATTAGTACCTTCAGTAATCCCCATACTGCAGTACTCCTGTTCAAGGCGGCTCCGTGGCGTAGTGGTATGTGTGTGATTACTACGCCCAAGGTCCCGGGTTCGAATCCCGACACGGTCCGCTTGAAAAATGTTAGGCGAGCATTTTTCTCAAAAATACACCCTCGTTCGGATGAGAGGTAAAATGGAGGTGCCGTGTGTGAGTGTTGTCACGCACGTTAAAGATCCCTACCTTGCTTGGAACAGCAAGGGTTCGGCAAAATTCCAAATTTTCCAGGTAAAAAAAAAAAACTCGCTTCCTGGCCAATGTAGTACCTTCGGGTGGAGCATTGGAAAATCACATGTAAAGTACTCCTGTTCAAAACCTCATACTGTCCATTGTAGGGGTTTTGTATTGGTTTAGCTACCATAACATTTGCGTTTGTTGAGATCCACTAGATTTATTGTTCAACTAATATTCGAATGGATCATTTATTACGTGTTTAAAGTGTTCTGTATTAACTTATCTGATTATACTCGTGTTTTGCGCTAAGTTGTACCGCATCCAGTTGTCCTTGCGCCGAGTTGGATCGCGCCGAGTTGCTCGCGCCCAGTTGGTTTCACCGAGTTGGTCGCGCCGATTTGTCCTAGACCGCTACGAAAAGGCATACATTACAATGTATACAAATTTTCAGTTTGCTTCAAACGTTCTTTCCTTTGAACATGTTCTACTAAACCTAGAACTGCATCTTCAATATTTAAAAGCATTACCTAATTAAAACCAAGAAGTATTTTGTATTCGTAATTGCACGAAAGCATAAGCACAATAACTATACGTTAATTGCTTTTTAAGTATATTTTCATCGAGATTAAAGGAATCTCGTGTTTCGATGTCGTAAAAGCAAATAACCGTTAAATTGGAATGATTTCAAAATATTGTAACCCCAAATCGACTGATCCAAAAGAAACAAGTCCAGTTACTTTCTACTCATGTAGTAAATAAACCAGGCAAGCTGTAAGAACTTGACACCTTGAGTGTGGTATGGTAAAGTGACATGTTATTTAAAGATTTTAAATCAGACGTTGTCACCACGTTAGCTGAATTAATAGTAGCAGGAAATTGAAGCAACTTTTTTTAATCCTTCCTCTTTATCTCAGTTCTCGGAGAGTTTTTGGAAAGTTATGACATGTATGCAATCTATACTTTTCTGAGGAATCTAAATCTGTTAGAGCCCAATCTTTATCTACGTGAAGCTCTTTTAAAACCTCGCCCTCAAAATTTTTGGTCACATTCAGATTTATCCTACGTCCTGTAAATTATATAAATATCTAACATACACATTAATCGAAAATTTCATGCGTAATGTAAATCCGTTAGAATTTTTGAAATCAGTCCAGCCATTCCCGAGTTACGGCCCTTTTAAAACCTCAAATTCAAAATTTTCTTCGGATTCAAAATTATCCTAGTTCCAATGGTCTTATTTAAATGTCTATATACACGTTAATCAAACTTTTCTATGGAATCTAAATCTGTTAGAATTTTTGAAATCGGACAAGTCCTTACCGAGTTACAGCTGTTTTAATATTACCTCATCCCATTCTGTTTTATCTTAGTTTTCGGTCACTTTTCTAAACGTCTAGGATATGCGAGTAAATTGGAATGCAACGAATTCAAATTCTTTAAAATTTTTGTCAAACTGGACTAATCTTAAACAGTTATAAGCCTAAAAGGTAATAGTTTTATTTATGTTCCTACAGGAGCTAGTTCGTACTAAGCGAACCTACCTCGTTGTCCTAGATGGACTTGTCCATATAGGGGTAAAAATTGACAAACCTACTCCAATGTTCTAGTACGGCCTTGTAGGGGTATAAACAGGATGAACCTACTTCGAACAAGTTGTAACTTCTTTATTATAGCTCATAGTTGTCGCATAAGATTTAGCCCGTATATATTATAGCGCTCTATGGGTTGGTTCGATTTGAAACATTTTAAAACGTTTGAAGTCGTTAAATTCAGATTTAAATGCATATCTTAGGCGTTTAGAAATATTGGCAAAAATTAGGATATATTAGGATGTGAGGTAAATCTTAATGTTTACGTCTCCAATGCGCTGTAACACAGTAATGATCGGTCTAATTTAAAAATTCTAATAAATTTAGATTCCGCGTGAAATTCTCAATTAATACATATCTTAAACATTTAGGTTTAGACAAGGATATCGTCAAGTATTTTTATAAAAAAGCAATTCGTAACGCTATATCAACTATTGACGAATGAAAATCTTTCCTCCTGATTATTTACCGGCTTTTATATAATAAAATCTCACTACGTCACAAGTTTTCGACTACATTTTTCCAGTGGATCTGACTCATCGTATGATGTTATAATTAACTGAAATTTTATTCTTTGTACATGTGTTTATTATTTTAATTACCTCTCAGTTTAATTCATTGCGATAGTAATAATAGTCTCTTAATTGATGTCTTTTGTAGAAATGAATGTAAAACACTTGTTTGTTATCGCTTTTATCATTTATAGGCTATTAATAAGTCTTACTTTATCTGATATATAGTCTTTACCTGTATTATCGCATTCTACAAACTTGCTTTAATTGCACTGTATTCATTCATGTTGTAGGTAATTAGTTGTCATTTCTATTTACGCATGATGTGTGTCTGTACGAACAATCTCGAATAAAATCGCTTCTTTCTAAATTACTGAATTGGTTTTCATATAGTACTTTGTTACTCAATGCATAATTGATTGTTATTTAACATTAATATTTTAGAAAAATATGTGTTTTTAAACAGGGATGATCTTGTATTTTCATCGATTAGAGCATGTTTTTAAAAATTGTATTTTGTTTTAAATGGAATTTCTCAACACAATATGTACATAGAGCGTGTTATATTACATGGGCTTTCACTTATGTACTGAACGAATAACAAACTAGAAATATTATACAGGGTGTTTCTTTAAGAACTTAAATACTAAAAGTTTTAATTTTCTCGGATTTCGGTCGATTTATTGACTGAATGTGGTGCCCAATTACGTCTTATGGCCTCCTTATCACATCAATACCTTCTCGTGGCGACAACGGGTGTATACCACTAAATACCAAAAATATCATTCGAAGCATATATTCTTTTATCCCAATTACATAACTTGCCGTAATTCAATTATTATTTAATTTCCATTTTGAAACCATTTAAGTACTTCAAATAATCTTACTCACTTCTGAATATTCAAAACACTTCCGTAGGTATTTCAATATACTCGTCTAATTGCCATAATCATATTTACTAATAAAGACAGTACATGTTAGATCGACTTCTAGCTACGTAGCGTATTATATGATCAGCATGGTAATGTTTGAATTAGAACCGACTAGCATTTTCAACATCCATTAGGTTTTATAAGAACGAGCCCCTGCGACGTAAGCATATAGAAATTATAAGTTAACTCTAGTTGTTGTTAATTGGCTTGTTCTCGAAGACGTGATGCAACATTTAAAGATTTATCATTTTGTTGCTTCTAGCTGTCCGTATCTTATCAATATTCAAGATTCTATTGCAGTAATTAGCCTTAGTTTATCTATCTTATCGCTTTTACGTATTTTATCGTCTGCTACAGCTATTTGCGTTATCCATTTTATGTTTTATGTTAGCACTCAATCAACATTTTCCTTACTACTTAGAGTTACGATTTATAACTCAATCCGCTTCGTCGTACGTTTGTAGATATCAAAATTAAAATATGAAACACGTGGCTTTACATTAAATGAGCATTTATTATCTTTCGAAAAAAGCACGATCCTTTCATTTATTACAAAACGAAAATCTTTTATAATATGTCCATGCATCTACGCGGAATTTATATATACAGATTTTAGTACTTTGATAATAAAATACGAATGAAACTCTCTGATAGACGCCCTCTTACTCGCATAATATAGTAATTACCATTATTCTTATTTCAGCACATGATTTCTTAGTCATTAATGTATGTACTAAAAATGAAAACTTTTTCAATCACTGTCTCTATGCATTTATCTTCCTATACCGGACCTTTTCACAAATACGTTATTTTCTATACAAATAAATATCTATATAATTGTGATTTTTCTTGAATTTGCTTGGGTGTACAGCGTTGGATGTTTACGAGATGATGCTAAATGATCTCTCGATAATTTCTAATTACATTAATATATGATATATATATATATATATATATATATATATTCAAGAAAAAGTCCAATTATATAGATATTTATTTGTATAGAAAATAACGTATTTGTGAAAACGATTGCTACGATATCGCCTAACCCGCGGTGTATTTATAACGCTCAGCCACCTCTTTGTGCCTCTAATTAATCTAGAATAATTTTAAAATCCACACAGTAAAATTTATGCCTCGACTAGCTCAGTTTTACCCTGCACAGAGTGAACGACGATATAATTACAAATAATTTTTGCCCCTTTCCCTCTAACACTTCATACCTAAATAAGATAAACCAATGTAACCAAAATTTGTATAATGAACTGAGAAATATGTACAATTTACAACTCTACAACCTTAGTAATGTCACTTGCTATTTTAAAACCTTTAAATCAAAATTAAATTAAATCTGTTTATCTCCAAATTATAGCCCTAATTAAGCACCTAAAGCCAGCAAAAATAATTATGTATCATCTGGGATGTTTCTTTGAACGTTCAATGAACCCTTCTTATAACGTATTTTCTACGTATCAGCCCAATTTTTGATGACCCTTTACACAGATATCAAAGTACACGTAAGTTTCAAATATTCAAAAAAATAAGATTTATGCTGTTAGTTAAATATAATTGCTAGTCTGGTGTTTTTCCGTTTGATTTCCTACGGGAGCCTCCTGATTTGAATCAGTTGCTAGATTAGTGAATTCCAAGTAGTGAATGCGTAGTTCTGCGTGCACCCAATACTTTGAACTGCCGCAGCGCGTTGTTAACCAGTGACTTCGTGTTGCTTTGAGTTTAACTTCCTGATTTAGAGTTTTTCTTAGCTAGATTTCTTATTGATTTGTTTAATTCGATTTCTTATTGAATTGCTTAGTTCGATTTCTTATTGAATTGCTTAGAGCCCTAATTAATAAATTGTAAAGATTTGTTTATTACTAAATTTAATTTAAACTTACGTTTTATGCCAACGCAGATTTATTATACACTCGTATGTTTGAATGCGCACTTGTCTGTATTATTTAGTCAAAGGTTTAATTATTGTTACATTCACTTATAAATTTTTGTTTCACTTCACAATTGAACTTTGCGTAATACTTTTATTTCGATCAGTACAGATTGTGCTTCGGTTTAAGGAATCAATGAATGTTATCAGCTTGATGTGTATTATATAAGCAAACCATCCCACGTGCTGTCATTGGTTGACCGTTCTTTATCTTGTTATTTTACCATGAAAGAGGCGTTGAACTATGCTTGGATTTTACTTGGAGTTATGTATCGTATGCATCGTTCATACGCTTCAAGAATCACGTAGTCAATAAGCTATATATTATGAATTTCGTTGGCAATTGATACTTTGTATTTTTAGTATCACGTAATTGTAATTTTGTACAAGGATTTATGAACTATTATATTTAATCTTGCACGTACGCCAAAACGTATGGTTCCATATTTTGTTTCTCTTATATGCTGGATTTTCTTCCAATTTGGCGATTTTACACTTAAAACATCACGTAGGCTAAATTTTATAATGGATTCTATAATAGATGATGTAAATTAGATACGTTTATCGACTTCTTGCGTTATGAAATATGCTTGTTTTGAAAGGCCTGTTTATTATCAGCACGCTTTGATTATTTTATAACACTAGTTCGTCGAGTTTAAGGAAAATTCGCTTCACGTTTGTTTTATTTTAGATACGCTTTATTTGTATTTATTTATAATGTATTGCTGTTTAAAAAATGAATTGGATTGTGCACAGTTATTCATTTTACTAATTGTTGTTGGATTATTAAAGAATGCGCGTCCTTTCATTGACTGTAGCTAGTTGTTGATTTTGTGCAGGGTATTTGGTATTTGCTTTTTGCCTAATTATCGAATTGTGTATTTTTTATTATTCAAATGTTTAGTTTTCTTGCTTGTTGTGTTGTTTACATGAAGTATACCTCTCTTGTGACCTTATATATCCCGAAATAACCTTATCATAGCAATATATTTATATATATATATATATATATATATATATATATATCAATAGCTCTGTTTAACAAACAGTTTGGTCAGTTAATGCTTTACCGACCTAACGCAAAATACTTTTTACTGCATAAAACATCTTACAATACTAGGAACTGAACCAAGTGGTTATTTAACAAGGATCTTCGTCTATTGCTACCTGACTTTGGGGCAGAATACTACAACTCATTTGAGGCTGTACATGAAACTTGGGCTTTTGGATTAGGTCAACAATGGTCTTCATCAGCGGTACGAAACGCATGGCGGTGTGTTCGCAATGATTGATGGAGGTATTGGGATTGGATATCTGATTCTGGATTTGGGTAACAAGGATAGCCTTGTAAGTTGAGCGTTTTATTATCAGCAGTAGTAAAACGTATATTTTATGCAACAGCTTCATAAAATATGTTTGTGTTTGGAAAACATGTATAAAACAAGCTAATTTGACGCAAACAAGTGATTGATTACTTTACGGTGAGACTTTTACGAAAACTGATCTAGCTATTAGTTAAATGATTACATCTGAGATTATCATTTGGCATTTAGTTGGCATAGATAAATCAATAAAATTGCTACAGATGCACTACGTTTGTCCTCAAAATTAGTGGAAAGTAAAGATTTAGGACAAATTCCGTTATTATTTTTGAATAAACGCTCTGAATTACAACAATCTTGTAATGCTGATTTTTATTTTTCAAAGGTATATGGATTTGAGAAGAATAAGATGGGTATATTTTAACTTAAAGGTTTTGTATATGTATATATACAGGGTTTTTTACGACATGTGTATCAAACGATAACCTGTGATAGTTTGGGCCATTTGGAGTAAGAAGTTTACTTAAGCATATGTTCAAGCCACCCTTGCTTTGGTCTTTTGACATTTTAAATTATCTTCAGGAATAAAATCTATTGATCCTTTTCAACGATGTTTACTGAACAAATGCCTTAGGATAATGGGTTGCGATTATTTAACGTGTTAAACAAAACCAAGAGAAAGACAAAAAAGGACAAAGCTGTTTTACTTTTACTACTTTTTACTACTACCAGAATAAGACCTGTATAACAAAGCGCAAAATTTGTAACTTTCAATTAACCTTCATTAGAAAGAAATAAACCCTCAAAATTAAATTCACCCTTGTTACAATAAAGAGTGATATCTTGTCTTACTTAGCGCTTTCGATTTACAGCACAACGACAAAACAAAAATAGTGATGTAGTTAAAAGGTTGCTTCATCAAAGTACGTATTTCTTTAATCAGCATTTACATGTTAAATTTTTCTCGTGCGATGCCTGGAACTATGTTAAACCATTTTATTATTGCTACATTGAAGTTTAGTTAAACATTCTACAAAATTGATTTTAGGTTTGGAATTTACGTTGAGATAGAGATGAAGTTTGTTAACACAAATGGTTGAGCATATGGTTGATAACAATTTATGGAATAACTTTTATACAACACCTATAATATTTCTGTGCCACTTCTCATCGGCTAGCTGTAAAGGATAAGTATTTTTTCTGCGTAAGTTGTCTTTTATTTGAGTTCTCTGAAAACTTTTATTTATTCTGTGAGTGCACGATGTAGAGTTTTGCGCTTCACTAAAGGATAGATCATTTTGTTTAAGCGTACATGTCAAGTTTAGATTCACTGCTTTGTACCAGGAACTTGTTATTTACGATTTTTATATCCAGGAATAATTTGCAGGAGCAAGTGTACAAGACTAATTCTACATTTTTGCGTTCAGAAAGAAACTTGGTGTGCTCTGAGCGTTTAAGAGAGACTTAAGTATTTTATTTAAATTTTTAGAATGCAGTTTGGTTAATTTCCATTTAATTTCATCTATCATTTGAAAGGGTTTTGACCTTACTTTTTCACATCTTATTCTGGGTAAGTTGCGCCCAATCCGTCTTCTGATTGCCTTTTTAACCCCTAACCCCTTCCTCCACCTCCCACGTGCGCGCGTACTCTTGCCGTTGCCGCTTAACATCGGCTACCTATTTTCATTTTCGAAGTTTTCCCGTTTATGTTAGCCATTTTTTCTTCTTTATTTGAAGACAGATTTAAGAAGGAAAATCTCCTATTAGCATCTCGCCGGCGCTTTTATACTGAACCTTTATACTGCACTCAAATGGCTGTGCTCATAGAAGGAAGTGGGTAGCATTTTAATTTGAATCTATATTATGGGCAGAATTTAATATAGATCTATAGTATAAGAACTGCATTATGTTATAATTAAAAACAAATGGTACAACACGCAGTCCACTTTTACTACCAGGCCATTGGAAAATATATCCAGGTATTCTTTGAGTAAATTTTCATATTATCCAATTGTTTGTTAAGATAAGGGTTTGAACCTGGATTTTATATTTTTAATTAAGCTATTTCATTAAATATGATATTTGTATTTGATGTGATAAGGATAAATTTGTATTGTTTACTTTTTTGTTTATGATGAAAGTTTATTAAAAGTCACGGGTTTTATGGTTTAACCTACAGACCATATTCTAGTAATTGATCAGTTGCAAAATGAGGTATGGGCTCTAAGACAGGGAGACTTTGTGATATTTGTCCTAGGATACGATACAGTAAAAAAAACCTATTAACAATATGGAAAAAGTATAATTTTGCTTTTTAAGATTTCAATTTTATAAGCAGCAATTTGATTTTGTAAAATAACTTTTTTCGTATTATACAAAGTTCGTAATATTGGGAATTTTTAAACGGTATGAAAACATTATATTTTTTTATTATGTGAGTTGGAATTTGGGGTTTTTAAGTAACGATCTTGATTTTGAAAAACAATAATTTTATATCGGTTTGTATATAGTCCTTCTTTGAATGACCCTTTTTATTTATTCCTTAATGTTGTTCGTGTATAAACCTGTAAATAAAGATTGCATGGCATACGCTCGCGTTTGCTTGAGAACTTTTACTTTATTTTGAAGCTTTACGTTCTTGGTTGTGAGAAAAGTGAGAGATCAATTTTGTTTTTGGTTTTCATCCATGGAGCTGAATGCCTGTTTCAGCATGTCAAAAAAGGTAGGTAATCTGCAGCAGCTGCAAAATTTGTAATATTACAGCAATATATTTATTCATTGCTTTATGAGATGAAATTGCTATTCATATTTCTACTGAAGATATTTAATCTGATACTTTACTTTTTTCTAATGTTCAGGACACAAGTAGTCCATTCTTATGAAATTGAACGATTTATCTATACCGCTCCACTGTCAAAATGAAAACTTCGGATGCAAGCATAGAGGACTTTTTGTTAACTTATAACATACCTTTAAAATATTTATTATTATAAATCATTTTTATAGTTTCTGTATTGGTAAGTCCTATCAATATGGTTAGGGCTATTTCCTTTAAGAAATATAATTTTTAGATCACGTACATTCTTGATTTACGAAATGACTAGTTTTGTAATCTTACATTGTTCATACTCAGATGTTATCAAATTCATTATGGCTGCTTTAAGGCATATCATCGCTCTCTTGTATTCTAAATTGGTGCGGTTTTATTGGTTATTTATTTTAATTCATAATTCCCTACGTTGGGCGTTAACTGTTACAGATTTGGCTCCAGAAAATCTAGCCGATGATCCTCAGAGAAACTTGTTGAAATACATTACTAAAATTTTGTATTTCGTTAAAGTATTGAAAAGAATGGTTGCTCGAAATACGGATGTCCCTAGGGAAAACCTCCAGAAGGAGTAACAAGAGGATGTGAAAAACCCGAATTCAGGAAAGTGATTCTGGCCTAAAATTTACACGAGGAATAATCGAGTGCTCTAATTAAAACAACCTACAACAAACGTAATGAAATGATACTAATATAACTATATAAAATTGCTAACTGAAAAAAAGGGTTCCCAAAATCAAATGCCAAACTACCGGAAATTATTACTTTTACACTAGTCGTGAAAATACCAGTGTATGAAACTCCTACTGCACAATTACGTATTTTCACAACTAATGTAAAGTAATAATTTCCAGCATTGCTATAATAAAATATATTGCAATTCCTTCAAGTCGTGATTATCATACAGGTAGTTTGGCATTTGATTTTGAAAATCCTTTGTTTTCAGTTAGCAGTTTTATACAGTTATATTGGTATCCTTATCATTACGCTTATTGTAGGTTGTTTTAAATAAGTGCACTCGATTATTCGTGTAACTTTTAGGCCAGAATCACATTCTTGAATTTGGGTTTTGGCATTTTCTTGTTATTCCCTCTCGGGGTTTCCTTAGGGACACACGTATTTCAAGTTAGTCGGAAACCATTCTTGAATACACACTGGCCGCAGAGACCTATTGGAAACAACTTAAATCAGCTGTCTCCCAAACAGAATTCGATTTTTCCAAATCCTACAAGAGCTTGTATTAAACTGATAAATAGCTACTAACCTACGTAGGTTACAATGTGCGAAAACTTCTAAGGACGCTAGCTGGGACGTATAGTTTTATTTATGACCGATATTGACAACTTGAATACAACTCAAACATTTCTTTTTGTCATTTTTTGAAATCGTTTGATTTCTGAACGAAAAGTTATAGTGTGTAAAATGAGAAGCTGTCTGGCGTGTTTTGTTTAATTTTTATAAACCTACATGAATCTATAGTGAGTGGGGAATGAGGAGCGTTTGTGAGACATTAGGGCAAAGATTTTAAGATAAATATTGATAGTGATACAGAAAAATCTTCAGAAAAATTTAAGATCACATCGAGGCACCTTTTTATTACTCGCGGTGTTTTGAAGTGTGCGCATAACTAATAGAGATGTTCAAATGGCGACAGTAGTGAAACCAGAAGACATGGAGTTCCTCAAGGATTGCCAAAGGCTCACTTCTCCTTTGTAGTTTGAAATTGTTTGGGTTTAATTATCTCTAACTATAACTAATCACTTCTATTACGGTCTTATAATAGCTTGTAATTTACAACATAAGATTCGTTAATTCATACTCCATTATAATTATATTCGTATCGATCACGCAAAGAAGTAGGTCGCGCAATGGATAATGCATTAAAAAGGTCTATTCTGTTTTCATACATGCAACCTTCATGTGAAGTGCTAATTTGAGGTCAACAAGCAGCAAAGTCGTGCTAGATCACCATGTGAAAAAAGCCACACGTTACTACAAGACATGCAGCGAGCGAAAAGTCGCTTGTGAAATAAATATCTTGAGATGTTTTTTTTCATAGCCAAAGTGCTTTAAAATCAGGCTAATTACTTAAGATGCGTTTGTGCGCCGGTACGATAAATAAAATAATTAAAAGTTGGACGAATTTCATTTATTTATTGGTATGCGATACCCAATTAATTAAAGTGTCTAAATTAGTATGCGTAGTAATTCATTGAATAGTTATTTAATTTTACCGGTTTCTTTTAGTGTCAATATATAGAGAAACTGTTAAGTTTTGATTGGGCGAAACACTTAGAGAGGTTTTATCTATACAAATTTGGTTTAGAACAAAAAAATTTAATCCTGCCATGAAAGAGGAATTATATGGGAAAAAAATTGCTGAAATGTTACCTAGAAATTTATGTACGCCAAGATCGATACTTACACTTAGAAGTTTTATTCTAAGCAGGAAATAAAGTGAAAGATACAATAAATGTTCTAGAAATAAATTATGCGAATGATTTTATATGTAAATGACTAGAATACCATAGGTTAAAATCAAGATTAAGCATACCAACTATAAATACCATAAAGTGTTTGTAGCTACCATAACTATATTTAAATGTTTAAATTTAAGCTTTTTGAAAAAGGTAAAAATATACGCAAAAGTTCACGTCTTTTGGTAAGAATTGTTTTCATTTAGGCTACTTAAAATTCGAAAAATGCTAATGAACATAAATGTCACTCAGATAAGCGAATTATTAGTCACACCTGTCATTAAATTTCTGGTTTATGGAGACACTACGATCAGTTTCTTCACAGTGAAAAAATAACAAAAGCACGCCTTTTTTTAGGTAAAAATGTCACGGTAGGTGAATCAGGCGTAGAGTGTGTGGCCCTGGTTTGTATTTTTGCTTCCACTGATTGTTGCGCGAGGTTTTGAAATATGATTTAGAACAGCTACATTACAACTACTACGCCCCAAGACAACCTTATAATCACAAACTTAGTAAAGTATATTTCGCGATTCGGTTTTCTTTCATCACAAACTTTTTCCTTTGTCGAAGTTTCTTTTTTTTGACGAATATAGAATCATTACAAAGGCGCCAGGTGACGTCACTAAATAATAAATGCCCTTACATTAACATAATCGATAACGGACAACATCAAGCTACGGGTTGACGTGCGCACGACTCTCGCGTATGGGAAACACCTAAGGAGCTAAATTACTAAACTTTTTGGGTGATGCGACTTTAGAATGGGAATTGCGTGTAGGCTTTGGTTTTTGATATTTTAACATCGTGTTGCAATTGAAGTAAATATGCCGCTGTTCTTGTAATACTAATTGAAAACGGCGACCCTGAGGAAGAAATTACGATCTAACTAAACGTGATCACGAGAGATCACGAGATCACGAGTTATTGCTATTTTTAGTCCTTTTACTCCTCTAGGAAGTGCTAATTGCTTGCTAATTCTGGTTAGTTATGATCAAATCGTTCATGACAAATTTGTATTTTATTGCCAATAATTTTGTAAAATATTATGCTGTAAAACAAATTCTGTGCAGTTTGCCGGTTGACGTTAATATGTTACTGGGGTAATTGTGCGTTACGTTATAAATTTTGATTTGCTCTGAAGGAACACCGTAACAGCTAAAGGATGCCTCGGCTTACTACAGTGGTGCTGGAGTGGATTCCATGGAAGATGATAGAATTCGAAATAAGAAATAATAAAAATGGCCGAAATATGAACAAACTACGTTACAATGTTCACTTACCTTGAAAGGCACTTTCTCTTTGTTATAACTAAAGAGCGCTAAACCGTCTGTCACAAAACTCCATTCGGTATTATCCCTACACGGAAAACGGTTATTCCGCATAGGTCTCCATTGTTTCGGTTTTCTGAATGTCACCACATAATAACTTTACCGCTGAAATATCTTAAAACACTTGTTAAGTTTTTGTCAGGTTAAGTAAAATTTAGAAATAAAATGAGTAGAAGATGGGGCCGGTTTTGGAACAGATCCACATTCTTCCCTATCCACCCGATCCTCCCGATTCATATCTAACCTAAGTCTTTACATGTAAATTCCCATAAGGAGGATCTGCTAAGTCTTATTTTATAGGGATTTCCTCCTTGTGGGGGGGATTTCCACCCTGTGGAGAGGGGCGGGATTTTTCCTTGCTTCATTTTTACTCCCACCATCCCTACCCTAAAAATCGGTAATCTAACCCCTAAAATTTAGGACCAACCCTTACAACCACCATATAGGTAAAATCACCACTTTGCTATGCTCTCGGATACCTAGTTTCGGCTACTATTCCAAGGTCGTAGTTACGTCATGGCCTTTTATAAATAAAGAGCAATGTAATAATATTCTAAAATTTGTATTCTGACATTATACATAACAAAATTTAAAAATATTTAATGCCAAGCATGAAGCCATTCAAACTTAATTTGAATACAAAGTTATACACAGAAAACAGTCCTTTCTTTGTTTGTTTGGAGTGGTTTTAATTTTATCTAATTTTATTCGCGCTTAAAATTTAAATCGACACCCAAGTCTTTTATCTCCCTTTCTACCCAATAGTTTTATACAGAGAGACCGTCTAGGTTTTCGAATTGTAAAATGTACCGAAGTTTGTCTCTATATATACAGTCATTGATTCCACCGACAACCAGAGCCATTCTTTCGTGTAATTCTTGCAGCTTGTGACAATCTTTTAATCGCGGCTCTTCCACTATATCCTGCACACGTATCTTGTTAGCTTGATCGACTTCTTCTTGTCGGTATTGGGGGGAATCCTTATTCTTCCACTTACTGTTGCGTAGTTGCATGTCTCCCCTCTTGGGAATAAATGGTCGTTGTAGGTTGTAGGACCCTCGGTTTTAAATGATCCGAAAGGTTCTTTACTAGGCAAATACACAATGTTTAGCGGAACCGCTTTGCGTGTGGTGTACGCCAAGGTTACGAAACCCGCATTCCTTAGTTCGTCTATGTGATCTGCCATTTTGGTAAATACGTTTTTAGAATAATAAGATGTTCTTTGTCTAACACATCTTTGTATTGTTCGCGTATTGTCGCAGTGTTTTCCATGTAGTTCAACTTTCGCCTTTTCACATCCATTTCTTCTAATTCCAGCTGTCTTTTTCTTCCATTTACAGCGTATGGCGTCTATAATGGGACAATTTCCTTTAGCGTAAACGGATAGAGTTTACTGTCAATATTTGCGCGTTGTCGTACAACCTCTGGGCGAATGTTAGGTGTATTTATCAACCACAATTCCGAAATGATTAGTTCTTTTGGAATTGTAGAATATGGTGTTGCAGATTGTGTAAAATATGTACTGCCTGCATTAATGTAGCATTCGGGTAAGATTTTTATTTTATCTTGGCTGCCTTCGTCCTCTACTATCTCCAAATAATTTACCGGTAAATAGTTAAAACTAAAAACCGAAAGCACATACTTTATCAATTTTTTCCTTTCCTCTGGTTTTTCGGACAACCTAATTTGCAAGCCAGTCAATTTCTTTGTATTGCCATTCCCCCAATACACGTACTGTAGAAGGTTATTATACACTAACCAGCAGCTATTTTGTAGCTTGTCCGATAGCTTACTCCACATTTTGGCAAGCGGTACCGAGTACATTGGCGCCTTTAGGAAGTATAACTTACTATCTTCCAATAAGGTAAACAGTCTTTTAAGGGATTATACACCTGTTCCGCAATTACATAGTTTCCAATTTTACAGTTGTATATTGTCGCTTCCAATCGCGTAATACCACGTTCTTTGGCCAAAGTAGACGCAAATGTTTCCCTTAAACGTGCATCTGTACAATGTAAAAAATCTAGTATATTGCCAAGTTGTTTATTAACACCAGGACTTGTTATCTGACACACAAATTTGTTGTATATCTTAATTCTTGCATTGGTTGTTAGCCATGTTAAACAATCGATTCCCACAGTTTTATCGTTGTCAACTATACTATTGCAGTTTTCTTCGTATTCGCCTTTGTAGCAAAAGTTATGGTTTGTATTTAAATAATTACACATCTCCATCTTGCTAAATATGCCAGCAAAATCTTGGGTTACATCCATGTCAAAAAGATAGTAATAATTTTTTTAAAATCCGTTTAATATATCTGGTAGTTCTACCAATAAAGTTTGCTACTTAACATCTGCTAGTTCCACTTTGTACGGAGCGCTTATAGGATTTTGGAATTTTTTATTAAGCTTTCGAGGCCTTTTTCCGATAATTTCTTTTACTCCCTGGCCCATCTTGTTAGTGCTTTCCAGAGAAAACGGAAACTTAACTTTAACACCATGCCTAGCGGAAACAAATCGGTCGAACTTTCTTCGTAGATGCTGTTAAATGCACCACAATTTTTTTTTTAGGATAAACATCCTTTTGCTTGCAGATGTTTGTTCGGCGTCAGAAAGGTCGCAAATTTTAACCAACATTATATCGTCACAAAATGGTTCTGTAATTGGTGTGTTAGTCCCTGTTCGCCTTCGACATAACAAATATTACCAATATGTCACCAGATTATTGTTGCACATATTTTCTGCCAGCAGCCACAATCCAAATCGCTCATTTGTTGGTTTCGCTTTATTCCCAAGAAGTTGAGGAACGTTGATCATCTTAGAGACGCTCATGTTTACCGTTCTAGCTACTACCGAATATTAAATTGAATACGAAAAATTGCCCCTTATGTACCCTACAGAGTAGGGGCGTATATTGCCAAAGATACCCGACTATGTCGGACACCGCCACATCGCTTATATTTTCTTGTTTAGGAACAGTTTTTGCTATCAGACCTAGGTCGGATATAACCAGACCTAGGTCGGACCGGGCAGGGCTGCGCATCGATATATGTCCGGATATATATCGGAATATGTAGGATGTATACTGGACATATAATCGGATGTGGTTTGGATGTATGTCGGATATATGTCATACGGATGCGAGAGTAGAGAGAAGGATAAAGTAGGGTGGAGGGAGGAGGTCCAGCTAACCTAACCTAATTCCAGACAAGATCGACTAACCTAACTCCAAACAATGTAAACTAACCTAAACCAAGGACCATATATTCCTAAAAGTGGTGGACATGCAACTACGCAACAGTGAGTGGAAGGATTAGGGTTCCCTCCAATACGGACTAGAAGAGGTCGATCTAGCTAACAAGATACGTATGCAGGATATAGTGGGAGAGCCGCGATTAAAAGATTGCCCCAAGCTGCAAGAATTACATGAAGGATTGGATCTGGTTGTCGGTGGAATTAAGGACTTTATAAATAGAGACAAATTTCGGTACATTTTACAATTTGAAAACCTAAACGGTTTCTATGTATCAAACTATTGACCAGAAAAGGAGATGAAGGACTTGGGTGTCGATTTAAATTTTAAGCTGCGAATAAAATTAGATAAAATTAAAACCATCCAGACAAACGTAAAGAAAGGACTGCCTTCTGTGTATAATTTTGTATTAAAATTAAGTTTAAATGGCTACATGCTTGGCATTAAATATTTTTAAATTTTGTTATGTATAATGTTAGAATAAAAATTTTAGAATAGTATTACATTGCTCTTTATTCGTATAAGGCCATGACGTAACTACGATCTTGGAAAGGTAGCCGAAACTAGGTAACCGAGTGCATAGCGGAGTGGTACATGGTGGTTGTAAGGATTGGTCCTAAATTTTAGGGTAGGGATGGTGAGGGTAAAATGCCCCCCCCCCTCCACAAAGAGGAAATTTTTCCCTCACAAGGAGGAGCAAGAGGAAAATCCCTTCCCACAAGGAGGAAGTCTCTTTCAAATAAGACAGCAGTTCCTTTTTATGGAAATTTCATTGTATAAACCTAGGTTAGATATAAATCGGGAAATCGGGTGAATAGAGAGGAATGTGGATCAGTGCCAGAACCGGCCCCATCCCCTGTTAAAATGCCTTTCAAATGCGATACTATCCCTGCGGTAACTGGATATCCTGTTACAATCTTTATCCTAGTTCATAAATAAATGCAAATAAAGTTTAATTTATACTGCTATCTATTCTATCTATCTATACTATCTATTAACATCAAATGATATCAATAAAAATAAAAATATACTCTCCTAAAAGGACCTAAATTCTCAACCTCGCTCAGGCTATCTAGTCGTAACAAAAATCCTAATAAAAGTTTATTAAATTAAATTCATCAATAACAATCACTCTAAATTTTTTCGTTTTTCATATAAAACTTCATGATATTATAAATGTCTTTAATAAATAAACATTGAAAAAGTTAAATACCAATTTTTTTCCTTTACATTGTCAATTCAAAATAATTTCAAATCAATACGTACGTATTTCTTAATATTTTAAAACAACAAAATTATGCTTAAATTTAACCAATTCCAAGGCATCGTTCAACGAAATAATCCCTTTTGTTCCTATACTTACTTACTATTTGAATTCCTATTTCTAAAACCTTCAAGTTGTCATAAGACTTCCAGCATTTAAATTTCTCGCTCCTCCAGCTAACGCGGCTTTCTTCCAGCTAAAACAGCTTCCTTAATCCACCTTAATACAAAATGCCAAATTGAAATTGAAAATACTTTGCCCGTGCAAGCGTAAGTTGAAAAAAGAATTGTACGCTGCGCTTTGCCATATTACATATACAAGTTAAGGTTATATTTCTCTTCTAAAGTTTCCTATCCGTTTTTTCAACTCCCTCGTATTATTACATTTTGACGTGTTTTTAGGAATTTTTCGCGAACAATCAATTCTTTTGGGTCGGCTGTTTTACTTCTTGCCATATCTTCCATTAAAAGGTGTTATCGTATCCTTGGTGGTTGAGAAAGACGATATTCGTCTATTGTATATTATTTTCTTTATGCGAAATGCATATGCCACCACGGTTTGTCATATTAAGATGTTTGCATTTGCGGTTTTAATTTAAACCATCATTTTGAATCACGACGCCTATAATTTATTTAAAAGAAATAATTTTGTACTTCATTAGCTAAATGACGTTTACGAAAGCAAAGTTTTGAATATCCTGTTTAATTAAGATTAATTATTCTTACAAGGTACGTCTATATTTAATTTGTCCATTCAAATTCACTAAATTTTACTTCTCCATCTAATTTATAGTTAGAATAATGCAAGGCGTTACAAATCTGCAAAACCTTTACATGGTCTTTGATTGGTGTTTTTACAATAAGTGCTGGCCTGATTTTCTTCCCGATCTGTTGTGTGCTTTGATTTATTCCTATTTATACATTCCTTTATGTACATTTATTTGTCAAGCCTTAACGCTTGTTACAGTTATGTAGTGTATGCTTGGACTTAAAGTTTTTACATCGTTATTAGAGGAATAGACGAAAATTTTATAACTTGCAATAGTTTTTCAAAAATGAGTGCACGGTCTGAAATTTTACAGGCTGGTGTGTGGGTTGCCGAATCTGAGAAACATTCGCTATGTTATTATTTAGCAAACTTTATATAAAATTTGGGCTCTTAACCTCATATGGTCAGAACTAGAGCGCAGTGACAGGAAATTTTTTTGGTCGATCAGATCTATAACATACTCTGACCATTTTCTTGCTTTGTTGCTCAGATAAAAATTCAGATTGTAAATTCAACTTGTCAAAAATTACTTACAATATATCACAGCAGTGGAAAAAAGATTGTTAGGAATAATAAACTGTATGTCCGTCTCAAAACCATTTTACATTGAACTACCAAATTGTCACTTGATACACGTATTTTATTTACCAGTTTCTTACGTTTCTTTCAAAATTATTTATACAGAATGTTTTTGGATAAACAATCCTTAAATGTTCGTCATTTCATCCAAGAGTACCTTGACGTCCTAACTCACTTTTACATTTTAATTTTTTTATAGGACTGAGCAATGCACTCTTTGTAAAGGATGTTCCAGTAATGAACGGCATTTTTAATGTAAAAAACTGTAACGGATAAGATAAGAGGTCCGCTATAAATTAAGATTTGCACTGAATGGGCGGGAACTCCGTAACAATTTTAAAGATGCACCAGCTAACTACAGCGGTGCAAGAATCGGTTTCTACGGAAGAAATAATAAAAGTAATAGAAAAATGTAATACACATTTGAAATGGCTTAAATGCAAACAAACTACACTACGATATTCAATTACCCTGAAAGGTTTCTGTCATGTCCAAATTAAGGAGCGCCAAACCGTCTTGTGTTGGCAATCCTTTCGATACAATACCCTACTCGAAAGACGGTTATTCCAAACAGGTCCCCTTTGCTTTTTGTTTCCTAAACTTACCACAATATACATTACCTGTTTCTAAAGTATCTATATTTTGTCGTAATTAAAGAAATTTCCGAAATCAAGTTCTCTCGTATATACAATTTCATCACTGCGGTAGAGGGATATTTTTTTAGAATAACCTAATTTCTATCCTAGTTCATAAATAAATGCAAATTAAATTCAACCTATACTAAACCTCTATTGGCATTAAATAATTGCAACACGAATTCAAATATACTTTAAAGAACTTAATTTCTTAACTTCACACTGTCCAGAACTACTAAAAAATCCTAAGAAGGAAGAAATTGAGATCCATCAATAATATTGTCATTCCAATGTTACTGTTTACCATATTGAATTGTATGACATTCTATATCTGATTTCTGGGAATGTATTTAATAGCAAACATAAAAAATAGTTAAACACCAAATTCTTTTTTATCATTTCATTGTCCGTTTAAAATAGTTTAAAATCGATACGTACATATTTTTTAATATTTTAAAATGTTCCACCTTGCACGATAACATTATGCTTAAATTTAACCAATACTCGATTCGTTGCTAACTCATCATCCATCAAAATAATTACTTTGATGTTCAATTAATTTTTTACTACATCAATACAAACCCGTTTACATTTAAAATTCACATATACATAATTGAAGTGTTTACATATAAAAGCTCATATATTACTTAGTGTTTAATTTTCAAATTTGAGGACGTCCAGAAACCAGAAGTCTTTTTTAGCAAATACACTTTATTTTCCAACTAGCACAGCTTCCTTAACACATGCAACATAAAACTCCAATTTATTGAAGAGGTAAACTCGTTAGGTCCTAACTCCTTTTGAACCGGTCCTATCGACGTTAATTTCACCATCCCGTGCACTAAAACGTACCTTGCCCGTGCAATTGTAGTTAGAGAAAATAAAAATATTAAGTAGTTCGCCGCGTGTTTGTCTCCATAGGAATGTATATTCTCACCTTGAAACTGTAATTATTTTCAACTTTTAATCTCATTTTATATCATCCCAATAGCGCCACTGTTTCGTTTTATTACTTGCTCGTATGAGTACATTTTGAACTTTCTAATTACCTGATCGCGAATAAATAATTAATTTTTTTACTTCGGGCGTCTAATTACTGTTATTTCTCTCACTTTGCCTGCTTTCGGGGTTCTGTTTTTCTATTGAGCTTGTATTGTAACACGTGATAAATGCGTATTTTTATATGGCATACTTATTTTAACGTCACGTGCTTAGCGTTACCGCATGTCTTCAGCAAATAAATAAACAAATACATTGAAACATTTTACATTGTATGTACAATATGACTAAACTGTCTGTAACCTGCAATATGTGAGTTTTACCAAATAAGCGCTGTGTTTTTAAGTAATTAACTATATTTTAATCGCATAATTTCATCGTCTTGTTACATTGTAAACCATAGTTATGATTCTTTCGGTACATTATTAAATTAAATTTTTTTCTAATGAACTGTGTACGAAAGTTTTCCATATGTATAAATTGCGTATCATTAAAACTTATTTATTTTTTTCGGTTTTGACACAATTTATGGAACTGAGCTACGTTCAAAAATGCAGTACACAGAAAAAAAACTATGCGTTTGAGGTTTGAAGTTTATGATCTGAATTCCCTTTAACATAACTAAAAATTTATTGGAAAGTCATGTCTAATAAACAGTACTATTCATGAAATCAGAATATACACGGTACATCAGTATATATTTTGTCAGTTCACGATTAATTTTCTTCTTCTATATCTTATTTCTATTTAACGTAACACCAATGCGTTACAAAAGTAAACACTCTATTTAGTAAATTAGTTCCGAAAATTTGTTGATTTTTAGAGTACAAGGTCCACCATACGTGCCAAAGCGTATATCTGGCAAATGGCCTCCATTATTTCGCTAGCAGGTGTTCACTCATTTAATAAACTTTTTGAGTACGTTTTTGCAAAATGTCGGCTGTATTTCAGTGATATGGCGTTGAATTTTATTGTTTCGGTCTCAAATTGGGTAAGGATTGTTCTTGTGGACCTGATTTTTTAAATCCCCCAAAGTAAAACGTTAAATAAGTTAAGTCTCACGATCTTGCCGATCTGCAAACCAGAAATTATTCTACCGCAAATTTTGCTTTGCGATAATTGCACAATCTCTCTCTTTGCATGGTAGACCTACCGTCTTGTTGTACGAAAGCATCCAGGCGGCTTCGTGGTGTAGTTGGTATGTGTTTGAATAGTATATCCAGTGTCTCGGACTCGAATCCAGACACGGTTCCCTTGCAAATGTTAGGCGAGCATTTTTCACAAAACTACGCCTTTGTTCGGAATAGAGCTAACATGGAGGTCTCGTTTGTGTTGTTACGCACGTTAAGGATCCGTACCTTGCTTGAAACAGCAAGGGTTCGGCAAAATTCAAAAACCTTTCAGGTAAAAGAAACTTGCTTCCTGGCCAATGTAAGTACTTCCGGGTGGAGCATTAGAAAAAATCAAGTGTAGTGTAAGAATGCATTCGCGACTTCGTGGCATAGCTCGTATGCGTGTGACTACTATGCCCTAGGTATCGGATTTGATTCCCTGTAACGCATGTTAAAGATCTGTACCTATATAGGAAATTCAAAATTTTCCATATAAAGGATCTCGCTTCCTGGCCAATGTAATCCCTTCGGGTGGAGCATGGGAACATCAAATGTAGCGTATGAAAGCATTAAAAAAAAAGTTAATTATCATTTCACAATATCGAACTCCATTAATTGTGACCATCTCACCAGGTGCATTTTAAAAAGGACGTGACTCAGTTTCGCATCGGGACCAAAATCTACAACAAACTGTCACTTTTCGGGGTTGCATGAGTGGCTCATGAATCATGCGGTTCTTCTCCTCAATTCTGTAATTCTGCTTATTAACGTAGCTACTCAAACGTCAATAAGCTTCATCAGAGAAAGTTATTTTGTTATGACGATCAGTTTCATTTCTAAGAAATTCTCTTTGCGTAGCATGGTCAATCGGTTTCAATCCTCGCGTCAATTGGAAATCAGAGGTCTTCATCTGAATATTTTTATGTAAAATTCACCAAAGGGTTGTTGGTGGCACGGCTAATTGTTGAAAAGGAAGCCATGTGAAGCTGTTTGGGTTCTGTGAGGATCTTTTCCTACCTGCGGTTGTCTTCTGAACGACCAGGACAACAAGCAAAAGCGAAAATGAACCTTCAAATTTTTCAGCAAATCTCGAATACATTTGACAGGACAAAGATGTTTACTGAAATAAGAACGTTATTAGGTTTTATGATCGTAAAATTTTTTCAATTAATAAACGTTGATCGAGTTTGTAAATGGCAATGCTTCTGCATGACATTTATCAAATATAACCGCTTTACGTACTAAATGGCAGAAGCTTTTGGAATATTCTTTTAGCTACACCTCCGGTCGACTATTTGTTATGGAATTATTCAGATTACGATTTACCTTTATTATTACCTCCAAGTCGATGTTGAAAATTTATCGTAAGATTAGGCAATGGCTTTGGTAGTAATTTTAATACCAAGAACCATTGACGGTGTGAAAGGAATCCTACTAACTGTAATGCATGACTGACGCGATGACGTAAATTAGCCATTAAGGTACTCAGACTAGAACCATAAATTCTAACAGCATTTGAATATTTGTACCGTGGCAGCGAAATTGCAATCTCTTTCCTAATGCAATAAAATTAACCACCAGTGACCTTTTTTTCTATGTAGCAAATATGTTAGTGCTTTATTAAAGACATTGGAGTGTCATTAGTAAATGTCACATTTTAACTTTCATATGAATAATTGATTTAATTGGAAGCATTTGTTTAATATTCATGTAAAAAACTGGTTGATAGTGTCTACCACACCAACAGCACATATACAGTATGTAGTTAATTAACTTTTATTTCATGATTCTGATTAAATTCAGGAGAGCAAGCTGCATGGCGTAGAGTTAATTACCATTGCTTTAATTTATACTGAACACAACACTTGCATATAATCGTTTTTCGTTATTGATTCGAATATTGTTTTTCCCGGACGAATATTTCACAACCATTTTAAGTGCGTTCGAGAATTGATTCATTAAAATAGTCAACTAAAAGCAATGTGTTTTTTATATAAGCACATTAACAGTTAAGAATGAATACTAAAACTGTCCAAGCCAATTAATAAAAACGGCATTCTAAAAATGTCAGCTTTGATACATTAACCGAATCTCGATCCCTTTTGCAGATAGTCATGTGCAATCAAAACTAAAACACTTCAGAATGTCATATAGCAACAAGCAACAAACATTTCTGAAAACGTGAAAACCTAATATCGACTTCATACAAATTCCCTGAGAAGTCAAAATTTATTGCTTAATTATGTAGAAAGCGAAAATAAAATTGTAAATTTTAAGATTTTTAAAAAGCAATCAAATTTATACTTGAATAGTTAAAAAAGCATCAAGGACAAACATTTTTAACTTTATTATCCATTATTATATATAAATAAACACGCAGGCACACAAACACACACATACGCACACGCGCTTACACACACACACACACGCGCGCACGCGCGCGCTCACACACACGCACGCACCCACACATACGAACACGGATGAAATTAAAAGTTACTTGAACTAGTTAGATCTTTATTAAGCAGCAATTTCTTATAATGTACCCTTGTATTCATTAAAAGTACAAATGTAGGAAGCTAGTTAAGAAATATTATACGTCCAAGCATAGTGCGATGTGAAATTCGTAGATAATTAATAATCAAATATTGTTGTGTGTAACTTTGTAGGTAGTAAGCAGAAGAGCCTGGGTTCTATGGTACGTTCATTTCACTAAGGCCGCGCCACGATATCGAATAGCACAGTCTGTGTTTTACGGTAATGAGATGTCAAGCGACACAGACTAGAGGCAAAGAAACGAGTTGTAATGGGTGGAGTTTAGACTACCTGTATAAAGAGTAGAAGGGGTTGGTGTTTTCAATTCGGTTCTATGTCCGTTCTAAAAACATAGAAACACGTTTAGCACCTAATATCCTTTATAAAATGCAATGACAATAGGCTTATTTAGGGGTATATAGAGTCACAAGGGTTGTACGCTCTATGTAAACGACATTAAAGTCTAGAAAATTAAACATTTTCGTCATAAAGTGTACGCAATTCGCCAATTATACACAAAGCAAATATCAAACACACTGTATAAAATTCGCAATCGATCTTAATCAATGAAAGGAATAATAATAAATAAATAAATAAAAGAAGAATATCTTAGTACTATGATATTTTTCTTTTATTTATGTATTTAGTATATTTATGGATCTTCACCAAGTCAACGCTGATTACATTAATATGTTACAATGAAAGGAAGCTCATTATCCAAGAATTCAATCACATTTAGTAAGATAAATAACTTAGCACGCATCAGGAACATCAAAAGTCAAACAAATATGAAACGATTTTTTTTTAAACTTGACGCATTAATGCTCGTAAGAAACAGCTCTTTTAAAATAGACATTTTTTATAAACGCAGGAAGTAAATAAACGCATTTAATTTACGTTATTATAAAATTTGCCTACGTGTTCTTCAATATAAAATCCACACATAAACCCAACAGATTATGAAAACAAAAATAAAGAATCATACGTTTGACCACGTGAGATTTCAAGTAATAAATTTCTATACAAATAAGAGGACGTGACTTGTAGAGGTACACAATATCATGGTCGGCAAAATCCACAATACACAATTTGATGTCTACGTGATCCCGTGATGCATTTTATCAAGCTATAGCATAAGCAATATTATGTAAAACCCAACGGATGGGCGTTAACCTAAGTGTAACACCTATACAATGACGGAATTACAAGATAACCAATTATAACAGGTGCGTTGGCGTACCTTTAACTAGCACACGAACTGATTAAGGGCCAGTATTTCTACAACTAAGGGACGATCTGTACTTGTATGAACCAAGATAATATGTGAAGTTAAACTATCAAATATACAACAGAAATTCGCCGTTGACATTTACAACGTAAGTCCAAAATTCTAATTAAACATAATTTTTAATATTTTATTAACGTAAGGCACTAGATATTGAACTAGTTATTGAATTAAGTATTGAACTAAGTATTAAACTAAAGAGTAGAACTAAGAAATTCGTCAAAAACTCAACTAAGTAAACGATTAAGTGGTAAAATGGGTGTTCAAACAAGCTGTACTACGCGATTCAATAAACAACTACCAAACAAAATCAAGAAGAAAATCTAACTGAAAACAATCCAAGGATACTGGTCAACAGCACACAGTGACAGTTCGAAGGATTGGGGTGCATGCAGAGACGCGTCACAAGCAGGAGTTCAACAGGGAAAACAACAGGTCAGAGATAAAATTCATTAATAGAATAAGGCATTAATTTCTTTTTGAACATTTAAATTTTGCATGTACTGAGATATTCATGTAAAGGGCATCAAAAATTTTTGATTGATACGTAGAAATTACGTAAAAGGGAAAGAAGGTCAATGAACGTTCAACGGAGTTCCAGTAGTATACACAGTTATTTTCGATGGCTTTAAACTGATTTAAGGGAGTCATAATTTGGAGACAAACTGATTTATATTGTTCCTTTGATTCATGGGTTTTCTTAAATAGCGAATAATATTATAAAGATTGAGGAGTTACAAATTGTACATATTTTGGTTATTATATAAATTTGGTTAATTTTGCGTACCTCATTCAGGTGGGAAGTGTTAGATCAAGGGGGGGGGACAAAAACTTCTCTCGAAAAAAGTCAAATGAAGTGCTGAAAGATATCGGGACTATATCTGATGCTAAAGAAGTAGAAACAGAATGGAATAACATTAAATTAACAAAATTAACAAATTAACAAAAATTAAACTAAAGTACTAGTACGCAAAGGAAGGGAAAGTAAAGCAAAAACAAGAATACAAATAGGTAACAAGAACTTACAAGAGGTTAAGGATTTCTGCTACCTAGGAAGCCAAATAACGTAAGATGGAAAAAGCGCAAAGATATAGAACAAAGATTAGCACAAGGTCGTGCTACATTAACAAGAAAAAGCAACTACTGTGTAAAAGACAACAAACATAGAAAAAAGGAAAAGATTGTTTAAAACATATGTTTGGAACACAGCACTGTACGGCTGTGAAGCCTGGACAGTAGGAGAAGCGGACAAGAAAATGGTAGAAGCCATTGAAATGTGGTGCTACAGATGTATGATGAAGATATCATGGGCACACAAAGTTAAGAACAAAGAGGTACTAAAAATGTAGGAGAAGAAAGAAATATGTGGAAAACTGTAAAAAATAGGAGAGATAGGATGATAGGCTACATACTACGGTATAAGGGAATAGTGCGGAATATATTGGAAGCAGAGATAGGAAAAAAGAGAAGTAGAGGTAGACCTAGATTACACTATTGCACACAGATAGTGAAAAATGTAGGTTGTAGGAATTTCAGGGAAATGTGAGGCTAGCTCAGAATAGAAATCAATGGATGTACGTATCCAACCAGTCCCAAGATGGATAAACTAATGACGAAAAAATAACTGTATTTAAACACGATGATTATTATAAGCAACTACAGGTATTGGTTGTGTAATATTCTCAAATAATGTTAATTGTGTGAAAGGATTTACTGGAAAATTATTAATTCGGCAAATGTCTAAGTGTTGGGGATCTTAGCAGCCATAGGCTGCTTAATTCCCTTCACACACCTTACATATGATTTTCCAATGTTCCACCCAAAGGTACTACATTGGCCAGGAAGCGAGCTTCTTTTGCCTGAAAAATTTGGAATTTTGCCAAACCCTTGCTATTCCAAGCAAGGTAGGGATTTTTAACGTGCGTGACAACACTCACACACGGGACCTCCATTTTACCTCTCATCCGAACGAGGATGTAATTTTGTGAAAAATGCTCGCCTAACATTTTTCAATCAAGAAATTTCTGAATTTATTTGCCCAAAATTCTAAAAATATTTTAAATAATTA
Source organism: Platerodrilus igneus (assembly GCA_036346225.1). Taxonomy (NCBI): domain Eukaryota; kingdom Metazoa; phylum Arthropoda; class Insecta; order Coleoptera; family Lycidae; genus Platerodrilus; species Platerodrilus igneus. Next base: position 22,992,231 of record JARFIW010000089.1, on the reverse strand, counting down.
CCCAGAAATTCACAACATTTCTATTAAATTTTTAATAAGTGTGAGTTGCAATAGGTTCTTACGCTTACGATTAAACAGCTTTATATATGATGCTTAAACACTTTCTAAGTTTGTTTTAATTTAATTTCACTAATTGTAGTAGTTGATGACTTGTTTCATTTGAGTCAACGAACAAAATCTTCCCTGTGACATTTTGTTCCTCCTTTTATATGTTTTTATTGTTGGATTATTTCTTGTGTTGAAACTATTCCCAGCCTGTGTGCTGTTTAGAATTACCAGAAAAAACAGAAAAATTATAAATATTAAAAACTAAAATTGCGTTTGATTTCTTATAATTTTTATCTTTATAAACCTCATACTAGAAAAACGAGATAATGACAGACTTGCTATACACCTGCCCTGAAAATTAGCAAAATGTATGTACTTTGCCCGTGAAAATTTTGTTTAAATGAAATGTGTGCTACACTACATGCACAATAACAAGCTATTTTGTACCATTATCGATACTTATTAAAATTTTTATCTTTGTTGTTTTCATATTTGCTAGAAATTACGCGCTTTTCCCATCAAATAATCTTAATATAACAAATGTTTTAAATGCTATAATTATGTAATATTTAGAAATTAATGATTATGAAGAATTACTGGGTTCCAATATCTTACCATAAATTTCCTTAACTTACACTATTTGTTTCTAACACTTAAAATTTGAGTAGGAAATGCACTTCATAAGATATTTACAGACTGACACTAATAAAATTTTCTAAGTTTTAAACGCTATGACATAAAATTTCAGAATAATAATGGTTCCACCCTGTGTAAAATAATCGTACTTCTTGGCCATTAAAAGACCAAGCACTTCTTAATTATGTGATTAAATTTCCTTTTATTATATTAGTCGCGGACTGTGAAAAGATCAGAAAACGAATATAAAACTTTAAACTTTGAACAAATTAAACGTTGATAGATACCGCATAAACGAGTTTTCATGACTAAGAGATGAAGTCCATGGCTTTTTGGTGCATCTGCGTGAGAATATTATCAATTTATTGCATTCATCAACGAAGCTCACGTTTGAATAAGTAAAATTATTCTATACTTAGTAAAGGCGAGTTTCAATCTTTGAGATATAAAATCGTTCATTTTCATTTATTATAAAAATACATCTTGCGTGCATAAAATATTCGCTTTATTTATCGTAAAAATACAATATCAATTTATTGCGTTTACAAAGCATAGTGAACACATTTTGAGCCTAAATTCCAGTCTTTCCGCGATTAATTAAGAAATACATGTCATCTTTACTAGAAGGGTCTTTAAAAGTTATTAAATAAATAAATACCCCGATCTAAGATCGCGACGACTAAAAATGCCATAAAGTAGACAATAATTATGTATAGGTTTCCGTGTAACATTAATATAGAATGAGGTGCGACCATTAATTTCGTACGCTAAAAGAGTATAAGTGGCACGTTTTACGATATCATAAAATTGACACTAATTAGACCGTTTAACCGCGAAAGCGGTGTAAATTTTTGTTAATATTATATCACATAAGTGACCAATTTTCTAAGTGGATACGGAAAAATCTCGAACGGTGATGAGTACTGATTATTTTATATATAAACGGAAACTTGATTAAAAAGATTCATTCGCGAATCATTCGGTCCTGAACCAAGCAGTATATAACGTTGAGTAAAGAAAATAATTTACGTGATCGACCACGCAGAGTTGCAATGAAACGTATATGTCTGAGTAAGTTTCAAATATAGAAGTTATCAACTGCAATTATTTGATGAAGCATCATTTGTTTTGTACAAATACAATATTCGAAGTGGAGATTTAAAAGGGTATAGATAATCTTGTACACTGAGATTTTAACGTCAATGAAAAATGGAATCAGGAGGTATTTAATATCATTAATTACGTTGGAGATGAGATTATGATAAGCGCTCTTTGACAATAGCTATAAGTATATAATTTTGGATTTCTTTGTTTGTTAATTGCTAAGGATATTCGAGTATTTTGAATTTAAAGTAGAATAAGTTCGTATTTTATTTTTTGTACGGTATTTTGACCTTCTCTAAATAGATTATCTGTCAAGGATTATTGGCTAATCACCTTTACATGCGTGGTAATAAGGGATGGGTAAATTATCTACCTATTAATTAAAAAGGATAGCGTATCTGTTAGAAAGATTAGATAAGAATTTTAATTATCTTCTGTATGAACAGGAACTGAATTGTTTTATAGACTGTTTTGTATGAAAGAAAAATATTTTTGAATGTATAGATGCTTTTTTGAGATTGCTGTGTTTTATTGCATTTTGTAAATTCCATTGAATAACTTCTGTTGAGCTAGCCATGCAAAGAAAAGAAAAAGACGGTAAGATATAATTTCAAATTTCCCATTACTGTACCGTTGTAACAGAACTTTTTTAGCTCTCACTCCAAAGAGAGGGTGTCATAGCACCCTTTTTAGCGACGCTCCAACTCTCTCTTTGAAGTGAGAGCTAAAAAAAAGTGCTGTTACAACGGTACAGTAATGGAAAATTAGAAATTATTCTCTTATCTTCATTTTCATTTCTTTGTCTGGCTAGCTCGTTGAGCTGGCCAGACAAAGAAATGAAAAGGGAGGAATGTATAGATGTTTTCTTGAGATTGCTGTGTTTTTCCATAGTATAACTTCCGTTGGGAAGTTATACTATGGAATTTACAAAATGAAATAAAACACAGCAATCTCAAGATAACATCTATACATTCAAAAACATTTTTCCAAGCAATCATAGTTAATTGGTATAAATAAAAGCATTATATTTGCATTTTTCTAAAGGGCGAAACGGTCTTAGATTGCTAATACTGAAAGAATCATGTAGGTATTAACAAAAAATGTGATGACTAGTATCTAGAGCCTGATATTTATCCATGGCACTAACTGGTCTCGATTTATAATATTGGATTTATTGTCTTCATATCCTTTGTTAATAGTATACTATTTCCAACCTCAAGTTATTTAAAAAATAGCTACACGTTGTCTTATCAAACGTTAGGAAACCAGCAAACGCATATTGTAATAATCCAATTTAATTTTGAAAATCGAAATCCAGTCGTACAGGCGAAGGAGCTTATTTTGTTGTGTAAATGAAATAAAAGTAGATATTGTAACTTCCTCATCTAAACTAACTGTTCACTAAAGCTCTCAATAATTCAAGATAACAAGACTTATCTATACAGACATCTTGATGTGGTCAAAAACTGCAAGCAAAATAAACACGACCTAAGCATTAAAGGAGAAATTTTTAAAAGTTTTGTCACAAAGCAAGGGTTGTAAACAAAGAAAAATTTTACATTTGGTTGTACTTTGTTACAAGGATGGACCCCTATAGAGAATTTCTTTTCATCAGCAACTGGTACAGACCCAAGTCACCTGCCGTTTACAATACGGCTATAATTTATAGAGGGACTGTAAAATATTTTATGTCCGCCTGTAAATAACTACAAGTTATATTTATGGCTGTTTCATCGTCTGCTTTTCTTGGGTAGTGGAGATAATCTAATAGTTTTATGACAAGAGACTGCTTCTTCCTTAGTTTATATTGTTTTAATTTCGATGGTCTAATGGCCTATTAAACTTAAACTACTATTTTGTAAAGAATTCTAATAAAATTAAGGTTAGGACAATGGGTGATGTAAACTATCCTGTTGCATGTTCTGAAATGTTTGGAATTGTACACGTTTGTATTATGTTGCACCTTGATATTTTTTTCATGGGGGCATGAGTGTCAGACACCGTAGATTTGGACTGTTTTCGCTAACAGGATCACCGTTTATTTAATATGTAATCCTTAGAGCCATTTTACACAATACTCAATTTCTTTTTAAATTTAGTACTAAATTTGTTGCTAACTGTAGAAGTATTTTTAGAAAGGTGTAATACAAAGAAATTTATTTAATAATTTAGAATATAAATTATGTGCATAATTTATAGAACTTGTTCTATTTTTTAAATAAATTGACTTCCAGATGTGCGCTTTAGTTCCATTTTAATTTCATAATGAATCTGTTACTGTAGGTTATTATGTATGGGTTTTCGTATGTTTATTGTTGTGTAGATAAAAAGATTTTTCTAACTTATCTTTATAATTATGTCGTGGTCTAATGATCAAGTGCACGATTTAATTGATGCCTATTATAACAATTCTTGTTTATATTGTAACATGTCAATTCACTGTTCTCTTGCCATGTTACATTATGGTCCCATTTTCTTCAATATAAAAGCATTAACGTCTTAATTTTATACTAATACCGTTTACAATCACAAGTTAGTTTTGATTTGTGTAACAATTCCCTTAGTATTATTAAATAATACACTATATACATCGATCTTTAGTTTTAATTTAATATTCTTTCCTTTGTACAAATAATATAAATAATTAAGATCAGATGTAATTTTCCTATTGGTAAATCTTTGAATACTGTCCATAAATACACAACTGGTGTATATATGAATCTAGCATTCAGGATAGTTTTCTTGTTTTGTCCCTCTCTCAAAATGTGTGGTTATCTTTAAACCAGAACATATTTTCGTTTGTCTTTATATCTAACGGTCTTCTGAGCACATGCCGTCTTCCGATTAAGATGTTTTTTTAAGGCCATGATGTCGTACCTGGTATGTAAAGGGTGTCTTGTCCTCTATTCTTCTTAAAATACATAAATATTGTTTAAAATACGAGCAAAATGCTTATGAAGAAAGCCTACCTGAATAACCCGTTCAAAATATTAATGAATGGTAAGCTGATTATGGATAAATTTTTAGACTGTTCCTAGTGGCGTATTGCAATATTTCGTTTTTGTAACACGTTTATTTTCTAGGGTCCTCCCGTAGCATATCCTTGGATGGCATATCATCCAGTTGCATGTTCCTTTGGTGAAGTATCTAATTATCGGTGCTAGGCTATCTAAGTCTATGCATTAATTTTACTATCTACAAATATTATCTTTTATCGTACAAGAATGTTATGTTGACGTTTTCTGTATCTTCTAAAAGCAATTAAATATCCGTTGATGAAACATATGGCTATGGAACAAACAAGGATTGGCTTCTACAAATTAGAAGTTTGAGGTTAACAACCAAAATAATTAATGATGGTGTTTGTCTCAACGAACCGTAAGAAGATCCTATAGTTCTGAACTGTATTTACCGATTACCTTAACTAATTTAATATTATCTTTTGCTTTCCTATATAACCTAACGAGTTGTAAACAGAAAAGCGTTCATGAAACCTTTTATTGTGCATATTGAGGTTATGTTCAATTTAAATGTTTAATTAAAATTCTCTTAACTAGTGTTTAATACAACAAAGCGTATTTATGATTTCGTTTTACTTAGAACTTTTAACTAGAAATTGTGTCTAATTACAATAATAAATTTAGATTTTCTAATATCTTATCTGGTAAAGTTTAAGACAAATTTCAAAATTATGAGAGTTAGATATATAAACTACACTTAGTAATTGTATCGTATGAAAATTTGGTTGTAAGAAAATAACGGAATATTTAATTTTTTTTATTAATGTTATTAACTAAACGTCAATATATAAGTTGTATTAAGGTATTTTCTTTAGTCATGTTCTAAATTGCATCCCTAGAACTTGTCTGGGTAAAATTAAATCTTGTTTTCTAAACCCCTGAGATATAGTTTTTTGCAATCTACCGCAGCCACAAACGGTCGACGCTAGTCCCGCCAGAGTTTTATTTAGACTCGTTGTACACCCATTCCTACCTGTAAAAAGGAAGGGTGCAATATAATATAAAATCATGGCTGTGACATAATAAAAATGCACGAAATGCAGCCTTAAAAAATACTAAGGATTCACTTTATAAATTACGTCCTAATGTCACAATTACAGAAATAAAAAATAAATGGAATGGACTCGAAACAAATTTTACCACAGAACATAAAAAAGTACAACAATTGAAAACTAGTCGTGTAAGTGTTAATGACGTAATTATAATATAACTAACCTTCAAGCACTTTGCTAACAAATATTAATTTCAGGCTTACATCCCAACAATTTGGTATTACAGTAAATTGCAATTTTAACTAGATCATATGAACCTAAGAAAATCTGTGGACTCTATTACATGAGCATAATTAGGAATCTACCCAAATTGATTTAAATAAGGATGTGAGTTACATAATTTTTTATAATAATCTTCAATATGTATTCACATTAATTCAAAAAAATGAGCCACTACAATCTGAGAATATTTTAATTGATTATATATATATATATATATATATATATATATATATATATATATACACAGAACATTGTAGGCGATGATCGTTTACCTCAATATTACACAGAACAAATCATAACAGATGAAAATGTTTGTCCGATCTCTTCGATTCTTACCACTAGTTTGAAACCACCAATAAATCTAAAGAAACTAAACAAAAAGAAACATGTAGATCCTGCTGAAGAAATTAAAGATATTGCAAGTGTATTAAAGAATCGCAATATAATAGAAAAAAGACTGACAATCAAGTACATGCAGATTATGTTGCTTCAAAACCGAATTTGACAACTGTTCCAAATATTTTGCTTGATATCGAACAAGAAATCAGTAACGTATTATATAATCCTAATAAAACATTATGAAGGGAATAAAACATTGAAAATAATGTTTACTTTTTTATTACAAACACATGATTTTACAATCTATGTCTGTTAATAGAGTTTTCTTGTCAGTGCACTTGCCCAATAATGACATAAGTCAAAAAATTGACAATGTCAGATATGATTGACAAAAATTCTAAACGTAACTGAAAGTTAGGTTAATGTATGGTTATATATGTACACGATTTAGATTTGAAAAATTCTAAATTATTTTCATCGGTCTCGGTGGCGTAATTGGTAAACGCATAGTCCCGGAAAGACTAAGATACAGGTTCAAGTCCTGTCCAAGACCTTATATTTTCGTTCTTTCAATTACTAGCTTGATTTGAAATGATCATTTGGGCTTTGCATAAAAGTATTTACCGCCCTAGGAATAATAAAGGTGTTTTCTTTCGTAGGTTTTTTTAGGTCTGCTAAATTTTAATTTGTAAACTATTTTTTAGTGTCTAAAGTTTCACATTTATTTAATGCTTTGCACGCATGCTGTAAATTGATGATAATTAAAGTTATCTTCAATATTTTTCAATAATATTTTTCTAAAATATATATTTTCAAATAGTAAAAGTAAAAGTTAACTCGCCATTTTTCTAAAAAACAAGTTCTATATATTTACTTTCACCAGCTACAAATATTTATTTAAAAATATATTGTTTATTCGAAAATAATTCATCATCACTACACGCACACACAGACATACACGCGCACAGAGTTAATAAACTAGTTTTACAATTTCACCTTTATATTGTTGTTTTTCAATAAAATTAAAGATATTTGGTCTAATGCTCAATTTAAAATTTGTTGTATTTTTTTTAATACGGAAAAAACGTCCACCATAATTCTTTTTCACACGGCCTGACATTGTCACACCGGCGAACCCACTTACCTTGACGTTACTCCTTTAACTTTTCCTCCTAGATTTTCTTAAAGTTCTTGTTTATCTTGCAGAATGTTTAACCAAAACAGTGCTACGAAACCGGTTAGTACCAGCACTGCAAACTGTACGCGGAAACGCTGAGGCATTTTAAAACAATATTGTTACGTGCCAAAAATTTTGGCACTAGACATTTCTAAATAAGTGCGGGAATTTCGCGTCATAAATTTAAAAGATTTGTTGCGCGTATTTCCATCACTTCAGAAGTGCGTTGCGCGAGACTTCGCGCCGATGCGTGTGGCGGAGAAGAAAGTGGGGAATTTCCGGAAGACGCTGAAGGACTTGCCTTTGTAACGCAAATAAGAGTGGTTGGTCTCGTATCGTATCGTATCTTTTTATTATGTAGATTCCCTTTGCCTTTTTGATTATCGTTCCTCAACCCGTTCCTTATCGTTCCCGCTACATAGGAAGAAGATAGCGAATTTGGACGCTAACCTGGCGTAACAGCAGCCCACGACCCGAGAACCGTCAGGAAGTAATTCCGAAGTAAGCTTCACCTATTCACGTAAGTACCCCCTAGGGGCGGTGTAAAATTGGCATACTTCGTAAATTACGTGTCATAATTTGCATATTGTGTGACGTCATTGACAATTGGCGCGTTAATTTCCACATCATGTAATATCGTTACCAACTGTCTTTTGTGTCTCGCGTAGCACGTTTACGGGAGTGTAATAATGTGACACAATTTACGTTGTCACTGAATGCCACGATTTTGAATATTGAATGTACTACATGCGAAAATTGTTTAAGTTTTGTTCTTTTTTATCTAATTTCTTCAGTAATGTAACTTATGAAGTTCTTTCTTGCAGCCTTCAGGCACTTATTTGCTGCGCTATGCCCATCGGTTAAACTGGTGTAAATTAACTGCATTTATTACTTTCTTTACGCAACTACGTTTAGATTGAAAGAATTTTTTTTTACGGTTACTTTTCTTCAAATATGTTGAATTTGAATATATATTTTGAGCTTCTGAATGTCCTTAAATGTTCTAACCTGATTGAATTGCTTCAGCAATTATTTATTTTAATAAAATGTAGTGAAGTTATTACGGAATGAGCTTGTGTGTTGCCGGAATTACTTTTCTAGCCTAGTTTAAACGAAACGACGAGAATCAATTTGTAATGATATCAAGTATTCTTTAACTAACAATCTTTTAAATAACAATAGCCGTATTTACATACAACTTTTTTTTAACACGCAATATCTTCAAAAAAAAACATTGTCTTGATATCCTAAGTTTAAAAGAATTTTATAACTACTAGATAAGCACTTAAGCACTTGCTTTATCTAAAATATAGTCTGTAAAAAATTTTTTCTAATTAGTAGTTTCAATCAAAAATCCTTCCATATCATACCATGTACAAACTTGGAAATTAAAATGGATAATTTTCAATATTCGTCTTAAGACGAATTCAAACGTGCTGATCAGTTATGTTCAATAAATTGTGCTATAGTGTCCAAACGTACCGAAATTTGACCTCATTAAACTGTTAAATTATCTACTTTCACAAAAAACAATTTCCACGCCAAATTCTTGTACAATCTGGCCTACTTAACTTATACGAGGAAAGTCCTTTTAAATATTTTAAAAACAATGATTTACCGTTAAATTATGCTGAAAATGAGTATTTCTACAATTTTCCTAGTATTTGCAAAAATATCTTTATTTTCCTCAGGTTTGGAGAGTTGTATGTTTACGGAATGGTGCTCAATGACCTTTTACATGACCCCTTATCGCATCAATATATATATATATATATATATATATATATAATATTTGCAGCAACATCAAATCAAAAGGATTTTAATAGCGAATGGACTAATACTAGAAGAAATATTTAACGTAGTATCTGAAGAAATATCTGAACTAATATTAGTAGCTACGTTTGAAGTGTTAATTGAAGTATTAACTGAAGCATTAATTGGATCATTAATTGAAGCTTTAAAACGACTCATTAACTAATTAATTTAAAATACACAGTTCTACTTACGATTTCTCAGAATCGAAAAAAAGAAAACACACTAACTGTAAACCCTTTCATGTATTATATCTTTACTTGCACTTGTTATTGAACTAAGTCTTTTTCAAATAACTTCAATGGCTCGCAGAAATGCAGCGATCATCCTTTCAAAGTAAATTCACTCTTTTATATATATATATATATATATATATATTTATATATATATATATATATATATATTTATATATATATATATATATATTAGGTGGTTTTTTTTAACATAAGGTAAGTTGATAAATACTAACGTATTACAATTATTAAGAGATTTGAAAATATGCTTTTTCATGTGAAGTGTGTACGGGGGTAGGATTTTGAACCAATATAAATACGGAATGGAAATTAGGAGGGTTCCCTTATCTTCTCTTCGCTTATATACTACTTTACTACGATAAATGCTGACCAACATTATAGTAGAGCTTTTTGTTGTGAGTATTAGGTGTCTTAATAATACAGTAAATATAGTGCTAGCACTTGTAACTTATTAGTAGCGGCCTTCTATTTATTAACGCGAAATACGTATAGTGTATAATAAATTAATAGAGGTCTGGCTACTACTATACTAAGATAGAAAATCAATAAATGGAAGCATAATATATGTGGGGTAAGCATCACAAACAACCAGGATTGTATGCTGATATGGAATGGTACTATTAAAACGAGGCGCTTGGCTCGTAATTTATTGGGGTTATCGTCTGTGAATCCGCTGGGTATCACAGCGCAGGTCACGAGGCCGAGGTGTTCTGGTGATCGTCGTCGAAGGAATGGAAGCCTGAAGTATTCTTCAGGTAATTTATTTGAAATTTCTGTAGTCTGATAAACTTTTGTGAAATTTTGGTGCTGTGTGAGTGAATTTTGGGGTTTATCTATGGTTATATAAACTTATTGGAAAAGATACATGTACAATTTATTGGGGTTTAAAGATTGTAAAGGGTAAGCGGGTCTATAACTTTTGTATTAATTTATGCAAGGTAAAAGGCGTATACTAAATAAACTGGGTTATTATGAGCTCACCATACTCCAGTGTACAGTCAATTTAGGGTAATATGTGGGGCCCATCTACCCATATCTCATTAAAATTGTTTGCAAATAATTAGAAAATTATCGACTTTAAAACATCACATTTGTAATTAGTGTACCAAACTGTTTTTATACATGTGAATAATTTGTCTGTAAATAGCAGTAAATAAAAGTTTGTATGATTGTTGTATTATTTGGTGATTTTATTGAATGGTGTGCGAGTGTGAAGGAAGAATGGTTGTATATTTAGGTATCCGAGAAGAGGCATAGTTGAGCTGCTGAAGATTTTTGAACCAGAAATAAACGGGTAAGCAATTTTTTTTGAAAGTTGTGCATTTTGAAAATTATTTAACAACACTGGCAAAGCAAAAAAACCTTAATACCCGAGTCCACGGCAATATATATATATATATATATATATATATATATATATTTCATGTAATTCAGATAATCAACAATAAATTCTTTCAAGAAGATTTAATTCTAGCCCAGTGATGAAACAAGCAATGAGGCACGTATTTCAAATATATAACATTTATTCCATTCATCGCTAATGATTTTATTTGTCGAGCACTTAGATTAATGCAAAGTCGACATCATTTGCGATATGTAAAACCCATCCCTTTTAATTTCTAATTGCACCAAAGTTTCTCTTTGTAAATAACAGGTACGTTTTAATATCGCCGTTATCGAGCAACTGTTAGTTTATTTAATTAAACAATAAATGACTAGGTGACCATCCACTAATAATACTTTTATATTAATGAATTTATGCAAATTTATTTGAGCTATAGTGAAAGAGTGTTTCTTATAAAAAATTTTCCTTGATGAATGATTGAAAGATATGCGTAAGGTATCCATTCATTTAACTAATATAAAGTGCACTTTGTATATATTAGATTCTTAAAGAAAATTGCACTCGTATGATTTATTACTGAGAATTGTAATGGTGCACTTATTGAACATATTGGCGTCTTTTCTCAGGAATATATATATATATATATATATATATATATATTCCTGAGAAAAGACGCCAATATGTTCAATAATATAATATATATAGTAACAGGCTTTTTGGTCTGCTGGTTAATGAAATATACCAGACATCCTGGCAAATAAGGGCTAAATGCCAATTTGGAATGATTTATTATAAATGCGCTAAAGTACTCTTTATATTACATAAATAGATAGATGAATATTTTAGCTGCATCATCCATGCCGAATCAAGGAAAAATGTTAATAGGGGTTGCATAAAGTTGCATAAACCCTTAGCATGAAAGAGCTTTAAGAAAATAGTCGCATGCGCTCTAGTTAATTCATTGAATAAAAGCCAGCATTTCGATGATAACGGAGATATCTGAACGAATTTGTTATTTACAAAGAAAAATACTTCAAACGGTCAGAAATTAAAAGAAGGGGGATTTATGTATCGCAATTGAAGTCGACTTTCCATTAATCAGAACGCTTGATGAATAAAATCTATTGTTATGATTTGAACGATTGTTATTGGTTTCGGAATACGTATCACCTTGCGCGATTTAACACTCTTAGAGAATGAAATTTCCTGACCAATGTGGTAGTGTCTAATAAAATTAGACGCTATATATAGGACTAAATTTACTGTAAAATGATGGTTATTGTTGCATTTCTGCGTACAATTGAAGCAATTTAAAATACGGTACTCAATAAAATTTAGCACAAATACAAACATTATACTTAAAAGCGTGGTTCAACTAGTTTGATTTTCGCCAATTTTAAAAGCCGTAAATAGGCTTGTAAATTTTAAATTAGTTAGGTAATGTGTTTGTTTTAGTACCTCGATTAACACTTCGACTAACACATCAAATATTAGTGCAACTATTTGCTTAACTATTTGTTCAACCTCTAGTCCTCAATTAAGTTTAAAGCTTATTCAAATTCTGTTAAAAGCCTTTTGTTTTGGACCACTGCAATTGAATTTATTGCAAATTGGTTTTTGATTTAGACATGGTGAGAGACTTGTGTATTTTATTCTACAATCAATCTGTGTGACAAAAGCCAATGTTCAAAGTTTTAAAGCATTACAAACCTATTTGAATGCAAAAGTCAGATTAGCTTGTAAGAATTGTGTTTTTCTATAAAAGGTTTTGTGAAAATATTTAAATAAAAATTTTGTAATTTTATTGAGAAAAGTTGTACCTTTATCATTTAATTAATTCAAAAATCCATTTAAAAAATCATTTGTAGCAAAGGGCATTTTACGCATACCTTAGATAAAAGTTATATTTTTATTGACACTAGAAGTTAAATGTAAGTTTATCCTGAGTATAAGTTGAAACTTTGGGAATTTTTGTTTTGTATTTTTATGTGATTTATACTGCACTAATTTTCATTTTACTGTATGTAACTATGTGTATTTTAAAAATTTTAGTAAGGGCTAATACACTAATTTATTCGAGCAGGAGAGTATTTATATCTTACCAACTGAAATAGATGACAAAGCTGTTTTTTAAATTTATATTGGTGATTCTGCATCTGTTATATAGCGATATATATATTATATATATATATATATATATATATATATATATATATATATATATATATATATATATATATATTCGTATGACCAGTTGGAACGAATTCTTTATGAATTATTTCCTTCCAATTGTAGAAACAAATTAACATATACTTGACGCTGGGTTTCTGGATTGTACTGAAGGTATCACGTGTCATCACCCGTCACAATGTTGAACAAGAAGTTTAGTCGTTTTTTGACTCCTCGATTTTTTCTAGTGTTGAATTCTCATCAGTTTTCGCAGGTCAAAATGTGACAAATTGATGTTTCATAGATATTCAATTCCATTTTTGTTATTGGGTGATTTCAAATTTTGATTGCCTAACATGTGGTCATCATTTGCGTTTTCGCGATCATCGCTAAAGCTTATATACCGCTCGAGGTCTCTACTACGGGAAAAACATTCATCGTCATAAACTTCTTAAGAATAAACATCTTAATGTTGGTACTTTGTCCGTAATCCATTTTACACCAATGCTACAAGCACATAGTGTCTTACAACACAATAACTTAGCTTCTACAAGTACGATTGTCAAGCACGATTGACAGAACTCAACTCAGTCAGCCATCAATAGGTGGCGCCACTGAAATGTGCTATTTTGGAAAAGTCCTGTTTACTTTTGAAACCACATCGTACTTTACCAATTCAGATAGTATTGTTAGTAATCGTAAATTAGTCAAAGGTTCTTTTAGCATTGTTGCTGGCAGCACGTAATAATCCGAAGTGAACAACTAAATGAGTCCTCTGCTTAAACCACCGTTACTAATGTGGTGGTACAAAATAATCTTACAGTTAAAATACATTTGTAAACAAAGCTTTGGAATTTATTTCTGTTATTTTGAGTAATAAATGCATTAGATAAAAATTTAAAAGACTATTTGCAATAACTGCAGTTCGTTATTTTCACACTGGTTGTACAGGCCCTTCCAGCAACTCGTAGTTATAACGGAATTCTCCAAAAGTTTTCACAATGCATTATTTCCCAACTAATAACTGTACATGTATTATGTTTTTAAACTATGATTACGATCTTTTAAATTACTATCGAAGCGCTATTATTAACTTATGTTAATGTATATGCTCACTATAATAATTTATATCAACATTAATTATATTGGCAGTACACAGAAATGTATATCACATCGTACAAAGCCTTAACCTATAGCATATCGTAATAAAAGCTTATTAGAACTTAACTTCAATAATAACTGAACAACCCTGTAACGGCTATTTATTCCTATTAAATTGCACTAGTTATTTTACGAACATTCCAGAAATTATGCAAATAACGTTCTCGAAATTTCTTATTGTAATCTTTAAATGCAAAGACGCGTATCTATCAATCAAGAGATCTTACACTACAGAACCTGTCAATCACCTATTGTGTTCCAACCCTTCCTTTGCGTTCTAATGTCATTATTCTGGTCACGGACAGACCGATAGGCGCTAGAATATCCATCAAATACGACAATTCATTTAATATGCTATCTTCTATGCTTTAATTTTAATTATCTTTTTGCTTTAACAGTTATCTCATTACTATCTATTTATTAAAGTTTCATAAGAATTTAAATAAATACTTAATTTGTGTAAGTATTTCAGCTTATTGTTATGTTTTTAATATATTAATCAAAATCATATTGTAAATATTTCTTTCAAAAAATCCTTCTTCTCTTATGTTCCTTGTAGCTGTCTACCGTGAAAATCGGCACAAAACCTAATTCAATTGTGAGCTTAAATTAGGAGTTCGCGCATCGGCAGAGCTTAGGCTAAAATAAAAATATTTGACGCATGGAAAAGCTTAAAAATGTATTTTGGGTATATCTTGTTATCAAGTTAAAAAATTCCACCGGAAATGAATTCTTAGGTTTCGTCTTCTTCTGAGAAATGACATGCCACATGTTCAAAAATTTTTTGGAACTAGAGGGTTAGTTCTAGAGTAAAAATTTCACCAGTAGTGAATTTTTCTAGAAAAGCGATTTAAGTGAGTACAAACACGATTGGGTTAGTTATAAGGGAAAAAAGGTTTACGAGACCTAATTCTCTCCAAAGCAGCAGTAGCAGCCGTGCGGAACTGCGAACAGTCCCAGAATTCGCTCTCCTATGATTCTCTGTAGCCAAATTGGAAAATTTAAATCAATTTTGTTTAATATTTATGTGAAATATTTTAAACTGCGTTCGCTTTTTGAAAGCACATCCCTAGGGAGCAGTAAATCTTTAGATTTTTCCTAAACGGTGGGTACTTAGTAAAATATTAAAAAATTACAGAATTGCGTTTATATTCAAGAGGTAAATCTATTCATATAAATCAAACCGGTTCGCCCGAGCCTAACTAAAATGAAAAGTTTTGTTCTTTTATTTTAAATAGTTTCAGGAACTATTTTAAGAGTCAACTAGAAACAATTTATATGGCTGTCAACCAGGCTTAAGTCAAATGTTTCTAGCATAAATCATCAGTTGGCTTTAAAAATGTTTAATCAAAGGCCTCAACTACGGAGGTTCGTCACGAGCGTTATTAAATTGGCTCAGTTTCAAAAATGCAGCACTTTTCGTTAGCTAACAAAATTGAAAAATAATTAGAGTAGAACGTCGTTTGATTTTTTTAGGAAATAATTGCTTTGGTTAACCCTTGCACGTATTTTATGAAATACCGACTTGAATAAATTAACCATTTTGACCGAGGGCTCTTCGTATTGATACACGAGCTATTTAACGAGAAATGTTCTTCATTTACATATTGGAAAAAATACCAGACATTTTCTATGTATAAAACATAAAGTTTTAATTTATAAATATTTTGTTCGCCATCTTTGTTGTATGAGCTATTTTGGATAAGCGTTGAGTCAAATTTGCCAATCAAACACTTATAAAGTACTTGAAATGTTTTGCAAGTAAGGCCATTGTCAGGGCAAAGTGATAGAACAACGCGCTCTATCATTTAGTATAGTGAAGTTAGAACTTCTGTAAAAGCTGTTTTGAACTTTTTGAGTGCACATTAAGAGTTGGAAATTTAACTCCTGCTCGGGATGTTATTTTACTTATTTCAACTAAAATTTTAGTTCGAAAAACCTGTTGTTTAAACAATGAGGTGTAAATTATATTTATTTTAATGGTTATCGTCGCTATCCTCGTATGTGGAACGCTTTTATTTTCAACAACATTCTATCCCAACATCATTATTTTAACTGATTTTCGCTGCGTTACATCTGTAAAGATATTTGTTTATATATAAGGCTATTGGAAATTACGCAAGGACTTCCACAGTCTTATGTCGGTAATCCAACTGCCAGGTTCTTTGATTCTGAATAATTGAGAACAAACCTTGGTGTGCAATTGCTTGCTGCTGTTAATATTCTCAAAAAAAGAAAAAACATTGTGGAAATGAAACGCATTTTGAGATAGGTATACAAACGCTGTCTTAATGTCAAAAATATTTGAAGCGCCGTTGAAGTTGTCAAATGCAGTTGAAATTATAAGGTAGTTATTTAAGGTCGTTTTCAGGTCAAAGTGTGCACATGCAAAAACACATTGCACTGGTTTCAGACCAAAGTGCGTACATACAAAAATACATTATATCTGTTTCAAGAGAAGCAACGTGCTCTCTTGTGAAACGTAGCAGTCAGTCGTTTTGAAAATACAGAAGGTCAACTCAAGCGAGAAATTGAAAAGTAACTGTATGCACTCATGAATGCATTAGGTTCATTTCAGGACAAAATGCGTACGTACACAGATACATTATGCCAGTTTCAGGCCAAACAGCGAGCACTATCGTGATATGTTGGCAAGGTCAGATTTTATTTTCTATCTTACTTAGGACTTTCTCTACAAGGTAAATTTCAGGATGATTAGCCTCTTACAGCTCCCACTTCTTGAAATGCTCCTTTGTTTTTTTTATAGTTTTGATCTTTCCAGAGTATGTTGTTGGATTTGTTAAGTTTATCTATAATTTTAAATATCCCATTCGTTCATCATCATTAGGTCTTCAGTCCTGGAATTGGTTAGACGTGTACAATCATTGTTTCCTATTCTGAACTAACCTACACGTTTCCCTGAAATTTACGCAGTCTGCATCAATCCCTATCTGATCTAGGTCTACATCTACTTCATTTTTCCTATCTCTGCTTGCAATATATCCAATACTATTCCCCAAAAATGCCTTAGAACGTTTTCTGCACTTTTATTTCTCCTATTTTTTCTACAGATATCCTTGTTCATCTACCATTTCTATAACCTATTCGTTATCAACTCCGTCTGTCCATGCTATTATCCTCATACATCTGAAGCACAGCATTCCAAAAGACTGCTACCGTTTTTTTGTCTGCTTTTCCTATTACCCGTATTTCATAGGCATACTGTGCTGTGCTCCACACATATGCTTTCAACAATTTTCTTCTTGTTTCTATGCTTGTTGCCGTTCATCATTGGCGCTGTTCTTTCTTGTTAGATGCAGTTCGATCCCCTTCTATTGTCTTACAATTATATGCCCTATTTCTACGACATTCAGCGGTTGTGAAGGGGGGTAAGCAGCCCGTGGCTGCCAAATTCCCCCAAAGCTTGAACATTTACCGATTAAATATTTTTTCCGATATATCTTTTCGCACAGTTAACATTAATTGCAAACATTTCACAACCAGCACTTGCAATTGTTTATAATAAAATCAGATTTATCTGCGCTTATTTTTTCGTCATTAGGTTTTCCGTCTCAAAACTGGTCGGACACATATCTGCACTTATTCATATTCTGAGCTAGCCTACTCAGTTCCCTGAAATTCTCATACAGCCTGTATACAGCTTGGTTTTCCTTCTATTATTTCCTAATTTTATGCCCTGTTTCACCGAGATTCAGTGAAGGGGGTTAAGCAGCCAGTGGCTGCCAAGATCCCCCAACACTTAGACATTTGCCGAATAAATAGTTTTCCAGTAAATTCTTTCACACAATTAACATTATTCGAGAATATTGCCCCACCACTTTTTTATCATCATGTTTAGGTACAGTTTCTTTTTTCGTCATTAATTTATTCATCTTGAGACTGGTTGGATGCCGTACCGCCATTGATTTCTATTCTGAGTTAGCCTACACATTTCCCTGAAATGCCTACAGCCTACATCTTTCACTATCTGTGTGCAATAGTCTAACCTAGGTCTACCTCTACTTCTGTTTTTTCCTATCTCTGTTTCTAATATATTCCGCACTATTCCCTCATGCCGTAGTATGTGACCTATCATCCTATCTCTTCTACTTTTTACCGTTTTCCACATATTTCTTTCTTCCCCTACCATTTTTAGTACCGCTTCGTTCTTAACTTTGTCTGTCCATGATATCTTCATCATACGTCTGTAGCACCACATTTCAAAGGCTTCTACCTTTTTCTTGTCCGCTTCTCCTACTGTCCAAGCTTCACTGCCATACAGTGCTGTGCTCCATACATATGTTTTATGCAATCTTTTCCTTGTTTCTATGTTTGTTGTCTTTGAACACAGTAGTTGCTTTTTTTTGTTAAATGTAGCACAACCTTGTGCTAATCTCTGTTTTATATCTCTTATGCTTTTCCCATCATACGTTATTTGGCTTCCTAGGTAGCAGAAATCTTTAACCTCTTGTAAGTTCTTGTTATCTATTTGTATTCTTGTTTTTGACTATTTTCCCTTCCTTTGCAGACTAGTACTTTAGTTTTAGTTTTGTTAATTTTCATACCTTATCTCTCTGTTAGAACCGTTTCCATTTCATTAAGAGCAGCTTCTAACTCTTCCCTGCTGGATGCTAATACCGCTATAATCTAAAAATCTAGGCATATCAATTTTTTGTCCCTGCATAGTAATTCCAAATGTCTTCCTGTCTTTGAGAGTATTCATTGCCTCTTCAATGTACAAGTTAAAAATTAATGGGGATAGGGCACATTCCTGTCTTACCTTTTTCCTAATGTTTACTTCTCTACGTTCCTGCTCTAATTCTATTACTGCTGTTTGCTGTTTGTATAAGATATGTACTATTGTCTATCTCTATATAACTCATTCCAAATTTTTTGAGTATTTTGAACATTTTTTGTCATTTTACATTGTGGAATGCTTTTTCCAGAGCTACAAATCCTATATACACGCTTTCCCCTTTTTCTATTGTTTTCTCCATTATCACTCTTAGACCTAAAATAGCCTCCTGTGTTCCTATGTTTCGTCTAAACCCAAATTGGTCTTCTTCTAGTATTTCTTCAGCTAGTTTTTCCATTCGTCTTTGTAAAATTCTAGTTAATATTGTTGATACGTGTGCTGTCAAACTTATTCTTCGAAAATTTTCACATCAATCCGCGCCTTTCTTTTTGGTATAGTTACTATGATGTTAGGTTTGAAATCTTTGGCTATCTCGTCTGTCTCGTACATATAGCTTACAAGTTGGAAGAGACGTTCTGTTACTGCTTGTCCAGCGGCTTTTTGAGTTTCTGCACCTTATCTCTACCCGGCGCATTACCATTCTTCTGACCCTATAATGCTAATTCAAACTCATCTCTAAGTATAGGATATCCCAAGTCATCATTTTCAACGTCCGATTCCTGTTCTAATGCAGTTAGTTCCTCTCCTGCATATAAATTCCCTATATTTTCTTTCCATCTTTTTCGGCATTTTCTATAATGACGTTTCCTCCCGCGTCCCCTATATTTTTGCTATACGGTTTTATATCCCTAAAATTGATTCAAATTAGTTTGTATGCTGCATCTGTCTTTTCTACTTCCATCTTAGTTTGTACATCTTTGCACTTTTCATAAATCTATTGTTCTTTAGCTTTCCTGCATTTGCGAACAATTTCTCATTTTATGGCTTTGTATCTCTGTTTCCTATTTCTTCTGATTTATTTTTGAATCTTCGTCTTTCTTCTATTAAATTCAAGATATTCTTTGTTATCCATGGTTTCTTATTTTCGTTTTGTGTATACCCCAGAATATCTGTGGTCGCCATGTCTAGGCTGGACTTAATGTTATTCCATTCTGTTTCTACTTCCGTAGCATCAGATATTTTCCCGATATCTTTCAGCAATTCATTTGACTTTTTTTCAAATCTTTCTTGAATATCTTTATCTTTTAGTTACTCTAAATCAAAGTGCCTTTTTCGGTTTCTTTTTTTCAATTTTTAAATTTAAGTGCGGCCTTCACAATTACGATATTGTTGTCAGTGTCTATATCTGCTTCTGGGTAGCTTCTACAGTCTTTCGCTTGATTCCTAAACCATTGTGTAACAAGAATGTAATCTATTCGATATCTTCCTACATCTCCTTACATCTTCCACGTACATCGTATTCTAGCATGATGTTGAAATAATGTGTTTGTGATGATTAGATTGTTCTTGTCGCAAAATTCTACCAGCTTATTTCTCCTGTCGTTTCTCGTGCCTAAACCAAATACACCTACTACTGGTCCTTCCCTACCCTCACCTACCAATGCATTAAAATCTCCCGTAATTATTAAATTTTCATGTCTTTTTACAGATCTTAATATGTCTTGGATATCTTTGTAGATCGCTTCTACCTCTTCGTCACTGTAGCTAGAGATGTGCATATATACTTGTATTATTACCGGTTTAGATTCTAATCTAACCATGAGTACTCCTTCTACACAGTATCCTATCTTTTTCCACATAACTATCCCCCCCCCCAATTTCTTTCCTCAGTTCCCTTATGAATTACCCTGAACTCTCCACTCCAAAAATTTTTAGGTTCTCTAGCTTACCTAATTACATCATACTTCTAACATTCCGTGCTCCGACTCACAAAATATTCCCGACTCTTATTCTGAACTTTCTGATCGCATCCTCCAAAGTAGTTTCCTCCCGGAGATCCGAATGTGGAACTATTTTACTTCGGAATCTTTTACCTCAGAAAATGTCATCATATTATTATAATTTAGGTACGCTGTGTACTTGGGAGGTAATGTGGTGGTTTTCCGATGCCTTCCACGTCGCGGTACCTGTCTTAGACTGCCATACCGACCCCTATAGTCTCTTCCAATCTAAGTACCGAAAAAGCCACTGCCCTCTTTCGGAGACCTGTCTTAGTCTGGTTCCTCAATAACGACCCTACTACTTTGGTTGGACCTGTAGTCTGGCTCTTTAGCTCATTAGAACACGCCAGCCATTTCACATGTTCTAGTAATCTAGAACTTCGGTAAGGTGCAGGTCCATTCGAAATAGCTATATATTTTCATTGTTCATTTTTTAACAGTATGGTATTTTGTTTTCCACATTGTAAATTATAATCAATGTGTCTGAGATAGTGGTTGATCGATACATATTAAACAGATAAAGTATTTTAATTTCTACGGCTTAGGACATCCAAGAGTCAGCATATCAGTCACAACGAATGTTTGCACCATTTTTTTAACAGCACGGTATGTTGCTTTGCACATTGTAAATTTTCATCGTTGTGTCTACAGTAATGGATGATTGATACATAACATGGTGCGGTATTTTAAATCTGAAAATTTAGGATATCTGAGTATAAGCATGTCGGTTAGGACGTTTTATTGTACCTTTTTTAAAAGTATAGTGTGTTGTTTTGCACATTGTAAATTATTATCGTCGTGTCTACAGTAATGGGTCCTTGATACATAATAAGACGGTGCAGTATTTTAATTCTGACAGCTTAAGACATGCTAGCGTAGGCATATCAGTTACGTTTTTGTTGAATCTTTTTTTAACAGTATGGTACGTTGTAAATTAATGCCGTTGTGTCTATAGCAATGGGTAATTGATACAGAATAAACAGGTGCAGTATTTTAATTCTGACAGTTTAAGACATTCGAACGTAAGCGTGTCAATTACAATGTTTTTGTTGTGCCATTTTTTAACAGTATGGTATGTTGTTTTGCACACTGTAAATTAATATTCTGGGTTGATACATAATAAACAGGTGCACTATTTTAGTTCTGACAACTTAGGACATCCTAGCGTAAACGTATCAGTTACAACGTTTCTGTTGTACCATTTTTTTAACAGTATGGTATGTTATTTTGCACATTGTAAATTATTGTCGCCGTGTCTACATTAATAGGTGATTGATACATAATAAACGGATACAGTATTTTAATTCTGACTGCTTTGGAATTCCAGCGTAAGCATTAGTTACAACGTTCATATTGTACCATTTTTTGACAATATGGTATGTTGTTTTGCACATTGTAAATTATTATCATTGTGTCTACATTAATGGGTAATTGATACTGTATAGACAGGTGGCAGTATATTAATTCTAACAGTATAAGACATTCGAGCGTAAGCGTTTCAGTTATAATGGTTCTGTTGTGCCGCTTTTTAACAGTATGGTATGTTGTTTTGCACATTGTAAATTAATGTCCTGGGTTTACATTAATGGGTGATTGATACATGATAGACGGGTGCAGTATTTTAGTGCTGACAACTTAGGACATCCTGGCGTAAGAATATCAGTGACAACGTTTTTGTTGCACCTTTATTTTAACTGTTTGTATGTCATTTAGCACATTGTAAATTATTGTCGCTATGTCTACGTTAATGAGTGATTTATACATACTAAACAGGTGCAGTATTTTAATTCTGACTACTTTGGACATTTCAGCGTAAGCATATTAGTTACGACGTACTTGTATCATTTTTTGACAGTGTGGTATGTTGTTTTGCACACTGTAAATTAATATCCTGGGTTTACGATAATGCGTGATTGGATACATAATAAACAGGTGAAGTATTTTAGTTCTGACAACTTAGGACATTCTAGCGTAAATATATCAGTTACAACGTTTCTATTGTACCATTTTTTAACAGTATGGTATGTTATTTTGCACATTGTAAATTATTGTCTCCGTGTCTACATTAATGGGTGATTCATATATAATAAACGGATACAGTATTTTAATTCTGACTGCTTTGGCATTCCAGCGTAAGCATATTAGTTACAACGTATACATTGTACCATTTTTTGACAATATGGTATGTTGTTTTGCACATTGTAAATTATTATCACTGTGTCCACATTACCGGGTAATTGATACTGAATAAACATGTGCAGTATTTTAATTGTGACAGTTAAAACATTCAAGCGTAAGCGTTGTAGTTACAATGGTTCTGTTGTGCCGTTTTTTAACTGTTTAGTATGTTGTTTTGCACATTATAAATTAATATTCTGGGTTTACATTAATGGGTGATTAATACATAATAGACAGGTGCAATATTTTAGTGCTGACACCTTAGGACATCCTAGCGTAAGTATATCAGCTACAACGTTTCACTAGCGCCACTTTTTTAACAGTATGGTATGCTATTTTGCACATTGTAAATTATTGTCGTTATGTCTACGTTAATGGATGATTGATACATACTAAACAGGTGCAGTATTTTAATTCTGACTACTTTGGACATTCCAACGTAAGCATATTAGTTACAACGTACTTGTTGTATCATTTTTTGACAGTATAGTATGTTGTTTTGTGCATTGTACATTATTATCTCTGTGTCGACAGTAATGGTTGATTGTCACATAATAAACAGATGCATTATTTTCATTCCGATAGCTTATGACAACTAAGAGTTAGCGTATCAGTTTCAATGTTTTTTTGTACCATTTTTAACAGTGGGATATGTTGTTTTGCACATTATAAATCAGTATAGTTATGTCTATAATAATGAGAAATTAATACGTAATAGAAGGTGCAGTATTTTAATTCTGACAACTTAGGATATCCGAGCGTTAGCATATCAGTTATAACGTGTTTTTTAGCAGGTATAATTCTAACCACTTATTGGTTTCTTGACTTTTTACAACACTTCTTCACCAGGTTTGGAAAATTGCTTTAAATACAAGAGTATGCACGATGATAGCGATTCAGCTATAGAACATCCATTACAAGAAAAACAATAAATATTCTAGGTTATCCAGGTGTAATGCTATATATGATCTTGACTCAAACGGTTGGTTGGTCTGTATTTGCAGTTCGAGAATTTCATACCAAATAACGTTTTCTAACAAATCCTAAACCGTAATTTCTTTGCATATAATTTCTTTTTTTCTATACTTAAATCTCTGAACATGTACAAGTTAGTACATAAGAATACAAAAAAACAAAAACAAAAAGTACGGTACGTAGTTTCAATTTATGATTATAAATCCCCTATTGTACATTTTCCAACCGCCTGGCCTGTCGACTCCTAGAACGTTTCCGAAGATGCCAACAAAACAATGTCTCTTTCACATTATATGACAAAGCATTGCGGTTGCCATAAACAAATTCATGGACTCTTCACAATTTTAAGTGATACATTCTTAAATTCTCCTTCGTTCGTAAGACAGCAGAGGATATTAAAACGTCAGATATGTCGTTTAATTATCTAGTGTCCATTCTAATGTGGCTCGCTTTGTAAGGAACGTTTATGTTTTGCATAGAAGCGTAAATTATAATTTCAATTTGTCCACTAATATTAAGAACTAAAAATCAACGTACCTTGCCAAATACTTCAGATTTGTATTTAAGAGTCGAACGCCGCTTCCTGTTTATATCTGAATTAATTTAAAAACTTGACATTGTAAAACATGTTTGACAAAAATGCCAAACGTAAATGAAAGTTTGGTTGGTGTATGGTTGAGAACGCATCTTAGATCTATCTTGCTACTTAAATTAACTGATCATGCTTGCTCCAATTGTTTAGCCCTCGTCCAAGTATAAATTGAAGCTGAGGTTCGAATCCTATAAGAGACATTATATTTTACTTCTTTCAATTAGTAGCGCTATTGAAATAATTATTTGTGCTTTGTACAAAAGGTTAAGCTCTTATAATTCCATTATATATACATACACGCGCGCATGCAAACATTCAAGCACGCACACATGCTGCATGCACACGCGCATGTAACCGCGCACGCATAACACACGCACGCATACGCGCTCGCACAGGCCACGCCCACGCACCAGAATTCAGTTCCACAAAATTAAAATTACTTATTACATCGGTCAATTTCACCTTTTTATTTTCACTGTCTTACTAACAAGTCCAGTTGTTCCGACCTTTATCAATGGTATTATTATTCCAATAAAACACAATTTCAGGATAAGTGTATAGCAATATCATGTTTGCAATAAATTAAAAATGGTCTTATGAAAATAATAACACCAGCGATAAAAACCTTGAATCAGAGGCGAAACGTCTGGACTTGCTATAATTTTGGTAGTAAGAGGAAGAAAATAAATAAAACTAAATGCGCGGTTGAAATAAGTAATTTCTATTTGTGGATCTGAATTCCCAAGTACTTATATAAAATATATATATATGTGTGTGTGTGTGTGTGTGTGTGCGTGTGTGTGTGCGCGCGCGTGCGTGCGTGCATACGTGCGCGTGTATGTGTGCGTGTGTGCGCGCTCGCATGTGTGTGTGTGCTTATGTGTGTATTGCTGTGATATTAAAAGCGCATCCAGCCCACTACGTTGCAGGCGTCAATAAAATGCTGCCGCATTAGCCTAACGAAAATGTTAGAATTCTTACAAAGATATCCCTTACGTTGAGCTCCAATTTTCTTTTGCCTTTAAACTCACCTTGTGGTCATCTCTTCTATCTATCAGTTGCAGAATCTCCTACCTAAATAAAACTCTTCAACATTTAATTATTACTTAAACGTATCACTTTGTGTTTTTTACTGAATAATTATCTTCCCTTGATATATTGGTTCCGGTAACAGAGAATTTGTTTGAAGGAATTTTTACGCCACGCCTCCTGTTGGACTTGCAGGATTGCACGTACACTGCGTTCAATGAGCTATTTGCATTCTAAAAACGCATAAATCTATTCGTAGAATATTTCAAATATGGGTAATTTAACTTTATTTTTATAGGTAAACTCCAACAGTGTTTATATTGAATTAATCTTGTATTCCATAAAAGTAAACAACAACGTAGGTTTGTACAACAAAAATTTGTTATGCTACGTGACCGATTGAATGTAATAAGAATTCGAAGTTCCCAATTTAACCTTTGTGCGATTATTAACATTTGCATGATTTTTTAAAATAACTGAAAATTTTAAGCTTACATTAGTCTGCTTATTAAATTAATTACCTTCGATGCTAATGAATGAAATGACGTATAATTTGTTACTCAATTTCTCCAAAATAAAGCACGTTTTTGTAGGAGTTTTAATCCTTCATACTTACAAACAGTTTCTATGCTAAGTGAATGAAATTTTGCATAAAATCTACCGCAATTATACTCATATGAATCGCATTTTCTACATTAAACGTTTTCAACAAAAGTTAGCTCTTTTATATTTACTCAATAAGAGTTGTTATTCAACTTTTATAAACTAAAGTCGAGTTTTTCCTCAGCAATATATATATATATATATATATATATATATATATATATATATATATATATATATATATATATATATAATATATATATATATATATATATATATATATATATATCATAAAGAGGTCGGCAGGTCATAGAAATCCAAATTTTATAAATAAAACCTACCCAAATAGAAAGAAACCAGAAAAATGTTAATTTCCGAATATTCATTGTTCCACCCTGTATAAAAATTAGTGTATTACATGTACAAGGCCATTAAATGAATTTCGCTTTAATAAAAAACATATTTTTTCGTGTAAGTAACAAATTTTATTGCAAGTACTTTTAAAGTACTAGCTAGTTTTTCATATAATCATTTTAAGAGATAACTATAGAGCCATTACGGTGCAAAGTAATTTTAAGATATAAATAAAAAGCGGTTTCAAAAACACACATTATTAGTATACAAATCAACCATAAAGAAAACACTCGCGAACTTTAATTATTTTTCTGTTTATGTATAATAACATATTCATATTAAAGATTTTTAAATAAAACCATATTCTAGAATTTTTGGGTATATTATTAATAAAGAGAAATTCGTCATATTACCTAAGAAATGTTTTATAACTCAATACAAAGATACAAAGAAGCCCACGGTTATTATAATGTCATAAAATAAAACAGGTTATAGGATAAGGCGAGGTTTATAGTTTTAATTATCTTATGTATTTCAATACGAAAGAAGATAATTTCGTGCATTAGACAAGATTAAACGGCCGGTTCTACCATAAAACATAAATCATAAATTTTACGCTAATTAGACCATTAAAACGAGTCATTCCCAGTAATATTACATCGCGTAGGTGACTAATTCTCTAGATGTATATGGAAAATCTCAAAAAAGTGCCGTACTTAAAATTTTTATATATAAGGTCATTCATAAATTCACAATTCATTTTAAGACGTCGAACATGTTACTTTGAGTAAAGTCATTCATTCAGTATGCGGCACGCATTCAGTATTTGACATTTAAGATATAACTTTGAGTGAAGAATTAATTCTTAGAACGTAACTCTGCATAAATATAGAACATAATTAGTTTGTAAAACGCTACGAGAATTGAATAATCTTTGACATAGATAATCTTGATGCAAAAAAATACGCTGAATTAATTAATTAAAAATAGAAGATGTACTGTGAAAATTAATATTCTAAATGGAGGTTTAAGATAGTATGGATGATTGCACACTGGGAATTGAGCGTCAATTTAAAATAGAATCAGAAAGGATTGAATACCGTTGAGGTTGATGAAAAGAAGATTTGGATAAGCGCTCTCTAACAAATAGCCATAAGTAACAAATTTTTGATTTCTTTGTTTGTTAATGGATTATATTTGAATAGTTTGTAATTTGAATCTAGAATAAGTTCTTAATCCTATGATATTTTTTTTGCCAGCGGATAATTACCAGAAAATTTTGTGGTTCGAGTCCTATGCATTTTGACTTTAATAAATTATCTGTCAAGTGTTAGTGACGAATTACTCTTATAAGCGTGATAATAAAAGATATGTGAATTGTCCACGTAGAAATTAAAGAGGATTTTATAATTTTTAACAAGGATTAGATAAGAATTATTGTTAAGTAATTTGTAGAAATTCTTTCTGTATGAAATTAAGCTGTGAACAGTTTAAAAATTTTTTTGTATGAAAGAAAATGAATGTATAGATGTTATTTGAGATTGCTGTGTTTTATTTAATTTTGTAAATTCCACATTAAAGAGTTTCTGTTTAGCCAACCACGCAAAGAAAAGAAAAGGAAGGTATGATAGTAATTTCAAATTTCCCATTGCTATCCGTAAGTTGATGAATAGTTGTGTACATGATATAGATTTGTAAATTTTCCAATTGTTGTCACCTATCCCGGTGGCGTGATTGGAAAAAACGCATGGGCCCGGAAAGCCGAAGGTGCAGGTTTAAATCCTGTCCGAGACCTTATATTTTTCATCTTTCAATTACTAGCTCGTTTTGAAATGATAATTTGGGCTTTGCATAAAAGTCTAAATTATTATATATTATATGAAGTGTCACATGATCGTTTGAAGAAATGAGCAATTCTAGCTCTGTTGCCATTTGATTGTACACAACCACAGGTGTGGTCTTTATTAGTAAATTTAATTGCTCGTTTATTTAAAAAAGAATGAAATATTTTGGAGCTTTATTCTGAGCAAAGGGGACCTGAACAATTAAGCTATGGCATCCTTTCTCTATTTTTTTTTAAATTAAATTAAATAAAAGTGGATTTGCCTTAAGATTTATCTAAATCATAGCAATTATATGATTCTTACTTCATAACCAACTACAGATAATGAAAAAGATGTAATATCTTGCACATAAGGGCCAGCTTTAATTATTAATGGTATTTTAAAACTTATGTTCTTAAATTTTTTATTACTGGTCTATACAAAACTGGTTTGATTTCGGAATTTCTTAGTTTAGTAAGAAGAGACGTTAAACGAAAGCCCGATTCTTTACAGAGCGATCCAGTTTTAGTTTGGTCTTTATGGACAAAGGGATTTTACATTCTATTCATACCAGCTCACCTGTATACCTGCATCTACATCCTGTGTAACGATAAAATCAGCAAACAACTACTTATCGTGCCGTTGTTGCCTAATATATAGATAACTCGTACTTGTTATCTTTAGCAATAGTTTTACTAATATTGTATTAATTTACAGCTTTTCTCTCAGCTTTTAATGTAAATCCAAAGCGTATATTAAATAAATCGTGTGGTAAATGAAGAGACTGTAGGTTTTGACAAGGATGTACTTACCTACCTTTATAATTGTAGTTGAAAAACCCCCTGCAGTTTGCGACCCTGGAGCTAAGCTATACATTCTTTTCAAGGGACCTTCACCCTAAGTGACAGATAACTTAAGGGCGATACAGCACACATAAAGATGCAAAAGTGAGCAACGTAAAATGTTTGCACAATGCTGTGGCATGCATCATTGCCTCACAAAACGATCCCATGATCAGCACGATCCATTCGTCAGGATTTAGTTTTTTAAAATTTGCGTTTAAAACTGACTCTTATTTTTACCTGTCTTCTTGTAGGTACTTATGAAATAAGGGGGTATGATAAAATTTACGGATCGAGTAGAAAATTAGAGTTGTTTTAACCTACTAGAATGCAAGTGCTTATAGTATAGAATCAAATGGGATGCAGTTGGTGATTGTACGCTTTTCAAATATAAGTAACAATTTGTAATAAATTGATGTCATATTACCATCGTTTGCATTGTGGCCTTCTTAAGTTGGTTACTTCAAATACCCATAGCCTAAGCAAAATGGTCGAATTTGAATTTAAAGATTAAGAATTCTAAATATAACTTTTGGTTAATTGCACAAGTAAGTCGCTCTTGGCCATTCTGAGATATCTAGGACAATGTAGACATATGGTAATGAAAACTTTATTTGAAATAACACAGTTTTTATTTTCAAACGGATTTTACAAAGCTCTTCAACACCTCGTAGCAACAATAAGATTTATAAAGTGCTACCGCAATAATTTATTTTCAGATAGTCACTAGCAGTACAAGTATAATCTTCTTAAACTATGATGCTAATGTTCTTAAATAAATCGATGCACTATGATTAATTTATATTATCACCACCATAAATTTCTATCGATCTCTACAACAATTTGTTTAGCTTATCGAATTTAATTGAAATATTTTTAAATAAATCTTTTAATCTAAAAAAAAAACAATTCTAGTACATAGGTTACTTTATTTGTACCACTAATTTATAATACCTCACGACTTTCAAAGCTTTAATCAGAATTTAAATTCAGAACTAACATCGTGATCAAAACCGATCAGAACTATTATTACAATCGAACCTGCCACCAACTGACTTACAAAACCCCTTAACGCTAATTTATACCTTATCCAATTGTTCTAGATCAATCTACAATCCAGAATATACAAATGATATTATTGAAATTTCTTATTGTAGTATTTAAATGCAAAGTCATGTACCTGTCAATCAAGAGATCTCACACAGCAGAACCTGTCAATTACCTTTTGTGTATTCAAACCTATCGTTTATGTTCCGATGTATTACTCTGGTCACAGACAGACCGATAGGTACTACACTATCCCCTCTGAAAGCTGTCCTGGCCCAAAACACTCTGTGACCAGGACGTTGGTTGTGGCGGTAAGGACAGCCGAAACCATTTCTGCAGTTCCCATGTTGATAGAAGTAGCAATCAACACTTTTCATAGCAAGCGCCGTACCATTTGGATCGTAACTACACACTAAAATCTGAACCCCGGTATTCTAGAACTGTACCACTAGCATATTTCGCACCACTCTCCAGTTCAACCCATCGAGCCCATAATCGATCTTGTGTATGGCCAACTTCTTGTCTCCAAATTTGATTATCTGACCCTTGAGGTTCACTAACGCCCTCCACAGGTCCTGGTAAGTTGGTTTACCACAAGGTTGCTATTTAGTTATAAAGTAGTAGGTGTCGATATCGGTTCTTTAGTCGTATGGTTTTTCCAGCCACTGGTTGTTGTCGGCGAAGTTGATCAAGACCACCAAATTTATTTTTAAACACTCGACCAAGTCCTATCAAGGTCTGCCGTTACGCAATGTGCCTGAGAGTAATCCAATGGCACACCAAATATATCTCTTCCGTGATTCTAAACCTCGCTTTCCGTGTGTAGCTGTAGAACGACATGAACTAATCGTAACTCGGTCCAAACTTTCGTTCGTTTTTACGATCGTAACTGTTTATTTGTCTCATTTGAACCTTACGGTTTTCCAAAGGCGCACACAGCTGACACTTGCGTGCACCATTTTCTTATATCGTCCTTGCTACCTACCCTATAAAATCTTACCCGGACCTTCTCTAAGGCCTTCCCATCGCCGAAGGTTATTCCCGATGTTCCATTATGCAGACTGCTTAAAATCATTGACACTTGACTTTTAGAAATTACAAGCTGAAGTGTACTCACGGATTCATCTCCATTCTCCAAGGGTCGCACCAAAATCCCATTCTCTACTTTCAGGAAATGCCGTTGTGCCCAGTAGGATTTCAAGGTGCTACTCAATGGGATAATGTCTTGCCAGTCGGGACATCCTCCTCTGGCTTTCCAACCCAGGATGACACCTAGGCCTGTGTCATTCTCCTGTTCCGTTCGTATACTGGCTGCCAATGATGGTTGATCACCGTACTCGGACCAACAAGATCACATTTTGCCTGCGCGATAGTGACGAGCATTTTCGGCGCAGAATCTGTACAGGTCGATTTTCGCCCCGATCCGTCGACTCCCATCATTAATTTCGGCTTTTTATGTTGTTCCTTAAACCTTTTACATTGGTCCCGCCTGTAGCCTAAGTCCGCACTTCTGGCGTGGTTTTTTCTCCGACTGCTCGTTTCGCTGTACGCGTTGAATCACCGCCTCTACATTCTCTTGGTTTCGCTCCTCTCCATAGAGTCTTTTCGTGCTAAAAAATACATGCGTCGCTTGCTTTGTCGCCCCAAACTCTAAAGCATGAGCCAACACATCACGTGAAGTCTTTGACCGGTGCTGCCGTAGTGCTTTCTCGATTTTTTCCGTCGCGGATTCCATCAAAGAAGGTCCGCTCTGCCACCAACTCTTCTAGCTCTTCATCCCAGAATAAGGCCTAGAGCTTTGTTATTTTCTTGTTCTGTTCGCAACTGTATTGGCTGCCATTCATCGTTGATCGCTGTACTCAACAGATTTTATCTCCTCCCGCGCGCGTACGACCACTTTTAGTTCAGAATCTGTGCAGATCGATTTTTACCTCGTCCCGTCGATCTCCACTATTAGTTTCAGCTCCTCATATTTTTCCGAAAGCCGTTTACATCGGTTCTGCCTGTGCATAAATCTGCGGCTATGGCGCCGTGGCTCCTTTTTCTCAGACTGCTCGACACGTAGTACCCGGTTCAATTACCTCCTACACGTTTTCTTGACTCCGCTCCTCTCCACAGCATCTTTCCTTGCCATAGATTAAATGCGTATCTTGCCATGTCCTCTCATGCTCCAAAGCATGGGTAAACGCATCACGTAAAGTCTTCGGCTGCGCCAACCGTAGTGCTTGCTCGATTCGGTGCTGTTGGGTAAGCGCGTCCACACAGACGAGCAATATCTGCTTCAAACTCTAGCAAATTTTCGTTATCCTGTTAGTAACGGTTCTTCACTTGAGTGTGGTTTTGTTGCAGACGAGAGTCGCCATACCTTATTTCCAGGCTTGATGTTAATGCAGCTTCTTTTGTCATGGTCTTTTTTGATCTGCAGAATGTTCAAAACCTCGTCTCATAAAGCGACAATTAATGCGGTTGTCCTTTCACTATCGTTCCAGCCGTTAACACTTGGAGCAACCTCGAATTTTTTTAAAAGATGTCTACCAAGGTGACTGTCCATCAAATGTGGGTGGCTCTACGTCTGTTCGCATTACCCGACATTTTAAAATTCTGTGGTGTGCTATTATATCGGTGAAACTGTGCGCTCCGCCTACTGTACTCTTAGGTAATTAATTCGTTCTTGTTTTTCCGCATTTTTATTTAATTTTCTGAAAATCTTTCTAACTTTGCGTTCAGTATTGCAAGGCGATTCCGTGGCTCAGTTGATGCGTGAGTGACTACGGAGCCCAAGGTCCCAGAATCAAATACTGACACGGTCTGCTTGATAAATGTTATGCGAGCATTTTTCCAAAATACGTCCTCGTTCGGATGAGAGGTATAGTGCAGGTCCCGTTTGTCAGTGGTGTCATGCAGGTTCACGATCCCTACCTTGCTTGGAGCAGCAAGGGTTTTGCAAAATTCAAAATTTGTAGGTAAAAAATACTCGCTTCCTTGCCAATTTAGTACTTTCGGGTGGAGTATTGGGAAATCAAATGTAGTGACAGTCTTGCAAAGTTTCAATATTGTTTGTCTGCGTGTTTTTCCATGCTTCACTTGAAACTTTTTAAAAACGAAGGGATTTCTTTGTCCATTTACTTTTGAGTACGAGTTTTTAGCATCCTTCAAAATACTTTTTTTTTGTTTGCTAATGTCCTTCTACTTGACACCAAGGTAGCGAAAACTTTATTTGTATAAGAGTTCTTTGTTTTCAAACTGATTATACAAGTCTCTTAAATAACTCGTAGCTACAACAAAATGTTTTTAAACTACAATGCTAATCTTCTTAATTAACTTATATCGATGCACTATGATTAATTTATATCGATATTTACAATAGTTTATCTCACATAGGATACTTTATTTGTACCACTAATTTATATTACGTCACAATTTTCAAAGTTTTATTAGGATTTAACTTCAGAACTAAGATCGTGATCAAAGCCGATCAGAACTATTATGATAAACAAAACTGCAATTATAACTGACTTGCAGACCCCTTAACACTAGTTTATACCTTATTCAATTGTTCAAGACCTATCTACAACGACCCAGAATATGCAAATAAAATTTCCGAGATTTCTTATTGTAATCTTTAAATGCAAAGTCCTGTACCTGTCAATCAAGGGATCTCGAACCGCAGGACCTGTCACTCACTTTTTGTGTATTCAAACCCTTTTTTATATTCTGATGTATTACTCTGGTTACAGACAGATCGATAAGCGCTACAACATCGTTAGAAGATTAAAAGTTTTAGCTGCATTTTTCATCACATAATTGTATACCATATTTCTGCTTTTATGTATTTTTAACTTGTAAACAGCGACGTTTAATTTTAGGATTGCAAGACCATGAAAATGAAAACATTTGGTTCAAACAAGATGGTGCTACGGCCCATACATCTCATCGTTCAATGGAACTTCTAAGGCAAATGTTTCTCGGTCGTCTTATGTATTTGCGAGGTGACATTGGGTGCTCCCTTCCCCCAGATCGCCTGATTTAACTCCGTGTGATTTTTTTCTTTGGGGTTACTTCAAGGAAAAAGTGTACAAGCATCGTCCCCGAACTATCGACGAACTGAAGGTTGCCATCACAGAAGAAATTAATGTTATTCCTCTGAATATGATTCACAGAGTCATGGAAAACTTCTAGGAAAGGCTCCGTCAGTGTTTGGACAATGGAGGTAGACATTTAGAAGATTTCATTTTCAAGTCATAATAAAATAAAACTGCATTCTATGTTCTTTCAAATAATAAATTAATTTTCATTGCATCTTGCTTTGTTTTTATTGCGCACCTCTTTGAAATCGGAAAGTTCAATATGATTCATTTTGCTACTTAACACTTTCACTAAACTTTGCACAATTTTTAAAGCACAAAACAAGATAATCGTGCCGGAAAACCTGTTTCTAGCATCCTGATTTATTGATACATACGTGTACCACTTTCTGACAGAAGATCACATTATTTCATCTACGTGGCGTGGCGTATTGTATATAATGTGATATATATTTGTACCTGTGAATGTTCAGTTGAGTATGCCACACCCTTAAGGTCGATCTGTAATCGATACAAGTATGTACAGAAAATCATTAAAGGCTTAATACCCCATGATTTGTTTCTGTGCCCACTTAGTAAAAATAAGAATTGTTAGCAATTGTTGTAGCTTGAAGATTTTGAAGGTACTTGTATAAAGTACCTTTTGCAAGAGTATATTGGCGCAAGAACAAATACTTCGAAAAACGTCGCAGTAAGAATTCTTCATATTGCTTCTAAAGTCTCTTTTATCAGCCCACGCAATCAGTATCAGTTAAACAGATGTTCGAAGTGGTTTCTGCTGTTTTGTAGATGTGTCTTCCAATGACAAACACCAAATATTGAAAATCGTTCTTCTGCCCACCAGTTTTTATAAACGTGAAGTATAATTAACCATTTATTTAATATTATAGGCATAGTTGATCATCTTTACTCAAAACGATAAAGCACAATCCAACAAATTATGCGAAGGAAGCGTAGGTGCTAAACACCTACGCTACATTACAATTCCAATACCTGTCCTGAATTTCTCATATTATTTGCCAAGCATAAATGTGACTATTTCAAATTACAACGTGTCCAAATATTCATAACCTTGTCAAGAAATAAATTAGCTAAACACACAAATTACAAAGTAAAAGATGTCTTTGTAAAATCTGTAGGGTTACCACCCAGGACAGGCCCAATTATTGTCCAAACCCCTTATAATAAAAATATGTGAATTTATGTACCAGGAGCACAATGACTATAATTACGATAGACGATATAAAAAGTGTTTTAAAGGCACGTGGCGGATGGGGCGGATCTTAGTGCACCCATGTAATAATCATCTACCTTTTTGGCTACCCGATATTCGTTACGTGTTAAGTAAGATTCAGCAAGCAGCGAACAGCGTCCAACACCACCCGTTTCAATCTTATTATAGAATTTTAATGCCTCTATAATATAATGTTATATTATAAAATTTAAATTAATACCTTCCGTTAACTTTAGGATCAGCTGAAAATTTTATATTATACTAAAACTTAATAGGTTTTGGTTTCGTGACGTGTTGGTATATCGTGTCTAGGAATTTCCTAGAGATATTAATACGAAAAAATGAACTGGGAGGAACACCTTTATACATTTATTTTATTATATGCAACACATTACAATAGATTTTCTAATAATTCTCTTCAACAATATTATAAAAACTATAAATTTGATCTAACACCTAAGTCTTCGCTAAAAGTAGTAAACAGTCACGTAACTCGGCGTTTGTTTTTCTCCACGTATAAAACATAGTTGACAACTTTGTCTAACCTTTGTTAAACCGAATAACCGGATAGTTCTTCACCTATTACGTCTAATACGGTCGATGGAAAAGAATGCACAGCGCGCAAACCCATTAAAACAGAAAAAGTGGTAGATGTCACAATGTTTGTTACAGAACTGGAGTCCCAACTTCCTATTTATATGACACATGTGAGAAAGATCGTGGACCAAAGCAAGGAAATAAAAAAAGTTAAAGATAATTTGACTACTGATTCGGCAGTGTTGCACATTGACTTCATTGAGAGTTACTCCTGCAAGTACAGTGAGGAAATTTAGGCATTTCACTTTGGTGGATCACGAGAACAGCTTTCACTACATACAGACATACTGTATACCAAGTCCGAA
This sequence comes from Platerodrilus igneus, assembly GCA_036346225.1. Classification (NCBI taxonomy): domain Eukaryota; kingdom Metazoa; phylum Arthropoda; class Insecta; order Coleoptera; family Lycidae; genus Platerodrilus; species Platerodrilus igneus. Next base: position 22,955,592 of record JARFIW010000089.1, on the reverse strand, counting down.
AAAGATACCTTAACTCAGTTTTTCTGCACAATGAGTAAATGCTTACGGTAGGATGCTCACGCTATCTGGACTTAATTAAAACCTGTTTTCAAAGATCTGACAAAACTGATACCGGATGTAAAACATGTCTATGTTTTGAGTGATGGACTCGTTACCCAACTACATCAAAATGTTTACTTCGAGTGTAAAGACTTTCATCTGGAACTATTCCGAAAGCGGGCATAGAAAAGGGGCCCCCAGATGGTTTTGGTGGGACATTAAAGAGAACTGCTGACCGTCTTGTTTCAGAGGGTATAGATATTCACAATCTCGACAAATTTGTCCAATCTATGCAGACCCATTGCTCTGGGATCACCATTCATGTTATCAAAGACGAAAACGTGCTAGAAATAGAAGAGATAGTAAAGGAAGACGTGGAAGAAAGGTTTTACGCTCAAAGTCTATCAAGTGGTTTTTAAAGATACTGTAAAATATATCGAATTCAGTTCTCTTAGTTGCTTTGAATGCAAAGATATATGCATTCACCACTATCTTGGCAAGGGGTTCGCAAGAAGAGAGATGCAACACTCACCCGAACCATCAGTAGAATTGCTTGCGTCAACTTCTGCTAAGTTTAAAATAGGCGACTGGGTTGTTGTAATATATGATACTTCACTGTATCTAGGTGAAATACTAAATCTTGTAGAAAACGTGGTAGAAGTAAATGTCATGGCACCAACAGATGTTCGTGGCAGATTTAAATGGCCTCCTCAAAAAACATCTCTTGGTACCAGATCGAAAACATCAAAGCGACGATCTAACCGCCAGAACCCGTGGATAGCCGCGCAAGCCAATTTGTTTTACCAGGTGTAAATTTCAATGCTTACAATGTAAGAGTAGCAAATGTGTAATGTTTATGTAAACCTAATAAATACATATCATTTGCTGGACACCGAATTATCATTACCTCACCCATATGCCATTCCCTCACTTCTCAACAATTATTTTTTTCATATAAATGTATGATAACATTAGAAACGTTCTTGTCTTTTATATAAGTTCAATAAATATGACAAGATAAACAAAATGGCATTTAAAGATATTCATAAAATTCAAATTTATTTTTACCACTTTAACAGTTCCAAATTGGCATGTTTGCAGATATTGACCCCTATATAGGGTGTTCGTGGACTTTAAAATATAATCTTTCCTTCCTAGACATCAAATCCATTGGTAGTTTGTCGCGTAGCTTAGGGACGTTTGTTGCTAGAAACGTAGGTGTGCAAGTGTATAGAGACGATAAAGACAGTATGTCATTAGACATCGTTAGATGCAAATGCACCCGTCGAATTGGTCTTTCTCCGCCGAGTGTAAAGTGTAATTTGTGTTCATAGTACTTGATCCGAGAAGTGATACTATGAAATCTTCGCTTTAACACTGCCATAATTATTTTGCTTTTTCGTGGAGAACCAACACTTATATCGCATGGAATGGTCAAAAGAAGAATGAGCATGCCTTGAGGTCTGTTCCATTATAATTAATATGTACTTAGGACCTTCTCATTCTGGTCATAGTGTATTTTTTAAATTTCACAGTACTAAAGTTAATGACCACTTCAAACTTATTCAGTACAGAGTCACGTTCAATACAAATCAATGAAATTCTAAAAATTTCAAAGACAAGTTGTGATATGGCCTACAAGCTGTAGTCCAAGATCTAGACTTACGTACTTACAGACATAGTGGTCTAACAAAATGCATTCGCAGTCACTATACTGTTAGACCAAACAAGACTCTTTGAAACCGTTAAGCATCAGAATAAGCTACTATGTTGATATAATCGGCGCCGCCTGTTAATTAACCCTTAAATCCGGTGGTACACTTTTATCAGCCGCTCCGTGGTTTAGTTTGTTTGCGTGTGACTACTAAGCCCAAGGTCCACGGTTCGGTTCTCAGCACGGACCGCTTGAAAAATGTTAGGCCAGCATTTTCCTCAAACATACGCTCTCGTTCGGAGGAGAGTGATGATTGGGCGTCAATACAGTTGCAAAAGGAACGGGAGAATGACAAAGACCTTGGACTCATTCTGGAATGGAAAGCTAGAGAAGAACGTCCATCCTGGTATGACATTAGTCCGTTGAGTGGCACCCTAAAGTCGTACTAGGTACAATGGGTTTCCCTGAAAGTAGTGAATGGGATCTTGGTGTGATGCTTAGAGAATGGAATTGGATCCTTGAGTACGCTTTAGATGGTGGTTCCTAAAAGCCGAGTGCCGCAGGTTTTAAGACATAATGGAACTTCAGGAGAACACCTCTGGTAAAAGTTTGAGCAAGATTTTACTGTGTAGGCTGCAAGGACGGTATACAAGAATGTCAGCTGTGTGCTCCATTGCAAATCGGTAAGACTCCAATGAGACAAACAGTTCGCTCGTGAGGACGAACGAAAGTCTGGACTGAGCTATGATTGGTTCGTGTACAGCGGCAGAGGCAGAGCTAGATGCGGAGTTACGGAAGAGATTCAAGGCGGTCTATTCGATACGTCACCGGGATACTCCCTGGCATATTGCGTAGTGGCGGACGTTGATATGTCCCGAAGACTTGCTCGGCTGTTTAGAAATAGATTTGGTGGTCCGAATGGACTTCGCCGACAACAGCCAGAAATTGGAAAGACTATACGGTTAAAGGATCATCATCGGGGCTTCTACTATTTAATGACTAAGCAACAGCTTTCTGGTAAATCGAATTACCAGGGTCTGTGGAAGGCGTTAGTGGACCTAAGTGTCAAATGGTCGATCGATCTGTATTATCTTTGTTCAAATCTTGAAATCTTATTTTGTAGGGATGGAATTTTCGGTCGTGGGCTCAATGGGTTGAACTGGAGGATGGCGCGAAATGTGCTAGAGTTACTGTTCCAGAAAATCGGGGTCTATATTTTGGTGTATGGTTACAATCCAAATAGTACGGCGCCGGCTACGAAAAGTGTCGACTGTTATTTCTATCAACATGGAAACTGCAGAAACGCTTTCGACTGTCCTTACCGCCACAAGAGACTTTCAACCTCCGGGTCACAGAGTGTTCTGGGACAGAACAGCTTTAAGAGAGGGGCAGTGTAGCACCGATCAGTTCGGCTGCGACTGGAAGAATTACATTGGAACATGACGAGGCGTTTGTGCACAAAAGATGATTGATGTTCTTCCTTGACGTTACACCTTTAGGTGATTGACAGGCACAAGACCGCTTTTAAAGATTACAATAGGTGTACTTGAGATGTTATTTATAGAACATTTATTTTTATTTATTATCTAACCAGTTTTCGGCATGCTGTCTGACAATTTAAGCATGCCTGGCACAGTTAGAACAATGTCGGTACAGTTCGGTTTTCAGTTGTTGTTTAAATGTGTGTATGTGCGCACGCTGTTGCGAGAATGCGGGTGTGCATGTGCAGTTGGGTTTTAAGATGTTGTTTGAATGTGTGTATGTGCGCGCGCTGTTGCGAGAATGCGCATGTGCATGTGTGTGTTTTTTTATTGTGTTTGTTCCTACTTTTTATTACTCAGTCTGGATCATCCGCAGCTGAACGTCAGAGACCCAGCTGTTCGTGTTCGTAATGCACGATCCCGGCCTCGGCACCTGAAAACCGAGAGTTGTTTTTGCAACGTCCCTAAGTGTTCGTGTGAGTGTAAATGTGTGTGTGCACGCGTGTGATGTGTGTGATGTGTTTGCGTGTACGTGTACATGTGTTTGTCTGGTTTGTGTTTGTGACGAACTAAGGAATGCGGGTTTCGTAACCTTAACATACACCACACGCAAATGGGTTCCGCTAAACATTGTATATTTGCCTAGTGAAGAACCTTTTGGATCATTTAAAACCAAGGTTCTTACAACCTATAACGACCATATATTCCCAAAAGTGGTGGACATGCAACTACGCAACAGTGAGTGGCGAGAATAAGGATTCCCTCCAATACCAACAAGAAGAAGTCGATCAAGCTAACATGATACGTATGCAGTATATAGTGGGAGAGCCGCTATTAAAAGATTGTCACAAGTTGCAAGAATTACATGAAGGAATGGATCTGGTTGTCGGTAGAATCAAAGACTTTATATATAGAGCCAAACTTCGGTACATTTTATAATTCGAAGACCTAGACGGTCTCTATGTATCAAACTATTGGGTAGAAGAAGAGATAGAGGACTTGGGTGTCGATTTAAATTTTAAGCAGCAAGTAAAATTAGATAAAATTAAAGCCACTCCAAACAAACATAAAGAAAGGACTGTTTTCTGTGTATAACTTTTTATTAAAATTAAGTTTAAATGACTCCATGCTTGTTATTAAATATTTTTAAATTTTGTTATGCATAATGTCAGAATAAAACATTTTAGAGTAGTATTACATTGCTCTTTATTTATAAAAGACTATGACGTCGCCACGACCTTGGTAAGGTATCCGAAACTAGGTAACCGAGAGCATAGCAAAGTGGTGATTTTACCTATATGAAAATATATGTTAAGTATACACTGTATATTCATAATGAAATAAAATTGTTTTAAAGGAATGTGTACTACTTTCTTTGCTTACACCAATTTTTTAAATCGAGTTGGCCTAAGATTAAATTAATAGTAGATTTGGACTTCCAAGAAAAATTAAATCGGTATTACCATACACGATTAGAAACTGTTTATAAATAAAAAGTTATAAAATTGGGGGTTGCAACTCGATAAGTTTGATGTTAAGATAATAATTAAAAAGGTGGAATTACAAAGGTCGTGCGATGTCGAAAGGCACCGAGAGGTATCTCGAAAATTTTAGGGGTTAGGTTACCGATTTTTTAGGGTAGGGATGGTGGGGGTAAAAATGAAGCAAGAAAAAACCCACCCCCCTACCTCCACAAGGAGGAAATTTTACCACAACAAGGATGAAATCTCTCCCACACGGAGGAAATCCCTTTAAAATAAGACTTAGCAGATCCTCCTTATGGGAATTTACATGTAAAAATCTAGTTTAGATATGAATCGTGAGGATCGGATGGATCGGTAGGAATGTGGATCTGTGCCAGGGTCGGCCAATTCCTTTACTGTGTATTGTTGTCTCTGATTAATCTATTTTATCTTTCTCAATACCCTTACTTGTATACTAATTGTACTAATCTTCTATCGCGCAAAATATGAACTACTTAATAGTCCATTCGTTTTTATAGTTTTCATATTGTGAGATCTTCTAGCATCAGTTTAAAAACTGTATCATTTGTTGCGTTGTCCATTCGGCTAATCTTCATCGCTTTCTTATAAACATTTACTGTTCTTATTAACCTATAGCCTAGGTTCGCGCAAGTAAAGAGCTGCACTCTAAATAAAAAATTTTGCGTACCTATTTTCTAATCTCTATATTTATTTTATATCGAGATAACAACATTTTTGTTTGAAAATGTTTAGTTTACGTTGTCCTACTTGTTTAATTTCTTACTATTTAGCTAATAATTCCTATAATATCTGAAAGATATTGCCGAATTATTTGATCACGATAGGAGTATTTTCAAAACCTGGTACGCTTCGTTGCCAGAATTGATAACATATCCATAAATATATATTTTACAGGAGGGCGAAATCTATATTGAAATAATTCGTCTACGCTTTGTTGAGTCATGTCTAAATTAAATAATTGATATCATAAAATTTAATTTCCCACAGAACTGTATATATTAGTGCAATTATAGCGTCATTACATGGAGTTCAAATCTTAACAACAAAGTAATGACACTATAAAACAATAACGAATTAGAACCGATTCGTATATAAAATTTCTTTTTTTAACCTTTTAAAGGACAGCATTAACCTTTTAAAAATAATTCAAAAATTAATCTCTACTAGTAGTTGTATGTAATTAGAACCCCGAGGCAGCTGATTGCAGGCTAAATCACCATCAAAGTCGCCTTTTATAGGGCGTTTTCGTTTTAAACTGTTCCGGCATGTATTCCTCTAATAATAGTGTTTATGAATTTGCTTGACAAACTGCTATTTAATATCCATTTGCTACTAAATCGTAACAATAACATGTTGCAAATAGGATAATAAGGACACTAAAAAAGGAACAATGTAATTAGTGCGCCTTACGTATAATACATATATCTTTATTTTTATTGTGTGGTTCTAATAATTATTGGCAAACAGGTGGATGATGCCATGCCCCGCATCTTATAATTTAACGTACCGAAATGGTAATTATTTTATAAATTACATTCATTATTCAATATAGTATTTTATTAGGCCACTATATCGTGTAAAGCTTATTTAATTTGTGCTATAGTGGTACAAAGATTGTTTTAAATTGGTATAAAGATAAGGGTTGAAATCAGTGAGATAATTTAAGAACTCCTCGAAAGCTACTTTGGTTTTCGAAATTTTCAGTGTTCAATACACACCTTTGATTTAAATAATCTTTTACAGCATACCAAATAAATACCTATATAAGCCTTATTTGGCACCTGTTTGCTGCTTTACATGCAAGAAAACATACAAAGAAGGCCTGTCTTAATTTCATATTATTAAGAAACCTATTTTAGACTTTTTCAGTCAGGGGTTCAACGTTCACTAAAATGCTAAAGACACTGTAATCGGGAAAAAAGTTTGGTACGTACGAGGGGATGCTGATATATACTTAGCCTATTATTGAAACATTTAAAAATTAAAATCTACAATATTTTATCATTCGACACATTCTTCTCGTAAATTAATACACTTAATACAGCGATCCTTCGAACCCTCTATCCTTTTCTTGGTCTGCAAACCAGCCCTCCACAACTTCTATTACCCCTTCGTTACACAAAATTTATTGTCGCTTTGAGTTTCTTCAATTGAGGCAACAGGTAGTAGTTCGAGGGAACTAAATCTGGGTAATAGTGGGTTTTCTAGATATACAAATCGCAAATCCCGAATGGAAATCAGCGCGTTGTGCGACTTTTGTCCTACAAAACAACACACTTTTCGCTAACATGCCATCTTTCCTTAATTTTATTTCTCGGTGTGGTCAGTAATTTAAAATAATAATCTGCAGTGATGGTTTGGCTCTTTTTGCAGGTAACCGATCGTAATTATTCCACCGCTGTCACAAAAAGGTAAGAAAGAAGTTTTCCAACCGATTTTTGAACTCGAAACGCCTTAGGTCGCAGAGAACCACGATGCTTCCACTCAATCCATTGCTATTTTGTTTCTAAATTACAGAAACGGACCCGTGGTTAATCCGTAGTCACAAAACAGTTCAAAAATATTTTGGGCCTTCTTCAAAACGGGCACAGATTTTCCGTGTTACTTCCACACTTGCTCGTTTATGTTCGGCGTTTAAGCATTTAGGAATTCTTTTTGCAGAACCTTTTTAAGACCCTAATCCATGTGAACTACATTATGGACGCGCTTTAGCTATATATTCCAGCCCAATTCAGCGGCCTGATACTATAGTGTCTTGTACTGCGTTAATATTTTTTGGGGTAGACACCGAAACCGGTTTTCCTGGCCGATTCTTATCCTTAACGGATAATTTTCATTTTTAAATGACGCTATTTAATTTTTCACAATTGCGTATGATTGGCATTGACCGCCAAGTATATTAAGCATATCTTCCTCAATTTCCTTACCACTGAACCCCTTCAAAAACAGATACATGATGAAGACCCGATACCCTAATTTATCAATTCTCACATTTGCATTCAAGATCTCTTTCAAAATTTACGGCAAAGCAATGCTTTAACTTTTTCGAAGTAAAATTTCACAACAACAGTTTTAATAAGTCGTTATTTGTTGCCATGGTAACAAGATTTTGTTTTGTTTGAGGGAGATCGCCTAGCTAACTTGATATCAATACCCTTCGTATGAAGTTTGCTAGTCATCTAAATGAATATAGAAAATAAATATTAAAGCTGCGATAACTATATTGACGCACAACGATGGAAAATATTGTAAGCGACCAAGACTTCACAAACGTTCTTGGCGGTTACTTCATTATTAGCATGTCGTCTTAGTCCGACACAATATCGGGCCTATCTATGGAACCAGCACCGGTTATTCATAATGGGGAATTAAAACCATGTTAGGGTAACGCGAATTTTCAAGCTACTCTTTTTCTTTGGAGCTTCGCCTTTAGAGGGTAACACTACTAGCCACACCGGTCATGACCTCGTCTACAGTTGGAAATGGTTTTAGCAAAAAGCTGTCGTTATTTTACGCTATCGCCCTCCTCTCACAATATTTTGAATCTTCTGTATCGAGTAATGTGCATATCACATGTAGTCAGACTATGAGAATTGCTTTATTAAAACATACGACAGGATGAAGTAATCGCACCAGCGAATAGCCTCGCTGAGTGTAAAATATGGGATTAGTCAAGTAAGATATTTGGGAATTACAAGATTTACTTAACTAACGTTGGGGATGAGTGGACTACATGACCTTTTAGAATGCTAAAGGTCGAACGGGTTTTGTTAAAGATATACGAGGATAGTGCAACAGAAACGCATTTGATCAGCGTAGTCATGATTTGGTTTCTATGATAAAAGAATTTATTTTCGCATATTGTTTGTGTAAGTGATAATGACGCATCTGTAAAAAATATTTGCAGTTTATGTTTTTTCTAAGTATTGTGGTTGAATTGAATTAAAAAAATGACGGCTTCGATAGCGAATCCGTCTTAAGATAATCTGCGTACCGTTATTCAATTTGTGACCGCTGGAGGGTGTCGACCAATGGAAATTTTTTAACAGAATGAAAGCTGTGTAATGACAATAGTTATTCTCAAACAGCAGTGGCTGAATGGTGCAATAAATTTCGACAGGGAAGAGAATCGACAAAACGTTTGACCCGCCCGGACCTGCACACATTGCAGCATCAGATGAAAATGTGGACAGCTGGAAACTACATTACGCGCAAATTGACCCATCAAAGTTAGAAAACTTTCTCACATGTTGAACATCGGCGTGGAAACTGTTCATACGTTTGGTCCATTAAAACAATCAATAAAAGGTTGGCGGTTCAATTCGGATGCTTAAGTAGAGATTGCTGTTATAGCCGCAAGAATTTTACCAGCAGAAAATCTATAAGGTAGTCCACCAGTGGGGTTCATGCCTTCATGTTACTGGAGACTTTGTTACCGGCAAAATGAGCGCCTAGTAGTCAATTTTGATTTGCCTTGAGGCGTAGCGGCGTAGCAATTTAAGGGTGCTTCGGCTAACTTCAGTTGTGCGGGAGAGGGTTCCTATTGAATAAATTATAAAAAAAGTGATTAAAATAAAAATAAAAATAATAAAATGGCTGAAATACAAACAAACCACTTACCCTGAAAAACTTTTTCCACTGTCATAATTGAGGGGCGCCAAATCGTCTGTCTCAGCAATCCCTTCGATATCATCCCTACACGGAAGATGGTTATTTCACATAGGTTTCCTCTGCTTCGCGTTTCATAAATTCTATTACGTTACATGTTATCCTTCTCTAAAATTTCATAAAATCGCTTATTTAATTTTTATGATAATTAAAAAAAGTTTGAATATAAAATGCCTTTCCAAATGCAACTTAATCACTTGGGTAACTATATAACTTTTTACAATGACTTAAGTTCTATCCTAGTTCACAAGTAAATGCAAATTAAATTCTACTTCTACTGAATCTTTTGATATTTAATGACTTCAGTAAAAATACAAATTTCACTTTCCTTAAAAGGCCCGTTATCCTGGATCTGGCCAAATATCACTAAAAGATCTTAAACAAGGATTATTAAATTAAATCCATCAATAATACTATTATTACATATTTTCGTGTTTCTTATATTAAATTACATGACACTATGAATCCGAATTTCTGGAAATGCTTTTAATAACAAACATAAAAAACTGTTAAATACCGACCTTTCCTCCTATCACTTCATTCTTCATTTAAAATACAAAAGTTTCCATGCTTTCACCAATTATATTACATTTAAAACTCCATACGTACATATTTCTTTATATTTATATGTTCCAAACTTCCTTGCTAGATAACATTGTGTTTAAATTTAATCAACACTAGCTCGGTCGCTAATTCATCGTCCAACAAAATAATTACTTCGTGTGTACTTTATTTTCTACTACCTAAATACAAACTCGTTTACATTTAAAATTCACATATACATTATTAAAAAGTATAAACAAAAGCTCATAATATTACTTTTAGGATTAATGTAATTGTGGAGGATCTTAGGGAGTCGGAAAAAGTTCCAGTCAATAGACATTTTTAAAATAATGTATGGGTAGAGAATCTTAGAATCGATCAGGATTTTTGAATCTTTGAAATTTGTTATCTGATCGCGTTCGGGGTTCAGGAGGATATTTTCTATGGAAGGTATAATATCGGTTATTGGGGAGACAAGAATTTGTGGAGCAGGTGATTTTACGTCTTCTGTACATCTTCCAAAGACCCGAGTTTGAATCGTCTATGATGTTGTGGGAGTGCGGTAATTTGGCTTTCCTAATGCTGTATTTGTATTGGTTTCTTAGTCTGTTGAAAAGTTTGTTCTTGCGATCGTATTTATTGTTCAGAGTTCTGAGAGTTACATCTGATCCGTTGGAGTCTGTGTCTTGCTGAGTTACTTGTTTTGCGGGCGTTAATCAGTTCCGGCGTCTACCATACATTAAGTTTAGTTGTGTGGTTCCTTTTCAGGTTTGTGGATGAGGTAGCGTATTGGATAGAGTTTATTGTTGTGCAGGTTATCTTGTGTCGGTTCATGTGTTCGTACTCAAGGTCTGGAAAAGCCGGTGTGAGGTCATTTGGATTTTGTAAAAACAGTTGCCAGTTTGTCTTGCGAGTATTGTAGGAACATCCTTTGATGGCGTGACGTTTTGGGCCATTGGATAGGACGTTGAAGGAAAGAGGGTTATGGTTGATGGTTTGTATGTCGTAGGATACCTTCCGAGAATTTTTCAAATGAGAAGCGTAGGGATGTGCTCCCAATATTGAATTTATGGCTGATTTCCAAGTTGGAGTGAGTGATAAGAAGTTGTGGATGTAGAGGTGGTGTTGCTGGATAAAGTCTTCCGTATACGTTCCATCCTCTTTGGTGCTCGCGTTCTGACACAGTGTGGACTTCGCGTTAATATCAGCGCAAATGATGGAGGGGATTTCCTATGGAATGAACGATGTCAAGTTCGTGAAAATATTGGTGGATTATGTTCTGTTCTTAGAAGTAACATGAGATTAGGAACAGATTTTCAGAGATTCATTGGATTTCACCGGTTGTTGTTTGGGAATTAGCAGGCAATTTGGAGGATATATATGTTGCGTCTATGTCTAAGTTCTTGATAATGGTTGCTGAGGTTAGGTTGGGACAGGTGGTTTGGGATGAAGGTAAAAACCTGTGTGAGGGGGGGGGGTTAAATTTGGGATTTTTTGCTGATAAGATATGATTATTGTAATAAGGTTATGGAATAATGGTTTTGTATGGTAGATGGGAGAGTTCTAAGCAGGCGAAGTGTGTGTTGCAGATTTATCTATAGAACAAGGATTTAAGGAATTACAAGCGATTGGTCGTGTGCGTGTTTTTGTGGAAGTCCGTTATTGTACATAGTTCATTCTTAGTTTATTTAGTTGTATTGCCTTTATGTAGATAGGACAGTCAACGCTTTTCACCGAGTGGGAGCGTGGTAGGTATGGACGGGGCATTAGTACAGGAAGAGGAGCTGCTGTTGGAAGAGAAGTCTTTGGCAGTGTGCTGGGCTGTGTAGTGACAGCAGGCGATAAAGGATCTACATACTTTGACCGAATGGGTAAATCTTTGGCAATTGTAGCACATGGTAACTGGTACCAGGTTAGCGATTTTGCAGGAATGGTGTCCTATAAAGATATGCTGTGATGATCGAACGAATATTAGGTGAAATTTTTAGGACGAGGTTGTCGGAGAAATCTTTCTTGGAGTGACGTATATCGATGGAGATTTCAGTTCTGAGTTTTGGGGATGAATTTCTAGAGGGAATTTTAGTGGTGCATGAGAGCGTCTATGAGAAGAATTTTCCTATCTAAATCATAGATAATTAATTGCGGGGATCTAGGTTCTGGGACGTGAGGATTTTTGGTTTAGGGTGGAGATATAAATTTTTTTTTGAAATTAGTGCATTTTTGAGGATTTGCAGTAGCAGGGATAATAATATATTTTTAATACACCACTTAATGGAAAGAGTTGGTTAACATTAGAGGGGGTGTTCGTTGTAATTACTATAGATGTTCTGATGTGGTATAATGCTATGGATATTCAGGTTCAGGAGTGATGTGCGCAGATTGGTGTTAATGACTTTTAGGAGTTGCGTGGTGGTTATATCAAATGAAGCGGGCTTTAGCATAATTTATTTGGAGAGGGGTTGGGAAATAGGTTTCAATGCGGAAGCAGCTGCGTATGAAGTGATTGTTTGTTGTGGTGTCTGCATCGGTCGTTGCGCGTTTGTACTTTTTGGTATATTACCTTCTCAAGGATTTCATCTGTGATTCTTAGTTCTGCTGCTGTTACTTTTTCACGAATACTGAATCATTGGCAAAAAATGTGATTTCTTCAAATTTTGTCAATATAGAGGCTTCGCATGTTTTGCTAATTTTATTGGTTTCCTTTTAGACGTAGTCCATGAGTTCGTTCTTTATTTTGCTTATGTTTCTAAGTGAAACTGTTTGAGATCCACGTAAGTCTTCCTTTTCGCCTTTATCCTTTAGACGTTTTAATTTGTCCTTTTCTGAAACGTTCCTGCGCATGGATAATGACCTCGACTTTACTATTTGTTGAGGAGGGAGTCTTGGAATCGCCCCTGGTCTTGCAAAAGGGGGTGGGGTGGTGACTCATTTCCTATTTTATTTAGTTGTTACCTGGAATTAATTTTTAGTGTAATCTCTTAAGACGTATACTTCTTTTATTGATAATACTGTTGATGTAGTAAGCTTGTGTGCGTGCCATCTGGACGACAATGCTTTGTTGGTATTGTCATGAGGTTCCTCTATTCGGTGGTTTCTTTGGGTTATTTTAGATTATTAAGAGTTTTATCAGCCCTTTATTCTATTTTGTGGTAAGATCTTCTGCCCTTAATAGAGTATTAACTATTAAGGGAGTATCTGGCACGTAGGGTTCACCAATACTTCGATAAATACCACAAACTGAGCTGTTTACTTGGAGTAATTAAAAGTACGCTTAACAGCAATTTAAGTGAGGTCACAAAATTTGTTATTTCTGGATAACTGTAGGCAACACAGTTCTGAAATAACAAAATGTAATATTTTGCTCCTGAAAGTTGTCCCTAATGTGTGATACCTTGACCACGGCGATACTTCTTTAATTTTTTTTCTAATAATTGATCATATAGTGTTTATGGCATCCATTACATGCTACCATTCAAATGGGGATCCATCTCATTTCTGTTTTGCTTATAGAGAACAAAGAAATTCAATTGGTAGGTATACTAATGCTTTATCGAACTATTGATGGTAATAAGAAATTGTGTAAATATGGTCCAGATCCAAGACCTACAATTTTTGACATAAGGTTATTAAAATTCACGAAATCAATAAAGTCCCTCAGGACGAAGTCAAAAGCCACCTGTTTGTAGACGTATTTTGTCAATTCCTAGACCAAAGGCAGTAAGTATATCGGAAACCTAATATTTGACCAACGGCTTTTGTCAACAGATCTCTTGTTTGTTCTATTTTTGGTATTTAGAAATCTTTAAGTTCGTTTTGTTTAATCAGCCTCTTTCATTGATGATATAAATAGCTAAAGCATTTTCTTTTTGTTACAGATACGGCAAGAGAAACCTTATTATATAGCAGATCCTGAAGTAGATTCATTGGTAAGTAGATTAGAACACTTTCCATAGTTGGAGTTATCAGGTAAAGGTAGTGCAACGAATGATTAAAAAAGGGTACATACAGTGAATCGTGCTGGTGAAACAAGCATGAATAGACAAAACAAAATTAAGCAGTTGTATGTGAATCTAAACTTTTCTAAAGTAAAATTATTGCTCATGTCTCGTGCGGTTTATAATAGGGTTCAAAAAGCAACTTTATTTTTAGGCTTTTCTAAAGGACTCTTCAGAAAATTTCGTAATCAATGGCAAACACTATGTAGACGGGTTTTATTAAACGCTTTTGGAGATAGACAATTGTTAAGCACTTTGAAATCAGAAAATTAAACGCACTTGTGCAAATTGGGAATGCCCGATAGATTGCTATTGTTTATTGTCAAACATTATTTGATCGAATCTGTTTTGGAAATTGACAGCTATCCGTTTATGTTAATTTTGAACACAGAATGTGCGTTTGGTGTTTTTTTTTTGTTATATACTTCCGACCATTTGTGTTTGTTTTTTGATTAGTGTTGTGTTGCAGTTTTTCATTCTATCTAAGAATTTTACTAATGTTGTGTTTGCTTTGTATATTTGTAGTATATGTATTCGTCATGAGTAATCTATGCTGTTGTATGCCTTTTGGTAGCCTAAGTATACGTATTGTAGAGTTCGATTTTTAGTTTTAGCTTGATGTGTTTATCTCTGCGTCTATTATCAATTGCTCTTTGCATCGCCATATTTCTTTATTGCATCTTTTTTGTTCGTAATGTATTATGTTGTTTTGTGTTGCATATGAGACTAGCTTTTGCGTTGTTATGGACGCTAGTATTTTGTGTATTGTTGGTATGCATGTTATTGGAAGATATTTTGATGGGTTTTCTGTGTTTTTGTAATCCTTTGGTTTGAGATCTGTTATTCCTTCTGTTAATGTGTTTGGTGTTGTGTGTGGTTGTGTGATATATTTGTTGAATAATTTTGCTAGGTATGCGTATGTCCTTGTGAATTTTTTTAGCTAGAAGTTTATTATTTTGTGTTTGCGAATTTCTTTTCAGTTATGTGATTTGTTAATAGTTTGTCTAATTTTTTTGTGTGTGATGTTTATTTCTTGTATTTCTTTTATTGTGTTGTATTTGTTTGTTTTTGTTGGATCTATTATGCGCGCTGGTTGTGTTGTGGTGGGTTGGACCATAGATAGTTTCAAAAGTATTCGGTATCTGTTGTGTTTAGTGGGTTGTTTATTGTGATTTCAGTTTGGTCTATAGATGGGTAAATTTTTTTTTAGTTTTGGATGAATGTTTTGTTTTGTTCTTTCCTGCTACTACCTTTGTGGGTATTTTCTGAGTCTTTTGGCTAGTGCTGTTAGTCTTTATTTTTTTCCGTCTAGTTGATCTATTGCTTTTTCTTTCGGTATTTCGCCTATTACTTTTCGTTTCTTTTCTTAATTTTTTTGTCGCGTGTATTGTGTTAGTTGTCATATGTCTTTTCTCAGTTTTAGTACCTTTGTTTTTATTCTGTGTTGTCATGGTGGTATTTTTTGTTTTTTTTTGCTTGGTGTCTGTTAATTATTTTTGCTTTGTGTGGACTCTTATTGTGGTGGGTGCTCCCGTATAGATTAGTCGTTGTAGTTCTTCTACAGTTGTGTCGTTTTGTATTTTGTTTTACGTTATGTGTTAATGTGTGTAATTGTTGTGCTTATGTTTGTGTTATCTAGTATTTTGTGTATATTGATGTCATTGTTTGTGTCTTTAAATTGTATTTTTCTTCTATTTCTGTGATTTCTTTGTTTGTACCTTGTGTTATTTCATGTGATGGTTGTATGTTTATTTGTTTTTCTTTCTGGTCATTATGTGTTACTGTGTCTTTTTGTATTTAATTTCTTTTGTCTGTTTGATTTTTGGTGTATGTTTCTGTATGACTGTTGTTTTATAGTGTTTGTTCTTTTATGTGATCTAGTTCTGATTTTGGTATTCTCTTGATTCTGGTTATTGCTCGTACTTGGTGTAGGAAAGACTTCACTGTATCAAGTATGTTGTTTTAAATTTATTTTGTATATAATCATTTCAAATCAAGCACTTATCACCAACCATTGTTTGTGTTTATTAGATTCAAATCGTTGATCTGATCATATGTTCACCAAAGTTTTGTATATATGGCGTAGTGAATGAGCACCATATATTTGAATTCTCCAATGGTCTAAAAAGGGTACTGTTGCTTCACTGTAACAAGTACATCACTATAAATTCTTTTGCTTGCGGTCTTTTGCAAAGGCGTCGCCGTGGATCAATGTAGTAAGCGTAAGACTATGGATTCCAAGGTCCGGAATTCGAATCCCGACACGGCAGACTGCTTGAAAAATGGCAGGTGAGCATTTTTCACAAAAATTACGCCCTCGTTCGGATGAGAGGTTAAATCGAGGTCCCGTGTGTGAGTGTTGTCACGCACGTTAAAGATCCCTACCTTGCCTGGAACGGCAAGGGTTCGGCAAAATTATAAATTTCCAGGCAACAAAAAACTCGCCTCCTGGTCAATGTAAAGGGTTTTCCAATAAGAGGTGCTATTTTGATATTCAAAGAAAAATGCTATTTTTTAATATAAATGATCGGATGTTTATTTCATTATAAAGAGGAAGGTATGCCATTAATAGTGTTGCTCCAGCCTCATTTTCGAAAAAGTAAGGTCCAGTGACTCCGCCGGACCATAAACCGCACCAAACAGTCACACGTTGAGGATAGAGAGGCTTTTCAACAATAACTTTTGGGTTTTCTGAGCCCCAGATGCGACAATTTTGCTTGTTGACAAAGCTACCGGGGTGGAAATGGGCCTCATGATGGAATTCCGGATCATTTTCATGCATTTCAACGACCCAATCAGCAAAGACACGACGTTGTTGATGACCGGCCGGCTTGAGTTCTTGTGTTAACTGGACTTTATAAGCCTTAAGAACCAAATCTTTATGCAAAATACGGTGCAATGACGTTTGTGGAATGCCTACTTCCAAAGAAAGACGAGGAATGGACAAACCTGGGTTTTCTTCAACACTTTCGGCTACAGCAGCAGTATTATCGGCTGTTCTTGAGCGACGTCCACGGCTTTTATTCTTCATATCACTAACTTGTCCTAACAGCTCGAATTTTTCCACCAATTTTGTATTGCGGTCCGACAAGGTGCTTCACGACGACCCAAAGATGTTCGAGTTTTACGAACCGTCTCTGCCAAATTTTCACCATTTTTATAGTGAATTTTAATAATTTCAATGCGTTGTTGAAGCTTGTATCGTTTCATTTTTATTAATGGCGTAGTTTCTACTTGTCAAATGTCAAAAAATGACAGCTTCAAAAGTGACATCTACCGAAATAGCGGGCTATTCAAAATAACACCTCTTATTGGAAAACCCTTTAGTACCTTCGGGTGGACCATTGGAAATGTAAATGCACGGTCTTTTCCAAAGAAGTATTTACCAACGGATGTTTGATTTTATTAAACTGAAAGCGTTGGTCTGTCTGGTCAAATGTTCTTTACAAATTCGCTATAAATAGCACAGAACTTAGCATCATATGTTTTAGTTCCTCAGTGATCTAAGAAGGACATTGTAGTTTTTCTATACCAATCATGCTGCTATAAATTCTTTTGCATGCAATCTTTTCCAAAGAAGTACTTACTTCAAACCAATTTTTAACTTTATTAAACTCTTATCGTTGGCCTGGTCACATGTTCTCCAAAAGTTCACTACGTTCAAATTTACCAGTGGTCTAAGCAGCATATTGTTGCTTCGCTGTATCAAGCATGCTGCTACAAATTCCTTTTGCATGCAGTTTTTTCCAAAGAAATACTTAACACCAAGCGATTTTTGATTTCATTAAGCTTTGATTGTTGGTCGAGTCATGTGTTCATTAAAAAATCAGTATAAATACCATAGTAAATTAGCACCATATATTTAAATTCTCCAATGGTGTAAGGAGGATGCAGCTGTTAATTTCTTTTACATACACGCCTTTTAAAAGAACTTACCACTAATCAATATGCGTTTTTACTAAACTCAGTTTGTTAGTCTGTCATATGTTCTTAAAAAGTCTGTATAAATAACACGGTAAACCAGAACCGTATCTTTGGTTTTCTCATTGATACTTCTAAACGTACTACATAGGAGAGGGGTCAAGTTTTTTACCTGGAAATTTAGAATGTAGTCTCCCTTGTCATACCTAAGAAGGGAGTGCTCTTTAGTGTGTGCTCCACACTCAAACTCTAGACCTATAGTCCATTTGCTTTAACTTTAGGATGACGTCACAATTGAATAAAATGCTATATTGCCAGTGTTAGTTTAAATTTTAATACATTTAATGAAAGATATAGGAATATTCCCATTGGCAAGAAGAGTTGGTGGCAACACCGTACAGAACTGCCAACCTTTATTTTGTTAAATGACAGTATTCTTCAAGTGCAAATCTAGGTATTTATTTGCATACAGTTGCCAACACTTAATTACTGCATTTGTCGTCATCCTAAAGTTAATTTGAATGGACTATACTTTCAACTTCTGAAAAGCATATGCCCAAAGCGGTCGATGTATGAAATTAAATCCAGGAACTTTTGATTAAGTAGCCACCCATACACCTAGCTAAACGCATAGCTGCCAAATTAAATCTCTACGGAGCTACTGCATACTGTAGCAACCACGATTGTTTCTGCAATGGATAGTGGTCTAAGGAAGTTTACAAAATTCTTTTATATTAGAAAATTGCTCGTACCTTTGTACAGACTCATACTGGATTAACGAAAGTGCGTCATTGCAGTTTATGCGCAGGTTTATCGAACACTTACCACCATAAAGTATCTCTTTAACATCGTATACACAAGAAAGATATCGTTTATATGCTAAATTTTTTTATGAATACAGGAAGCTACCATAGAAATTAATAAAATCCTTAGTGTAGTCATAAAAGTAATAATACATCATTAAAAGGATTCCTACCTTCTTCAACGGTAGTTCCACACTATATAACCCCCATAAAACCTGGTATAATTTAAAATTTACTCGTATTACTTCCGTCTATAAAATTATAAAAATGAATTCTTGCAGATTAAAAGTTTAAACAAAAATTTAAGCTATTGCTATTTGGAATAAAAATCGAGCTTGAAATAGTATGTATTCATTTGTTATCGAGCTATCGTTTCCTCTGCGAATTAGAGTTGGCCAAGTTTCAAAAGCTGCATGAAATTTGCGTTTGTTTGATCGATAGCAAGAAGTGGTTGATTTAATAGGATTTCATTAGTATTCTACTTATCATATACTCATTTTCTACATAGTCTTAGAATCTTGCCACAAACAACGTTTTCACTACGTCAAAAAGCAACGTTGATATGGAAGTGCACGTTCGCACAATGACTTTCATTAGTAAACTCATATTTTCGTTCTATAATTTTCACCTTTTCTTTTGCTTTATTACACCTCACTTGGACCTGTGAGTTGTGAAAAGTAGACCAAAGATCTAGTGTATGTAAGTAGATATGCTACCTTCGTACGACGTCGAGATCGATCATTTTTACATGTATTTTCCCATATGACAATCTGGGGTTCATTTTGTATATTTGTGAGTAACTATAGGAATCTACATAAGGAGGCGTCGGGTCCATTCTCGTCATATCTTGTGTCTGTGGGAAAATTTGTTCCCGTATCCCAACATCAATGATTAAACATATCGATAGGCTAAAATAAATCAATAAATGAACAAAAATTAAAATCTATTAAATAGCTTATACATACATTTGCAATCTTATACATATATTTTATATATACTTTTTATACCGTAACATTATATAATACCGTAAATATTCTATATATCAAGAGTCATTCTAGTGTCGTCCATGATTCAATAGTGGCGTTTCATATGAGACGGAAAGCAAATAGTGATTATCATCTCCTGGACTTAATGCAATTTTCTTCTATACAATGGTATGAACTCGACCGACGGAACAAATACTTCCTTAAACTCTTCTATGCAACTGACATTATCATTGAACGTAACTCTATTCTTTTTTATTATCATCTTGGTAACACCGAAGTTTTGGATAGCAAGTGATCGTGTATATGATACATTCTCTTCTATTAGTTATATAAATGCAGCAGAAGTGCGTTACTTTACCCAATAACCATATCTAGTGTACGAAAGATACAAGACTCGTAAGATTTGATTTTAAAGTCCAAGATTATAATTATGTTATCGAGGATTTTACTCGGTTTATAATATATTTATATAAGTTTTCAACGTGCCTTAAACTCAAGTTATTAAATCTCTAACCCGGTCATTCGGTAACTTTATCTGATAAACAAAAGAAATTTTTAGGAATTCACAAACAAAAATCGACAAGAAATAGCCCCTCATTAACTCTAATAATTGTCTTTGATGTATTAAACTAAAATACGTTGAATGGAGTGTTAATGGATATGTAATTAAATCAGTATTATACAGATTCCACATTGTAGTGATTAATAACCACATAGCCTGCGGTAAATATCATTTGTAAATTATAAAAGGTTCTTCCTATTGGAATGACAAACTTTATATACAGATACTTACTAAAGTGTGACATTAAGACGATGTAGAAATATGACTCGATAGGTTTCGCTCTGATAATTTCGCAGACGTATTAAATTAAAATCGAATACTAAAGAATAGGCAGTCATATCAAGATCATCTTTATACAAAAATATAGATTACACAGTAATCCTTTCTCTAACAGCAAATTTTTGAATAGAGCATTAATAAGCACTAATCAAGTCCTAATTGCTGTTGTCCAAAATACATACTAGGAATATGCTGGTTATACGAAACATTTTCTATCGCAAGTGACACAATGTGTTTTTATCTACAATAAAATAATTATTGTTATAGGTCTTTATGGGAATTAGCACCACACGATTGCAATGGTTTAATGATTTTAGGACATACAATAGTTTTAAATTCTGTTGGCATGAATTATATTTAATCATAGTTTCAGCTGTTATTCTTATCGTAAATTCTAGATCATGAGTGTATATAATTTGTCCTTTAACTTATCTGGCAAACAAAAAAAAAATTCGAGGATTTCACAAACAGAAATCAACAGGAAAACACTATTCTGTTGTAATTCTTTACAGAAATATCAACCTATTTTTCCTATGATTTAATCATTTTAGAATATATAGCAGTTTTAAGCTCCATTGACGGTTGGTTGTAAAGGTTAGGGCAAGCATATTTAACCCTTTGTTGACTAATTTGCTTGGTATTTTAGAAAATTTTTACCTCGATAGGAAAAAATAGCTCATACAGTTTGTATCTATTTTTAAATAAAGTTTGTGTAATGAAGTGAAGATTGCTTTATGTGTATAAAAAACCCAATTTTTCCGTTTATTATAAGTGAACAATAATGACCCCATTTCAGCATGCCAAAAGTATTATGCCGAAATACCATTTGGGCATGCCAAAAAGTATCATTTCGGCTTGCCGAAATATTATTCCAGCATGCCGAATTGATGTATTTTGTCATGCCATAGTGCTTCAGCATGTAAGAATGGTATTTCGACATGCCGGAATGATTTTTTTTGGTATGCCAGAAATATCGTTTCGGCGTGTCAAAATTTTAAAACGTTAGTTATCAAAGTATCATGTAGTTAATTAGAAGTACAATTTGAATGTAGTTGATTTTGCCGTTGTTGATGTCACAGACGGTCTATGGAGTATAGTAATTAAACCTCGGCATAGCAAACTGTTTTAAAATAAACAAGTTTGTGACCCTAGTTTAATAGTATACAAGAAAAATAGCTACGCATGGTGAATTTCCACGATTAATGGAAGAAGATGAATCATATACGCAATCACTTACTATCCAAAGCTCCGGTGTTATCAAGAAGAAAGAGAAATAAAAAGTGCCATAATAAAAGATAAAATTACGTTCGATGATAATGTCAGCTGTACAGAAAAGTTTAATGAAGTATTTGTTACTCGGTACGTAATTCAGTCGGTTAAGTAACAATTTCATATTATTGTACAAGAGGAAATTGCAATAAGCCCAGCGGACGACAAACGCTACTTGCTTCCCCTCTCATATGAACGCTACCTATTGGACACTATCCAATCATGGACGGCACTTAAACTTTAAACTGTTAGGATTGCGCTTAATATATAGAATATTTATTGTAATATACGATGTTAAGATATAATGTGCATATAAAATACATGTATACGAACGTACTATTATTGTAAACGTATATATAAATTATCTAATATACTAATTTTCGTTTATTTTGGTCTATTGGTGTTGGAAAACGCGAACAAAGTTTTCCACTGACACAAGATATGATAGGAATGGACCTCACGCTTCTCTATGTAGATTTCTATAGTTGCTCAAAAATTTTCAAAATGAACCTTATATTTTTTTATGGTAATGAATATGCAAAATGATCGATTTTGGTCCCATGCACAGGTGGCCTATCTACTTATGTAGTTATTTTTCATTGGCACATTAGGCGACAAGTTGGATATTTTATAACTTCACTTTGCGTATATCAACTCTAAACTTGACCTAGTGTTTTGAAGAAATGTGAAATTGCTCTTCACAAGTTCGTTGTTAAAAACATCTAGATTAAATGTAGTTTATACTGATTTTGACAATCCGAATTAATTATATTTGTTCAGCAGCACATTGGTGCTCCTCTTTGTGAATTCTGAATAATAATCCGTATTTGAAGTTTTGTACTCTGTCATATTAAATGCTAACGAAGTCGATGTTTGTTTCTTTTGGTAAGGATGATTTTTCAGGACAAGAGGTGGATCACTACTTCTAATATGAGCTGTACACGCCAAATTAAGCCGAAAAGTATTTTATTGCAAAGTAATGGTTGCAAGGGTAGTTACTTATGGACGAGACATGTTTGCCACTTTATTTTCTTGTAATATACTTGACAATCTGTTTAAAACCCCATGTTGGCACTAGTCCATCTTATGTATTAAACTCCGTCCATTTTATCCAATTAATCTCAGATGTCACTCTTAATCCTGGCTCGATTTTAACGCATCATTTCTATTTTTTAGGTATCTATTACGAATACTGTCACCGTATTAACACAACTTTTATCGTATGTTGATTACTCTAACCACTTGATTATTTTAATAAACAAGCACTTGGCATTTACTTATTTTATATTTGGTGACAGTTTTACCAACAAACCTTTGTCATACCTTTGGGCTCACCCTTTTTAACTGTTCTGACCAATATCTTACGGCATTACTTGAAGCGATGCTCATAGTGTCTTTTATTTCCAAAGCGGAGTTTTCAATCTGTGGATGACACCTTTATGGTCTGGACTCACGGCGAACAAGCTCTTTCGTATCTCTTGAATTACTTAAACAATCAAGTTCACCATGGAAATTGAAAGAAATGAAACCATACGATTCGTAATTCGTATATGTTTTTATTATCCGTTGGCATAGATGCCGGTTAGGTGGTTCTATATTCTGAAGACCCACACACATGGATAGATACTTTTGGATCTTGTCCCATCACCATTCCTTGCAAAAATGGTAGATTCATTCAATTTCTGATTCATCGTCTGATTAAGATTTCCCAACCGGATCACCTTGCCAAAAAATTATCCCATCTAAAATCCAATCTTATTGACACCTGTTACCGCAATATAGATACCCAATGGGCAATACGTTTGCATCTTCACCCAATCCAATATGTCAGGCCAGCGCAACTCTGGAGACAACCTTAACGTCCAACTTGTATAAACCAAAATTTGCAACAAGTATTACGTTTATCCCGCAGGTGTATTCTATTACGTCTCAAATGTGGTCACAATTTATTGCTGTCAAACGCTTACAGATTTCCATACAAAGGAAGCCATGCCTTCGACAACGTCTAAATATGGAGCAGAGTGTCATGGGGTCCGTTTCTTATGTTCTGTCCAAATTATTTCAGCGAAGTGTGTTGAACCTACACCGTTTTAGAACAGATACCTGTGGTGGTTTGATGTTAGATACGATATAGGTTAAGGATTCCACAGGTGCAGTTCCCTGCAATAAACACGCACTTGCGTTTAATATATCGATAACGTAGGATAGTTTTTCAAACGCGCCTTTCACACGAACTCGTCGTTATCCCCATCACCATAAAGCATTTTTCATTGGGTAAGGCGATTCCCACAAATACTTTTGGCTTGGGAAAATGCGTTTCTGTCAAAACACATCAATAAATTATGGGTCCCCGGCCTCCGTTCGCGTGATTCCAAAAACCATAAATGTTACACGTAGTGACCTAATTAAATTAGTGATGGAACAAAGCTTTCCCTTTTTGGGTTAAAAATCTCTTATTCCTAATACGAAACTGAAAACTTTGTACAGATAAAAAGCGTAATACAACGGTTTGGTATGCGTTTTGGAAACGACGATCAGTACGGGCCATAGCAAGTGAAGATTAACGGTATTTCACGACCAGTCAGTACATTCGTTCAAAGATGACCGAATACCTATATGTAATAAACAGGTCATACTAACAATTTCGACAAAAAAAAATTGATCGCTAAATTACCTGCTTTCTACAGTAAAAATCAGAAGAAGTTAGTAAAACATTAACAATATTAACAAGGATGAGAGTTACCAATGACCCTCAATATTGAAAGTGGCACGAATGCTCCGAAGCGCATGTTCACCTGACGACCATAAGCTTTGCTCATGCTGAAAGTAATTATTTCTATATAAATTGACTTTTTCCATTGTTCTTCGGTTACTTTGCTACAAGACACTTTTAGCTTGAATGGGCACATGAGTCAGGTCGTTTAGAAATAATTTATTTTGCAATCACTACCTTTCTGAATGACATTTTCAACCTAATTAGGTGTGTATATCGCACGATAAAAGAGTGAACAATGTCTTGTCCTGCTAATGCTTTTTACGAAAGTGGGCAAACCGTTGCCTTTATTAACGGTCTAAACCCGGAACACTTATTATTAATAATGACTTCAGCCGTTAAAGATTTGAGAATATTTTGTTAATTCTGGTTGTTTTTTTTTTTATTTTAATTTGCTGTAAGTCAATATTTCGGTAATTCTGTTTTGTACTTTAAAGCAGTTAATTTGGACCACTAGCTTTGCTTTATTTCTAAGTAGTGTTATATCCGTCTATTTTGTGATTGCTTTTTTAGTTTGTGCAACTCCACCTAGAAGTAGTTGTTTAAAGTCGAAACGACTGTCGATTTTATACTACAGTAGGATACTTACAGAATACGCTCCAAAATTAACAGCAAACTTCCCCCAAGAACAAAAAATCTAATGGGATAGCAAACTTTGAGCACAAATCTAAATCCAATTGAACACTTGTGGGATTTACTCGACATATTTGTTACGAAGCGTTCTATTTGTTATACCATAGACACTTCGGGAGCTGACTGAAGTTTTTTAAAAAAAATGGCAAAGTCTACTACAAAAATGTTAAGATGGCTTATTTGCATATTAGCGCAACTTATTTGCAGGATACCTAGACGGCGCCATGCTAGAACCCATGTTATGTGCTAAATTAACCCTAGTTACCTGAATTAAATTTACCTTCGCAAGGTAAATGATGCACTAGCTAGCTTTCGATGGTGATGGATGGGTTCCATAAAAACAAATGCAAATCTTCTAGGAGTATACAAAACTTCAACACTTTCACTTATATCTACCGGGAAAGGTCTCGCTAAACGATGGGTATTCTAGGAGACGATTTAAATGATCTTTTTTCTGCAATTCAGGTTGATGAAGCCTTGTGTACACCTTTTTCCAAATACTTTAATATCAACAAAATGATCTGCAGCATAAGCAGTGGCAACACTTTCTTACTATGCTGCATCTGACAGCATCGCGCAACACAATGCAGAGCACATGCAGTGCGACCTGTGATTGATTTGCGAGCTTGATGTGATTAGAACGTGCCTCACAATTGAACACATTTTGCGAACCAGGTCTTTGAAGCCATGATTTGTATGTTAGTACAAAGGAACTAGTCTCTGGAGTGTCTTTCGAACTTTCATAAGGTATTTCAAACAATAGATTAATCTATTGGAACCATCGCCGAACCTAGTCATTTGAAGTGAAGGTTTTTGAGAAATTTCTCTTTTGTATTAGTTGCAGTATTCGTAGATGCTACATGTTCCAACTCATCAAGAAGGTAAACACCTATTATTGAAAAAAATTTAGCAACAGCTCAATATCAGCTTAAAATAAAAGAAACGAAAGCGTATAAACTCTTCGTCAAATAACAATTATAATTATAAATGCACTAGATTTGTAAAAGAAAAGCAATCTGGGAGCCATAAATATTTCTGGTATATTTCCCCTTGAGAACTCAAATTTCTAGACAACATCGTTCCTAAATTTAATTACGAAAATAATTCCAACCCTTCCCGTATTAAAAATAATTTGAGCTGCGGGTGTAACGAGAGTATGATGGTCTCTTCGGGAGGGAAATGTTAATAAATCAGCTCGCTACTGAAGCGGGACTTATGTGATCGTTGCGCGTTTATTAGATTACCGCTGATTATATACACCGAACCAGAAGCTCTGAAACACTAAAAAGAAAAATTATAACCTATACCCAATAGTATTACTCTAATCAAATTAAGTGTTACGTAAATGGAAAGGTATATATACACTTCGGGTTTCTCTTTCTACTGAAGTCGATCTTCTAGTAATAATCCGGTAGCGGATACAAGTCATCGCTGCCTTCCCTACTGCATTAATTTTGTCGATCGCTTTGCGTAAATTGAAACCCAGTTTCAAAACTCCATCAAGATATTAATCTCCCAGCATATAATTTAAAATATTTAATAGCATGTTACTCTTACTTAGCTCGCAAGTAATTAGCATATGATAATGTTACCCTAATATGAATGGGTTACGTGTACTAATTTCGGAGCTACTAAAGCGTAATTAATTTAACATTTCAATTATGAGCTCTTGCGTAATATTAATATTAGGAGGAGGTTCGTTCTTGCACGTATACAAAAGAAACAGCTATAATATTACTTGTAGATGTTGAATAAGAGAGTTTCTCCACCAACTATTCAATAATGTATCCATTCCAGTTTGATATTTAATTGAAAAATGATATCAGTTCTTCACTCCTTGAATTCCAGTTTGGAATTCACGGTCTATTAGCCAATCTAGTCGTTTGTATTTTCAGAATGTACGCGAGTTAGGTTTTGGCCTTTGGGAGCTGTCTTTTTAAAAAGTCTTCTTTCAAAAGCTCTTCCAACAAATTTTATTTATACAGAAATTACAAATTAAATTTTAATTCACAAGTACTGTATCAAAATTATTCTAAGCTGAAATTATACTTCAATGACCTAAATTTAGGGCGAGTAGCCTGAACAACCAACAATGCTAAAGTTGTGAGGCTCAAGACTGACTGACCTCCTTGGGCTCTCCAGGGTATTTATGCCCCTCACATTGTTTGTGGAATCTGCAGAGCTCACGTCTGCTTATTTCTTAATTCATTAATACAAAGTAACAATCTTAATTCTAGCAATAAGTTTCTTACGGTCTATTGTGACCTGCACCTGCAGAGTCAGGTTACGTCTGAAATACAATGTATTCACATCTATTCTCATGTCTTCTGTTTGACTTCTATTAACCTTTTATTATCTATCCTTGAATTATACAATGTTGCAAGTTAACTTAAGATTCAATAATTCCATTTAATTATACCTATATTTGATATGGGGATATGTAACTCCTCCCGACGTAGATGAAAATTAAGGGTTTTGCTTAATTTTTAAAATTCATTGTCCCTAAGAGTACATTTATTGTTTCTTTGTTTAGCTTTGTTTCTTTGTTCTTACGACTAAATTTTTTTTTTTGTTTCTATATCTAAGATACATTTTGTACAATAAATACACGGTTAAGAAAACGATTAAAATGATTAATAAAATTGTTCAAACACTTATGTTATTATAATGTAATTTCGGCACTTTTAACTCACTTAAGTGTTCTTTGTTATTGTCCATTAACTTCATGCCTTGGTTGAGATCATCTAGATCTAGGTGCTCTAGTTGCATTAGTATCTTGATGATTTCGTCGTCTTCGGGTTGTGTAATCTTGAACTGTAGTTCCAATAGATCTGCGAATTTCTTTGTTACTGTTGGGTCTTGGTATACTCGAATAATTTCGTTTTTCAATTTTAGATAGCAATCCTTTTTAATGGTGAATACTTTACTTCCGGTTAATGCGAAATTGTTTTCGTCCTGGTTGCAATGGGCGGTTGCTATTACTTCCTGTGGAAACACAGCAATCCATTTGTTTTCCGTAACTTTTTGAATTTTCATGTTGGTGATTTGTACTGGTTTTGCTTCACAATTGTTGTATTGATTTGAGAATCTTAATAATTGTACTTCACAAAGGCTATCTGCTTGAATGGCTGTTGTCGTTAATGATTGGCATAAATACTGGCTTGTTGCTACTTCTTTGTATTATTCGTTCGTGTAGTCATACCTAAGTTCATTTATGGAAAGGAACTTGATTTTAGCGATAATAACTTGATACCTGCTAGTAGCTTTCATGAGGAAAGCAAATAAGTGATAATAATTATGTGTTACTTTCTACTATGGGGATTTCTATTAAAATGTGATTTCGTTATTCCTTACATAACCTTTCACTATGACCATTTTTTCAAATATGAGTAAGTTAGATTCTACTATTTCAAAGGGTAGTTTACTGTTAGTTATAAATGATATAATTCTTAATAATTCATTTAACAAGTCAATAGGTTCTATAATGCTAGAGTGTAATGTGTTTAGTTTTGCGAATGTTACAGCGTTTTCTAAGGTAGTTAAAATTTGTTGGATTACAGTAAGGGTTGATATTATTTGAATAAATATTGTGTTAAATCTGATTAAATCTCGCATTCCTAACATTGTGGTTTGCATGTTATTTTCAAGGGTTTGTATTCTATTGGCTATACTGTCTTGGTTCTTACTAACTTTCTTAACGTATCATTAAATTTTATTATAGTTGACTGGGTTAAGGATATTTGATGTCTAACAATGGTTTTTATGTCGTTTTGGTTTTCAATTAGGTGTTGTATGGCGTTGTCATATCGTTCCGCATCTTGGTTGTGTGGATTGCCGGTGATAGCTTTTACAATGTTACGTAGGATGTCCTCTTTTTCGTCTTGTGATTTGATCTGTTGGTATTAACCTATTAATTTTATCTTCTATGTTTCTTAAAATGTTTTCTTTTATACTATTGTAATTAAGCATTTCTATTGCGTATTTTTTTTCGAATTTGGCTGTGTCCATTGATTGCTTCAGTCTGTAATAGTTGTCTCTAATTATGTGAAACTCTTGTTTTAATTCTGCTAAATCAAATTTCTGTGCGAATGTCCAATAATCTATTGTGTTTTGCATACTTCCCAATTTTACTGGTAGTATACCGGGGTTGTTTTTAATGTCATCGACTACTATGTCGTTGTTCGTTTTACCTGAGGGAGGTTGACGGCAAGGGTGATGGCTGTCCATCTGAAATTACAGGGTGTCTTAGGTTTTTCAAATGAATATATTTTACTATTTTTCCGTTGTCTACTACGGCTACATTTTTGTCTGATATCTTTTTGATTTTGAACGGACCTAAATTTCTGGGGCCGTTTTGTGCCTTTTACTTTTAAATTTTTTGTCATATACGGTTTGTCCTACTGAAAATTTATTTATATCGGCATTCTTATTGCGGGTCGCTGTAATACGTTCCTTGTTATCTAATTTATTTTTTACCTTATCATAAGTTATTTTTAATTATTCTTTATGGTATTTAGCATACTGTTGGTATACTTTTTTATTGTAATGTACATCGTAAGGGTTACGGGAATCTCAATGTCTTAATGTTAATTCGGGGGGGTGTAAAGTTTGTCGATGAGTGGATTGTGTTGTTGTAAGCAATTCGTGCGTATGACATTAAATTAGTGACGTGTTCTTTCCTACAAGTTAATCTTAATAATCTGACCTGTTCTAATAATTTTAGATGTAATCTTTTAATTAATCAATTTGATTGTGGGTGATTTTCCGTTATAAAATGAATTTTTATTTTATGGAATTCTAGGGTGTTTTGTATCGTTTCATTTCTAAATTCGCTGCCATTATCTAAAGCTATTGTTTCTGGTGTGCCATAAAATGTAAAATATTGTAAGAATCCTTGGTTTATGTCGATGCTATTTTCTGAAGTGATGGGTATCGCTTGGCCTACTTTGGTGAATGCGTCTACAATTGTTAAAAAGTTTTGTGTTTCTACTACTAGAGTGTCTGCATGTAATTTTTGAAAAGGTTTGTCGGGTGTTTTGGTTAAAATTAAGAGTACTTTTGGGGGTTTCTGTCGTATTTCGCTTTGTCGCATAATTCGCATTGGTTAATAAAATCCGTGGTTAAATATTTCATATCTTTAAAGTCGTATTACGGTTATTGATGCTGGAAATCAGTTCGGAGGTGCAATTTTTATTAAAACTTTGATATTAGTTCTAATTGCAGCTTTGATTATACAACTAGTTCTAATGCAAAGATTTGATTGCAACATATTATGGTTTACAGCGTTGAAGGATGTGATAGAAATGACCGTCGTTATAAATTACTGTTGATAAAAATCGCCCTATTTGATATAAATTAATTATAGTGTTTGGATAGTTAATTACAGTGCCTTGTTAGTAAGTAATTTAGAAGGTAGCATCGTAATCGTAGTTTTATGAAAATAATACTAGTTTGGAAAATGAATAACTGTGAGAGCTTTTAGAAATTTTATTGTTAACTACTGTTCAGTAGTCTTGTATAGACTGTTGTTATTGCAAACAGAGTTTTCTTTAAAATAACAACAGAGAAAAACATAAGATTTGCCCCTAATTGGTCAAATATGTGTGTATCTAGAAAAAGAATAACATAAACTGTTCAATTATAGACATTCAACCAATTTAATTATTATATATGGATTATGCGGATATAATTGTAAATTTTTTCATATAAAACCTCTGTGCTTATAATACGCCTTAAATAACTAAAAAAGTAATTTTAATAATAAGTTTTACCCATTTTTATCATTACCACCAATCACAATTATTAATTATAAAGTGCAGGAAAATGGTTGCAGGTAATTAAGCACTCCAAGTTAGCGTTGAATCGAAGTTCCCAACACAGGGCACTTTCGCCTTTAATGATATTTTTAATTTCGCGCTTTTACTCGCGTTTGAGCATCTGTTTACTAAATATTTCGGGCTTAATCCTATCACTTGAATTAACCGAAAATCAACTTTATCCTGCACGGCGATAGTTGTGTATCAATCGAATTTCAAGCTCTGCTCTGATCTCTGTTCTCGAGTAACTAAAGATGATAGATCCTCTCTTTTATTGTCCGTCGGTTTTATATATTTTTTGTCCCTGGGCCATTACACGGTAGTTTTCGTTCTCACGGGGTAGTACGTCTAAGTGCACAATTTTCGAGGACAATGCCGTTCTGTTTATATTAACAGTCATCTTGTTTTCACACTTTTACATTGGGTATCGAAAGCTTCGTCATTTGTTTACGATCGCAACGCATTTTCATGGCTGTAATACACGAGTATATGACCATTGGGCGTGATCTATCATGGGTGACGTTTTCATAGAATCCATGCAAATGTACGATTAACGTTTATGTGCGAGTTGCTTCCCAAGTGTCTGTCTGTATTTTTCTAATTTTAATACGAAGAGGGTAAAACACCGATAGCCATTAACGTTTGCATTTAATGTATTGGGTTCTTAACTATTTTAATTCTGTCCTAATTTAATATTACATTGAAATAGCCACCTTATTAATTGTAACTACGAATCTAAGTTTTACTGTCTGCTGTTGCGCTAAATGCTCATTTAACTAACTAAAACTAATAAGCTCATTTCTACTACCCAATGTTTCATGAATTAACGCACCTGCGTTACAAATAGTAACTGTACCAAATTTGAAGCATCACTCTGAAAATGAACTATTTAAGCAAATTGATTTAAAAAACTTTAAAGCTATACAGCTTCCTTATTTTTTAGTTTTCGAAAAACTGTTATCGGGAATTTAGACATTAGTTTTTCTTGTAGAACTGCTGTTAGAGGTTTTTACGCATTATTTGTGGACACCCTATTTAGATATATCGCAAACACCCATTTTAAAAAATTGTTGAACTACCGCCCAAGTGTAGAGGTTTCTTATCTTCAAACAAAAGTAGTATTCCTACAAACGTACGCGAGTGTAATCAGGATAGTAACTATGCTAACTAGATAAATAATTGTCAATACTAACTTTTTAATAGAAAAATTGATCTGAATACGACGAAGTTGATTAAGTTCAATCGAGTTTTTTTTCAGTTTTAAACTGTTATGAGAGTTAACTTATAAGAAATAAAGAAATTAAACTTAAAACGCGGCTGTTTCGGGTTATTTAGCTTCAAAATTTGCAAATAGATTTTTCTATCATCTATCGTTCATTGACTTTCCATAATTTTCTTATGTGTCTAGAATAGCGCACGCAAGTGTGTTTTTTCTTAAATTTTACTGTTACTGACAATTTGTAGTTTGCAATTTTTGAATAATATAGAAACAATATTTTTCGACGTTTTAAGAACAAATTAACAAATAGGGTGGCAATTTATAAGCTTACAATGGTCTATGTAAAAAATTCCCATAAGCGTTTCTAGGATACGAACGTAGAACTGAAACGGCATAGGACAGAGCTCACCCTCCAACAGCCCTCACATCCTATCTACTACAAATACAAAATTTAAATTTGGGATAGTCTCAAATAAATTGGTTTCATTGGGTTTTACTTTTTGTTAAAAGCTTATTTTTACGTTATTTACTCATGTTTGATGAGGTGTTTCATAATACAGTACTTTATGTTGGTTCTCAGTGTACAGTTAGTAAATAAACAACTTCAAAGGTAAGAAGGATTTATTTATTACGAAAGTATACACTTTGTCTTAGCATGCAAACATCCAGACTTGAGAAGTAAATGTCTACTACTGAAGTAGACACCTCATCTCACAACAAATGTATTTATCAAATACAATCTAAAACAAACAAATTAGAGGCTTTTGTTTGTTTTCTAAATAGTAGCTAATAATAAAGAGTTTTTAAAAATGTGTAATAATAATAATAAACGTTACCAAAGATTAAAAAATCTTCAGCCATTTTACACGGAGGAAGGAGCTTTTTAAAAAAGGAATTTTAAACAAAATAATAAGTTTAAAAGTTTTAGTAAAAATGGAATCCACAGAAAAGAGTTACAGAAAAAAACTCACAAATGGCAGGAATAA
This sequence comes from Platerodrilus igneus, assembly GCA_036346225.1. Lineage (NCBI taxonomy): Eukaryota > Metazoa > Arthropoda > Insecta > Coleoptera > Lycidae > Platerodrilus > Platerodrilus igneus. The sequence goes on along the minus strand of JARFIW010000089.1, from coordinate 22,922,460 downwards.
TCTCTAAAAATATAAGTTGTACGAAAAATGGAAAATTGAAAAGTCACACACTGGTTTTAAAAAATGAATTTTAACGTAATAAACGATGGTGTGTAAAGTAATTAAAGTTTACAGAATCAAGTAGAAGCGATAATGGGAGGTGAAGTTGGCGAGCGTAGGATCTAGAACTACCTAAACCAGTAGCATTAATGATACGAAGTGAGGTCCGGAACCCATTTTCTGCGCCTGCTAATGAGAATATACAGGCAAGTGGCTGCAAATTGTACAGATTAAGAAAAGCTTGATCTTAGTAGAGCCTTCCCTTTCAACTGAGTGAATTTGTAGACGGAAGCAAATTGTAAAACATATTCGAACTATATAAAATTTGTCGTGAGATCCAATCGTGTTCTAGTTAAAAAGCTCTCGTAGTTTTACTTCCATTCCATTTTAGCGAAACCTACGATTTATTTTTTATTGCGCCTAACAGCATTACTGTCAGAACTTCATTATGTTGTTAAAACTTTATCAGCGTTACTGTAGCCACTGCGTGTTGTACAATAAATTTTCGGACCGTCGGGTTACTCTAATTTTCTGTAAGTAATCATTTAAGTGCCTAATAAAAATCTTGTTTGTATATATGAGATTTGCAATTCATTTCAGATTTACTTAGGACCATGTTATACCGATAAAGACACGGTTTATTGCCAACAACCACACGCAACAATTTTTAATAGCTCGACCAGTCGTCAAGTGTGGTTTGTGGGCACATATATTTGACCCATGACCTGTCACGCTAACACGCAGGTGGTCCAAAAATTTCGAAACGTGCTGATTAAGTTTTTGTCATTTGGGTGCAAAACGCTTGTAAACAAATACTGTGAAATTCTTGGACGGCATTTCTTTTGATGTGTTCTGTGTTCTTTCGGCTCAACTGTTAATTAACGGAACTGATTTATCTAGAATATTGCTAAAGCTTTCTGGAACTTGTTTATGACTAGATGTTACTTTCTTTTAGTAATCCTATTCTAAATAGTGCCATAGAATTTTAAACGAAAATGAAAACAACATTGTTAAATTGCCAACACTGTAACGTACTTCAATCTACACTTTTTTCGTTCCAATACAAATCTAATTATTCACAAATATTTACAAAGAATCGATAATCTACTCACATGTTTTCATAGAGGTCACTGATGATGTTACAAACGATAATTACTACACTAAAATTTGACTTCGAGCTACAAGTACAGTATATTTATTATTAATGCAACAGCGTACGGTGTATTGGATTGATGCACCATTAATTTATTTACACTAATTTACGTAGACACTATGCGTATTTATTTTAACAACTCGTTCAACCAATTTAGTTCATATCCTTTGTAGTTTAAGACTACTACCGAACTCTACATCAGGTCGTACTGTTTATATATTGGATTACCATGCCGTTCCTATTCCAGAGTGTGCTAGAACATATTCGTAGCTTGGTTTTACCCATTTTCTACAGGTTTCTTAAATACACCCATATAGCTGTCAATCACACCATTGTTCTGTTAATGTTTTATTCCTTTCATTTTAAGAGATTTTCGGCGATAATATTGAAATATTTCATGCAAGTCCCATGTTCTTACATTGTCATTTTTATTTTGTGAAATAGGAAGTAACTATAAAATCAAAAATTATTAAAAAAATATGGCATTGTGAATCGCTACCCATTTTAGCCAGGAAAACACATAACAAACAATCTTATATTCAGTGAATGGGAAAGTTCATTACTACTGACCTTGGTTATTAATTGAGAACAAAGTACAGTCTGCCGGTGAACATAATTCAGCACCTGAACTAATTGCTGAAACTAATGTTTGGCAGATGTATGTATTCATAAGATACAGATGCTGTTACTACGTTGTTTGTTTTTTTTTAATTGGTTGGTTAGTTTGATGCAGCTCTTCAACCGTATCCTATTCAACGTTACTCGTTTCAACCTATAGCACAAACTGCATTGCTTATAATTTCAGTAAAATGTTGTAATCGTTGTTTACCTACGCAATTTTCTCGTATAATGGTTTGACCATTTTCAGTGATATCATTTCTGGACGTCATCAGTAATGGCGCCACCATTCTGTTCTCACTCACTACTATATTTCTTCAAATTAAACGTTTTTCGCCAATTTGTTTCACTAGTTTTTCATTTGTTCTTCTTGACCCAATTAGTTTTCAAAATTTTCATTAAGCACCACATTTCGAAAGATTCCTTCTATATTCTTGTTTCCTTTTTCTCGCATTGTCAATGCAAAACAACTAGTCGATACTACACTCGGGCAAATGTTAAAAATTTCTTGGGTATTTTTATGTAGGCAAATCTTATTTCTGGAAGAATATTGCATTAACAGTATGAATTTGTAAAAAGCTTGTTACAATATTTTTCTAATCAGTGTTAGCACTGCGAACAAGCAAGGAATACAGCTGCGCCGGAAGGCCTATTGAAGACGCGCGTGTTACTGATTTTTTGCCCCAAAGACCGATGGAAGGGGTTACAACCAGTGTTGGTCTCTAAAAATCTAGCCCGTTATCTACAGAGAAACTCGATGAAGCACCTCACTAAAGTGTTGTATTTTGATAAAGTATCGAAAACCTCAACTGTACTAACAAAAAGAAGATATCGGAATACTTTCATGTCAAAAATACATGTCCTAATCGAGAATTATCTTGGACGCCACCTAATCTCCAAATACGCGGGTTCCTAGAAAAAAACCCAAATGAATAACCAGAGCATACCAAAACCCGAGATCAAGAAGGTGGTTCTGGCCTAAAACACACACGAAGAATAATTGAGTACAATAGATTTAAAACAAACCTAAAATAAATAAAATGATAAGGACACTAATATAACTATATAAAACTGCCAGCTGATAGAAAGGGCTCCTAAAATCAAATGCTAAATTACCTGTAGATTAATCACGTCTCTGGGTAATTACAATATCTTTTACTATACCAAGGCTAGAAACTATTACCTTTGCATTAGTTGTGAAAACACCAGTGTATGAAACTCTATTGCAAAGTACATTCTAAACATTAGTACATATAAACATTCATAATCAAGAGCCAAATATATGTCACAAATTACTTATTTTAATGGAAAACGTTTTCGGTTAACAAAATTACTTTATAATTTATTAAAACTACTATAGGTACGTTTATAAGTTGATACTGGAAAAATGTTCATTAATTTACGGTTACGTAGGTGATAGTTTCAGAAAATTTATTATATATGCCTGGAAAGTCATTTGGCTGTAGATACTTTTTGGAAACAACTAATATCAATTATCTCTTGGACTCAATTTGTTTTAACTAGATTTTACTGAAACTTCTGGTCTTTGTTAAAAATAATTTTATGTTCTTGAGTAGCATGCATCTCTAACATAAGGTTGTCTACTGAAGGAAACAAGTAAAATTCACCAACCTGGTGGGATATAATTCCGAACTAACTTCGACTAATCAGTTCAATACTTAATTATCAAACGTTTACCATTCCTACTCAAGTTTACATGTTTTGTCTGTTAATGGTGATGAGCAAGTGCTCCGCCAAAATTACGCTCGCTCCATAAAAAGACCAAATCATATTTGGCAGAATACGAAAAATGAATTAAGACAGCACGTTGAAACTACTTCTGCTGGTTTTCTCTATCAAACATATGTAAAATTATCTTAGTGAAACATTAGCTGGAACCAGAGAAAGGGCTTTACTATTTCTTGCATTAGCATAATTTAGCATTTGGATCACGTTCATTCATGGGCGCCAACGTTATGCATTATTAATTAAAACTGCACTAATTAAGTATATACAATAACGATATCGTTCTTAGCCTTAGAACCGCCATAATGAATTTGACAACCTTTTAGTATGGACAATGTAAGAGTACAAAAATAATTCTTACTTAGATCAAGATATTAAAGGAAATAACCCCAACCCTATTGGAGGGATTTACCAAGACAGAAACCATTTAAATAAAATATAATTATAAACATTTCAAAGGAACGTTACAAAGAATCAGACTTGACCAATATTAAGCAGATAGACGTTTGATATATAATAGTTTAACATAGTGCACACAAATACTTAACGTAGAAAAATGTAAGTGTGGTGAAAACAAGGTAACTTGGCCGAGGAAAAGATAGGTCCATGAGCTGTGAATGTTTTTCCAAATGCTTTCAAATCAGCAAGAAGAAGTTTTTTGTAAAAAATATGTAGCCGTCAATTAATCCGTGGTTCCCTATCATGACCTGAAAACCATGATCTAAAGAAAGAAGTAGAAACAGACGGACATTACTAAAATTTCGCAAATAAGGTAATGCCATTTCATGGAAAAATCGCCTTTTTGAAATGGTATATGAATCATTCTCCTTAATTATAGAAAGAAAGTAAGAAAGTATCCTTTGTAGCAGCCCACTCCAATTTTGTTTTAAGAGAAACACTACAGAAAACAAAATAGGAGGTGTGTATTCAGCGTTGCCTTTTGAGCAAGGTTGTCCTTCCTATAGCGTGCTTCGAATTTTTTCATTGACGAATAATCCTTCTCTACATATTTGTTAGAACTAAAAAATCAGTTCTTTTTCTAAAGTTACAGAAGCCTTTACGTAGAAAGGTCATGAAATTTATAGAAAGCCAATTTTTTAAGCGGCGCCATTTTTTGGAATTAAAATTCTGGAGCTCTTTTGGGAAAAATGATTTTATGTTAACGGTATTAGTAGAAAACTATAATGTTAAAATTAATGACAGTTTAACTTGGTGGGAGGGTTGCCGCATTGACATAAAGCTTCAAACTGTAGAACTCTTTTCTGTAATTAATATTTGGAGGTTTCGGGATACGAAGTTTGGCAAGGGTATGTTTTATGAAACATTATGTTTGCTTTATATTTTTTTAGGCGTAGATTTTCCAAATTGTTTGCTCCTTAACTTATTTCAGTTAGTTGGTGCGGTACTTTTTGTATGGTTTTAGCTGTAGTGTTATGTGTATTCCGCAGCTCAGGCGTTTTAACTGTCTTTTGAAAAACTTTTTGTTTGTTAAATTTAATAAGTATCTCTGAAAAAACAACTACATCGCTTATTCTTGATAGTCTAGGGCGCAACCACACTAGCATATTGTAACAAAGGCAGTGAAATGTGTATAATCGAAAGAAACAAAACCATTTAACCTACATTAGATTGATCGACAGTAACAAATGTGCACTTAAAGAGCTAGTATAAAGTGTACAAGGGCGATGAATTTAGAACAATCTGGAAAAGTGCTAGTAGATTCTCGATTTACATAGTGGATCTTAGTAGTAACTGTGGTTTAATCATTGCGTTAAGAAGAATTTAGTGTTAGTAAACATTGTAATAATTATTGTCAGTGATTTAAGGCTTCTCTGTATTGTGAGTAATCAGGCTTAAATTCGACCAATAAATAACTGTAATAAGAAACTCGTTACAATATCAGATTTGGAGCGAAAATGAGGGTAGATAAGAACAACACTTTCTTAGAATATTATAAACTGTTAATTAATAAAAGTCATTTTACAGAAATTTATTTTTTAGTTTAATTCATCAGATCAAGCAAAATTGAGAGCAAGTGATGTTTTGCTTTGCCGCAATGTCCATGTTACCCTTAAACTTTTTAAATTAAACTATAATTATTTTAAATCAGGATTGATTCAGACAACAGTAGGCGTCCTATTAATTTCACTGCAAAAACTCTTTTGACGACAGATATAAACATATACATGCAATTAATTGTTTATGGTTAAGGTCTTTCACTGAAATGCAGTCTTAGACTAATTTTTTTTATTGCACCCAAACAACATAAATGAATAAAGATTTATTACACTTTTATGAATGTTGTGCCACTTAATATGTAAAGTGCTTTGCTAATTTAAGACTGCAATGCTTGAAATTATACCACGATACTGAAACTATTTCGGTCAAAGATGGCATACGAATCCATGTATTTTAAAATATCTGTCTAAATTTGCATCTTTAATTTACTTTAATGAAGAAATTTTTGGATTGCAAAAGTGTTACAAGCATTCTGATAAAGTGCTTATTTGTGCTATTGCGATTAGCATCGATAGTTTTCACATCCGAATATCAAACTCATATACTTGAAGGATATTTTTGAAGTAGTAACTAATTAATAGAGTTTGAAAATACAGGTAATGGCTATGTTTGGATAGTTATAGAAAATAAATGCAACTTTTCAAAAATCAGCTGAGAAACTAAACGATTTTATGCGTGAATTACAAATTGTGTTAATAGATTTTGCGAGTTTGAGCCTGTGGCACATAGAAAGGGCGATGGCAAGCCACGTGTACTTACCAAAGTAGTGGTTAATGACATTCGTTAGCGAACGGAACAAGAGGCCGGAAAGGCCTTAAAGCGTTTTTATCAAGAAGTCGAATAAATGGAACCTTGATAAGTTGAAACAGCATGAAATGTGGGAGAATTTTGAATAGAGTGTTGAGCAAGAAGTAGTTGGAAAGAACAAAAGAGGATAGAGGGTGAATGGTTAGTGATGGAAGATGAAATTAGCAGGGCAAATGAAAATTAGGAAACAATACAAGAGCCTGAAGAAATCTAAGGGTAACACACGAGATCATGAATTTGATAGACGACCAACGAAAATTTTAGAGTGCAAAAATTGTGATAGGTAAAGTAAGTGTTGGAGCCTCAAGAATGAGATTAATATGAAAAGCAAGTTGGCAAAGAAACTGAAATGCAAAGAGGCTGAAATCTGCTTGGTCTGAGAAAGGTAGATGCAGCTTACAGGAAAATCAAAAAAACATTTGGAGAGAAAAAGCGCAGATGTATAGATGTAAGGGACCAAATTGGAAGCCGTTTAGACACAAAGTGGAAAAAACACATGAGGGTTTTATCAAGGAATAGAACTTACTGTTCAAGTACTCAAACGTGAAAAGGTAATTGATAAAGATGAGAAGTGTAACAGGATACTTAGGTCTGAGTTCGAACGTGCATTGATAGATCTGAGTAGGAATAGTGCATCCGGAATTGATGAAATACCATTGAATTTGCTAAATGCCACGGGAAATATAGCTAGGACAAAACTGTACCATGTAGTAAGGAAGATGTATGAGATGGAGGAAGTACTCTCTGATTTAAAAAAAATATGATTCCCATATCGAAAAAATAGGAGCTTACAAATGTGAAAACTTTCGAACCATAACTTTAGTCAGTCAGGTCTGCAAAATTCGCCTACAGCGGATTGAAAACAAAATAAAAAGGATATTGGAGGAAGACCAGTTCGGTTTTTGGAGAAATGTTGGAACACGTGAAATTAGTTGAGTCTATAGCTTATGAAAAGCAATCCCGCGTTTTTGGCCTTTACTAATCTAGGAAATGCTCTTCATAATGTTGATTAGAAGAAACTTTTCGAGACTCTGAATATGTCTGGGGTATAATACACAGGAAGAAGGGTTATCTACAATTTATATATAGGGCAATCATCAGTGATAAAAGTCAAAGAGTTCTAAGCAAGCAAGGCAGGGTTGTAACCTATCCTCTTTGGTAGTTTAACTGGTAGGTAGAACAAGCAATGAAAAAAATCAAAGAAAAGTTTAGGAAAGGTGTTAAAATTTACAGAAAGAGATTTAAGACAGTTTGCATATGATATTGCCATTTTATCAGAGTTAACAAGGGATCTAGAAGACTTGTTAAATGGCATGGGATCTGTTTTGAAAAATGATTATATGATGAACATTAATAAAAGTAAAACAAGGGTGATGGAGTGCATCGTGTAGAATCAGATGAAACAGCGAACCTCAGATTGGGTTATAAAGCATCGAAGAAAGTAGAGGAATTCTATTACTTAGATAGTAAGATAACTAGGGATGCTAGAAGCAAAGAGAATATGTAGTGTAGGTTGGCACTACAAGGAAGGCATTACTGAAACATAGAAATTTGGTGACATCAAAAATAGATTTATGTATTGGGAAACCATTTTTGAAGGTTTTTATGGAGCTTAGTTTTATGTAGAATTGAAACGTGAACAATAGGCAGCACTGAAAGAAGGAGAACAGAGATTTTGATTTGTGGTGTTACAAATAAATTTTAAAGATCGGTTAGGTGGATTGTGTTTGAAATGAATAGATATTGAAACTTGTTGGCGAGAAGCGAGCTCTGTGGCAAAATGTAAAGAAAATGAGAGATTGGATGATTAGACAGCGTGACGACTGAGAACCCAAAAACAACAGCAAAATTAAGAAACTAGAATTCTTATAAAAATTTTTAATCAATTGTAAGAAATGCATGGCTTGGTGTCCATACAATGCAATCTTTTATGTCCGTTTGCCAACAGACCACAAACAAATTGCGACAACCCGTTGTTTGTCGATAATTTTTGCTGTTTAAAATCTTTTTCTAACGAAGCATGGTTTCATGTTTTGGGATACGTGAATTCACAAAACGTACGTCTGTGGAGCGCTAATAATCCGCATATTTTCATTTATTTTTTACTACATCCCGTGTATGGATGGCGGTTTCCAGCAGATGAATAATTGGACTTAATACTACAACTTCACCGTTAATGCAAAGAGATACAGGAACAACATCTTGAATGAATTTATTCAATAACTACAGGATAACGAACTTAATCATTACTATTTTCAACGAAGTAACAGCACATGCAACACGAGTTACTACAGTTTTTCTCGACGATTTTTTGTGATCGGCTGACAAGTTTAGGTTTAGAAGACGAGCTCTTCTATGGTTGCCTGAATTGTTCTTTACTCACTAGTTTGTGTTCGTTTGCTCAAGAAACAGGATATCTAGTACCCCTGTTATTAATTTAAAGGAAGTACGGCCACGGACGTGCTACCATAACACTAGAAATGATGCAAAATGTATTTGACAGCATCAAAGAAAAATAAATTTGTGTACAGAAAGATCCAATAAATATTTTATCCTTATTTGTTAATGAGAAAACGTTATTAACTTTCAAAGGCTTTCCAATGCCATTGAACGTCGCAGCGTTAAAATTTCATAACCACCCCTACTCAAAAATAACTTTTGGCAATTCCATTCAAAACCTATTTTAGAATTTTATGAACTCTTCATATGTTGTCTATAATGCCACAGTTTTAAGCAATTTTTTTTTTTAAATTGAGTTTGATATGAAACTATAAGAGCACTTGCTTGATTATATAACGAAGTAAACATGCTATTTCATCAATTTGATGTAACAAGTATTCGATATAAATTCACTCGCAGTTGCAAGCAAATTAAGTTCAAATGTGCAAACGTCACGACAAATTGTGGAAGTGGAAATCAAGTAAGATGCATTGCCATGATTAATAGAACGATGAACTTGCATGAAATTTAGTGACTCATGTATCATATCATATCGACTCAATTGTACTTAAGAACGCCGTCCGAAAAACGTTGTTTCAAAAGCACACCACGACCTGGACCTCGCCTTTCTGGAAATGAAACCTGTAGTGTATTTCATACCATCCTACAGTTCAACCCGTCGCACTTACAACCTATTCTGAATATTTCCACCTACTTGTCTCCAAATTTGATCATCAGAACTCTTATGGTTCACTAAGACCTTCCACAGATCCTGCTAATTCGATGTAGCAGAAGACTATTGTTAAGTCGCCAGGTAATATATGCTACAATGTCGGTTTTGTTTGAAACTTTTAGTTGATCCAGACCACCAAATTTATTTTTAAACACCCGAAATAGTTTTCGGGACATATTAAGGTCCGCCACTACGCAATCTACCAGGGATAGATCATCTTGTACGTAGGCATGAATCAATCATACCTCAATTCAGACACTTGTTCACATTCACGCGTGTAACTGTTTGTTCGTCTCACTGCTTGCCGTTCTTCGACATCGCCGACGTCATAACTGTCGTATAATAATAGCCAGTTAACATGCACCATTATTGTTCTTCCGTTTGAGAGATTACGAATCCGATATACTATATAGTTGATCCTTTTCACAACTTTGCATGAGCCTTCTCTCCTAATGTCTTTGTAACTTTGTGACAGTCCACGCTTCCGTTTGGAATTGTATAGTCATACATTGTCCCCACACCCCCTCTTGAAAACCAGAATCCCGCGCTTTGCGATCTGGATATTATTTCTAACGTCACCACAATGTCATGTATCTTGTGCTTGAACTTCTCAGAATAGTTCTCGTCAACGATATTATCTCCGGGCTTACACCTAATTCAAGTTCAAATGGTAAACGTATTTCGCGTCCCAGCATAGCACACACAGGTGTCTATCCAGTGCTCTCATGAATCGAAGATCGATAGGCTAATAAAAATAGATGTAAATATGGGTTGAGTGACCGTTTTGGAAAGCTACTTGCTCAAGGTGCCGTTCATGCGCTCTATTATGTCATCTGATTGTGAATGTAATGGTGTTGTTCGGTTTCTTCTTAATCTCAGCAACCAGCAAACTTCTCGGAATAACCCTAACTCAAAATTTCTGCCCAAATCCGCGTGGAACTCCATAGGAATTCCAAAATGCAAAGCAGTTCCGTTACTAACGTCAGCGAGGGTTGCAGCTTCTTGGTGTGGTATGGCATACCCTACGATCCGCTAGATATAATAGTCCATAGCCCCTAAGATGTACTTATTCCCGGGTTTCAGGTAATGGACTGGCAATATCGACTACCACTCTTTCAAGGGGCAACCCGCGTTGTATTGCCTCATTGGAGTCATCCGATTTCCCAATGGTGCACACAGCTGACACTTGCGGCACCAATTTTTGACATCGTTGTTGCAGCTTACGTAGTGAAATCCTGATCGGATCTCCTCCAGAGACTTCTTAATGCCAAAGTATTCTACCGATGTCCCATCGTGTAAATGTCCTAAAACCTCCGAGACTCGGCTTTTAGAATCTACCACCTGTGAAGCGTACTTACGAATCCATCTCCATTGTCCAAAGATCTCACTAAGATCCAATCCCCTGTCTTCAGGGAACCCATTGTGCCCAGTACGATTTTAGGTTGCTACTTAACGGATTAATGTCCTTTCAGGAGTTCTGACTTTCCAACACAGGGTGATACCTAGATCTTTGTCATTCTTCTGTTCGATTTGTAACTGTAGAGGTTACCAATCATCATTGATCGTGGCAGTCCGACAATGTAGATCACATTTTGTATTTAACCGTGAGCAATGTCTACACTTTTCGGGACAAAGTCGTCTCAAAGCCGCAATCGCACTACGATGATTTGTACAGCACAGTTTCGTGTGACAGTCATTTCTCTCCATCTAGCGTTTTGCCCTTTGATGTTTCTGAACTGCAATAGTCATTTCAACGCTGCGTGGTTGCATCTCGGGCGAAATTTTCTCCGGCACAGGTACTTATAAAAGTGTTCTCGGAATTTTAACACAGCCACATTTCCCCTTCGGTAACGCACTTCCGTGAGGGCTTCCAAACCGCCCTACTAGTAGCCAATGAACCTCTCTTATCCGTTTGGTATCTGGAAGGGTACACTTCCGATGGCGACAATGTTTGTGTCCATATAAAAGATAAATTTGCCTACGGACCGAGGATAACTTAAGATCGCAGCTTATGTCAATAAATGCCTTATATGTTGGGACACATTTTTGCTATCTTTATTCCAAACATATAGCACCCCTTTTCAGTCAGTTGACCAAGGGTTTGGCAATATTTGCAAACTCAGAAACGAATGTTCTATAATAAGTGCAAAACCCCAGAGAGCTACGTTGTTTGGCAACGGCCACTGTTATACAGCCGTAACCTTCTACGAGTTTGACCTGACTTCCTAGCGCAATACTACGAGTCTTAGGTATTTCGCCTCTTCACCTAGCAGCTAACACCTCTTTGGACTTAGCTTTAGATTGAATTTTCTTGGTCTTCGAGACACTTCTTTGAAATTTCCCAAACGACTCCCAAACACGAACACGTAGTCCCAATATACGAGGAACATTTTCCACGACAGCCTGCGCTAGATGCTACCCGTTAAACGTTTGAAGGTGGCAGAACCCCAATTGGCTTGTCTGTAAGCTGCCAAAGGCCAGTACCAATACTGAATGCGGTCTTTTCCCAATATCTGGGTTCCATATTCACTTGCCAGTAGCCACTCTTTAAATTCTTGGAAGTGGGTAACCATCCTTTTCGGTAATGTCATTTAGTCGTCTGTAGTCCACACAAAATCATGTCGACGCGACATCCAAGACAATGATGTCATAGTTGCCAAGGTTATACATTATTAATCAACACAAGCGAATCACAAAACTGTACTAGTTTAGAATACAAAGTAAGCAAAATAGCGTTTTTAACCTTAAAACCACTATAATTAATTTGATTATCTATGAATATGAACAATGTAATCTTACAAAAATAAACTTTCTTTAGATCAAGAAGGCATGTAATCTAATAATTATATTTCTTAAAGAAAATATTCGTAATTCTATTGATGAGATTTACCAACACAGAAATTTTAAAAGGAAATATAATTACAACACTTCAAATAGATGTTACAAGATACTCAAAAAGTGAGTTCTAAGTGTTGTCGTTCGGGTAGGAGACGTCTGAAAGTATGTAGGCTTGGATTGATTAATTGTTTAATAACATAAGCAAAAATAATTATAAGTTCCAAAAAATACATAAAATTAAAGTGAAATTGACTAATTTTAATTCTTGAAGTAGTTCGGAAGTCTTCGGTTATCTTCAGAACTTTTCGGAAGTTTGATGCTTGCTTGTGAACACCAAAATAAACTCAAACATTTATTAAATGAATGTTTATATAATTTGAAAGCGGTGAAAACGGCTTCGGTGATCTTCGGGATTGTTCGAAAGGTTCCGTTTCTTCTTTTTGTCACAATGTTAAGTCACAAGAGTTATGATTTGAAATTAAAAACTACTAATTTACAATATTTACAAGTATGGAGAGTTCAGAAGTCTTCGGTTGTCTTCGGAACTTCTCGGAAAGCTTCGGAATTGAATAGTGAAGTTTAATAATAACCTGAATAGCAAATATTTGAAATTAAAAACTACTAATTTACAATATTTACAAGTATAGCGGGTACAGAAGTCTTCGGTTGTCTTCGAAACTTCTCGGAAAGCTTAGAAATTGAGTGGTGAAGTCCAATAATACCTTGAACGGTGGTGAATAGCAATTAATTACAGGTTTGGAAAGCCCAGACGTCTTCGGTTGATCTTCCGTACACTTTGGTAGAGGTCGTGGACGTGGTGCCCCAGGCCTAGTAGGGTACGGCTCCGTCAAACTCTACGGGGGTGTTCTCCTGGAGGTAGACCTGCCTCGGATACGGTCATATGGAACGGATCGCACTTCGAAGGGCTTTCCGCATTTGTTTTCGGGCTGCTTGATGTACAGAACGAGGAGGCGGCTCCGTGGCGTAGTGGTATGTGTGTGACTACTACGCCCAAGGTCCCGGGTTCGAATCCCGACACGGTCCGCTTGAAAAATGTTAGGCGAGCATTTTTCACAAAAATACACCCTCGTTCGGATGAGAGGTAAAATGGAGGTACCGTGTGTGAGTGTTGTCACGCACGTTAAAGATCCCTACCTTGCTTGGAACAGCAAGGGTTCGGCAAAATTCAAAATTTTCCAGGTAACAAAAACTCGCTTCCTGGCCAGTGTAGTACCTTCGGGTGGAGCATTGGAAAATCACATGTAATGTACAGAACGAGGCTTATTTCCCATACATAGGTTGTTTGATTTAGACCAATGAACTATTATGACTGCCCCAGGTACGGCGGTGGACAGCGTAACGTTCGGAGAGTACGCAGGCTATGATGATCGCTGCGTTTCGAATTATAGCAGGCTATGGAGAGTGCTGCTTGGAAGGTTATTTGCAGGCTATGGGGAGCACTGCAAGGAGAGTATTCCTAGGCTATGGCGAGCACTACGAATGTCTTCTGCAGAATTTGCATTTTCATATATACACTCCCATTTCCTATTCTTCCTGTGTTGAAAAACGTTAATGATGTCTTTAGCCAATGAAATGCGTTTTTCGATTTTTGATTGTAAAAGAATCTCCAAAGTTTCGTTTAACCAATGAAAGTACAGAGTTTTGGGTATCACAAAAACTTAGTTGGAATTTCTCGACATTCTTTGGTTTGTTCTATTTTCAGCTCGTGTACTCTCATATAGTCAACTGCAAATTCTGTCTGTTCAGTGCTCTGCGTGTGGTGGAGTCAACAAAAGCTATTATTTATAGTGGTTGCACACTCGTATTGAGTTACTGAAGAACCTGTTATTACAATTTTTGTTTTTTTCCTACGTTAATACAAATTTAGCACATGGGCAATTATACTACACTTTTTACTATTTTTTACTATTTTTGACTGTGCTATTTGTAGCGTGAAGTTTGTGGGAGAGCACTTTGCATCTTTTAACCTGATATCTTGCCTTTTGAAGAATTATTTGTATACTCTTTTATTTTCTTTCTTTTTTACTTAGTTGAAATAATTACGTATTTATTTTGTGAAATAGTGACACTATAATAACAATAACAACAGTATCTCTCGTGTATTAATAAATATATTATATAAGTTTACTACGTTTCTTCAGCACGTTGCTTTTAGATAAACAATATTGGGCTTTGCTCTTTACTCTTGCTGCTAGCAAGCATCATTGTGTTTGTCATCGATTGTGTTAAGGTCACCTAAAACAAAATTGCAAAAGGTTTTTACATTTTAATTTTAAATTTTAGAACTTTGAAAACTCGATAGAACTCTTTTATCTAATATTATATGCCAACTTTCAAAGATTAGTGGTAGTTTAAAAAGTTGAAGAACTTATCCATTCTGTGGGACGCAATTGTTCATAACTTTCGCTTTTATTATGTGCCAATAAAAATAAGTGGCTGCTCGGAATACTAACTGGCTGCAATAAACATACTCTTAAAATACCTTAACTTGTATACATATGAAAATTAAGGAAGCAGTAAAAACACTCGACTGAAGTTCCTCCAGTGCACTTCTTCTTTCAAGGAAACTGCGCGCTTTAAGGCGATTAATGTCTACTGAACATACACTATAAAATATTAGTTTCTGTGTTGTAACAATCATTTGCTTATCAGAAGCTTGTAAAATTAACGATCCGCTAACAGGCTCGTTCATAAATAATTCGCACAATGAGAGAGATAAAATACGAATTGATTTACATACGACTGCTTTTGATTTCTACTTCAAAATTTGATCTCTTAAAAATTATTGAGGTTAATTTTGTTCAGTCGTTTTATTGTAATATTCCTACCTTCCTTCACCCACGATAGTGTGTATAATGTAGTAATTTATTCCGGAAGGCAGTGATTTATCTGATAGGCTAGTAGTGTCTATTGTTACAAGTAAGTAGTTCCGCGCACTGATCTCACTTATTACCACTTGTCCTTTCTGTTTCAGATGGTACAAGCTATACAAGTCTTAAGGTTTCACCTCCTCGAATTAGAAAAGGTAAGTAGTTTGAAAGTTATTTGAGAGAACTGAATGTTTGATTTGATCTTGAAACTAATTTTATACTTTTCTAGAGAAACTTGGAATTATTCACGCTTTGAATATTCCTCACAGTGTCTAAAACGCTTTATTAGTAATGAAGGTTTTCAGCCTTTGTTAACGGGCTCTAAAAGTTTAAGCACTTTGCCAACTAAATACTAATTAGTGTAGGCTCTATTTTGGTTAAGGGTGTTCCTCAAGGTTTTACACTAGGTCACTTATTATTATTTAGAAAAACTTTGGATGATTTATGTTACGAATTCTTTCTACGTGCGTTAAAGTGACAACTGATTGATTATTCTAAACAAAATATGAAAACAATTTTAAAATAGTGCTCGTAAAATTCGGCGACTATTTCATTTACAATTTTAAGTAATCGGTGTCTGCCATTTATGAGGTTCTCTATGGTATATTCCATTCTGACTAAAAGTGCGATTACTTTTAAGTGCTCCTTCCTCTTTATGACCTACACTCGGAGTTTTATTACGTTTCCAATTAACGTTTCGTTTGTATATTTTTAAATAGGATGATAAAATTTAATTTACAGCAGTATTGACAAGTTATCAAAATTGTCCAATTAAAAAGATACATTTGCTGTTTAAGCTCTAATTAAACCCCTATGATGCAGTTCTCAATGAGTGATATATATATATATATATATATATATATATATATATATATTGATATGATAACGCCGCACGCCGATGTAATAAACGTCCAGTTTTCTGCTGTCCGCCACCGCTCTGTGTTTTTCTAATATTCTAATTTTAATTATGCCACGGCTAGCTCAGTTTAATTCACAACATAGAGTGCACAACGTTACGATGATCAAATACTTTACCCCTTTTTCCTTAAATCTTACCTGCTTAGAATGATAAAACGAAGTCGATCAATATTTGTATAATGAAAAGAACTAATATCTACACTTCACAGTTTTGTAATTTGGCAAATAAACCCTTGAATTAATTAATAATATTTAGATTATTTATCCCAAAAATTGTATCTCCCTTTCTTTAATTTAAAGTCACCAAAAACGACGCTTATACTGAAAAATCTATAACGTTCAAGACCTTTTCCTCTTTCTACGTATTAAAAAAATATTTTTGTTGAATTCTTACAAAATTGAAAAATATAGTCAGTGTTTAAATTAAAATTTGAAATGATTCCTTATACTAGATAGCTCTGACCTGTGGTTTTCCCGGTGTGTCCTTTTCCCCTTTGGTCTGCTGCTACGTGTTGTGGATGAACACCCCTTTATTATCTTCAATCGAGTTGCTTCGTTAAAACAATGTTCTGCTTTGTACTCATTTACGTGAGTTTGAACCAATAATTCTATTTAGTATTGTTAACCTTTGTTTCCAAAATTTACCTCGTGCTTTACTTAGATTTCCCGGGTGCAACTTAGATTTCTCAACTTAGATTTCCGGATGCTACTCAGATATCCCGGGTGCAACTTATATTTCCCAACTTAGATTTCTTGGGTGCAACTTAGATCCCTACATTATTATAAACAATTCACCTAAATTAATTAACAAAAATTTCTACTCACGTTTTCAGCAAACGGCGAAAGCTTTTTCATATATCTTCACTATAACTTGTTCTCAAATATGATATAACACCACTTTTCACAAATTTTAATAATTTAATTTGAAATTTATTTTGACGCGTAAATTTTTGAGCAACAGTGATGCAGCTTCGACATGGTTCAAATTGAGACTGAGCCTCTGATCAAACTCTGGGCGTTATATAGCTTATGCTATCTAAATTTCATTGGTTTATATGAACTGTGGTTCAAAGTCTTGTAGCCAACCATAAGTTGTTTTGGATATTCTTATGAGTTTTACAAGTTTAATTCTGATTAAACTATTCCGTAATTACTTATTCTGCTCATATTTCTATTATTTCTCGATCTTTGAGCGCTTGTTTTGTTATTATTACTGGAAATTTTAATTTACCTTGGTCTTTAATTTAGCTTATGGCTCTTGTTTGTGTAGATAAAGCTTTTGGGGAACTGAACTAATAAACTGATGCAACATGAATGATGTAAATCAACATGTTTCTGTTTATGTCTTGTATTTAAAACTTATTTTGAAATGTGCGTTTCTTATCAAAACGCTTTACTACATTCTTTCTTTATCGCATGCTTAATTGCGTGATGACTTACTAGGTTTTATCTTATTCCATGCGTATCTATCTGTTTATAAATTTATGAACGCTTCTTGAAGTAGTTTAATTGCTTGTATAATTATCTTTCTGCTGAATATGTGTTCTATTATTGAAAGACATGCTTACTGGCATTGACTAAAGTTAATTGCATTCTTTATACAGGGTGTTAAATGTTTGTTCTTTACATAATATGCGAATTATTTATTTTTCATGCTAAATAAATGCAGTTTTCTAATTCCTATTGCTATGGAACCGCTCACCAAGTTGAGTTACACTATTTCCCTCGGCACATTGCTTATCCAAATCTCTCCTAAGTTACCATTAAAAGTGCATTCAAACCTCCGAAGTTTCCCATTACAATTCCATTTACAATTAACAAATCATCACTCGATGCATTTACCACTACCATTCCATCATAGACCGCCTTGTACGCTCCAACCACCAAAATGACAATCATCATTTGGTTTTCGACCCTACTTAAGGTCAGTTTGACGCACCTCTAACTTCTTTTCTATTCTGTGCTAATCTAAAAAGTTCTATCTACCCTTCACAACCTAAATTTCTAATAATTGGACTAATATAGTTTGGTCTAGGTTTTCCTATACTTTTCTATCTTTTTCCTATCTACCTGGCTCTAAATGGATTATTCACGGGTTTTCATATTTAGAATACAAATATACAGAATGTTTGCAATTCCGAAGTATGAGTATTATAGTATTTAGAACAGTTTCTTTATTTTTCCCTGGTTTTGGAGTGTTGTATGTACACGGTTTGGTACTAATGACCTTTACATGACCCCTTATAACATCAATATATATATATATATATATATATATATATATATATATTGATGTGATAAGGGGTCATGTGATCAAGAGGTTACGAGCGGTCATTGAAACCTAAATTCCACAAATAAAACCCGAATATTCATTGTTCCATCCTGTATAAAAACAAGCGTATTGCATGTACAAAGCCATTAAATTCATGCGCGTTAATAAAAAGCATATTTTTCCGTGTGTGTAAATAAAGCCTTCTTAATAAAAATGAGTTTCATTCTAAGAGATATGAACAAAGCCATTTGATACATCCGCGTAAAAACCATATCAATCATAGCAATAGTTTGTACTTACATACTTTATAAAAGCTTCGCTGTTACGTCAGTATTTCCTTAAAGATTTTCAAAAACGCCAATTCATTACCACGATTACCACGACACACCAACTTGTGTGTAATTACAACTAACAATATTTGTTATGAAATCACTTAATAATATTCACTATTATTTGAGTTAACCTCGATGGCGAGCGAAGAAAAGTAAGAGAACTTCTCACACCCCCTTACAGCTGGTTATATAGACTACAAACACCCCCCCCCCCCACCATCAGTGTTGTTTAAGTTTCTACCACACAAACTTTCTTGGTATTTGCCAATCGTCGGCTCGCTTCTTGAAATTCCTATCACTTTCACTTCCACTTTCGAAATGGAGTGGCCATTATATGTTGTAATCCATTAGTTTTAAATGTTGCAAATAACTTTTCCGTAAGCAGGCAAATCAAATCCAAATTGTTAAAACGAACTAGTCCTTCTTTTGCAAGCTCTTCTCTTGCATCGTACATATTAATAAAATGGGTCTTGTAAAATATCCTTAAAAAATATATCCATAGGCTCATTCTTCTTCTCTGCAAGAACTCCAACATAAGAAAACTTTCCTTGGTTATTATTGGTAAGTGTGGAGACATTATACAAGCCGCTTGTAGCCAAATTTTTCCATTCATTTTAAAATGATTTATTAGTATTTTCTTTAATATGTCCATCTGGCATTCTTTTTCTGCTAGATGTTTGAACTGCTCGTTTAATGCGATAGTTTTTGTTTAGTACTCAAACTTCTTCCTTTTTAAATATACTTCCTCCAATTCTAATCTTCTTTTCTAAATCGATTGTACGTAAATAACCGACATGTTTTATTTTTTACGGTGCACGGTAAAAGTTTATTGCATGTATTGGTCCACTTTCTTTTGTGGAGAAACATTACTTAGCGATCAGTGCTAGTTTGCCGATGTTTATATTTTCTAAAAGCGTCGAGAAGAATGTTTCAAATATTGCGAAAACGTCTCTGGCTTTAACATAACACTTGTGTGGAATTAGTACGCCGGCTTTTTTCGATTCATCTTCCAATACTTCTATGTAATTAATCCGTAAACAGTCAAGACTGTAAGCGAAAATTACAAAATTTACTATCGTATTCCTGTGTTCTATACTGTATGATATCTTAAACTGCAATTCAGTAAGTTTCTGTGTATTACTGTTTCTCCAATAGACGTGATATGGAAATGTAATTATATACAATTTTGCTGATTTTCGGTTAGCATCCTCCACACCGAATATATAGGTGCATTTCAGAAGTATAATTTGCTATCTTTCAACAAATTTAAATAGTTCCTTAACGGATTATAGGCATTATCTACCGTATAACAATTTCCCCCCGAATAGCTATATATCGCAGCTTTTAGTCTCGTAATACCGACTTCTATAGCAGGATTAGATCTAAATGTATGGTTTAATAGAACATTTGGACAGTTGACAAAATTCACTGTATGATTCCCTATTTCTTTGCTAAGGCTTGGACTGGTTACTTGGATATAAAAATGTTATATATCTTAACGCGGGTATTGGACTTACCTACCTTAAGCAGTCTTTGTCAGCTATTATATTATTATCTAAAATCACGTTATTGTGTTCTGTGCAATCTTCTTGGCAGATAAAGCTAAAATTATTTGTTACGTATTCGGTTATTTTTGCCGGTTAAATATCCCATTAAAATTTCTATCCAAAGAATATAAATTTTCTTTTTTGAGATGATCTAATGTATCTGTCATTTTCTCCATCAAAATCTTAAACACAACGCTAAAATCTTGGGTTATACTCGGATCCAAGGGACATAAATATTCTTTTTCGAGATGATCCAATATATCTGTCATTTCCTCCATTAAAATCTCCAACCGAACGTCTGCCAGTTTCATCTTGTTCAGTAAACATATTGGGTTGTACACTTTTTCTTAATTCTCTCCAGACTTCTTTCTCAATAATCTGTTTTACTCCACGAATCACTTTGTTTTCGCATTCTAGTAGAAATAGAAGTTCAGCTTTTACTCCATATTTAGCAGATACAGTTTTCCAGAACTTCTCACCTAAGTAACTATTATAGGCGTTGCGTATCTCTTTCTTAAGTAGCAATTTACCCTAATTTTTTATTTTCCTTCGCAATCTACAACGTGGAGTATCTTAACTGGCATTACATTATTGCAGAAAGGTTCTTTAGTCAGATTCTAAGAGTTTTTCTTCTTTGGTATAGTTGATGTTTTCAATATTGGTGATTAAATCGTTATTGTCCAGATTTTATAACAATAATCACAACCCAAACCGCTCATTTGTAGATTTTATTCTAGCACCAAAGAGCTACGCGATACTAAACACTTTAGGAGAGTTCATGTTGATTGTCTCGACTAACATCGAACACTAAATTACTTGAAAGATGCTCCCTTATATACCCTTAAAAACGAGAACCGCAAGTTGCCGAAAATATCCGAACAAGGTTAGGGAGTTGGAAGAAAAACTTAAGTGGTGTAAATCCCCAACAAAAATATTGTTTTATACATTTTATAAGAAGCCGAAGGATATTGAAGACACCGAACAAGGTTGGAAATCGGTCGGAAAAACAAAAGTGAGAGGCAAATTTTTGCATATATAGACACATGCAGAACAAAATATCATTATTGTACATTCTTAGAAGAAGTTAAAATTACGCAGAGGGATACCAAGTTGTGCAAGCGCAGCAAAAATATTGTTTAATGTATAAGAATTTATACAAATTAGAATCGATCAATTAGGGAATAGGTGGCGGAACTAAAAGTATGGTGCAAATCCACCAGAGCGCAAGCACAGCAATATAACGTCTTATACATTTTAGAATAAACCCAGTGATGTCAAGAACATTTGAATACAATCGGGAATTGGACAAAGAAAAACGATAGTACTAAGATGATATATTGTTGCGCTTGCGCTCTGATTATATTCTACAGTTTGAAAATCAGAACCAACTGTACCCAGGAATTACTTGTTAGAAGAGGAGTTGTAAGGCGGAAAGGTAGATTTAAATTATATAATAATATATTCAGTTAGATATGTTAAAAACAACTCCAAGTAAAAATAAGGAAATTGTTGCTTTTGTTATCGTTCGTGTGGACGGCGTTTGAAAGTATGTAGGCTTGGCACTATTAGTTTTTTAATATGTATAAGCAAAATAATTTTAAAGTTCATAGGTATATACAATGAAAGTTAAATAATAAGTCACTCTTGAACTTAGTTACTCTATACTTTTTTGATATATGTGCAATTTTTTTATAATTTTACTGTAACTTAAATGAGTAATTATATACGTACATTTCCAGTCTAGCACTCGTTTGTGTAATTACTGGTTTATGGTTAGGTTTTACGTTTTAAGTTCTACATAAATCGCTACGTTTATGTTTATGTCTTTTCTCTAATCCGGTTTCTTTGCTTTTGCTATTACTTTGTTTCTGACTGATTATTATTATTATTCATGGTATCTGTGATTAAGTAGAGGAATAGGAAATTATCTCCCTTATTACGCTTCTTTGTTTGGACTAGGACTTTTGGAACACTCTGTATGTATATATATATATATATATATATATATATATAATGTTATGATAATAGGGTAATTTAGGGGTATATTGAGTCATAATGGTCGTACGCTACATGTAAGTATCACTAAAGTTTAACTAAACAATTTCATCATAAAATGGAAGTAACTCGACAATTATGCAAAAAGTTAATATCGAGCACACTGTATATAAATCACAACTAACTTTAATTTATGAAAGGAAGCTCATTCTTCAAAAATCAAATCATATTTAGTAAGATAAAAAACTTGTACGTCATATTGAAATAAATACGCAATTAGTGAAAGGACATAACCTGGCATACTAGCTATAAAAGAATCCCATTCAAAACATTAACGCATAAAATAAATAACGCATTCAAATACGTCATCATAGAAATTTGACTACGTGATCTGTATATCTTAAATTCATATAAAATCCAACAGATTTTGGAGTACTAAACAACAAAACAGACGTTTGGTTAAGTGATAAATTAAACAGGAAAATTTAAATAAATGCAAATATAAACAAGCAGACGTGACTTGAAAAAGTTTAAAGTTTGATATTTAAAGGAATACACTACACGGATTAGATGCCTACGTGAGGAAATGCATCATTTTGACACAAGTTTTGATGATAATTTTATAGAAAATCTGAAGGCTGCATGATAAGGCAAAGTACAACGCTTCAATTAACAAAGTACGCTCGGAAAACCAATGGTACAGGTGAAGGGAGGAACCTTTATGTAGAACACGGACTTGGTAAACAATCAGTCTTTCTTCGACCAAGGCACAACCTATAACAGTTCAAAGTATAATATCACACGGAGTGAAAATAGTAAAAATTAAATAATTATTTAGCGAAAGTCGAGATAGAAAAATTTTAAAAGAATACTTCTAGTACCGATCTATGATAAAAGTTGCCGTTAACTTTGAAAAACGTAAGTTATAATTATTAATTAAACCTAATTTTAATATTTAATAATTAAGGGCTCTACGTAACGAATCTAATGAACGAATCTAAGTAACATGCTCTAATGAATTCTAAGTAACCACTCTGGTGAACGAATCTAAATAACGTACTCTATTGAACTAAGTTAAGAAACGGATTTAAATAATTGCTCTAGCGAAGATATATAATTAAGCAGTGGTCTACATAAGCATATGAGGATTGAAGGGAGAAATTAATCAAAGTAAGGGTTAGACTGGGCGAGCTCTACTGTGCAGTAAACAAGAGAGTTTAAGTGGAAACAATCCAGGGGTGTTGGTCATGCAGACGCAGTTCTAAGAATTGGAAACAAGCAAGGAAATCGCAGGTCAGAAATAAGAATATTTTTTATTAGCATAAGGTTTTATTTCAATTTTTAATATTTACATTTTTGCACATATTGAAGTATTTAATTTGTGAAGGGTCATCAAAAAATCTTTTAAAAATTTACATAGAGAGAAAGAAGGTCGTTTGAACGTTCAAAAGGTACTTCCAGTAGTATACAGTGTAATTTTTGCTGGTTTTAAAGGAGTTATGATTTGGGCATAATCAGATTGATATTATTATTTATGAACAGCAAATCAAATTATCAAAGTCATGTAAAGTGTATATTCTTGGTCATTATATAAATTTTGTACAGTTTTGTACAGTTTGAAGCAGTTCGAAGTCTCCGGTAATTTTCGGAATTGTTTGGAAAGATTCGTGGTTGCTCGTGGAACCAAGTAAAACTTAAACACTTATTGTACAGTTTAAAGAGGTGTAAAGGTCTTTGGTGGTAATATTTTAGGTAAATAAAAGTTATATCTAGATGTTACTCGTGGAAATATTGTGTAATATGGCTTACTCTGGTGTTAAATAAAAAATATATGTGCTAATATTGTGGAAGGATGGCATGTGTATGTAATTATATTTAAAAAATTTGGCATTAACCTAATATGGCAAACAGCTCTAACAAAAGGGTTAATCGCACAAGCGGTCACGTGGTCGATAGACAAGCACAGACATAGAACGACGTGTAATTAGCACGGTTTATGTATGTCTGTCTCTCTTCCACTCTCATATAGTCCATATAGAGACAATCTCCTTGTATTTCTAATGAGAGTCATTGGCTTAAACTAAGAGTCAGTTTGCGCTGTAGTTTTGGTTTATTTGTATTACTGTCATTATTTGCCATGTTTAGCAGCTATTGTCAATAATAACTTCAAAAATTATAATTTTTAAGAGGCCCAACAGCGAATGACCCATTTTTACTAAAAAACATGGCAAAAATAATTGTATCCTCATACCAAAGGAAGTCCACCTAAACCGAGGGCCTTGGAACGTTTTGCGTACTCAGTAAATATTGTGAAGTAGAATCTGCGACGGTTACATGTAATCAACGATAAACGTGACCAAATTCAGGAAAGACGTAATCGTTACAAAAAAGTGTTACATTATATCACGTCAAATACGATACTTGTCACTAGAGTTATGCATATCTTCTCTTCTTATCGTGTTAACTATATTATACCCTTCAGTATTTTTATATAAATCCGATAACTATAATTCAGCTTTACTTACGTCATTGTTTCACCATAGATTATACAACCTGCCATGTTATCCGAAAGCTTCCTATACGAAAGACACTGTTCATTTAAATAAACCGTATAACCTTCAGTATGACATTCCTACCTTTGTAATACTGAGTGACCCACGCATTAACTACCTTAATTGTTACAAGCTTGCTTTAAATTATCATCAGCAAAAGGGATGTCTGTCTAAAGACCAATGTTTTGTTGTATTTTCTGTTAAACAAGATTATTCAGACCCAAACAACTGCTGTTTGTAGAATTCTATTTAAATTTATGTGCGGTCGTGCGACCGAAGAATACATTAAAAACTTAAAATTATGGAAATGCACCGCCGCCGCCTTTTTCGTCCACTTCTCCGTTCACAGACTGGCCACTGATGGTTTGCATGTGCAGCTTACATTTAAATTGCTAAAACGGGACACTATCTTCCTCTAGATATTATAATAGCCTCGATCTGATGGTCGCAAATGCACATAACCGGTTGCCGCGTCTGTCGTCTTAAAAACCGTGCAGCCATCTTGCTGTATTATTACTATCAATATGCTCGAAGGATGCAAAAGATTTTAAATATTAATTATTCAAAGAAAAAAATTAATTCGAGGATGTCGTCTAGATAATGATCATCAAACTAAACAAAACAGGTTGTTTCTAATCAGTTACAGAAGAATCAAATTTACTGCCAGGTATTTCTATCATTAAATAGTACATAAAGTATGTAAGTTTGGAACTTGTTTTGAGAAATGCGGTGTTGGAGCGGCAGATAGTGGAATGTGCCGCCGGACACCTCATAAAGACCGACTCGAATGCCATATCGTCCGAGTAGACCGATAAAAACACTTACAATTAACGGCCTTTGATGAAACTTTTAACGATGAGATGACGAATTCGCCATCAAAACAAAAAAAGAACACACCTTTACATTACAAACAACTTTTATTATTAACCCGAATAAAAAGTTCAGTTTGCCTAAAAATTTGTTTTATTGTAAGTAAACATCTCGGTCCGCTCCTACGCATCAGTTTAAACTTCTTCTTAGTCCGGTCTGAAGGCCAAATCCTGTCATGCTTCGTATGCAAATGAGCCCACTTTCTTTTGATTCGTATGCGGTTTAGGCCAAGATCTTATGTAAATGTGTGATGCCGCATCGGACTGGATGGATGTTGTTTTTTTAGTTTACTGTTTTTTACAACCACTGTCTGAAAATTGTGTTTTTGTAGGTACATGAACTCTGCGACAACTTCTGCCATAGGTACATCAGTTGTCTAAAAGGGAAAATGCCAATAGATTTAGTAATAGATGAAAGGGACGCGGGGAAACCCCCTGAGCCTTTAGGAACACCTGCAAATGGCGATGGTGGAACAAGGAGTACAGCGGATTCCACATCACACACGGACGGTGCGAGTACGCCGGATGTCGTAAGTTAAATATCTTAAGATTGTAACATTATTTTTAATTACTACTGTTTGACAGATATAAAATAATAACGAATTAAGAATTGCTTATATTACAAGTTTGACAAAGCAGGTCTGATAAATTTTAAATTTAGAGTGATAGATACATATCTCACTTTCAAGGATGAGCAAACTGTTACCCTTTCTTAGAAAAATTTTTTAAAATCATTGTTTTCGAAAAACGTGTTCATTATCAAAAAAAATATTCAAGTACATAAAACTATTAGCGAATAGTATTAGAAAGCTTCTCTAGAAAATGCAAATCAAAATACTTACATTTTCAAACAGCTGTCCGTGGTTGGCTCTAAATTCGTTGAAATCAGGTCATCTAACGTCCGAAAACAATACAAATCCAGTAATTTAAGGGTGTACTTATTTTACAAATTTATGTGCGGAAGAGACTTATGAGTTTAGCAGACCTCATTGTAATCAGTGGATGCGCATGTCAAACAAAATTACGTGCATTTTTCTTTTCAGTGAAAGAAGATGCACATTCACACACCCTACAAGTAGGGATGGCTTAGGGTTGGGCCGGACCGTACTTTGTGAAAAGTCCGGCCCGATCCGAGTTCGAGCAGGTTTGGCATGTGCCGGGCTGAGTTCGAATTTGAGGCTATTCATTTCAATTAAGGCAGTCTATATATTTAATATTGTCCGCACAATCCCTACACTATAGCAAGGGTATTGAAACTAACTGAATTACGACCGTCTTGTTATGATTCTGTAGCCGGTAGCGTATGCGTGGAATAGAGCGAGAATGGCATATGTATACCATTAAAATTGCACCTGGCCGAGAAGTCTCCTTACATGGTATTAGCATGTGGCAGTTAGACATGTAGATAAACGCGATGTCACGTTCGCTTCTGTATTGATAGTGGGGGAAGGAGAAACGTTAGTAGATAAAATTAGACCACGGAGGTTACAAGTGTTTTCAGTGTTGAGCAGCGTTTGGAAGCTTCTGTGTGGGTTAACGAATGTCAGAATACGAAGAAAACAATGGGAGACATTTTGTGGGACTCCGCTGTGCGTTTTGGAAAACACCGCCATCACAACCAATGCTATTTGCATCGGAGAAGAAAGCTTTTGCAACGGGAACTATACGTGATGCACCAAGTAGCGGGATGCGAAATACTCTCATATAGGTTTGCGCTGCTGTAGCGGAATCAATTGCACGATCGCCCATAAAGGCAACGCGTAATCGGTCTGTAGAATTAGGCGTCTCGTCATCGACTATACAAGACCACATGCGGAAAGACTTACACGTTTTATGTTTTCGACCATCCTCAGTGAATGAGCTGGGTGGTTGTGACTTGGAGCAACGTGGGCATGCATATAAAATGATGCGCACACGCTTTCCACATGCAAATGATAAAAAAATGTATATTCTCGGAAGTGTGCAATTTATCGCAGCTCGCGAAATCATAATTTTTTTTGGACAAAAGATAATCTGCACTTTTGTGAGGAAATCGAATGGAATCCTCCGCATGCTATGATTTGGGCAGGAATGACATTGGACCATCTACTTGGACCATATCTTTTTATGGTCCTATGAACCAGCACTGTTAGCTGCACATGCTTAATACGTGATTGCCTCTGGAATTAACGGCCAACGGAATAGCTGACATCGTTACGATTCAGCAGGACGGTACTCCACTATATTTTGCTGTGAGTGTGTGTACGCGGCTGAATGAACCTGTTTCCAAACACTACATTTGATTTTTCAATGCTCTGGTTGAAGGTACTACATTGATCGGGAAGAATTTTTTTTACCTTTATCGAGGGTGACAACCCTCATACACGTGACCTACATTTTATCTGTCATCTAAACTAGGGCGTATTTCTGTGAAAAATGTTTGCCTAACGTTTTTGAAGCAGTTCATGATGGGATACTACGCCCAAGGTCCCGGGTTTGAATCCTGCCACGGTCTGCTTGAAAAATGTTAGGCGAGCATTTTTCACAAAAATACGCCCTCGTTCGGATGAGAGGTAAAATGGAGGTCCCAGGTGTGAATGTTGTCACGCACGTTAACGACTACCTTGCTTGGAACAGCAAGGGTTCGGCAAAATTCAAAATTTTCAGGCAAAAAAACCCGCTTCCTGGCCAATGTAGTACCTTGGGGTGGAGCATTGGAAAATCACATGTAAGGTCCGTATTAGGAATCGAACCGGGACCTTGGATGTAATAGTCACACGCGACTCAACTAAGCTACAGAGCCACCAACGGTTTTCAAACCGTTGGATTGGTCGTGAACCACGAGGCCGTCGT
Source organism: Platerodrilus igneus (assembly GCA_036346225.1). Lineage (NCBI taxonomy): Eukaryota > Metazoa > Arthropoda > Insecta > Coleoptera > Lycidae > Platerodrilus > Platerodrilus igneus. Next base: position 22,893,860 of record JARFIW010000089.1, on the reverse strand, counting down.
GCATCGTTTTTCAGGGCTTCCACGAAACCCAGATCTCACCACAATACACTCTGGGACAACTAGAAAGAGAAGTTCGTAAACACCGATACGTGAACTACGATCAACTGAAAGGCGGAGCATTCTAATAGCACAGCCCTGTTATACTGCAGCGGATGAACACAAGAACGTGGCGGTGCATCAACATTTGCATTTAGCATGGAGGGATACATACAGACGTCGTTGATAAATGAACAATGAATTTCGAACTTTTGTGGATACAATGGTAAAATGTTAAAACATGTGTAACAAATCTTAGCATAGGTTAATTTATTTTTTTTTTGTATTCACAACACCGTTTATCTGCATGTCCTACTGTCCTATGCCAATAACATTTAAAGAGACTTTTCCGTCAGCCTGTATATATAATGGAATATTCACTGTCATTAGGTCTTCAGTTCTGGAACTGGTTGGACGCGTACCTGAACTGTTTTCTATTTTGAGCTAACCCATACATAAATTCCTGAAATTCCCACAGTGTACATCTTTCACTATCTGTATGCAATGGTCTAATATAGGTCTACTTCTACCTCCCTTTTTTTCTCTCTGCTTCTAATATTTCTCGCAATATTCCTTCATGTCTTAAAACGTGTCCTATCATCCTATCTCTCCTATTTTCTTACTGTTTTCCATATATTTCATTCTTTCTTTACTGTTTCTGGAACCTCTCTGTTCTTGGCTTTGTTTATGATATCTTCATCATACGCCTGTAGCACCACATTTCAAGGGCTTCGATGTTTTTCCTGTCCGCTTTTTTTACTGTCCACGTTTCACAGCTGTACAGTGCTGTCCTCCACACACATGCTTTCAACAATTTTTCTTGTTTCTACGTTTGTTGTAGTCAAACATAACAGTTATTTTTTCTTGCTAAATGCAGCTTGGTCGTGTGCCAATCATATTTTTTATATTTTTTGCACTTTTCTTTTCTGGCGTTGTTCGGCTACCTAGGTAGCAAAAATCCTTAACCTCTTGTAAAATCTCGTTTCCTATTTTTAATTATGGTTTTTGATTTGTTTTCTCCTCCTTTACACGCTAGTATTTTGGTTTTATTTTTGTTGATTTTCATACTGTATCTCTCTGTTAGTTCTGTTTCCATTGAATTAAGATCAGCTTCCAACTCTTCCTTGTTAAATGCTAATACCGCTGTAACATCTGCAAATCAAAGCATATCTGATTTGTCCCTGCATAATAATACCAAATGTCTTCCTGTATTTAACGGTATTCATTGCCTTTTCGATATATAAGATAAAAATTAAGGGGGATAGCAGACATTCCTGTTTCATCTTTCTCCTAATATTTATTTCCACGTTCCTGCTCTAATTTTATTGCCGCTGTTTGCTTTTAGTGTAAGCTATAATGAGCTATTACAGTCCATAAAATAGTCCACAGCTGTATTGTCATCCACAAGTCCAATACAATGTATTTATATCAACACTCAACATTAACCTCGCAGTGGCGAATACTAACCAAACAATTTCTAACTTTTTCCAAATTGCGTTACCTCTAAGATCCTCGCCGGTCGCGGGATTGCAGATATCAGTATTAGTTAATATTATTTTCTGATACTTATAAAAAGGACCTTTGTAATAATTGTTTTCACTTCACAGTCCCTCTGATCACACGCTGCAAGGTAATCTGCATCACAAACACAACCCAAGAGTGCATATAGTAATTGATAAAGGAATGCAGTAGCATAACTTAGTTTTATTCGATAACTTTGTATAAATAATTACTGCAGCTTAAAATTACTTTATCACTTACATATTACCGAGTGATGATTCTTTTCTGAAAAAATTTGGGTTGCACCAAACTTTTGAAAAGAAATCATAAGAAAGACCGGTTCGGCTCGGCCCGAGTGCATAAAAGTCCGCCTCAGCCCGAGTGCATAAAAGTCCGGCTAGGCCCGTGTGCATAAAAACCCGGACCGGCCTCACCCGAGTACATAAGCGGCCCGACCCGAAAACCCAGTCCGAAATCGAGTCGCACCGGGCCGGTCTTTTAGTTTTCGGACCGGACTCTACCATCCTTACTTTCGATGTGTTGGATTTTCAAAGTCAATGAGTGTAAGCTTAAAAGCCGATTATCAGCTACTTTCGTAACAAGAAAATAAATAACTAGAGTACAACACGTAATACCTTCGGACTGATTTGATATTGATTAAATTTTACTTAAATTTTCAGGTTTTTTTTTTATTCGAGTCAGATGAAGAAATATTATTCTTCAAATTTTGTCCTTAGAGGTTATTCGAGTTCTAAAAGATGAGCGCGGTAGGTGTACAATACTGGTCGTGAACTTAAAAGCTCCAAGGCGCGCACTTCAATCCAAGTTGATACCTTTAACAAAAATAGAGAAAACTTAATCGGTGTTAAGAACCAAACACCAACAAGTACATAATTACAAAAATTTTTCTGCATTCAAAATTCGCTTTAAAATTCAGACCAGAATTAAAAGAAAACAAGCATTTTAGAATAATCTACATCGAATAAGTACGCGGTATTAAGCGTATTACAGTAGTAGGTTATTTAAAATTTGCCTACGTTGATGACTCAGCCTTTTTTATATATGGTAACCCCAGCATCTCCTTAGAATATACCACCGCCACTTTTATGTACGCAATAGAATCCTGTCTCATACGAAGACCAAAAGGTCCGCTTCAAAGGATTCATTAACCTCTCTCGAAGCCCAAAAATCCACATCCTAGGAACTCCACATACCTTCCTACCAACCGTTGCCTACCTAGGGCTTCATTTCGAAACCCGTCTAAAAACACATATCCACCTAGCCATGCTTCATACTAAAACCAAAATCATCTTCAGTAATCATAACATACACTTCCAAAATCATTTTAACTCACAATACCAACTCGTAGACTAATAGTCAACCAAATCATCATCCTTATAATTCACTACACCGTAGACTCCTCGCTTCATCTAACTCCAGCATCATTCAGACGCTTACTTAACTCAATCTGTAGACTATTCCTACTTCTAGTGAAAAAGTGGTTAAAACTTCATGCTGAGGTAATCTTGTTTTCTCGATCTGGCCTGTAGCATCCAATGCGGGCCGCTTGAATCAAACAAAGAGCCGCCGTTTTATGAATTTCTGCGTGTAGCCTCTTCTTGGTAACTCTTTGCCCGAAACTTAGTCGTATTGCAAAACTTTTCAGACCCATCTTTATATAAAACAGAATCGAAGTTCTTATAATTGCATAATCTGAAGCATCCGAAGCGATAGCGTTGAGTCAGAGCAACCTGGTTTTCTAATTATAAGTGGAAATATCGCTGTCACATTTTCTGGCATTTTATATATATATATATATATATATATATATATATATATATATATACATATGTACGTGTAAATATTTTAAAAGATTTCCAATGGCGTCACGTTTAAAATACCATAATCTACTAGTATATTTTTCATTTTAAATTACAATTTCTTAAGTGTTGTTGCTTTTGATGTTGTGTTAGCTTTAATTTAATGGGTTTTAGACTACAATTGAAATCTTCATGTTTTTAAATAAATAGCTCTTTGTGTAATTTTAGTAGATTGCTAATGTACAATAGAAATGATGGAATATAACCCCTTATGTCAGTTTGTACCTGCAAATTATATTGTGTATTGTGACAGCCGGTAGTGTATGTGTGGTACAAGGAAAAAACAATCCCTGTGTTATTATATTCACCCCCAGCTGTGAGAAGGCACGAGTACACGTTTACAACTAAAGAATACGAAGTCTGATGCCAAATAATCACAATTATTATTGTTGTAAGAGTTCAAACAAAGCATTAGCGAGGGTGGTTGGATATTTGAGAACAGAAGGGTTGATGGCTTGCTGGCTTGCATTCAAGTTTTGCGGTTGTTAAATCGTTTATTAATGTATTATTGTCTTAGGACAATCGAAGGATTTTTTACAAAAGAGAGCTTGAATTATAATAAAATAAACGTGCGTGAGTACGAATTGGTTTTAAAAGTGCAGAGCTGTCTTCGTCAGGCGAACGAAGGCCGGCGCACGTCGTCTTTGTTTAAATGTCAGAACCAGCTGTTCTCAATTTGGTGGCTATTATTTGTTCTCCGGCAGTCCACGGGTTCGTTCACTCGCCCCTGCTTAAATTGCAATATGTGTGTATAACGTATTTCTGCTGCAGATTTCAATTATCAACAATATCACGTGATCCGCCCCCGAGTCCCCTACATATAAGCCCGTAAAAATATTCACAACATCGTTCAAACAAGCGCATGCTTTCTTTAGTCTGAGGTTGAAATATTTAACAAAAAGCAGCGTCCTTTTAATAACAACGGTGTTGTTGATAACAATTTATCTTGTGGGATTATCAAGTGTCCGAGCGCTAAATCTGTTGTCTTAAGAAGCGTCGCGACATTGAGACGCCGTCGCCGCTGCTAACGCGTTACTCCAAGTATAAATGAAATAGTTTTAATTCTCATTCGCGATAAAGCTCCTATAAAATATTCATTTTTAAGACAGGGTGGTGGCCGCGCATTGGAGGGTGTAATACAATCCCTCACTCGTATGAGCGATGCGTCAGTCTAAATTGACACCAATTACCAGTAAAGCTCCCTTCCTTGAGCTCCCCTGCTTTTTGCAAACAGCATCACGAAAATGAGCTAATACATTTGCGGTCGGAGCGTTACTTGAGTTTGACTTCCTTTTGAATACCTAGAAGAAGAAAAATATTCAAAGAACTTTGACATCGCCGCCAATAATGCCAATTGCTGATGAAAGAAAATACACGAGCCACTGGGGTGTAAATGAAATTGAAATTCTATGCAAATGATGCTGAAATCTGTGTTTGGAAATGATTGTACGTATTCTAAGAATGAATGTATAGGCGTGCATAACTTTAAAATTTATTTAAAGGGATCGATGTATCGTCAGCGGATTGTTTTTATTCTTTATTCAATGCAAATGGAAAAAGTGATTTCAGTTACATTGAATTGGAGTTTACAATTACTAGAAAACCAGCCTCTCGCGAAAGAAGCTTTTTACCATTAGCTTGTATGTAAGCTGAATTCAAGTAGTATTTGAATCTCAAAGAGAACATGATACAACAGTAAACAAAAAGGACTTCAAAGGTGAGCCCGATTTTGTGTCACTGCGGAAATCTTTTGTAATTATTCGATTCCGTAAAGAAGTCATTATATCGACGGTTGTTTTAATTTTGAATACCTTATATCGTAGGAGGAAAGTCAAAAATCACAAAGACCTTTCATAGAAAAAACCTCTGGAACGATATTCATCAAAGGTTAGTACCACAAAAACTGAGTTATTGAGATTACCAAAAAGCACCAGGAAGAAGAATAGAAGTGGTTGAGGGGTGACCCCGATTTCAAACTTTCAATGTAAATGAATGCAGAATCCAATGGCGACCTCAATGCCGCACTCTGGCAAACTTATTTTTGTGTCAATCCTTTTTTAATCTGACTACGTCCATGACGTCTATAGTGGAAACAGTTACCCAGTTGATCGGAAGCATGTTTACACGTGAACAATATATTTCTACCTACAAAATCTTAAGGGATTAAAAAATATATTTCAGAGAAATTACTTCCTGCATGATTGGTTAAAATTAATGAAATTATAAAATACTTTTGCTGGCTAGATGTTTATAAATTGCATAGCTTGTAGAGATGTAATGGACCGTTGTAGTTGAAACAAAGGCGTGTTTGCCACACCTCAAACGTGTCTGGGTCGTCTCATCTTAACTATACAACTTAGTGTCAAGTTGTAAAGTCATATCCATTTCCACAACCTCCCCACAATACAATTATAGAGATTCTCCTACTTCAATCATTTGTGCATTAAAAATGTACGAATTTTCAGATGTACAAACGTTTGTACGCTTCACTATGATAAAATATGGAAAACTAAGACGGGCGCGTGCGTGCGTGTGTGCGTCTGTGTTTATGAAGGGAAGCCTCCACCAAAGAATTTTTCGAGTCAGAGTATTGTAGGCGCATAAACTTTCATAGTACACGTTGGTGCGTTTTTCGCTTCTGAGACACGGAAAATAATTTGGTGACCCGTAGAAACGGCAGACTTCCCCTCCAAAAAAACTTCTCAGTTTTTTGGTAGGTCGTTTGTGCATCGTAGGTGTAAAAGTGTGTACAGTGTACAAACGTTTCTGTATATCCACACACCAAGCTATGAAGGAAATTGTTTAAAAGACTTCGAAATGGTAGCTGTTCCCATCTCATCGAAATATCTATCTTTTGTAGGCAGGTGTTTGTGAATCGTGGTTCGCAAACGTGCGCAGCGTATGAACTTTTGTGCATCATCTTATTTGCAATAGCTGCAATCCTCTGTGCACACTTCTCTATATTACTATTCGCGTTCACCTACGTTCATCTAACTTTTTATTTTTCTGCATTGATATTTGTTTGTGCACCGTAGATACATCAATGTGCAAATGGTCCCAACGTCTCTGCAGTATCTTAAATGAGGGTAATAAAAAATGATTTATGGAATCTGCAGAAATTGCTGTTCCTATACCAAAATATCTTATGTTCTTCCTTCTAAGATAATCGTTTGTTTAGGGTCATAATCCATAGTATATTGGTCATTTATAATCTTACAGTGTTCTATGCTCAGGTAAATGTTTAACAAAAGTTTTCTTAATACAGAGTGTTTAATATAAAAAGGGTAACATTGCTATATCTGAAACAAAAAGAAACACAGTGATAGTTATATGGGAAAAAGTTGCTTACTTTCGAGTATAATAAAGTGGTTTTAAAAAACTGGCACTATCTCATGGCGTTCTCAAGTTATATAGAGAAAACCAAAAACGTTACTTTTCGTTTGTGGAACCTATCAATTCTATTTCAAAAACTGGAAAACGAAAAAGTTTTTGACATAAAATTTTTAACAAGGTGGTGTAATCAAATCTTCACTTCAACGTTTAGTTGTGTCTTACCGGTTCTAATATAGCGATGTTATTTCTTCCCTTACATGATGCAATGTGTCGTATAAGTTGTATTAGGAAAATTCACAGCCATTGAAAATTGTATCCAAGACAGCTTCTCTAAATTATACTGCAATACGCTAGAAAAGCAGTATTTTATTTACCGTAACATTAGTCGTAGGAGATGGTGGTTTTCCTCATTGACTAGCGATTTATTTTAAATAAATCAAACCAGAAACAGTTTTTTCTCTAAATTTCAAATTCTATTCATTTATCCAAGTTCCCTCGTTGTCTTCAAGAAGGGCAAAATAATTATTTCTTGAAAATGGATCTCCATTACTTATCTTCACAACTTTGATACTTTGTCGAATTGATTCAGATAGATCTTTGAGATAGGTTTTTATGCTGCTGATCCCGAAGGTATTCCGTACCATCTATATTACTTTCTTATCACCCATAACTCTTTTTTTTTAAATGAGTATTGCCGGCTAGAGATGTATGTTCCTCAGGTAGTTTTGTAAATTGTTAAGCTCCAAATTCTCCCATTCATGACTGGTTTAGCTGCAATTCTGACTTTCTTGTAAATATATTAAATATCTATATGCACGTAATTTTGAATCACAGTTTAATTATTGAATGCGGGTGCGTGCTATAACTTTCAAGAGTTCTTCAAACCGGGTCACATTTGAGCCGGCAAGAAAAATCTAGAAACTAATACAGCCTTGTCATAAAACGCTAGAAAAATACCCTAGGTTAAACGTGTATATTATAAAGGCCTACATTCTTATCCAGGTCTAATATACGTGGCTAATTGAACAACTGTTCAGGGAATAGATTAAGAATTATTAAGGGTAAAATGAGCGTTAAGTTAATAAATTTTGATTAGCCCTGAAGGCGTGGGGATGCAGTAACAATGTAAGGGTGTGTCGGCTATTTGCAGTGGTGTGAGAGTGGATTCCTATGGAAACGTTATAATCAAAATAGAGAAGTTCAAAATAAAAATAATTAAGATATAAAGGTATCAAATACAAAAAACTACGTTACATTATCACCTATCTTGAAAGGCTTTTCTCACTTCTCATAATTGAGAGGCGGCAAACCGTCTGTCACAGCAATCCCTTACACGGAAGACGATTATTCCGCATACTCTTCCCTTGCTTCGGTTTCCTAAATTTTATTACCTTATACTTACCATTTTCGAAAATGCTTTAAAATACTTATTACATTTTTGTCAAATTAAACAAAATTGAAAAATAAAATACATCTTTCAAACAAAATTTTATCACTGGTGTAACTGGATATCCTTTACAAACGTATCTGTTTACCTAGTTTTTAAATAAACACAAATATGTATCTAACTTAAACTTAAACCATATTAACATAAAATAATTACAATAAAAAATACAAATATATTTTCCTTAAAAAAAACCTAAATTTATTAACTTCATTCTGGCCAGGTCTGCTAAAGGAAATCATAAAAATACCTTTAATCTAATCCATCAACCATGCTCATTTCAAATTTTTCCAGTTTCCATAGTAAATTACATGACACTTACAGATTTTAATTTTAGGAAATACCGTTAATAACAAACAGAAAACATTTAAATACCAGTTTTTTATTATGCCGTTTCAGGGTTCATTACAAACTACTAAATTGTTATGCTTTTAGTTCACTAAATTTTACCAATAGAATTTGCATTTAAAATCAATACATTCTACTTCTATTGCTAAATTTAGTTCAACAAAACAATCACATTCATTTGAAATCACTATTGTATAAATACGAACCTTAGGCATTATCAGTCCGGAAATGCATAATTAATAGGTCTAAACATAAAAGCTCATAATATTACTCACTGGCTTAAATTCCAGGATTTCCAATAACATTAGTCTTTTTTTGCAACAATTACTTGGGTTATCTACCTAACACAGCTTTCTTAACTAAACATATCATTAAACCTCAATTAAATGGAAGGGTGAACTCTACAGATCCTAATCCTTTTTGATCGGTCGCAACGGCGACAATTTCGCAAATGTGAATTGAAACCCTTTACTTTACCCGTGCAAGTGTAGATTTATATAAATTTGGGTGCACGCCCAGTTTTCCCTGCAAGGAATGCATATCCGCATCTTATAACTGTGTTTCTTTTCACCGTTCGACTTTCAACCTCCCTACCTACCTTATTATTCGCGTGTATGTCTCTATTTTGACGTTTTCGGTGCAGCTAGTCGCAGATAATTAATTCTAACTTTCGTCGGATGCAACTATTGTCATTTAATTCCCCTTCTACTTCCGAGTGTTTTGTCATCTTTTTATTGAATTTATAGAATGAATCCCAGGGAAAGTACGTGTCGTATCATGTTTTTGCTACCTTCTGGTTTTGCACTATTATTTGATTACATCGAAACCTATTGTATGACATGATCAAATTATATCTGTAATCTGATAGCTGTGAATTTCCTCTTCTCACGTCTGGGTGTTTAGATTGATTAGAGAGGGTCTGGCGTTTTCTTTATATGTAACATTGGTTATAATTTATTTAACTAAAATTTGTGAAAAAGCTCTCTTATACTTGAGATATATATTAATAAATACACTGTTTTTTACTTCACTATTCTAAAACTTTTAAAATGAAATAAATATTTTGTTTGCACTTTTGTAGTTTGAAATAATTCATGAACCTAGATTCAATTCCAATATCTATTTAACGGAAATAAAACGAATATGTTGTGGTCATTAGGTTTATAATTTTAATAGAACTAACATAATTTATTGAAATGTTTTGCTAGCTGAACACTGCTATATACGAAATCAGATATACAGGGTATATTAATATTAAGTTGTCCGCTCATGGTTAATTGTCCTATTTTTGCATTTGGTTTTTATTTAACGCAACGCCAAAGCGTTACACAATCAGTAAATTAGAAAGAAATGCCTTAAGAACGAAGAGAAAAAACGAGTGAGAGATGACTAGGTGTAGAAGAGGCACTGAAGCAAAAGTAAACAGTAAGAGACCGTACTTGGTTTTCAAAATATCATATTGAGTACTTTACCGAAAATGCATTGATGAAGATGTTATTAATATTAATTAAAGTCAGCAGCTTATATTGTAACAAATAATTTTCTCGCAGTTTGTTTAACAGGAGAAAAATAGAAAAACAGCAGGGAAACACGTAAAACAATTAAAAGGTAAAAACAAAATTTATCATATGGAATGAAAAAAAAAGTATGGAAGGTTGATTAGATATCCAGTCTATATATTGTAGTGTGATATAGGCAAGCATGTGGAGTATATTGGCAGTGACTGCACATGCCTGATCTCATTATAATATTTTTTTACAATGAAATATATGACAAATATTATTCACATTTCAAATTTTTTTAAATTATTTTTATTGCTAAGCGTTAAAATTGCTCTGCACAGCATAACCCGAATAATATCAAAATCTTTTGAATCGTTGTTTTGAACCAGGCGTTTTTAACCACCCCACCTGTTAAATTAATTTCCATTTTTTATATAGGTAGATGTGGCGTCCTATATGTATTAATATTGTTTCAACGTTTGATTAGCAGTTGTTTACTCTGCAGTTGTAACAAGAAGTAGTTTTTTGAGAGGTAGGCCATCACTTTGTCTAAAAATTTGTCTCGACAACGTTGTCTTTCGAATAAGAAAAAGCAAGTTTATCACAAAGCTGTGGTGAATACGCGTTTTGTGACACTGAAGAAGAGTAAACTAAAAGTAAAAATATTAAGCGACCGAAACTGCTGCTCACCACCAAAATAATTGTGGACGTTTTTCGAAAATGGATCATTTATACAATGTAGGTGCACAAATATGCAAAAGTGTACAAATATGTATGCACTTTTGCGCACTAAGGTCTGTAAACATTAACCCGAATAATATCAAAATCTTTTGAATCGTTGTTTTGAACCAGGCGTTTTTAACCACCCCACCTGTTAAATTAATTTTCATTCTTTATATAGGTAGATGTGGCGTCCTATATGTATTAATATTGTTTCAATGTTTGATTAGCAGGTGTTTACTCTGCAGTTGTAATAAGAAGTAGTTTTTTGAGAGGTAGGTCATCACTTAGTATAAAAATTTGTCTCGACAACGTTGTCTTTCGAATAAGAAAAAGCAAGTTTATCACAAAGCTGTGGTGAATACGCGTTTTGTGACACTGAAGAAGAGTAAACTAAAAGTAAAAATATTAAGCGACCGAACTGCTGCTCAACACCAAAACAATTTTGGACGTTTTTCGAAAATGATCATTTATACAATGTAGGTGCACAAATATGCAAAAGTGTACAAATATGTATGCACTTTTGCACACTAAGATCTGTAAACATTAATTTATGAAACCTCAACCTTCTCTAACTAGTCAATTGTGTTTTTAAAAGTCGTGAGCATCGTCACTGTATAAATGAGTATTCTCCACAGATGTTGTGCTTCCTCATACTAAGATAGTTTGTTGACAACGTAAACGACAGCCCGCTAACGCAAAATCCTAGTCATGTGGATTGTAGCTCTATGAATGTTCACAGTATGCAAACGTTTTGTACTGTCAATCCAAGATTTGGAAAAAAAGTTCTGAAAATATCTACGTAATATCACAAAATCCTATAATTCTACAGACAATTGAATGGGTATGGTAGATCACTTGTGTTTGTTATGAAAATTCCTAAAGTGACCGGTTTTGCTGTTTTTGCAGCTCTTCAGATTGATCTATTTTACCTTCACAAAACACAAAGTCGTTAATAAAGAAAACTAATTGATATATAATTTGTTTAGGAACTAGTGGCAGGGCCCTCGACAGGGCTGGTGTAGAAAGTCGCTATAGCATTCGTTGTTGAATTCAGCTATATGGCGTACTGGAAATTTTCCACTTTGCATGTTTTTAATGCAAGGAAAGCGGAAATACGAAAACCGACCAGACGAAGCATGAAAGCAGAGATACAAAGCCATAAAATTGGAAATTATTCGCAAACGCGTGAAAGCTAAAGAAAAATGGATTGAGAAAAAGTGCAGAGGTACAAACTAAGATGGAAATAGGAAAGACAGACGGAACATATAAAATAATTAGAATTAATTATATAGCTATAAAACCGTATAGCAAAAACATTAGGGACGCAGGAGAAAACATCATTATAGAAAATGTAGAGAAAGTGGTTAGATGGCAAAAATATATAGGGAATTTATATGCAGTCCAGGAACTAGAAGCATTAGAACAGGAATTCGACATTGAATACGTCGAATTGGAATATCCTATACCTAGAGATGAGTTTGAATTAGCATTAAAGTGTTTGGAAAATAATAGGGTACTGGGTATAGGGGTATAGATAAAGTTCAAGCAGAAACTCTAAAAGCCGTTGAAAAAGCAGTAACAGAACGTCTCTTCCAACTTGCAACTTATATCAATGAGACGGGCGAGACACCCAAAGATTTCAAATGTTACACCATAGTCATTACACCTAAAAGGAAAGCGGATAGATGTGAAAATTTTCCAACATTAAATTTGATAGCACGCGTGTCAAAAATATTAACTAGAATTATACAAAGACGGATGAAGAAACGGGCTGAAGCAATACTAGGAGAAAATCAATTTGGGTTTAGGCAAAACAGGACAACACGGGAGGCAAACTTAACTTTAAGGGTGTTAATGGAGAAAACAATAGATAAAGGATAAAGCGTGTATATAGGATTTGTAGATCTGGAAAAAGTATTTGACAATGGGAGAAAATGTTCGAAATACTCAAAAAGATTGGATTAGTTATAGGGATGGACGAATAGTACATAGCTAATACAAAGAGCAAACAGCGGTATTAGAATTAGAGCAGGAACGTAGAGAAGTAAATATTAGGAAAAAGGTGAGACAACGATGTGCCCTATCCTATCCCCATTAATTTTTAACCTGTATATCGAAGAAGCAATGAATACTGTCAGATGCAGAAAGACATTTGGAATTATTATGCAGTGCCAAACGATTGATATGCTTAGAGTTGCAGATGATAGGGGGTATTAGAAAGAGTTAGAAGCAGTCCTTTATGAAATGGAAACCGTACTAACAGAAAGATACGGTATGAAAATTAACCAAAATAAAACTAAAATACTAGTATGTAAAGGAGTCAAAAACCAGGATACAAATACGAAACAAGAACTTACAGGAGGTTAAAGATTTCCGCTGCCTAGGAATTCAAATAACTGAAATGTGGACAGAAGGAGAAGCACAAGGCTGTGATGCATTAAACAAGAAAAATCAACTACTATGTTGAAAGACCACCAACATAGAAACAAGGAAAAGATTGCTGAAAACATATGCGTGGAGCACAGTACTATACTGCTGTAAAACTTCAACAATCGAGGAAGCGGACAGAAAAAGCTAAAAGCCTTGGAAAGGTGGTGCTGCAGACGTATGATGAAAATATCATTGACAAAGTTAAGAACAAAGAGGTTCTAAGAAATGGTAGGAGAAGAAAGAAATATATAGAAAACAGTAAAAAATAGTAGAAACAGGTAGATAGAACACAAGCTAGGGCATGAGGGAATAGTACGGAATATATTAGAGAGAAAGGAAAAAGAGAGTAGAGGTAAATCTTGATTGGAATATTGCGCATAGATAGTGAAAGTGTAGGCTGTGGGAATTTCGGGGAAATGTGTAGGTAAGCTCAGAATAGAAATCAATGGAGGTCCAACCAGTTCTAATACGAAAAATCTACTGATGAAAAAAGTAATTGTATTCAAATCTGATGATTATCGTAAACATTTACAGGTGTTGATTTTGCAATATTCTCAACAAATTTTGTTTATGCGAAAGGAGTAATTGTAAAGCTATTGAATCGACAAGTGTCTGAGTGGTGGGGGATCTTGGTAGCCGTCAGGTTGCTCAACCCACTTCACGTACCGCTAAATATCGGTGAAATAAGGTGTATTTTTAGAAAATAATTTAATGAGAAAAGGGCTGTATTTAACAAGAAAAATCAGCTGCTATTTCATTGACAACATGCATAAAAACAAGAAAAAAGTTGCTGAAAGCGTAAGTGTGAAGCGCAGCACTGTATGGCTGTGAAACGTAGACAGTAGGAGAAGCGGGCAAGAAAAAGAAAGAAGACTTTGAAATGCGATGCTACAGATGTATAATGGAGATGTTATGGACAGACAAAGAGGTTCTAGAAATGGTAGGGGAAGAAAGAAATATGTGGAAAACATAAAACAGGAAGGATAGGCTAATGGCACACATGGTATGGCATGGGGGAATAGCGCGGAATATGTTAGAAGCAGAAAAAGGTAAATAGAGAGATAGAAGTAGACCTAGATTAAAGTATTGCACACAGATAGTGAAAGATGTAGGCTGTAGGATTTTGAAGGAAATGTGTAGGTTAGCTTAAAATAGAAAACAATGGAGGTACGCGGCCAACCAGTACTAGGACTGAAGACCTAATGATGATGATGATACTGATTTAGATTTTAGTCATGCTTAAGATTTCACGACTTTGTTGACGTTTGATGAAAGTAGAAATAAACGCAACTCAGGAGCAGCAAAAAAGAAAAATCGGTTATTATTTCTTTTCACTTTGCAACCTGCCAGTAAACACAACGGATGCTTTAGAAACCTACTGCAGAGGGTTCAACATGGCTGTTAGGTGGCACTTTTTTGAAAGTCACTTTATGTATTGCAGGTGCATAAATATGTAGTGAAGAAATGCGAATGTACTTCTTTATAGTACGAAATCGGAAAAATTAATCCCTCCGATTCGCCTATAGTTAAGAAGTATTAGATTGTGTATGGGGGCAGGAGGACGCGGGAGCATATACAAGCAGACGGTACAAAGGTGTGTCACTTTCTCGCACTAAGATACAAGAAAGTAATATGAGAAGTCTGCAGAGGTTGTAGTCAAGTTTTCAAAAATCGGTTTCTATTTTCGTAGAGTTGATCCTTTGTGAATCGTAGATAAATAAATTTTTGAAAAATTCAAACATTTGTACAAAAAGTGAAACAAATAGAACCCTTTCTTCAAAACCTCTTCCATTTTCTAAGGTAATTTATGAAGTCATTCATAATGTTTGGGCACTTTTTACTGTAAGGCGCAATTAAATAGACTCAGAGGGCTGGGAACTACAAATATGGTAGGGCTTCCAAAGTACGTTCTTCATTTTTTAGCTAACATGCTGAACTCATTCACAAAAAGATGTTTTGGGACACCCCTACATGTGACTTCCCAATGCTCCACCTGAAGGTACTACATTGGCCAGGAAGCGATTTCTTTACTTGGAAAATATGGATTTTGCCGAACCCTTGCTGTTCCAAGCATGGTAGCTATCTATAACGTGCGTAACAACACT
The DNA here is from genome assembly GCA_036346225.1 of Platerodrilus igneus. Lineage (NCBI taxonomy): Eukaryota > Metazoa > Arthropoda > Insecta > Coleoptera > Lycidae > Platerodrilus > Platerodrilus igneus. The sequence goes on along the minus strand of JARFIW010000089.1, from coordinate 22,878,559 downwards.
CACTCATGCGACCTACATTTTCCCTTCTCGGACTTAGGGCCAATTTTTGTGAAAAGTGCTAGACTAACTTTTTTAAGCTTTTCGTGACGAGAATCGAACCCGTGACTTTGGTATTAGTAGACATACGTGAACCTATTTAACCCAAGCAGCTGCCTGTTTTGGAAGGCCTCAAAAATGGGAATTTTCTACTAAATAGACATTTTATCTCCAAGGATAATCGTTTATGTATAGTTTTGTGTGTAAATGTGTAGAAGGTTTCTTTTAAGTTCATCATCATGAGGTTCTCACTCTTGGAACTGGTTAGACGCGTACCCTCATTGTTTCCTATTCTGAACTAACATAATCATTTCCCTGCTAGATTTTCTGATCACATCCTCCGAAGTAGTCCCCTCCCAGAGATACGAATAAGTAACTATTTTAACTCCGGAATTTTTTACCCCAGAGGATGCCATCATCTTTAATAACAATTTAAGTATGCTGTGTACTTGGGAGGTAATGTGCTTATTATTTCCCGTTTCCCTCCACATCGCAGTAGTGTCTTAGAATGCCATACCAACCCCTGTAGTCTTTGCCAATCTAAGTACCGAAAGAGCTGCTGACCTCTTTTGGGGATCTGTCCTAGTCTAGTTCCTTAGTAAAAACCTATAGTTCGGCTCTTTAGATCACTGAAACTCTGAAACCGTTCTACCCGTTCTAGTAATCTAGAACTTCTTGAAGGTGCAGGTCCATTCAGAAAGGTCTTTTAAGTTAAACGGAAAAAAATACTCTGCCCGGCGTTTGAAATGTTTTCCCGCCTAATAGTTTTGAATCTTTTTAAAGTTGTCCGTTAAGGCACGTACATTCATTAAATATCCAAAAAGGTATCTATGGTATTGACGTTTAGGAGATCTAACAAAATTTCTTTGTATGATAATTGTTGCACTATAAGCTGTTTGCATTTAAAGGTAATTGTTACCTTTTAATACATGAAGATATTTTAAAGTTAATTTGATACTTATATAAACCGATACATATGTTGCGGCATTGTACAATATGTAAAATACGTAAACATGCGAAGATAAACGGAATATTTATATACAATTTTAGCCAAGCATCTTCATGGCGGTCTATAGTGGGGCTTCTGGGACTATCCAAATTTGCTACACCACCAGCCGAAGAGACTTTGGGCTAGAATAGATAAAGAGGGATGAGGAATAAGGAAACCGACTCACTACTGTACACCTCATATTTCAAGGTGCCGGTAAAAGGCATCCAGGTCACTGTCCGGAACGGAATCACATGTCCACTTACACTAAAGTGTCAGTTTTTATTGATTGGCGACCATCAGGCGACAATTGGTAGCCAATTACACAATTCCCAACAGGAAGTCGCGTAAATGTTCAAATGACTAAGTGGAATATCCTCATTGCATGAGGCTTTTGTACGTATTCTAGTATATGCGTATAAATGTCATATGGTTTGTTCACTATACAGAGTAACGAAGAGTCGGGGATGTAACGATTACCCTGCAAAATACTTTTTTTATATTTAAATCGTTTATGTACTGTGCAAAGATTCAGTGTATTATTGGTTATATGCGTTTATGATCTTAGTTGTGAACAAAATGCTTGGGAGCAGGGCGAAGGGCCATAAACTAATTTCCTTTTATGATTTTTGTAAAAATGATTAATTTTGCCTTGACAGTACTATCGCATATATACGCAAGTTTGAGATATGGAAAAGTCTTCTAAAGCTGTAAAATGGAGGCTACTTAGCCCGAAAATTTTGCAATGGATTTTAACATACATTCGTGGATGTGCACATGTGTAAACTGTTCTGATTTGTGCTTGCCGTAAACTGTTACAACACAATAATTGTTCTTAGATTTTTCTACAAAAATTTCATGTTTTATAACGTATTGTTTTCTATTTTACAATGTGTACATAAGATTAGCTATGACGTACTTACCTAATTATACTGTTTCCGTCATTGTATATGGGAATTTTTTAGTCGTCGCTAAAAATAAAGTGTATTTGTACATGAACGTGGTCTCTTTACCGGTATACTTATTTTGTAGCTTTAATATTCTACACAGTTGTTGTTTTGATCGAGAACGTTCCAAAACTATTGTTACCTTTTAAAATGCGAGATTGGCTACAAAGTTTACAGTTGGCACCACTGCCACGGTCCACGTTTCACAATATTGCGCAATAGTTAATATTAAGACATAATTACGTGGCAAATTGTATCAAATACCAAACACGTTTACAATGATACAATTTGAAAATGAAAATAAAGCAAAGTACTCACTTAAAATGCGCCTTGCAGTTAAATCTCAGGGCATCTCCTTGTTTGGGTGTGGGTTGGGTCACGCCATTGTCGATCCAAATTTATTCGTCTTTCTTTTTCGTCGTTCGTAGGTAAGGCAACAAGGATACAGGTAAAGGTACTCGAAGATAAAGATACAAGGGAACCTACATCCTAAAAAAGAGAAAAGACAAAAAACGCGACACAGGTAGACGTTACCCGCTAGACGTCTCGTAGCCAATAATGTCGTGTCGCTCCGCGCATTTAGGCCACTCATTCCGCGCCTGCGCATTTTTGTGCGCCGACGCAACTGTCCGGAATGACGAAAGTTAACAAGTTTATTTAAAAATAATGGCGGGAATTTAGTCACATATTTAACAATTTACATTGCCAATTTTGGCATATAACAAAAGCTGCAGCTTTTTCGTGCATACGTATTTTGGAAATGTGTCGACACTTTGGGCACTGCTTTAGTAGACTTTCATTATGTCGTAGGTAGAGAAAAAGCATAAAATATAAAGCCCTTTTTTACGTTTTTACTTATTTTGAACAAACTATGAGTTTTGTGAAAAAGTCATTGTAGTGTGGGTTGCTGTCATCTTCTAAGTATGAGAGAGTGAAGAAGTTCTAGTACTGTTTACACACTTATCCATCTACAATGCGCAAATAATTCTTCCTAACGAAAGAAAAATTTGCTACAACGTATGAGCACGCACTTCTGTTGCATATTAAATCTGTTTTTTTGTGAATTAGTATTGGAGTTGGGCAAAGCGTAATACTCTACATTTTAGTATAGTTTGCCACTACTGCACTTTGTTAGCATTCTTTTTTATTTCTTATTACTACTGTGCGTACAAACATTAAAACTGTATGCGCAATTGTGCATCTACCGTCTACTAACAATTGTGAAAAATAGCATATCTTTTTGTTAAAGGATTGGACATTTTACAACTTTATGCGGTCCCTGACTCTTACTTAATTAACCATTAAAGTTCAATTATGCAAATTTCTATTTATCAGTTATAAAAACTTTATCACGTTCATGGCTTCATGCAGCGGAACTCCTTAGCGTCATGTTGATTCGGTTTTCAGCGGATTTAATAACGTTATTGCTTGTCGAACATAGCTGTAGTGCCCTAAAGGAAATATGTAAGAACAGGAAGAGACGAGAAACGAGCACTACATCAAAACACACATTATAACGATCTCTCCGAAAAATACAGTCGCTTCGCGAATTCAGGCACTGAAGTGGTTTACGTAATTAAACCCATTGCCTCAGCACTTGTTCGTCACTTCCTGGATTGACTTATTTAAATCAATGTCTTACAACCAATTAAAACATAAACTTTGTCGCTTAAGTAACGCGTGTTCAAATTATATTCCCCGAGAGCGATAAAAATCCCGAGGACATTTTTACGCTTTTATACACAAATTAAAATAATTTTATTCTTACAATGTAAATAATAATTTATGGAATAACCAGGACTGGATTTAGGAAACAGAAGGAATTCCTTTACTCTCATACAAAATACCATAGATTTAATAAATATAAGAAATGGAACTTGGATATTCAATAAATGAAACGCATTTACGGGTTAATTCACTTAGCACGTAACAAACTTTGTCAAATTCATTTTTCATATCTTAGTATGGGAAAGATCACTGGCGCATATGTTCAGTCTGCACCTACTATATAACCTCAAAAACTATAAATTACAGGGAGTATAAGTAATTATTTTTGCAGCCTCTTAAAATCGATTTTTCGTATCTTAGTTTGTACACGCTACACTTGTAGCCATCTACCATCCACAAACAATTATGAGCAAAAAAAAACTCGGGTGGAGGTCTGTGGATAAATATACAAACCCTTGTCTTTAAAATAGTAGACGATAATTTTGGTGGAGCAGTCGTGTCTGCTGTCCACCACATTAATTTTTGCTTGCCATAATATGAAGAAACGCGCAAACGATTGTACAAACGTATGTCTTTAAAAAGATATAAATTTTTTTGCGTGTGAGGGATTGCAGTTTTTGCACAAGCATGCTTCTACAACGATATTTACACATTTTTTTTTAACTGGTGGAGAAGAGGCTACGAAATGGGGCTTAATTTCGTAACGGCTTTTCAGTGTTCTTAGCAAATAGTTGCAAGCACAATTGCAAAAACGTATTCATCTTTCGCTAAACTAATTACTAAATTATGAAGAACTGGTAACGAGAAACAGCCGAGCTTTTTAAAAAATTGCGAAAAGTATTTTTAGTATTTTTTCAATTTACAAATCCCGTTTTAATTAATAACTGAAATATTTTTCTGAAATTACACAATATTTCCTGTAAGAGTGATGATTTGTGCGACTATAAAACGATGTTTCAAAACAGAATTAAATATGAGAGACATTTAATCTGTCTGCAGAGTGTTGTACCGAAGTATAAAAATAAATATCTCTCGACGTTTGGTATGTGTTGGGTGAGTAAAGCGCAGGTTGTGCTATGGAAGTCATTCAAAACGACGATACTTCATACCACAGACACATAGCTCTGCCAATAACATCTCACGCGCGCGTTTGTCGTCTGAGTAGTATAATTAACGTGGTATTTATAGTAGACCGACAAGGGCAACAATCGACCGAATTTATTCATCATCATTTTCCAAAATTAAACGCAGTTTTACGCGCACATGCAACAATGCAACGGGAAAATTGGAGGAGAATCTCGAGTTCCCGTTCCGTTTCCTTCCTGATACAATTTGCATCGTCTCCGAATCACTTAGCTGAAGGAAGCCACCGCTTGGTCCCCGCGGTGCCCTCACTGCGTCTCTTTTATTGGGGCATTATCATTTTATTGACTTCAAATAGCTTGTAAAACGCAGAGCTGCGAGTCGAGCGCGGGAAGCGATTCCACCGAAACAGCCTAATTCAGGAGACAGTGATGGCTTGTAATCGCCGACAAAGCTTCCCTCTCGCAAACAGGTGGATTTGTTCAATTTATTATGCTACTGTGTTGTTATTGTTGCAGCTGGTTTGGTCGTAATATATCACATTCCGCGACGTATGAGATGTAAATAGCACGAGTTGTAAGATGAGAAAACGTAATTAACGAACGAACGGTTCTGCAATAAAAGGTTTTGTGTGCAGTGTGCCATCAATCCTCGCTGGATTGTTTCCTGCTGCATCAGACTAATGGTCCCAGCGGCAAAAGTAAACTTCGCAGGAGAAACAGTTTAATGGAAACCGGGACCGCGGGGACCATTAAAATGAAATAGTGACATAGTCCACCTCTCGGAAGTATAGACTCGAATCAATCTCTCCTAAGCAGAACGGATGGTCATTGTGTTTGCGCTATTGAAAGTCGACCATTACTGCGACTGCTATCGGTAATGGACCGTAATGACTTACGACGTTGCAGCGTAAGATGTTTGTTTGCTGCTTTTCAATAAAACTAAAAGATGACGAACACGAGCAACCCAGTATAAAATATTCAGTCGCGTAATATAATATTACCCTCCTTACACAGGCGTTATCTTTGTGTGTCCCGACTCCACACTCACACTATGAAATTTTATGAATAGATAATGCTCCTATTTTAATATTCCTGAAGTGTGTAGAAATTCTATATGCGCGGCTGGCTCGACTAGTAGTGGAGTCAGGTATTTACGAAAGTTCTAGTAGATATATCCCTGATAGAAAGGATGGGGAGAATAACGGGCACCTGGGCCAATGGGGAGCCATACATCAAGCAGGATCGGCGCGGCTCGAGATTTAGGATCGGATAGGATAGAGCCGAGGGAAGCAGGATATGAGGCTGGCATAGCGACGCTTCTGTACTCTAAGCGATAAATCACCGGGACAAATTTAATTATCCTGCTGTCTGCGATAAGGCCGAGACGTTAGCGTGCAGTCGTTACCCAGCACCATCTCAGATACGCCGGAGCTTAATCCGAACAATCCGCACCTCTCGCCATCACCGCGCCGTTACACCATACCACCTGATATACGATCGTCGGAAAACGGAAATTATACGTTTTTGTCATGCTAATGTACGGGTGAATGTCCAAAACGCCGTCGAATCGGTGATTGCTCTGAAAAGTTTGGTTGTGTCTTTTTCAGGAAAATAAGACTGAAATCTGAAACAATAGCTAGTGAGTTTTCAGATTTCTGCTGAGTAGCTGGAAGTTGTAAGCAAAGCTCAACTCGACTACCTCAATAACGATTTTCAAACTTCAAGTTTACATTTAAAATGTTCGAAATATATTTATTTAAACGTTTTCTGGCCATGTTGCAAATGTTTTTTACTTTAACCGCATTTAAACTTGAACAAATATTGAACCTTGTAGTTAATTCTGCAATTGGTAGTGTAGAGCATTTAGAATGCTTTATTTAGAAACTTTTTCTATATGTTTTCCATTAAAAGTCGAGGGAAAGATTCGGGCAATGCACCAAGTATAGATAACAGTTATTGATTGCAGGAAATCTATATTCAGATAAACTAAAAATGCATTACACAAAACAAAATAATTAGAAGAGTAGAGGATATGGATGGTCCTGGGACAAATCCATCTTATGTAATCCACCTATAGAATCCACCGAATCCACCCAATCCACCGAATCCACCGCACCACCGATCTAACCTAGATAAAAGTTCTCTTTGACTAACCACTTTAGCCTGATCTACAATTTCCTGGGCAGTCTAACCCTGTTTGAATTGTTTAAATTAAACCACCCTTACAAAGGTTTCTGCGGGATAATTTTAAGAAACCTAAAAATCGCATAGACTAAGTTTAGAAATTTATTAACTGTGTGAACCTCCCTCGGACATTTAATGGGAATTTCCTCCTTGCTCCCTCCTTGTGGACCTCCTTGTGGGATTTTAATCCTCATTTTAAGAACTTTTACCGGTAACATTCTGAACCAAATAGTTTTCTTCGACTAATCATTTCATCTTTCGAGATAAATCTTTCTTGTTTGGTATCAATTAATATTAGATTTTTCTCAGCTATCCGAATTTCTAGAATCATTCCCTAATTGAAATAATAATTATCGTTATACGTAAACCTTTTGTAAATCCCAGCAAAGTTACCTAATAAATATAATTATTAAAGGTACTTTTACAATTAATAGTCGGACGTCATAAACCACTTATAAGCTTATCAACGTTGTCTGATGACTTGGCTATAATTAGTAATACGAGGTAAGTTTTGTAAATTATTTGGCAGTGAAACTTGAATATTCCTCTAGGCGATTAATTGTATTTACCGGAATTAAAAATTGTCGTCGGCCTTACTGCTCATTTTGAAAAATTCCCACACAACTTTCCATACTATTTATCGCATAGGTAAATAATATGGAAAGACTCTAACGATGATTTTAAAATACTTCCAAACTTAAATTGAATTTTAAGGCATGAGAGAAATCTATGTATAATTAGTTGTCTATAGAGCTTTTTAGAGTTGATCTTATTTTGAAGTAGTACTAAAATAGGAACCGCGCAATACTGGGTAATCGGGTTTTAGGGTTGCGGTTCAATTAACAGATCACCCATAGTGTGCGTGTATGTTGGGTTGCAGACATTCAGGAGGTATTACGGCGTGAAGCGTTCAGGCGGCGTTGTTTATGCATTGTAAAGGAACGAGGCTTTAACAGGGCGTAACTTTGCAAGGGGTGGTCGGGTGTTAAATCTGTTTGCAGATTTGGATTCTGCGTAAAATTCTAGACTAATTTAATGTGTCGCATGGCTAAAAAATGTATAATGACGGTCAGAAATCGCGGCTGGTTGAAATTCTTAAAATTGGGGTACCGCCTTAGGGAGTAATGCTATCTAAAGAATTTATTTCGAAAGATGAGCTAGGAAGACAGGAGGAAATGAGTGAGGAAATGAAGGATTCTGGAGGAAATTATATTATGGTTAATAAATTTCTAAACTTAATCTATGCGTTGAATTAGGTTTCTTAAAATTATCCCGCAGAAACCTTTGTAGGGGTGGTTTGATTTAAACAATTCAAACAGGGTTAGATTGCCCGGGAAATTCTTGATCAGACTAAAGTGGATAGTCGAAGAGAACTTTTATCTAGGTTAGATCGGTAACGCGACGGATTGGGTGGATTCGGTGGATTCTATGGCGCGGTGGGTTCGGTGAATTGGGTGGATTCTATAGGTGGATTCCAAAAAGTGGATTTGTCTCAGGACCATCCATATCCTTTACTTAGAAGAAAGAATATTTTACTCATGACATTGAAATTTTTTTTTTAAGTTGCTGTATCCTTTATTTACTTGTAGGTGAGTCATATTGAAGAATATAATGGTACAAGGTGACGATTAAGGGTGAGTGCAATCCTTGAACCCGAGTTGTTTTTCATATCGGTAACTGATTCAAGCCACAGTGCTTCACAATCCTTACACAGTTGTTCTCTGGGGTGATTTGAAAGGATGAAAATGCAGTATCTGACTATTAGTACGTCTATTCCGAAGAACTCCACGGATTGCCTCTTTATAACATGTCTATCTGCCTTGTATTTCTTTGATTTTTTGTACTATATTACGTGTAGATGGGATTATGAATGTTTTATTTTCTCTTGGTTGTTTACTACGGTTCCTTATATTTTTTGGTAAAAATTAGATTTGTAATGACGTACAAGTTTATTTACGATTAAACTTCCCCCGCGTCGTCATTTTTTTTTGCATGACCCGGACTGAAAGTAATACGCCCACAAATTGGGTTGCATAGATGTCGCTACGGCTGGATTACACAGGTTATTAAAAACAAAAACTTACCTAATGAGTGGATCAATAAAGGCCCGGTTGCGTCCTTCTTCTCGGGGATGAATCATAGGCTCGCAAATTCTTCGGCGGAATTTCCTGGATGCTGTCAGCAGCTGTGTTCGTCGACGAAGTCAAAATAATCTTATAGATACAGGAAAACAGTAACAAGGAAACGAATCACTTCGCCGAACTCGGAACTTCACGCCCACACGTCTGTATTCGTCCACGATCGACAGTGAAGCCCCTCCTGTTAGAGGCTTAGTTCTCGCAACAATCGTTCCCTTCACAATTACTCCATGCCCCCGCGGTCTAAAACCGCTAAACACAGCTGTTTTTTTATAGCCTGAGAAAGCAACATTTGCTGTTTTTACACCACAAATTGTAGGCTAATGTCCTGAAACGCGGGGAACCTGATATTTGTGGGGCTTACACGTAAAAGCTTTAATTAAACATGAGAACGGAAAACTTTTTCATATTGAATGGTTAAAAAAATTCCCTAAATTAAATAATAAAATAAAATCTGAAGCTTTATAATAAAAGAAGGCGCAACAATCGCATTAAAGCTTCAAAAAGGAAAACACATAAATATAGAAAGGTCTTTATACGAGAGTTCACAAGCATGGAAAACTTAAATTAAATTTGTCTATAGTCGCCATTTGGTTTTTAAACCGTAGCAATATTTGCGATACCAAGAAATGAATATGAGCAACTACGCTATTTTAAGATTAATTCAACTAAGCACGCAAAGGTTTTGTTTGCCACAGCACCGACCGCACAAATTTAGTCGAAAGCATGAGACTCAAACACTTAAAGCTAACACTTAACTTCACTATAAATCTAAATACAAAGTTCACTTTTATATTTGCATTCGAATGCATACAAATTTTCATTAATATCTTCTAAGATATTCTCTTAAGCTAAACAGATTAATTGCTGGCTTTTAACAGGATAAGACAAAATATAATGCAGCAGTCAAAACGTTAAATTAACAAATTACCCAGTGCTACTGCATTTATGATACATAATTCTCTTAATCCTATCATTTCAAATACAATACCGAAACGCAAGTTAGCTTTTTCATGTTTCAATACTTTTGGTTATAAATACCAAAGGTTCGGAACAGTATATAGGTAAAACAGTTTCTTAAAGGCATTCTACAAAGACAAAGATATAGATAATGTGATAATTGCAGAGAGAAAGATAAATACCTAACCATTTATAGGTTATAGTATGGTTTCGTACGATACTATCTCAAAGACAATTTTGAGAAGAAAGATAGATAACAAACCATAGGTGGTTCATAACGTTGATTAATTAAGATAAAATCTTCAAGATATTATTCGAGAGAAAGCTAACACTAAACACTAATGATTTAACATAATTATTAAGATAAGATAGTCTTAAGAAAAATTTTTAAAGAAAAGATAACGTAAAATTTAATTTTTTTGTTTGAGGGCCTTATATTTATCAAAGCACACCGTCCCTCCTATAAATACAATAACAGAAAAAAGGACTCCTGCGGGAGTAGAGTGAGCCCGTAGGAACTTGCAAAGGGGTTATTACTTCTGCTCTCCAAAAGGAGGAGTTCCGTGAAGCGGTACTCGTTCATACGAACTACATGAGGGACCAAATAGAAAGAAAATGCAATTTCTGCATCCCGGCGTCGATTAAGGGAGAATTGGAATATAGACAAAATAGATAACAAATTCCTTGTCAACGGGTTCAACGTACATCAGCAGTAGGCAGTATTGATACACAGCTAGACGGATGTTCTCCATGCCCACTGCCCAATATAATGAAACAACAACCATGTAACTATGCAGGGACTTAGAAAGTAAAAGGAAAAGTAGAAGATAAAAAAGGTGGAGGTGGAATGTATGAAGCTTTATAACAACCATGTAGAAGAGAGATGAGGAATGGCTTATATTGAGCAATAGTGATAGAAAGAACGGTGGATAGCGAAGCACTACTCGACCAGTCAAAATGTATTCGACAGCACATAGTGGGGAACTTAGTAACTTAAGGTCAAGTACAACACCTAACAAACTTTTGCAATTATACCAAGGTGTTACTGCATGGGAGAAGCGAATATCACCTTCGAAACCGAATCAGATGACTGGTAATCCAACAATTTAACACGATAAGCAAGTTTTCTGAATTAACTTTTGATATATTTTATTCATTCTATTCCTTTTTATTTTAAAAGTATGTACGATTAGGATGGGCCAAAAGTGCAAAATGAAGATAATTCACACATACATATGCACACTGGCGCGTGTCTTAGAGAAGTATTTTTCAAGCTGCCGTTCTATCATTGTCACCCAACGTGCATTCAGGAATCGCTTTAATATCGCATCCACGGGTCGTGATTCTGGTTGAGAATCGATTGTTCTATTGGTGGACAGTTCTAGAACAACCAAAGTGGAAAGTAGAAAAACCTTGACGTTTAGGAAGCGTCAGAACACCCGAAAACATTGAGCAGGTAATCCAATATGTGCGCAAACACGCTCCTGTTTTTTGGATGTCTGATAGTTCTGTGAGACAAATTCTTCAAAACGAAGTGCAATTTCAGTCATACAAATTGGTACTGGTGCAAAAACATAATGCATCGGTTTTTTCGCGAAGAAATGCATGCCAAGCCGTTTTTGGCAATATACTTTAAGACACCCTTGTGTTCTTTAGAGATGAGCCTCATTATTTTTCCGGGTAGTGAATAAGCAAAACTGCGAGAGGCATGAATTCCCGGAAACTTTATGAGCAGCACCTGTATACAGACCGTGTGACTATTTGGTGTGCATTTTCTAGAATACGCATAATTAGATCATGTGGCGGTAAAGACAGTCGAAACCATTTTTGCAGCTGCCATGTTGATGAAAGTAGCAATTAACACTTTTCACAGCAGGCGTAGTACCATTTACATTGTAACCACACTCCAAAATCTATATCCCGGTTTTCTGGAACAGCATCTCTAGCATCGTACCAGCCTACAGTCCCACTCATCGAGCCCACCACCGATCCTGGATATGGCCAACTTTTTGTCGTCAAATTCGATCATCTACCCCTTGAGGTCCACTAACGGTTTCCATAGGTCTTGGTAACCCGATTTACTACAACTGTTGCTTAGTCATCAAGTACTGTATGCCCCAATGTTGGACCTTTAGTCGTGTGGTTTCTCCAACTACTGGTTGTTGTCGGCGAAGTTGATCCAATCCAGCAAGTTTATTTTTAAACACCCGAGCAAATCCTCGACATATATCAAAGTCCGCCGCATCGCAATGTCCCAGGAAGTATTCCGATAGCACATCGAATATATGACCTTGAATCTATTCCGTTACCTCAAATCTCTCTTTGCCAGTAGCGCTGTACAGCGACATGAACCAATCACAACTCGTAAATACTCGCTGTATGTTGTATGTTGTGGTTTGTTTTGTATTTTTCTTAATCTTATTTGAATTATACCAGTCATAGTTGTTAAAATGGTCTTTATTTACATTTCGATCTATGGCCTAGGATCGTTCTCAAAATAATAAAAATTTCAAGTTTGACATTTATGACATAAATTGAAGGTGACTTTGATTTATTAATGTTTGTTTTGAATACATTAGGTGAAAATTTTAAAGTTTAGAAGAACGAGTGCTTTCAATTTGTGTTGCACCCTGGGAACGACTTTGAGGTAGCTAACACGCTTAATGTGAAATCAGCTGATTAATTTTTATGTAGTTAAATTTCATATAAATTCAAGAACTTGAGGATTGGAAAACATTTTTTAACATGTTTCTATTTATACGATTGACGGGATGGTTATTGGAGTGTGCCATTACGTTACCGTTTTTTTATATTTATCTTGAGGAGGAAACTACAATATTTTCATACTAAATATCCTTGACGTCACTACACGGATCAAAACGATGTTGTTCCTGTTCCACAGACAAAAGACGAGGTACGAATTTCGCTGTAACACATGCAGGCGTCGCCGTGGATCAATGTAGTAAGCGTAAGGCTACGGATCCCAAGGTCCTGGGTTCAAATCCCGACACGGCTGACTGCTTGAAAAATGGCATGTGAGCATTTTTCACAAAAATTACGTCCTCGTTCGGATGAGAGGTTAAATGGAGGTCCCGTGTGTGAGTGCTGTTATGCACGTTAAAAATCCCTACATTGCCTGGAACGGCAAGGGTTCGGCAAAATTCTAAATTTGCAGGCAACAAAAAGCTCACCTCCTGGCCAATGTAGTACCTTCGGGTGTAGCATTGGAAATATAAATGCACAGAAACACATGCATGGGGCGGCTCCATGGCGTAGTGGTATGTGTGTGACTACTACACCCAAGGTCCCAGGTTCGAATCCCGACACGGTCCGCTTGAAAAATGTTAGGCGAGCATTTTTAACAAAAATACACCCTCGTTCGGTTGAGGGGTAAAATAAAGGTCCCGTGTGTGAGTGTTGTTACGCACCTTAAAGATCGCTACCTTGCTTGGAACAGCAAGGGTTCGGCAAAATGCCAAATTTTCCAGGTAAAGAAACTCGCTTCCTGGTCATTGTAGTACCTTCGGGTGGAACATTGGAAAATCACATGGAAGGTAACACATGCATGCCGAATCCCTTGTTAGGGTTCACAGCTTATGCCGATACATGTGGACAAAAGATGAATTGTTTGACAGGATCTTCGTGAATGAGTTGTAAAATTTTTTCAACATTTTCATCCGTTTGGCTCGTGGAAGTTCGCCTTGACCGATAATCATCTTCAAGTGACGTTCTGCCGGTCCTAAAACGAGCTTACCAGTCAAAAACCTGTGTTCAGTTAGAAACTGTTTTTCGAAAGTTTCCTGAAGGATTGCTAAAGTTTCAATTGGCGATTTACCAAGGTCAAAACAAAACTTGATGCAAGCTTGTTGTGCAAATTTATCAGTCACCAGAAACTTCGCAAATAAACGTTAACGGGCGATTACAAAACACAACTGCCCAACGCAAAGCAACTCTGCAAATACTGATTCATTAGAAATTACTTTCACGATTGCTTGTACATAGAGTTATGTCCAACATCCATGCCCAATGTAGCCTTGGAAGTTTCTGATAGCACTTACGGCGTGTGGTGGTTTTTTTTTGACCAACAAAAAGGTAGAAAAATGTTTCAAAAATCTTAATTTTTCAAAGCGTACGATGTTGAGGGTGAATTAGTGCTGACTTACTACAATTGTTTATACATGTTTTGGTTTTAATGTCATATTTGAATTTTAATTCGCAGTAGAGCGCATTATGGGTGCACAAAATTCATGAGAAAACTTGGTACTTAAATATATTGGTGTTAGACATACAGATGATGCCTAGGAACTTACATTATTTTATATATTTTTGGAGCACCTGTAGCATTTTGGGTCCAACACTACATAAGGGATTTCATCCATAACGAAATTTAAATGTGTTTGACATTTCCTGGGAGTGAATTTGACACAAACCCAAGGTATTTGTTTTTAAATTTTTGGTTCCTTGTATAATAAATTTAAAGTTGTGGGCACCAGATTGAGTGCATACAAGTTAATATTTTATTTGGTTTCATCCAAAGCATTGAAACAGTACCAATCACATCGAATCATTTATACTTTCCAGCTAATACGGTTAAATATTTTACTTTTTGGACGTGCTAACATATCATTAAGGCGCGAGAAACTGTCTGTGACCAGAATAATTAAATTAGAACGTAAACCAAGCATTTGTACGCAAAACTGATCAATGACCGCTGCAGAATTACACCTTCCAAATGAATTTGATTGACTAGTACAAGGGTTTAGCATTTAATAGTTCTTTTACATTACAATAGGTACATTCGAGAATGTTATTTGCATAGTTTCTGGCATGTTTAAAATAGTCTAGAGGTTTATGAATATGTCTGTTTGGTCTCTTTGTCGCACGTTTTATGGTTAATTTTAAGTTATTTTAAATTCGTTGTTGTAAATCAAATAGTAAAGCTGCCATCCCTTGTCCCGTTATTTCCTGTCATAAAATCTTCTTTGTGTATGTGGAAATTAAGTTGAAAAAGGAGTAGCGACAGACACTTACTCATCGACATCGAAGCGAAACAGTTGTTCGTTTGGTAAAGTGAGTTAGTCATTAGTGTCGCCGAATGTGATTTTATCGATAAACTCCTTAAAACACAGTGAAAGTGCAAACGTGATACGTGCAATAGTTTGCCATTACAGTCCACTTAGTTGAAGAGCAGGAACTACACCTTAGAACAATAGAATAACGCGGAGGTAAGTCGATATACAAAATTATAAGACCCCTAAAAACACAGTGAAAGTGCAAATGTGACACGTGCAATAATTTGCCATTGCAGTCCACTTAGTTGAAGAGCAGGAACTACACCTTAGAACAATAGAATAACGCGGAGGTAAGTCGATATACAAAATTATAAGACCCCCGCGCATTAAACAATGTCTATAAATTGCCGTCGTGGATATTGGAGTTCAGCATTGATTGAAGCTAGGATTACAATGTGTTCTAGTTTAAGGCGCTGAAAGATGTGATATAAACGACTGTCGATATAAATTACTCCCTGTCGATATAAATTACAGTAGTGATTATATAAATTAATTATTAGTGCTTGAATAGTTAATTATAGTGCTTTGATAGTAATTTAGAATTTAGCATCGCAGCGTTAAGAAGATAATACTCGTACTGTTAGCGATTATCTGACAATAAAGCACTGGGAGAGCTTTCAGCAAATTCCATTGTAACCACGCGTGTTGAAAAGGCTTGTATAATCAGTTTGAAACTAAAAAACTGTTGTTTGTCCAAATAGAGTTTTCGTTATAACACAAACAACAACTAATCTATTTTGGTACTACGAATATTTTGATTAAAATGCGGTGTTTGTCATAGTCTGTAAATTTTTTTATAAGTAGCTAAATAAACAAATGAAACGGATTAGCAAATTTTTTTATATAATACCTGTTGGCGTTGAACAAAGATTTAGAAAATACAAGTTCGTTTACTTTAGGTGACGGATAAGATAATACTTTATTATATGTAGGATTCGGGTTCGTTTGGGAGGGGCATCTCAATTAAATACTTTTAAAACTACACGTACAAAGTGTTAACTCAAAGGTTTTAATACGAGGTCTCATTAACTCTAATTAGAGTATATTAAATTAGACTCTGATTTCGTTACGAGTAACGTGGTTGAATGAGTTTTCGATTAGCAACTAATGTATTGTTTCAAAGATAAACCGCGAGAATACAATCACTCTATAAACATTTTGTAGCTGATTTTATAATATTGCCCGTCGCTATTAACATAAAGTAAATCTTGCTCAAAGTAATGTTCAATTATCTCATTAATGCCAAATAACACCATAATAAACCCCGATGAATAGCAATCAGTAGCAGTTTTATGTATAGACTAGATAAGAATGATAAGTTAATCCTTTGTTAATGGACCTGTAAACATGTATTGATGTGTCACACGGCTCCTTTTCTTATCAGGATTAAATGTGGATTAATTTCAGCTGTATAATATTCTACCTTTATAAACAGTTTACTATTTTAGATAAAAGCTGGCTTTTTCATTATTTTATGGTATTATATCCTCTAATTTCACCATTAGTTTTATCTTAAGTAAGCAAACGCTAATAATTATTAACGCTTTCAGAAACGTTTTGTTTTTGACGGCATGTTGAGGGTTTTGGAAGGACCTAAGAGTTCTGTCAATCATTTTGAGTTTTGTTTATTATAATTATGTTGTAAACTATTAAAAATACAGAACTGTTAAACCAAACCGCTAATGACTGTCGATGCGTAAAACGAAGCTTTTCATTTGCGCTGGAGCGAGAGGTTTGATAGAACTTGCTACCGGTAAAATAAGCGTTAAGTTATAATTTTAGATATGCCCTGAAGAAACGGGGACCTCGTAGAAATCTTTAAAGTGCACCAGCTAACTACAGAGGTGGGGGAGTGGGCTTCTATGGAACAATAATAAAAATACTAAAAATAAACATTTGAAATGATATACAAAAAGCTGCCTTGAAGAGTTTTATCTGGTTGTCATTATTAAGGTAAGCCAAACCGTCTTATCTCGACAATCCCTTTCGACGGTTAGACGCGTACCATCATTATTTTATATTCTGAACTAACCTACAGATTTCCCTGAAATTTGCAGTCTGCATCTATAACTATCTGATCTAGGTCTACATCTACCTCTTTTTTCCTATCTCTGCCAAAAATGCGTTAGAACGTATTCTGCCCTTCTATTTCTCTTATCTTTTTCCCCATATATCCTTGTTCCCCTACAATTTCCATAACCTATTTGTTATTATCTTTGTATGTTCATGCTATCGTCCTCATACATCTGAAGCACAGCATTTCAAAAGGCTGCTACCGTTTTTCTGTCTGCGTTTCAGATAGCCCGTATTTCATAGGTACACTGTGCTATGCTCCACACATATGCTTTCAACAATTTTCTTCTTATTCTATGTTTGTTGTCTTTCTTCATAGGCGCTATTCTTTCTTGTTAGATGCAGTTCGGTCACCTTCTATTATTTTACAATTATATACCCTATTTCTCCGACCTTCAGAGGTTATGAAGGGAGGTAAGCAGCCTGTGGCTGCCAAGTTCCCCCAACACTTAACCATTTACCGATTTAATATATTTTCCAATATATCTTTTCGCACAGTCAACATTAGTTGCAGATATTTCGCAACCAATAACTAGTTGTTTATACTAATCATCAGATTTATATGCGCTTATTTTTTCGTCTCAAAACTGGTTGTCCATGTACCTGCACTTATTTATATTTTGAGCTAGCCTACATAGTTTCCTGAAATTCTCGCACAGCATGTGTATACAGCTCGTTCCCCTTCTATTGTTATCTAATTTTATGCCCTATTTCACCGAGATTCAGTGAAGGGGGTTAAGCAACCTGTGCCTACCAAGATCCCCCAACACTTAGACATTTGCCGAAATAATGGTTTTCCAGTAAATCCTTTCACACCCTTAACATTATTCGAGAATATTGCCCAACCAATTCTTGTAGTTACTCATAATAATCATCATGTTTAAGCACAGTTATTTTTTCGTCATTAGTTTATCCATCTTGGGATTGGTTGGATGCGTACCTCCATTGATTTCTATTCTGGGCTAGTCTACACATCTCCCTGAAACCCCTACAGCCTACATCTTTTACTATCTGTGTGCAGTAGTCTAACCTAGGTCTGCCCCTTCTTCTCTTTTTTCATATCTCTGCTTCTAATATATTCCGCACTATTCCCTCATGTCGTAGTATGTGACCTATCGTCCTCTCTCCTCTCTCCTCTCTCCTCTCTCCTCTCTCCTCTCTCCTCTCTCCTCTCTCCTCTCCTCTCTCCTCTCCTCTCTCCTCTCTCCTCTCTCCTCTCTCCTCTCTCCTCTCTCCTCTCTCCTCTCTCCTCTCTCCTCTCTCCTCTCCTCTCCTCTCTCTCTCTCCTCTCTCCTCTCTCTCTCTCTCTCTCTCTCTCCTCCTCCTCTCTCTCTCTTTCCTCTCTCCTCTCTCCTCTCTCCTCTCCTCTCTCCTCTCTCCTCTCTCCTCTCTCCTCTCTCCTCTCTCCTCTCTCCTCTCTCCTTTCTCCTCTCGCGTCCTCTCCTCTTTTTTACCGTTTTCCACATATTTCTTTCTTCCCCTACCATTTTTAGTACCTCTTCGTTCTTAACTTTGTCTGTCCATGATATCTT
Source organism: Platerodrilus igneus (assembly GCA_036346225.1). Lineage (NCBI taxonomy): Eukaryota > Metazoa > Arthropoda > Insecta > Coleoptera > Lycidae > Platerodrilus > Platerodrilus igneus. The sequence goes on along the minus strand of JARFIW010000089.1, from coordinate 22,859,816 downwards.
CATCATACGTCTGTAGCACCACATTTCAAAGGCTTCTTACCTTTTTCTTGTCCGCTTCTCCTACTGTCCAGGTTTCACAGCCGTACAGTGCTGTGCTCCACACATATGTTTTAAGCAATCTTTTCCTTGTTTCTATGTTTGTGGTCTTTGGGCACAGTAGTTGCCTTTACTTGTTAAATGTAGCGCGACCTTGTGCTAATCTTTGTTTTATATCTTTTGCGCTTTTCCCATCTTGCGTTATTTGACAGAAATCCTTAACCTCTTGTAACTTCGTGTTAACTACTTGTATTCTTGTTTTTGCTTTATTTTCCCCACCTTTGCATACTAGAACTTTTAGTTTTGTTAATTTTCATACCGTATTTGTCTGTTAGAACCGTTTCCATTTCATTAAGAGCAGCTTCTAAATCTTCCTTGCTAGACGCTATTATCGCTATATCATCGGCAAATCTAAGCATATCAATTTTTGTCCCTGCATAGTAATTTCAAATGTCTTCCTGCATTTGACAGTATTCATTGCCTCTTCTATGTACAAGTTAAAAATTAATGGGGATAAAGCACATCCCTGTCTCACCCGTTTCCTAATGTTTACTTCTCTACGTTCCTGCTCTAATTCTATTACTGCTGTTTGTTCTTTGTATAAGCTATGTACTATTCGTCTATCCCTATAACTCATTCCAATCTTTTTGAGTATTTCAAACATTTTTTTCCATTTTACATTGTCGAATGCTTTTTCCAGATCCACAAACCCTATATACACGCTTTCCCCTTTTTCTATTGTTTTCTCCATTATCACTCTCAGAGCTAAAATAGCCTCCCGTGTTCCCCTGTTTCGCCTAAACTCAAATTGGTCTTCTCCTAGTATTTTTTTCACCCGTTTTCCATTCGTCTTTGCATAATTCTAGTTAGTATTTTTGACACGTGTGCTGTCAAACTTACTGTTCGAAAATTTTCACATCTATACGCTATGTACTTGGGAGATAATGTGGTAGTTTCTCGTTGCCTTCCACATCGCAGTAGTGTATCTTAGACTGCCATACCGACCTCTATGGTGTCTGCCAATCTAAGTACCGAAAGAGCCGCAGCCCTCTTTCGGGAACCTGTCTTAGTCGGGTTCCTCACTAACGACCCTACTACTTTGGTTGGACTTGTAGTTTGGCTCTTTAGCTCATTAGAGCACGCAAGCCATTTCACCTATTCTAGTAATTTAGAACTTCGGCAAGGTGCAGGTCCATTCGAAATGGATAAATAAAGTCATTAAACTAAATCCTAAGTGAATGTTTGAAACCCCAGAATAAAGCGTTCTCATACAATAAGAAGTACATCCACTAGGATATCGTTTCTGAAAATGAAATGGAAATGAACGTTGGCAACAGCAAACCCAGTAAAGCCTCTTCAATATCAATGCCAGGTGATGATAACGTTGCGAACAAATAACTATATAATCAGTTTTTCTAATTGAATTAGGAATAACAACCGCAAGGTCGGTGTATGCACGTTAACCCAGGGGTCAAGGTCAATAACCAACACATATATCAATGAAATGACAGTTAACTAAAATATTCCAACTAGAGGAGAGAATCGAAGGCTACTACCAAATATATCATTAGCTCAGAATGCACAGAGTAACAACAAATAGCATTAATTCGTACAGAACGAAGTACCAATGAGAATAAAGTATAACAGTAGCGTTACTAAGTAATCTGAAAAATACGGAATAAATATTGGAATATGACAAAATAAAACAGGGTGTTCGGTCTCTTTGTCGCACGTTCGCGTGGTTAATTTTAAATTTGTAGTTGTAAATCAAATAATAAAACTGTCATCCCTTGTTCCCTTATATCCTGTCGTAAAAATTCCTTGTGCATGTGTAAATAAGTTGAAAAAGGGGTAGTGAAAAAACACTCTCTCATTGATATCGAAGCAGAACAGTCGGTTTTTCGTTCGGTAACGTGAGTTTGTCAATAGTGCCGCTGACTTTATCGATAAACCCCTAAAAAACACAGTGCAAGTGCAAAGTAACGCGTAGTATAATCTCGAATACAGTCCACTTAGCTGAAGAGTAAGGAACTACATCTTAGAACAACAAAAAAACGCGGAGGTAAGTCGATATACAAATTTATAAGACCCCCCGTGCTGAACACAGGGCGTTTCAAGTTGATAAATAAATCCAAATAAAATTCAACTTTCACTTAACCTCCATTGACATTAAATAATTACCTTAAGAATACATATATTTTCCTTAAAAATACTTAATCTCCTAACATCAGACTGGCTAAGTATTACTAAAAAATAAAATCGTAAAAATTAATTCTACTATTATCAAACCGATTTTTCTAACTTTTACGAATATTGGTAGTTACAATGTGAATTTCATTTCTGTGAATGTCAACTTAGCAATAGACAAAAACGTCGTTCATTACAATTTTTAAAGTCCCCATTCAGTGCCTTCAAATTACCAACTTGTTTATCTTTTAACTGGCACTACAACACAGGCAAAACTTACCTTTAAGGTTACCATGTACATCCTAAAAATTCTTTTAAAAATGTTTTGATATTAAACTCATACACTAGCATACTTAAAATTAAACAAGCCTTAGTTCTGGGCACGTTATTACCCTATCACTATTCAAATAGTCCAGCAAAACAGTTGTGTTAGCATTATGCCAGCTTCCTATAAATAAACAGAAATCATCTATCGGGTGTCACAGAATAACTTTTCATAATTTCTAGAAATGATAGAGGGCACTTAAAAAAACATTTTTTATTAATAAATTTCTGGGTGTCAAGATAAATTGGAAACAAAGCTTGATGAAAATTGTTCGAAGTTACGCCCACCATTTTTTATGCACAAGTTGTAACAATGCAATCGACTGCCGAATTCTTCGTAATAGTTGCGGACGTGAACGAATATCATTAAACGCTAGAATAATCGGAGCCACTAGCTTTTCTTCGCTATTAACAGGTGTTTCGTAAACCAGTGATTTAGTATGACTCCAATACAAATATCAACTGGAGTCATACCCGGTGAACATGCAGGCCAAAGACACCCCCCCTCTCACTCCGTTCAATCCAGTTGGAAACTACATTTAGATAATTTCGGCAATTTAATCCAAAGTGTGCTGGTGCACTATCATGCTGGAAAACAACATTTCTTCAAATATTAAATTGGATATATTCAAGCAATTCTGGTATATATCGGAAAATTCCTATACACATGACCATCAAACCGTGCAGGTAGTAAGTACAGTCGAACTATATATGTCAACAATTCCAGTCCAAATGTAAACTGAAAACTTCCATTGATAATGTAGCCTATGAACGGCGAATTTTTAGCACCTTTTCCCAGTCGTTACGACATTAAATCTATGAACACGTGCTTGAAATCTACCTGTGCTGGCAAGGATGGTTAAATAAAGTCTCGCACCGTGTTTTCCACTGTGGCAAAATCTATATTTTGATCTTGAAGCTGTGTTAATTTTAACTTCCCTCCCACTTTAAAGTTTAGTTGGTGTATAACATTTCTCCTTTCTTGTCATGTATGCTAACCGCGGTTAAACTTCAGTTTCCACAATGCGTTTTCCACTTAACGTTTTGTAACATTTATATTTGTTTTCATTTGAGGTTTTAATATAAGTTATTATCCTGGATTATTAGTTTCACAATGTATTTAATACAAACAAAATTTTAAAATGGCATGCCTAAGTTACATTTATTGTTTATAAATTTACTATACTAGGTGCGTCCATATATATTCTGTCCGTCCAAAATTAAATTTTTCTTTCTTATCCGGTGTATATTTAACGTACTGCGAGCGCGTTATAAAATGACAAAAAAATATTTTTGCAACTGTAAAATCATAGGACGTACTTTTGTCGTTAAATTTCATTGTTTACGTAAGCGTTGTTGCCTAGAAAGATTGACGAGAACTGTCATTAATTAAAAATCCGAGCCCTTGAAGAGGGCGAGGATTTTGTATACAGTTTGATAGAGTCAATTTTGCTTTAAGAGAGCAGCGTGTAAGTGTTAAACAGTCAAATTTTACTAGACAAAAATGTAGGATAAAATGTGAACGTCCTCCTTCGAACACACTTAGTCCAAGAAAATCCTCAATTCCACCAGTAAGAAATATTTCAAAACCGAAATGAAGAAGAACCGTATATGACGTTCCTTTTTCTCTAACCATGATCTATCTCAAATATAATACATGTCTTTGTTTTGTAGAAAATAGAAAGTTCTGTTTGAATTTTTATTCAAAGCAAACTAAGTAATGTGCGACTATTACTTTCTGGTGATTCTCTGTTGTCTTATAAATTAACGAGTTTTAGGAAGTGTGCATAATAAACACAAAAAGTGATTTTTAAACGGTGTTTTCTATTGCTGACTGCTCAAGAGTAATGGAAATGTGGACTCTGTTAATTGAATTCTAATAGATTGCAGCCAAGGCTTAGAACAGTGTTGTCCTACTTTGAAGCAGTTATGCAGCAGTCCAAAAGATTTGTTTATTACCCTTAAATACTGCTTATGAAATTGTTTCAGAGTGAGTTCTTTTTTCGCTTTAATTGAACGAGGCATCATGCACCGCGCAGACTCATTTTCACATTTAAATGTGCGTGTAGTAGATGCAGATGACGAACAGCCGGCGTGAGACTATAAATTTCCTAAACCGATAGGTAGCTGTTTGGAATGTGATGTATTGCAAGTAGTTTGTAGAGGAGTCCGGCACGCCAGACTTTCTCTAGGAAAACGGTTACGGTGATTTTGGGACTGTTGTTGTTGGTGACAACGTGAATGACTAGTTTGATGATTTGGTGTGTCGTGGAGTTGGGTTATGTGAATCTAAACGGTTCATCTCTGATTTTCAGGTACGGCTTTAGTCGGTGTAGAAGTAGTTGTTCAAAGATCTTCTTCGCCATCGAGCTCAGTAGGGATGTGGGACGGTGGTTTTTGGGATCCGGTTTGGTTTTTCTGGATTAGGAATTACTGCCACTGTTGCTTGCTTCCATGTCAGAGGAGAGTATTTCAGAAGTAGAATACTGTTGTAGATTCGGATTGGACAAGGTAAGCTGTTAATATTGTGGGTCTGTCGACAATCCGCGGGATTTCAGCACGTTAACGCCCGATTGTTACTTCATAACTCTCGGAGTATGTTCGACGTCCTTTTCACGTTCATCCGCACATGTGTTCTTGTGTATGGTTTACGAATAATTAATTTGATTGTTCTCTGTCAGCTGTCTAGCGGTCCTCTTTTTCCTTATTTGTTCTTGCGTTCAGAGGAAGTTATGTCATTGTATAACATTCCTATCATATGAATCAATCATGAACTCCTGTGGTACCACTATGCTAAAGTTACGTGCCCGCGGCTATTTTATTATTCTAACAGTTTGAATAGATACATTGAAAACCGTTTTACTTTGTTTTGAATGATATAAGTTGATATTAGTGAGTTCTACTACTAGGCGTGTGTGATTTCAGTAATTACTACATTTTCCTAATATGTATATGAGGTTGTCTGGGCTTACTTTGTATTATAATTACACGTGTTCCTATTGCATTAATTCTACTTCATTTAACTAAAGTTTGTAAAAATCTCTCCTATACATGGGACAATTATAATATGGAACATTTAATGTTATTTACCTAATAATTCTAAAGCTTTCTTAAAATGACATGATCACGCTTTAAAAATTTGCTGTTATAATTATTATACTTATTCTTTTTGTGGTTTTGAAATAGTAATTTATAGGTCTAAGTTCCGTTAAAATATGTATTCAACAGAAGTAGGTCGGGGCTTTTGTGAATATTAATTTAATTACTTTTAATAGAACTAAAATTTTATTGAGCTGTCTTGCTTCATGAACACTACTATTAATCAAATCAGAATATACAAGGTGTATCAATATTAATTTGTTTGTTTAAGATTAATTTTCCTTTTTTTTGCATCCGGTTTCTATTTAGCGTAACGCCAACACGTTATAGCTTCTAAATTGTATTTCTGTATACTTTTACATTCTTCGTTGTAGTGATAAATCGTAAACTAGTTGTGTGTCGTTGATCGTTGTTAGCAGTTTGCTATATTTCCCAAAATTTCTGTAAAAACGTGTGTTTGTAATATGTTTCATGCTCTTTCGTGAATGTACACCGCGTCTTTATTAGGATACTGACTGAATTTGTAATTAACGAATCTTTCAATACAAAAAAGACATGGCGGCGTTTTGACATCAGTAAAGAATAGAAATTGAGTTTCAGGTATACTTTGAAAGTTCGTTAGGTAAACAAATAAATTAGATAAATGAAGTTACTGTTTAAACATGTGTTCATAACAAATGACATAAATATTTCAAAACAACAATTGAGAAATAATCTGTATATTGATATGGCACAAATCTCAGTTGTAGAATTATACTTGTTCAAAACATCAAAATTGATGTTATCATAAATAATATTGGGACTTTGATACTACGTACAAAACGATCTTACATCACAATCTGTGTACCGACAAAGTAGGACTGATAATTCACAGTTATTAATTTCAAGGTACTACATCAAGATGCAGTTTTAGCAGAAGCTGCCCTGCGTGTACTAAAAATAATAATACACTGGGGAATTGGCAAAACTTTGTTTTTAATCATCCACAGAACCAGATATTATCTAACAAAGCAAATTCTTTGCTGCCAGAAATTCTCAATATCCCTTGTCTAACCACTCAAACGAAGCAAACATGATCCTTTTTGTAGTGGATCGACCAAATCGACTCTTTTTAATAAATTGAGTCCTACTTTAAGTTCCTACTATCTACAAGGTTTCACGAAGATCAGCTACATTTTGCGGTAGTTACTTTCAGACGGTTTCGTGGGTTAGAAGCTTTGCGTATGACTACCAATTCCAAGGTCTCGGGTTCCATTCCCGACCTGGACCGTTTGATAAATGTTAGGCGAACAATTTTAACAAAAATACGCCCTCATTCGGGCGAGTGTGACTGTTGTCACACACGTTATAGATCCCTACTTTGTCTGGAATAGCAAGGTTTCTGCTAAATCGCTTTCTGGCCAATGTGGTACCTTTGGGTGGAGCATTTGAAAAAGTTTGCGGTAGATATTTTCACTTTAACAAAATATCACTGATAGTTATTTTCTCCAACTTCTCAGAGGCAAATGAATTTTGATCAAAGAAATCATTTATTCACAAATCCCCTGCTTTTCTTTGTATTTTCTGGATTCAATGCATTTTGAATGAGCGAGGCTGATTTACAAATTGAAACACGATTTTTCCCAATATAACAACCGAGAGAAAGTCGAGTTAATGGGAATGATTTGGTCTAAAGATATATATTTTTGATCATCGGGTGAGGTACAAGGGATATTGGGGTTTTGTAGCATACAAACCCCCTTACTTACTCTCTTACTGACAGAAAACATTATTCTAAAGCCTCAGGTGAGCGAGGTAATACGGTAGTCATCTCAAAACCGCAGAGAGATGCGCAACCTTCTAGTTCTCACATCCTCAGGATAATACATTTAGATACTATGTCCTTTTAAAATACAACTTTATTTGTGCGTAATCTATATATCCTTGATGACTAAAGGTAGAAGGAACTCATTTTCAGTATAAAAAGAAATGTTGTTAATATAATCATAGAGCTATTGTTCAAAGCTATTTATTTGAAGTTAAATTTTGAAATACCCGCATTTAAAAATTCATGGTTCAAAGACATAGAGCCTCACCGTTGTTGCAGAGATGCTATGGTCAGGTTGTTAAGGCAAGAACTTAGAACGTTAAAGGGTTTGTTACTGTCGAATCATTGTATCATTTTATTTTCTATTGTTTAGAAAAACGTAAACACGACGAACCAGTGCCCAAAGGGTTTCGCAAAATCGTGTGCATTTGAGAAAACGGCCTAACTATTGGACCTACTAATCCTATTTCCAAAAACTCTTCTAGAAGAATTTTTTCAAAAGAATTTCTTTGTTTTCAAACTGATAAGCATTGTTTTCTCAAACATTAACCGTCCTAGGTACGATGCAGATATGAGTGTTGATTTCTCTGGTTATAAAAATTGCCTATTCAGTGAATTAATAAAAATAAGCATAGTGTTTGATACCAATTTCTTTGAACGAACGTATTATAGTAACAAAAACCGTACTGGGTGAGGGTGAAGGTGTTGCCATCTAGGTCAAGTTTGATCTCAGATGCAAAATTGTGGCCATTCCCCAAGTAAGTACTGGACTAGCCCATAACATCTTTTTATTGAGATTTATGATCGATCCCTTAAATTACTAATTGGAGTACTATATCGCTTGCCACATATTGATCACCTCACAGATATTCAGGCAATACTCTTTGATCTATTGTCTGCCTATTCAGAAATAATACTTCTTGGGGATTGGAATGTCAATTTTTTTACGATGCAAGTGATGTTTGACATCTGAATTTTTGAATCATGTAATCTGAGCTTTATACCTTTTAATCCAACACATCACCCATTGACTATATTTATGTTTCTTTTCTAACATAAATAAGCTCTTGCTAATAACGATTACGATAACCACTGCTTGTATAAAACCACCAAAGTTACTAGGCCAAGGTCATTCTGAATGACTGAACAAATAAAGACTCTAATGCGTCTTAGAGATACTGCTCACTTTTTACTTTAAGCGAACTAGAACAGAACAAAACTGGATGCGTTATAAATGCGTTATAAATACAAGAATCGAGCTAAACAGTTTATTTATTGGAAATTCAAAATTGAGTCATTTTTATACTATCTCGTCAAAAACCAAACTCATTTAGGACATGCAGAGAATTAAAATTTTTAGGGATTGGCAAGACAAATCATGCTGCCCTGTTAGCAGGTTTTTACATATTATAAATAGCTTTTTGCACAATGCTCATCATTAGACCTCGCTCTCGTTCGTGAAGTAATCGCTAATCGTCCAGATTCGCTACTTTCACATGCTCTTAGATTTAATTTCTTTGATGTTTCGTCTGATACCGTTTTGAATTCTATTTTTTGCATTAAGTCTAATGCCCCTAGACCCGATTACATTTCATCTCGTATGTTGAACCATGTAGGCTATTGTTTTCTAGTTACCTGCACTTCCGTTGTGAATGCTTCTTTTTGCAATAACACTTTTCCTGGTCTGTGGAAGGAGGCTTTCCTACGTACTCTATCCAAGAAGTCTGTCCTACTTGACGATATGAGATACTCTATATAAAGCAAACATCAATATCTTATTTTAATTGATTTTAGCTTAGCTTCAATTCTATGAATTTTGAAATTTTCTGTAGTAAATTACACAAGCCCAGCAACGTATCTCATTCAACTGTTCAATGGCTTCTCTCTTACCTCTGTGGCCGAAGGCACCAGGTTATCAATACTTGTGTTAATTCCTTCTCCAGTTCGATTGAACGAAAAGCAGGTGTTGCACAGGGGAGCGTTTTAGGTCCCCTCCTTTTTAGTTTATATATCCAAGACTTATCGATGTTTTTAATCATTCCCGTTACCACTGCTGTGCGGACTATGTTTAAATGTACCATCATTTTTAACCAGATGACATCACTTCCGCTTTTACTAAAGTAAATGAAGATTTCTCTAGTATTCTCCACCGGATGACTGATTTAAATATTGTTCCATGGCTGAGTCTTGACTTAGGTACTATAGGACTTACCGTTTGTGTTAAGGACTTAGGATTTATTATTGACCAACAACTGGGTCTGAAAAATCAAGCTACGCATGCGTGTCGCGTGGTATTTGATGATTTGCATTCTTTAAACCGTCTTAACGGGTTTTACCAATTAAGCTAAAGCTGCATTTGGTCCAAAGTCTGAATTTAACACCAATTAAGAATTGACTTGACGTGAGGTAAAATTTCAGTTTTTACTCAAACAATGGAAGAAACTTTGGTTCATTCCTAGCCTTTAAGACTAGTACTGTGAATTAGATAGTCAGGCAGGCGAGTGACCCCGAGTAAGGGAATTCAATTTTGATACTTGAGAATTAGTCTGTTGAACCCGATTGTTGTTAGTCTTGCTAAAGTTTTTAGTTAATAACGCGCAAGCAAAAACTATTTGAAAGTTTGCTGTCTTTGATTTAGTTCCGGATAAAATATTAACTTCTACAAGTTATAGTATTATTTTCGCCATTGTTTGGTTGAAGCAGACAATACAGACCCTCACAGCTGTTAGCGATTGCAGAAAGTTTATATAAATATTGGTCCCTGCATTGATTGGTTTATGCTAGAGCATTTGTTTTGTAAAACGTGGCAAGTTTATGGAAAAATAATTTGTCTGATAATTTTGTTTCATGTTCTTCTGTAAACCAAACCACTTATAATATGTATAAACTACCGAAATCTATTTTGTTATCGTACATACAATAAATAGGTTAAAATTCATTTTTCAACACCTTTTTAGAAAATCTTTTTATTGGTTAAATAATTTTTACCTTCCGTAAAATTATATATCTTAGTGACATCTATTGTTCATATTTGAGATATAAATTGTGTTGTACATCTATTGCTAAATAAACTCATGTGCTAAATTTTAAAACAACCTTACTGAAAGCTTTTTTTTCAGTAATACAAATAGAAAAAATAAGCTATACTTAACTCGAAGTAATTCTTGCACTTGCTTTTAAATTGTAGGCGTGAAGATCTGGTAAACTTTAAAGTTTAAACTAATTGATACTGCTTTATAAGAATGGCGCAGACCTACTAAATTTTGTTTGTTCTTTTTGTGGTAATTTGGAAATTCTAAATTTTTTTGATTTTGCTAGTGATATACAGAAGTAACAATTATTAAAGTATTTATATAACCTTTGGGTATTATAGAATCTAATGTGAAACAAAAATTATTATCTTGAGATAAGTTGAACTAAAGTCTTATTTTAGATAAACTGAATTGGTATATTATTTGTTTAATGGAAGGGCATGTTCATGTTTTTGCTATGCGCACTCCTTTAGTTTATAATTATTACATATTTTGATTTCCACGTCTGTACATACAAACTAATTTTGAAATTTTTAAAAGCAACAGAATTTTTTATTTTGACTTGTGTGTGTTTAATTTAAGAATAAACAGAAGTTGTTTAGGTTTGTTATGTTCAGGATTCAGATACTCGGTAAAAACATTTTATGCTGAGGCACAAAAAGTATCCTCAATTTATGTAGCGTTATGTGGTACAGTCCATTCCTAATGGACCTGCACCTTGTCGAAGCTCTAGATTACTAGAACAGGTGAAATGGCTTGCGTGTTCTAATGAGCTAAAGAGCCAAACTACAGGTCCAACCAAAGTAGTAGGGTCGTTAGTGAGAAACCAGACTAAGGCAGGTCCCCGAAAGAGGGCAACGACTCTTTAGATACTTAGATTAGCAGAGACCATAGGGGGCGGTATGGCAGTCTAGGACACACTTCCGCGATATGGAAGGCAACGGGAAACCACCACATTATCTCTCAAGTACACAGCACACTTAAATTGTATTTAAGATAATGGCATCCTCTCGAGTAAAACATTCCGGAGGTAAAATAGTCCCGCGTTCGGATCTCCGGGAGGGGACTACTTTGGAGGATGCGATCGGAAAGTTCAGAATAAGGGTCGGGAACATTTTGCGAGTCGGAGCGTGGAATGTTAGAATATAAATAAGTGGAGGTACGTAACCAACCGGTTTTGAGACGTAAAACCTAGTGACGAAAAATAAGCGCAGATAAATCTGGTGATTATTATAAACAACTACAGGTGTTGGTTGTGAAATATCTGCAACTAATGTTGACTGTGCGAAAAGATATATTGGAAAAAATATTGAATCAGCAAATGTTCAAATGTTGGAACTTGGCAGCCACAGGCTGCTTACTCCCCTTCACAACCACTGAATGTCGGAGAAATAGGGTATGTAATTGTAAAACAATAGAAAGGGACCGAACTGCATCTAACAAGCGAAAAGAGCGTCTCTAATCAAAGACAACAAACATAGAAACAAGAAGAAAATTGTTGAAAGCATATTTGTGGAGCACAGCACAGTGTACCTATGAAATGCGGGCAGTAGAAAAAGCAGACAGAAAAACGGTAGCAGCCTTTTGGAATGTTGTGCTTCAGATGTATGAGGATGACAGCATGGACAGACAAAGTTATTAAAAAATAGGCTATAGAAGTAGTAGGGGAATAAAGATACATATGGAAAAAAAAAGAAAAATAGAAGGGCAGAATACGTTCTAAGGCATTTTTGGGGAATAGTATGGTATATATTTCAAGCAGATATAGGAAAAAGGATGTAGATGTAGACCTAGATCAGAAAGTGATAGATGCAGACTGCAAATTTCAGGTACACGTGTAGGTTAGTTCAGAATAGGAAACAGTACGCGCCTAACCAGTTCCAGGACTGAAGACCTAATGATGATGAAGTGGACAGTCCCATAAATTATTTTTCTTGATCTTCTTTGGGAATTAAACCACTCATAGTTGCTAAAATCGTCTTTATCTACGTTTCGATCCATGATCTAGGATCGTTGTCAAAATAATAAAGTTTAAAGTCACCTTCAATTTATGTCATTAATGTCAAACTTGAAATTTTATTATTTTGTCAACAATCCTAGGTCATGGATCGAAACGTAAATAAAGACGTTTGTAACAACTATGAGTGGTTTAATTCCCAAAGCAAACTAAGAAAAATACAAAACAAACCACAACAAACATACAGGGAGTATTCCCATAAAGTAGTTTTAGAAGAGAGGTTCGATAGGTCCAAAGTAAGCAAAGTATGGTAAACTTTGTGTATTGTTTATCTCGTTGACATTGTTGCGTCCCAGGGGTATGCGCTTTCTGCCTTAGGATAACCTCATCTGTTCAGTTATAACTAGATGCCGTGGCGCTATGCCTTTTGTTTCGCAGACTAACGACTGTTTCATGCTCCTGCGGAGTTTAATCACTTCAGTGACTGTCGTATTTCGGAGGTTTTCTTTTTTCTAGAGCCGTTTGTAATTCTTTTACCCAGAGTTCATTTGTATCCACAGGAAATCGTCGCAAAATTTTAAAATTTAATTTTTTAACTGTTTCCTCCTATTTATTTTTATTTGGCTAGTTTTTTATATTTAATCACTGGTACTTTAGAGGGATGGCGACTTTCTTTTTATCCTGTCAACCTTTCATTAAACTTTGCTTTCTTTTTCGGGCAAACCAAGAGTTTTTGCTCTCAGTAAAACATTTTCCTTACAAAATAACTTCAAATTCGTTAAATAAGCTTAAATTGTTAATAGGATAGTGGGGGCTTTAATGGTGCTTGAACTTGTACGAGCAGGTGCTATGCAAACCGAAATCTTTCTTCTCAAATAGTGCCCCATAAGAAATAAACACTTTTTAAAATTTTTTAATGATGTAAACTAACCTTGACAGTTACATTGCCGAAAATGTTTAATTAAATATATGAAACATTAAGGTACCCTGTTGGAGTAAGATCATTTTTGGCATGATTTATTATTTATTGAAGGAGCATCTCTTCTACACGATCTATTTTTATTAATATTTATTAGGTTTAATATCGGTATAGATTTGAATTTAAATTTTTGCACAAAAATGTGTGGTTTCTCTGATGGAGTGACCTAACGTAAAAGATTTCAGTATTGTCCTTGTGCGCAACTTGGGAGATTTATTCCTAATTAGAATATATAATTTTTCTAGTTACTCATTCTTTATCACAAGATCCTGTTTTAAAATATCTGAAATTTAAAATAAATTAATATCCAAAGCAAGCTTGGAAGGAGGGTGAGATTTCAATACTCAAATTAACTGAAGCTATTTTTCTAACAATGACTAAACCAGATTTAAAGATTTAAATACAAAAAGGAATGCTATTGAACAAACTGGATAGAATGTATTCAGTGTTCTTCGTCTGCGACATTCTTAGCAAAACAGGTATGGATATTGCCTGCAGACACCCCGCAGAGAAGATCAGAAAGTCACGCAGGCTGAGGCCCCCTGTAGATTTAAATCCTTAGAAACTTTCAATTCTTTTCAAGGAATTTCGTAAAATTGACATTGTCCAGTTTAGAACCCTCATCAGTAATTTATGAGCGACCTTTCAAACAAGTTCAAATGTTTTTGGATGTACGAAGTCAGAGAATACTGTTTCAATTTCAAGATGTTGATGAGTTGTATATTTTTATGGCAGCTAGAGCATTATGATATTGCAATTAAAAGCACGATGTAGTAAATGTTGGGCGAAATAAAGTTACCGTAATATTTTTAGTTTACCTAAGATTCGTTTGATACTGGGCAGAAGTTATTCCATGATCTGCAAATCAAGCGATTTCAAGGGTTAATAGAGGCAGTATTTAGATAATCTTGGTTTTGTGGAACACTAAAGCCTTTCGTTTTACAGATCGTGAGAGCGGTTGATGCTTTTACCTGTTAGAGTTTAGGGTAAGTAAACCCTTTCGTTCTTATTCTATCTAACTTTGTACGTGTTATTTTACCGAAAAAGTACCTGTCATTCCGTTGGTTCAGACTTATTTTTATTTTGTCCCAGATAAAGATCAGAGACTTGGTATTTTAACAGCTTAGTTTCCTGGAACTATGCGATGTGTCATGATTTCAAATAAGCACACCCCTCTAATAACAAAATTTGTTTTATTTCCAGATAATAAAACAAGGTTTACGCATATGTTACTTTAAACGATAAAATTTTATTTATAGCAAAAAAATTCAGATGTGCAACGAAATCTTATAGTGTGCAAGGTGTTTATAAAGGAGACAGATATTTGCTGCTCTAGAACCGGGGGGGTTAGAATATGCGTACTTAAACAAATGAAGTCATAATTTAATTTACTCAAAAGAAAGGGCTATCTCACAGTCTGCTATTTTACTGAAGCGCCCGTCATAAATTGAGAGTTTCTCGAAACGTTTAAACATTTTGTACACAGCCGGTTTCATTTAAAAAAGAAAGCTCTCACCTGCTGCGTGGCCGTTTGGAAGTTTGGGAGTTTCTCTGGAATGTTTAAGCATTTTTTCTCACTCCGTTTTTTCCCAAAAGCTATCTGAATTCGATCATTCTCTTGGATGGGTTAAAACACTTCTACTTTGTTGATAAACGCCTCGTGGATTGAGTTTTCTCTAAAATACTTAAACTTTTGTACCTTACGGTCGTTTGTCATTGCCTCTCGGTAACATAACATGTACTATGTTACTTAACAACTTCATCAAAATTTTGTTCAACAGAAGATGGGTTAAAATATTTTATATTTATTGGGTGATTCATTTAGAGGTACTTTTTTTAAAAAGTAAAAAAAATCGAAAAATTTAATTGTATTAGGTAATGTTTGTTATCGTAAAAAAGAACTATATCTTACATTTATTTTCTAAAAATTATGTCTTTCAAATGTTGGCCTTGACTGTTCCTAACATGGTTCATTCTGAAGTTCCAATTTTTGATGGTGCGTTGCAGCACTTCGAGTGGTATTTTTGCTGAATGACGTGAATAATATTGATTTTCAATCGTATCCGGCCGATTCTTGTAGACTTCGGACTTTACATAATACCAAAGGAGAAAGTCTAAGTGTTTGATATCACATGACATAGGAGATTAATTCACCTGCTCGAAAGGTGGAACTTACTATTAACCGAATTGTTCTTGTAATAATGCATTGGTTGGACGGTTGTATGGCAAGTAGCGCCATCCTGTTAAAACTAAATGTTGATATCACGGGCTTCAATTTCAGGCGGCAAATAATCCCTTAACATAGCGCGATAGCGGGCGCCATGCGTAGTTACGTGTTGACCAGCCTCATTTTTGAAAAAATTTGTACCGGCTCATAAACCACACCAAACCATTGTTTTGTCTGGATGTAATTTCAGCTCTGGAACCTTTTCGGGTTGCTCTTCAGCCCGAATACGGCAATTTTGTTTATTGACGTAGCCATTAAGTCAGAAATGGATCTCATCGCTAAACAAAATGTTGGTCGAAAATAGCGGATCTTCTTCAAGCTTTTCAAGCGCTGAAAGACGGAAGATCGGTTTGCTTCAATTTTTGCATGAGTTCTAAAACAAGATCATTACTTTTCAAGCGCTCAGAGACTAAAAAGGCGATGATTCGGAAGATCGGTCTGGTTCAATTTTTGCATAAGTTGAATTTTTGTATGCTTCTAAACCAAGATCGTTACGTAAAACACGCCAAACTGTTAACTTGTGACGTTATTATCGGGGCAGCCACGTTGGTTCGTCAAATTTATGCTACGCTGGCTCGTGGCCGTACGTAACACAAAGAAAAACAAAGAAATGACCCGGCTCAATCGGAGAGTGGGGGGGGGTGGGTGTAGAAAGCAGACCAACATATAAGGTACGCGGCTGCAAGGAATTAGTAACAGTACCTGCAATAGAAAAATTAGAATAGCAAACCTGAAACAAAGAAAAAGCATAGCTTACGGATCAAGTATAATTGTTCAGTACTTTGTAGAATAAAAAAAAAACTGTTGGGATAATCTATATAATATAACAACGTTAAAAGCAATATAACAAATCTTTAGTACAAAGTGAGGTAATATTGGGGAGTAGCAGAAACGTTTCCTCACACACCAATTAGACATAAAGCAGATAAAATTTTAACAAAATATAAATAGGTAAACACAATTAATATGAGTAGTCCAGTAGTATTGATTTTTCTTTTTTTATTTAAAATAGCATGCAAGTCTATGGTAAAAGGTATCAGAACGCCAAAGGTATGGCCAAGCAACGGACAGGTATTAAAAGTAAAAACAAGTAGGAATTAGTTCAACTTACAAACAGTCCTTCAGCTACGCTTCCTCGCAATTGAAGGTGGGATTCCCGTTGTCCTGCACTAACGAAGCACTGCACCCTTGACTGTGAGGGTGTGGATGGAATTTCTCACACTTTACACTAATCACACCTACGTATTTCACTAGTGTTAGCAGCAGACATTATCATGCTGATGGAACTATGTAGCATTGATAAATTTCTTGTTAATTCCATTTCCTGAGACAATAATTTCGAAATATTTTGTAACACAAATCGAAATAAAAGATGGTAATAAAAATTTAGAATCACGCTTTCAAGGCACGATGTAATGCATTAAACTAACAGTAACGTGAGGTGTTCTATTTGCTACCTACGGTAACAAAGAAAAATCTAATGCTTTTGAATAACGAAATTTGCGCAAACAATGATCTATTTTAGATTCTTTGGTGTTAGAAAAATGCAGAAACTACAGTATCCACTGTATTTAAATAATCCAAAGTATGCACTAATCTGATAAACCAAGGGACACTAGACTAGAGCGCACACACATTAATCCTAAAGAAAGAATCGGTCAGTTTATCAAGTTCTACGACTCCTATTTCACAAGACACACAACTAAAACCACAAATTAGTAAAGTACGTGTATCACTAAAGTAAGTCCGTCAAATGTTCCTTAAAGCATTTGTCTCACAAGAAAACAACTAAAAGTCGTGCCGTGCTCGTACATGAACAATACGAAAATTAATCCCGCATCAATTCTCACTATTGTGAAAAGCATAAAGAAGCAGTATTTTCAACGTACTTAGTATATCGGGACCAAGAACAAACTCCGACTGTTCATCTGTTTATTCAACTCGTTCTATTACAACCGCTTATCGTATCTTATCTAGACTTGTATATCTACATAAGGAACAAAAATTATATTTACGGCAAGGCAAGAACGATGCAATCTATTCATTATAACACGACACATTCGTCAACGAGTTAATAAATATTAAATATAGAAATAGTAATTTGTAGAAATGTATTTATAAATTGAGGATAGCGTAAAATGTTCAAACTACCAAAAATGCCCGTTACAAACTACAAATCAAGCTGTTGAGACCGGCGCCGAATCGATTCATCACGGTATTATGTACACTCCCAGCTACTGTCGCCATATATACTTCGGTACGTGTTGGATGAGGTCTATTTGGACCAGTATTATCCAATAATGGAACTTGTAGTTCAAATTTTCTACGATACAGGGAATAGTGCGCTCGGTA
Organism: Platerodrilus igneus; assembly: GCA_036346225.1. NCBI lineage: Eukaryota > Metazoa > Arthropoda > Insecta > Coleoptera > Lycidae > Platerodrilus > Platerodrilus igneus. The sequence goes on along the minus strand of JARFIW010000089.1, from coordinate 22,841,816 downwards.
GGTCGATTATATGGACCATAACTCTAGGCGCACGAATCAAGTTTCTCATAGAACGCTGATTTTCCTAATACAATTCAATAATTTGTAGACGCTGTGCCGGGCTAAGTATTTGTATGATGAAATGTCAAACCATACTGAACACATACCGTTACAGTTTCAACGTTTGGCATTTTGATGTGCTCTGCTACCTACTTCAACGTGGGTAAAAAATTCCCACTCTCCAACTTTTTCGTTGCAGATTTTTGTTGTAAATAGCACATTTTTGATCAAGACCATCAACGCTCCCTTTTGTCGAATTATAGAAGGCTATTAGTTCAGACTTATTTGTTTCTGTGTCGTCTGACTGTGAATGGCGCATCGGCAAGACTAAAATCACAGTCTTCCCCATGTGACACTAATGTCGCATCGTCGGTAAAACAATCCAACGACTATTTAATTTTTTGCGAGTGTCCGCATATGTTACTTCTCATTTCAGAAGTTGCGACACAAGAAGGGATTGGGCCATAACAACTGTCAGCGGTAATATTGCTCCATACCCAAGGTCCCGGGTTTGAATCCCGACACGGTCTGCTGGAAGAATGTTAGGCGAGCATTATTCACAGAAATACGTCCTCGTTCGATTGAGAGGTAAAATGTAGGTCCCGTGTGTGAATGTTGTCACGTACCTTAAAGATTCCCACCTTGCTTGGAACAGCAAGGGATCGGCAAAATTCAAAATTTTCCAAGTTAAAAAAAAACAAGTTTTCTGACCAATGTAGTATCTTCGGGTGAAGCATTGAAAAATCAATTGTAGTGATATTCTCCAGACGACTGCATGGCTTAGTTGGTTCGCTTGTGATTACTAAACCCAAGGTCACGCATTCAATTCCCGACACGGACCGCTTGAAAAATGTTTAGCGAACATTTTACACAAATATACGGCCTCGTTCGTATGAGAGGTAAAATATAGGTCCCATGTGTGTGCAGTGACGCACGTTAAATATCCCTACCTTGCTTGGAATAGCAAGGGCATGACTAAGTTCAAAATTTCCAGTTAAAGAAAGCCTCGCTTCTTGGCCAATGTAGTAGCTTCGCGTGAAGCATTGGATTATCAAATGTAGAGTAATATTTCTTCAGCGGCTCTGTGCATCAGGTCGGTTCACGTAGGACTGCAGTAGGGGTTTTATGGGGCGACTGGCCCCTCATTTTCCTCCAGCATCTACATTTTCCTCACACATCTGGACCAATTTACATGTAAAAACCCACTATAAAGTCTTATTTTAAGGGACTCTCTCCTTGCTTCCTCCTTGCTCTCCTCCTTGCTCGGACACCCCCATATCAACCATTTTGATTACGTCACACCCGCATTCTTTCCACCCGCGAGATAAATCTTTCTCCACATTTACACCCACGAGATAAACCTATCTTGTTTGGTATCAATTAATATTAGAATTTTCTCAGCTACCCGAATCTCTAGGAATTTTTAAGATTGCATCATCCTCCAGAGAGCTACCCCAATTTTAAGATTTTTTTTACCGGTAGCGATTTCTGACCGTCCGCATAAATTTTTTAAGCCATGTAACACATCAAATTAATCTAGAATTTTATGCAGAATTCAAATCTGTAAATAGATTTAAAATCGAACCACCCCTTACCGTTTTACACACACGCCTTCTAAATTATAACTTTCCTGCCGCTCATACCTAAAAGAAAATCTAAAGACCATTCTTAAAACTTTTTATTACACTTACTTTTTTTACTAATACAGTTTAAATTTTGTAAACTACATTTTTAAATACATATTCACAATTTTTATTCTTAACCTAGAACTCCTTATATCGGCTTATACTTATTAATATTTATTTCTAAATACAGCACCTTTTCCAAAGACCAATCGGACCCACATGTTTCAAATTCCTCTGATTTTGTTCTCATAGTTTCGCTTAAGACCTCGTACATATTTTTCAGATTACTAGAAGACGTTATAACCATATTTTTTGTGTTAAAGGATTTCACATCGGTAGTCGCTTCTCCCATTTTGGTGTAAACGCATTAGAGTTTGCAATAGACTTTTATTGCTGTATGTTGTGTTCTTTTTTCATTAAGTAATCGAATAAACCGCTCTTTCTGCTTCCAAAGAAACTCGGACACTCCATCGTCGACACTGGCGTTCTTTATGCGATAGCTAGCCATACGGTTGTTAAACGCTGTGCTAACCATTTTTACGCCATCTTCGCCAGTAGCGGTAACTGTGGCATTTTTATGTCTGTTGCTTCTCAAGTGTGCGGCATAGGTAGTCTTTTCCATTTCGAAATCGCATACTCTACACATAATTCGTGGTTGTTTCGTACAAGACCCTTTAACAGCTGGCGGAGCTGAACGTTTACGGCTTAATGACATCCCGTGCTATTTTTCTTTGTGTCGCTGTATGTTGTCCATTCTTGTAAAAGCGATACCGCAGAACCCACAGTTTAAGTACTTTGCTGCGGACGGATGTATAAGCTTAACCGTGGACGATGTTACACCACAACATTTGTTCTGGTGCCGTTTGACAGCATATTTCTAGATATAGGAAGCACCGCAAGAGTTGCATTTAAAAACGTTTGCAGGTACCATTTTAGTACAAAACAAATTCCGCACTATAGGACTTTGGTTAAACTTGTAAGCGAACTAACTTATAACTAAAGAGTTTACTCTTGCGCACCTCCTTTATGTACCCTATAGAATGCAAACCGAAGGTTTCCGAAGACGGCCGAACGATGTCGAGGATTCAGCGGGGAACTAAATGACGTCATCTTTTGCCAATCCTTGCTGCTCGTCCAGTACATTTAGCGCCAATGCATACACCCGGTTCGCTTCGTCCATGCTGCGAATGCAGTTAGTAGAAACATTGGAAACGTCTTCCATGTTATACGTGCATCGCGTGCATATTAAAATCGAAAAGGGTGGTAGCACACGCACACAAATTGGTTGCAAGTCGTGCAGTAGAAGATGTAGTGCTACTATAAACAAAAACTTAATAAAACACTTTAAACCTTTACTAAGGGAATACCAAACTTGTTGTCTACAGGATACTTACTAATAAAGCAATTTAATTTTAAATAACTTCTACGTCATATTTTCGGAAATAGCAGGCTTGAATATTTTCTTTGGAAACAATCGAAGATTGCCGAAGACACTCGAAGAGTGCACAAACGCGGTCACTAAACCAATTAGCATTAATACCAAGTATTCCGTACTTTCGTAGGTTACTCATTTCCTGGAACCAAATCTTCCGCATAGCGCTCAGTAGCACGTAATTATTTCTAGAACCAGTAACTACTCGATATCGCCCAAATAGAGAATTAGATGCTCGATGTCTGTTAACGTCCAATTCCCTCGTAAAAGGTAGAAACAACTCGGTCAATCATTCATCTAACTTATACTTCGACCCGCCCCCGTTCTGATAATTTCCAAACATTTTCAAACTACAATGGTCTCACAATTTTTAAACCGCCAAGGGATCTTTAAGTCATGATCAATTACACATCCGAGCTACCCGTAAACTAACAGTGCGCTGTATAATACATGCATACCCCTTCTCTGCGCTACAGCTATTCTAGTAGTTGCTTGAAAAAGTCAGTCACCCTTTTTACTGCTAGGACCGCTGCAAAGCACCATTCTATACTTTTTTTAAAAGTATAGCACATCGCGTACTTTTTTGTCTGATAATTAAATTTTGCTCATGTAGGCTATTACACTTTTGCATATTTAAACAGCTAATACGATCGATTAACCACTTTAGATAATTCTAACGGGAGCCACCATACATTCCGCCGCACCGTTCTTTTTGAATCCAACGATCCTATGGGTTTCCACACATAACACATAACGTTTCTTTCCTACTATTTGTTAAACAAAAACTACTGGCATCGCCATGTCCGTATGTGGACGTAAGCAGATGTTTGTGGACGTGTACGAGAATATGTAACCATATACATTAATCACTCTAAGCTATTTTATTTAGTTCAAGAAAACTACTATTTTTTTAGACCACAATTACTAATCGCCTTTATAAGTTTAACATTTCTACCATTCCCAATGACTGGTGCTACGTATATGGAAACTTTAATTTCTTATTGGAGAGAATCCTTATTCTCCCACGCACTGTTGCGTTGTTGCATGCCCACCTTTTTTGGGAATAAATGCTCGTTATAGATTGTAGCACCCGCGGTTTTACTTAACTATACTTCGTAAGATCCCTTTAATCATTTTAATCGTGTCTTTCTCGCTTACAATACAGTAGGACTTAGCCCTACTACCAACAAATTCTAATACTAGATCCCCATTAAATTCGTCTTTGAATTTCCCTACAACTTTTTTGTCGACAAGCGGTATATATATATATATATATATATATATATATATATTACTCATATTTAGACCAGGATAGAAAATTAAATAATCACACCAAATAATTTTAATTACCGTGTAGAAGCTTTGGGAAAAGGTACGCGTTATTAAAACCGTGAAGCATAAAAATTCATTCGTTTCATTAAAAATAAGAGATTTAAATTATTTACAAGACGCTTTCTATAAAAAGAAGCAGTATTAAAATGCTTAACGTGTAATTTAATTATTCCGAGTAAAGAAACAAATGGAAATTACGTGCAAAATGTATATTAATTGATTCAAGTTTGGGTAACGAGTATTAAACAAAATGTACAGATAATAATTGAATATTTGATTAGGATTCACTAAAAATTAAAGGGTATTATTTTAATTGGAGTTAATTGAACCATTAATAACATATAATATGTATAAAACTTGTAAAAACCCAATAATATTCAAATCGTAAAAGTGTTATCTAGAAGTAGGACGATTGAACACCTGCGTATTTTTAAAAGGCTCATTCTGCGTAAATTTTGCAGATAACAAATGGTTACAGAGAATGTTGGAGAAACCGTCGCTTAATATTTACGGGAAATGCTAATAAGGTGGGTTATTTCACAGTCCACATGGATTGAAAATAACCGATACTAAAGAATATCGATTAGTACCACTCAGAACAGTGTAGATAGAGACGGATAATATGCGCAAGACAGAGATACATATAGTAAAAGGCGTGAGTTGAGCAACGTCACTGGGTTGCGATTAGGTGAAAATAAGAGGCAAACATGAGAGGTAAAAATAACATTTCTGTATAAAAATTAATTAGTTATTCCCAGACGTTGCGTGCCGTGTCGAAATTTCTGAGATTTAACT